>CM042322.1:13632425-14232425 GCA_023566125.1 Zingel zingel | reverse complement strand
CATTTTGAGAGCAGCCTGAAAAAGAGTTACAATATGGCTTTAATTAGAAGCCAAAATATAGCCGAAATATAGATTTAATTGGACATTTAACACTTGAATTTTAAAATCCTACATCAGAATGGTCCGATATTACCCAGTGACAGTCTGGGATGTGTATACTATCACCCTGAGGTGAAGTGAGTCTGGCTAAACAGGAGATTTCATTTTGAGAGCAGCCTGAAAAAGAGTTACAATATGCCTTTAATTAGAAGCCAAAATATAGCCGAAATATAGATTTAATTGGACATTTAAGACTTTAATTTTAAAATCCTATATCAGAATGATCCGGTATTACCCAGTGACAGTCTGGGATGTGTATAATATCCTCCTGAGTTGAAATGAGTCAGGCTAAACAGGAGATATCGTTTCAAGAGCAGCCTGAAAAGGAGTTATAATTTGGCTTTAATTTGCAGCCTGAAAATGAGTTGAAATATAGCTTTAAGTGGACTTTTAAACTTTTAATTTTAAAATCCTATATCAGAATAGTCCGATATTACCCAGTGGCAGTCTGGGATGTGTATACTATCACCCTGATGTGAAATGAGTCAGGCTAAACAGGAGGTTTCGATGTTAGAGCAGCCTGAAAAAGAGATACAATATGGCTTTAATTAGTAGCCAAAATATAGACGAAATATAGATTTAATTGGACATTTAAGACTTTAATTTTAAAATCCTATATCAGAATGGTCCAATATTACACAGTGACAGTCCGGGATGTGTATACTATTACCCTGAGGTGAAATGAGTATGGCTAAACAGGAGATTTCATTTTGAGAGCAGCCTGAAAAAGAGTTACAATATGGCTTTAATTAGAAACCAAAATATAGCCGAAATATAGATTTAATTGGACATTTAAGACTTTAATTTTAAAATCCTACATCAGAATGGTCCGATATTACCTAGTGACAGTCTGGGATGTGTATACTATCACCCTGATGTGAAATGAGTCCGGCTAAACAGGAGATTTCATTTTGAGAGCAGCCTGAAAAAGAGTTACAATATGGCTTTAATTAGAAGCCCAAATATAGCCGAAATATAGATTTAATTGGACATTTAACACTTTAATTTTAAAATCCTACATCAGAATGGTCCGATATTACCCAGTGACAGTCTGGGATGTGTATACTATCACCCTGAGGTGAAATGAGTATGGCTAAACAGGAGATTTCATTTTGAGAGCAGCCTGAAAAAGATTTACAATATGGCTTTAATTAGAAACCAAAATATAGCCGAAATATAGATTTAATTGGACATTTAAGACTTTAATTTTAAAATCCTATATCAGAATGGTCCGATATTACCCAGTGACAGACTGGGATGTGTATACTATCACCCTGACGTCAACTGAGTCTGGCTAAACAGGAGGTTTCGATGTTAGAGCTGCCTGAAAAAGAGTTATAATATGGCTTTAATTAGCAGCCTGAAAATGAGTTGAAATATAGATTTAATTGGACATTTAAACCTTTCATTTTAAAATCCTACATCAGAATGGTCCGATATTACCCAGTGACAGTCTGGGATGTGTATACTATCACCCTGAGGTGAAGTGAGTCTGGCTAAACAGGAGATTTCATTTTGAGAGCAGCCTGAAAAAGAGTTACAATATGCCTTTAATTAGAAGCCAAAATATAGCCGAAATATAGATTTAATTGGACATTTAAGACTTTAATTTTAAAATCCTATATCAGAATGATCCGGTATTACCCAGTGACAGTCTGGGATGTGTATAATATCCTCCTGAGTTGAAATGAGTCAGGCTAAACAGGAGATATCGTTTCAAGAGCAGCCTGAAAAGGAGTTATAATTTGGCTTTAATTTGCAACCTGAAAATGAGTTGAAATATAGCTTTAAGTGGACATTTAAACCTTTAATTTTAAAATCCTATATCAGAATAGTCCGATATTACCCAGTGGCAGTCTGGGATGTGTATACTATCACCCTGAGGTGAAATGAGTATGGCTAAACAGGAGATTTCATTTTGAGAGCAGCCTGAAAAAGAGTTACAATATGGCTTTAATTAGAAACCAAAATATAGCCGAAATATAGATTTAATTGGACATTTAACACTTTAATTTTAAAATCCTACATCAGAATGGTCCGATATTACCCAGTGACAGTCTGGGATGTGTATACTATCACCCTGATGTGAAATGAGTCCGGCTAAACAGGAGATTTCATTTTGAGAGCAGCCTGAAAAAGAGTTACAATATGGCTTTAATTAGAAGCCAAAATATAGCCGAAATATAGATTTAATTGGACATTTAACACTTTAATTTTAAAATCCTACATCAGAATGGTCCGATATTACCCAGTGACAGTCTGGGATGTGTATACTATCACCCTGAGGTGAAATGAGTATGGCTAAACAGGAGATTTCATTTTGAGAGCAGCCTGAAAAAGAGTTACAATATGGCTTTAATTAGAAACCAAAATATAGCCGAAATATAGATTTAATTGGACATTTAAGACTTTAATTTTAAAATCCTATATCAGAATGGTCCGATATTACCCAGTGACAGTCTGGGATGTGTATACTATCACCCTGACGTCAACTGAGTCTGGATAAACAGGAGGTTTCGATGTTAGAGCTGCCTGAAAAAGAGTTATAATATGGCTTTAATTAGCAGCATGGAAATGAGTTGAAATATAGATTTAATTGGACATTTAAACCTTTCATTTTAAAATCCTACATCAGAATGGTCCGATATTACCCAGTGACAGTCTGGGATGTGTATACTATCACCCTGAGGTGAAGTGAGTCTGGCTAAACAGGAGATTTCATTTTGAGAGCAGCCTGAAAAAGAGTTACAATATGCCTTTAATTAGAAGCCAAAATATAGCCGAAATATAGATTTAATTGGACATTTAAGACTTTAATTTTAAAATCCTATATCAGAATGGTCCGATATTACCCAGTGACAGTCTGGGATGTGTATACTATCACCCTGACGTCAACTGAGTCTGGCTAAACAGGAGGTTTCGATGTTAGAGCTGCCTGAAAAAGAGTTATAATATGGCTTTAATTAGCAGCCTGAAAATGAGTTGAAATATAGATTTAATTGGACATTTAAACCTTTCATTTTAAAATCCTACATCAGAATGGTCCGATATTACCCAGTGACAGTCTGGGATGTGTATACTATCACCCTGAGGTGAAGTGAGTCTGGCTAAACAGGAGATTTCATTTTGAGAGCAGCCTGAAAAAGAGTTACAATATGCCTTTAATTAGAAGCCAAAATATAGCCGAAATATAGATTTAATTGGACATTTAAGACTTTAATTTTAAAATCCTATATCAGAATGATCCGGTATTACCCAGTGACAGTCTGGGATGTGTATAATATCCTCCTGAGTTGAAATGAGTCTGGCTAAACAGGAGATATCGTTTCAAGAGCAGCCTGAAAAGGAGTTATAATTTGGCTTTAATTTGCAGCCTGAAAATGAGTTGAAATATAGCTTTAAGTGGACATTTAAACCTTTAATTTTAAAATCCTATATCAGAATAGTCCGATATTACCCAGTGGCAGTCTGGGATATGTATACTATCACCCTGAGGTGAAATTAGTATGGCTAATCAGGAGATTTCATTTTGAGAGCAGCCTGAAAAAGAGTTACAATATGGCTTTAATTAGAAGCCAAAATATAGCCGAAATATAGATTTAATTGGACATTTAACACTTTAATTTTAAATTCCTATATCAGAATGGTCCAATATTACACAGTGACAGTCCGGGATGTGTATACTATCACACTGAGGTGAAATGAGTATGGCTAACCAGAAGGTTTCGATGTTAGAGCTGCCTGAAAAAGAGTTATAATATGGCTTTAATTAGCAGCCTGAAAATGAGTTGAAATATAGATTTAATTGGACATTTAAACCTTTCATTTTAAAATCCTACATCAGAATGGTCCGATATTACCCAGTGACAGTCTGGGATGTGTATACTATCACCCTGATGTGAAATGAGTATGGCTAAACAGGAGATTTCATTTTGAGAGCAGCCTGAAAAAGAGTTACAATATGGCTTTAATTAGAAGCCAAAATATAGCCGAAATATAGATTTTATTGGACATTTAACACTTTAATTTTAAATTCCTATATCAGAATGGTCCAATATTACACAGTGACAGTCCGGGATGTGTATATTATCACGCTGAGGTGAAATGAGTATGGCTAAACAGGAGATTTCATTTTGAGAGCAGCCTGAAAAAGAGTTACAATATGGCTTTAATTAGAAACCAAAATATAGCCGAAATATAGATTTAATTGGACATTTAACACTTTAATTTTAAAATCCTACATCAGAATGGTCCGATATTACCCAGTGACAGTCTGGGATGTGTATACTATCACCCTGACGTCAACTGAGTCTGGATAAACAGGAGGTTTCGATGTTAGAGCTGCCTGAAAAAGAGTTATAATATGGCTTTAATTAGCAGCATGGAAATGAGTTGAAATATAGATTTAATTGGACATTTAAACCTTTCATTTTAAAATCCTACATCAGAATGGTCCGATATTACCCAGTGACAGTCTGGGATGTGTATACTATCACCCTGAGGTGAAGTGAGTCTGGCTAAACAGGAGATTTCATTTTGAGAGCAGCCTGAAAAAGAGTTACAATATGCCTTTAATTAGAAGCCAAAATATAGCCGAAATATAGATTTAATTGGACATTTAAGACTTTAATTTTAAAATCCTATATCAGAATGGTCCGATATTACCCAGTGACAGTCTGGGATGTGTATACTATCACCCTGACGTCAACTGAGTCTGGCTAAACAGGAGGTTTCGATGTTAGAGCTGCCTGAAAAAGAGTTATAATATGGCTTTAATTAGCAGCCTGAAAATGAGTTGAAATATAGATTTAATTGGACATTTAAACCTTTCATTTTAAAATCCTACATCAGAATGGTCTGATATTACCCAGTGACAGTCTGGGATGTGTATACTATCACCCTGAGGTGAAGTGAGTCTAGCTAAACAGGAGATTTCATTTTGAGAGCAGCCTGAAAAAGAGTTACAATATGCCTTTAATTAGAAGCCAAAATATAGCCGAAATATAGATTTAATTGGACATTTAAGACTTTAATTTTAAAATCCTATATCAGAATGATCCGGTATTACCCAGTGACAGTCTGGGATGTGTATAATATCCTCCTGAGTTGAAATGAGTCTGGCTAAACAGGAGATATCGTTTCAAGAGCAGCCTGAAAAGGAGTTATAATTTGGCTTTAATTTGCAGCCTGAAAATGAGTTGAAATATAGCTTTAAGTGGACATTTAAACCTTTAATTTTAAAATCCTATATCAGAATAGTCCGATATTACCCAGTGGCAGTCTGGGATATGTATACTATCACCCTGAGGTGAAATTAGTATGGCTAATCAGGAGATTTCATTTTGAGAGCAGCCTGAAAAAGAGTTACAATATGGCTTTAATTAGAAGCCAAAATATAGCCGAAATATAGATTTAATTGGACATTTAACACTTTAATTTTAAATTCCTATATCAGAATGGTCCAATATTACACAGTGACAGTCCGGGATGTGTATACTATCACACTGAGGTGAAATGAGTATGGCTAAACAGAAGGTTTCGATGTTAGAGCTGCCTGAAAAAGAGTTATAATATGGCTTTAATTAGCAGCCTGAAAATGAGTTGAAATATAGATTTAATTGGACATTTAAACCTTTCATTTTAAAATCCTACATCAGAATGGTCCGATATTACCCAGTGACAGTCTGGGATGTGTATACTATCACCCTGATGTGAAATGAGTCCGGCTAAACAGGAGATTTCATTTTGAGAGCAGCCTGAAAAAGAGTTACAATATGGCTTTAATTAGAAGCCAAAATATAGCCGAAATATAGATTTAATTGGACATTTAACACTTTAATTTTAAAATCCTACATCAGAATGGTCCGATATTACCCAGTGACAGTCTGGGATGTGTATACTATCACCCTGACGTCAACTGAGTCTGGAGAAACAGGAGGTTTCGATGTTAGAGCTGCCTGAAAAAGAGTTATAATATGGCTTTAATTAGCAGCATGGAAATGAGTTGAAATATAGATTTAATTGGACATTTAAACCTTTCATTTTAAAATCCTACATCAGAATGGTCCGATATTACCCAGTGACAGTCTGGGATGTGTATACTATCACCCTGAGGTGAAGTGAGTCTGGCTAAACAGGAGATTTCATTTTGAGAGCAGCCTGAAAAAGAGTTACAATATGCCTTTAATTAGAAGCCAAAATATAGCCGAAATATAGATGTAATTGGACATTTAAGACTTTAATTTTAAAATCCTATATCAGAATGATCCGGTATTACCCAGTGACAGTCTGGGATGTGTATAATATCCTCCTGAGTTGAAATGAGTCTGGCTAAACAGGAGATATCGTTTCAAGAGCAGCCTGAAAAGGAGTTATAATTTGGCTTTAATTTGCAGCCTGAAAATGAGTTGAAATATAGCTTTAAGTGGACATTTAAACCTTTAATTTTAAAATCCTATATCAGAATAGTCCGATATTACCCAGTGGCAGTCTGGGATATGTATACTATCACCCTGAGGTGAAATTAGTATGGCTAATCAGGAGATTTCATTTTGAGAGCAGCCTGAAAAAGAGTTACAATATGGCTTTAATTAGAAGCCAAAATATAGCCGAAATATAGATTTAATTGGACATTTAACACTTTAATTTTAAATTCCTATATCAGAATGGTCCAATATTACACAGTGACAGTCCGGGATGTGTATACTATCACACTGAGGTGAAATGAGTATGGCTAAACAGAAGGTTTCGATGTTAGAGCTGCCTGAAAAAGAGTTATAATATGGCTTTAATTAGCAGCCTGAAAATGAGTTGAAATATAGATTTAATTGGACATTTAAACCTTTCATTTTAAAATCCTACATCAGAATGGTCCGATATTACCCAGTGACAGTCTGGGATGTGTATACTATCACCCTGATGTGAAATGAGTCCGGCTAAACAGGAGATTTCATTTTGAGAGCAGCCTGAAAAAGAGTTACAATATGGCTTTAATTAGAAGCCAAAATATAGCCGAAATATAGATTTAATTGGACATTTAACACTTTAATTTTAAAATCCTACATCAGAATGGTCCGATATTACCCAGTGACAGTCTGGGATGTGTATACTATCACCCTGAGTTGAAATGAGTATGGCTAAACAGGAGATTTCATTTGGAGAGCAGCCTGAAAAAGAGTTACAATATGGCTTTAATTAGAAACCAAAATATAGCCGAAATATAGATTTAATTGGACATTTAAGACTTTAATTTTAAAATCCTATATCAGAATGGTCCGATATTACCCAGTGACAGTCTGGGATGTGTATACTATCACCCTGACGTCAACTGAGTCTGGCTAAACAGGAGGTTTCGATGTTAGAGCTGCCTGAAAAAGAGTTATAATATGGCTTTAATTAGCAGCCTGAAAATGAGTTGAAATATAGATTTAATTGGACATTTAAACCTTTCATTTTAAAATCCTACATCAGAATGGTCCGATATTACCCAGTGCCAGTCTGGGATGTGTATACTATCACCCTGAGGTGAAGTGAGTCTGGCTAAACAGGAGATTTTTTTTTGAGAGCAGCCTGAAAAAGAGTTACAATATGCCTTTAATTAGAAGCCAAAATATAGCCGAAATATAGATTAAATTGGACATTTAAGACTTTAATTTTAAAATCCTATATCAGAATGATCCGGTATTACCCAGTGACAGTCTGGGATGTGTATAATATCCTCCTGAGTTGAAATGAGTCAGGCTAAACAGGAGATATCGTTTCAAGAGCAGCCTGAAAAGGAGTTATAATTTGGCTTTAATTTGCAGCCTGAAAATGAGTTGAAATATAGCTTTAAGTGGACATTTAAACCTTTAATTTTAAAATCCTATATCAGAATAGTCCGATATTACCCATTGGCAGTCTGGGATGTGTATACTATCACCCTGAGGTGAAATTAGTATGGCTAAACAGGAGATTTCATTTTGAGAGCAGCCTGAAAAAGAGTTACAATATGGCTTTAATTAGAAGCCAAAATATAGCCGAAATATAGATTTTATTGGACATTTAACACTTTAATTTTAAATTCCTATATCAGAATGGTCCAATATTACACAGTGACAGTCCGGGATGTGTATATTATCACGCTGAGGTGAAATGAGTATGGCTAAACAGGAGATTTCATTTTGAGAGCAGCCTGAAAAAGAGTTACAATATGGCTTTAATTAGAAACCAAAATATAGCCGAAATATAGATTTAATTGGACATTTAACACTTTAATTTTAAAATCCTACATCAGAATGGTCCGATATTACCCAGTGACAGTCTGGGATGTGTATACTATCACCCTGATGTGAAATGAGTCCGGCTAAACAGGAGATTTCATTTTGAGATCAGCCTGAAAAAGAGTTACAATATGGCTTTAATTAGAAGCCAAAATATAGCCGAAATATAGATTTAATTGGACATTTAACACTTTAATTTTAAAATCCTACATCAGAATGGTCCGAAATTACCCAGTGACAGTCTGGGATGTGTATACTATCACCATGAGGTGAAATGAGTATGGCTAAACAGAAGGTTTCGATGTTAGAGCTGCCTGAAAAAGAGTTATAATATGGCTTTAATTAGCAGCCTGAAAATGAGTTGAAATATAGATTTAATTGGACATTTAAACCTTTCATTTTAAAATCCTACATCAGAATGGTCCGATATTACCCAGTGACAGTCTGGGATGTGTATACTATCACCCTGAGGTGAAGTGAGTCTGGCTAAACAGGAGATTTCATTTTGAGAGCAGCCTGAAAAAGAGTTACAATATGCCTTTAATTAGAAGCCAAAATATAGCCGAAATATAGATTTAATTGGACATTTAAGACTTTAATTTTAAAATCCTATATCAGAATGATCCGGTATTACCCAGTGACAGTCTGGGATGTGTATAATATCCTCCTGAGTTGAAATGAGTCAGGCTAAACAGGAGATATCGTTTCAAGAGCAGCCTGAAAAGGAGTTATAATTTGGCTTTAATTTGCAGCCTGAAAATGAGTTGAAATATAGCTTTAAGTGGACATTTAAACTTTTAATTTTAAAATCCTATATCAGAATAGTCCGATATTACCCAGTGGCAGTCTGGGATGTGTATACTATCACCCTGATGTGAAATGAGTCAGGCTAAACAGGAGGTTTCGATGTTAGAGCAGCCTGAAAAAGAGATACAATATGGCTTTATTTAGTAGCCAAAATATAGACGAAATATAGATTTAATTGGACATTTAAGACTTTAATTTTAAAATCCTATATCAGAATGGTCCAATATTACACAGTGACAGTCCGGGATGTGTATACTATCATCCTGAGGTGAAATTAGTATGGCTAATCAGGAGATTTCATTTTGAGAGCAGCCTGAAAAAGAGTTACAATATGGCTTTAATTAGAAGCCAAAATATAGCCGAAATATAGATTTAATTGGACATTTAACACTTTAATTTTAAATTCCTATATCAGAATGGTCCAATATTACACAGTGACAGTCCGGGATGTGTATACTATCACACTGAGGTGAAATGAGTATGGCTAAACAGAAGGTTTCGATGTTAGAGCTGCCTGAAAAAGAGTTATAATATGGCTTTAATTAGCAGCCTGAAAATGAGTTGAAATATAGATTTAATTGGACATTTAAACCTTTCATTTTAAAATCCTACATCAGAATGGTCCGATATTACCCAGTGACAGTCTGGGATGTGTATACTATCACCCTGATGTGAAATGAGTCCGGCTAAACAGGAGATTTCATTTTGAGAGCAGCCTGAAAAAGAGTTACAATATGGCTTTAATTAGAAGCCAAAATATAGCCGAAATATAGATTTAATTGGACATTTAACACTTTAATTTTAAAATCCTACATCAGAATGGTCCGATATTACCCAGTGACAGTCTGGGATGTGTATACTATCACCCTGAGTTGAAATGAGTATGGCTAAACAGGAGATTTCATTTGGAGAGCAGCCTGAAAAAGAGTTACAATATGGCTTTAATTAGAAACCAAAATATAGCCAAAATATAGATTTAATTGGACATTTAAGACTTTAATTTTAAAATCCTATATCAGAATGGTCCGATATTACCCAGTGACAGTCTGGGATGTGTATACTATCACCCTGACGTCAACTGAGTCTGGCTAAACAGGAGGTTTCGATGTTAGAGCTGCCTGAAAAAGAGTTATAATATGGCTTTAATTAGCAGCCTGAAAATGAGTTGAAATATAGATTTAATTGGACATTTAAACCTTTCATTTTAAAATCCTACATCAGAATGGTCCGATATTACCCAGTGCCAGTCTGGGATGTGTATACTATCACCCTGAGGTGAAGTGAGTCTGGCTAAACAGGAGATTTTTTTTTGAGAGCAGCCTGAAAAAGAGTTACAATATGCCTTTAATTAGAAGCCAAAATATAGCCGAAATATAGATTAAATTGGACATTTAAGACTTTAATTTTAAAATCCTATATCAGAATGATCCGGTATTACCCAGTGACCGTCTGGGATGTGTATAATATCCTCCTGAGTTGAAATGAGTCAGGCTAAACAGGAGATATCGTTTCAAGAGCAGCCTGAAAAGGAGTTATAATTTGGCTTTAATTTGCAGCCTGAAAATGAGTTGAAATATAGCTTTAAGTGGACATTTAAACCTTTAATTTTAAAATCCTATATCAGAATAGTCCGATATTACCCAGTGGCAGTCTGGGATGTGTATACTATCACCCTGAGGTGAAATTAGTATGGCTAAACAGGAGATTTCATTTTGAGAGCAGCCTGAAAAAGAGTTACAATATGGCTTTAATTAGAAGCCAAAATATAGCCGAAATATAGATTTAATTGGACATTTAACACTTTAATTTTAAATTCCTATATCAGAATGGTCCAATATTACACAGTGACAGTCCGGGATGTGTATATTATCACGCTGAGGTGAAATGAGTATGGCTAAACAGGAGATTTCATTTTGAGAGCAGCCTGAAAAAGAGTTACAATATGGCTTTAATTAGAAACCAAAATATAGCCGAAATATAGATTTAATTGGACATTTAACACTTTAATTTTAAAATCCTACATCAGAATGGTCCGATATTACCCAGTGACAGTCTGGGATGTGTATACTATCACCCTGATGTGAAATGAGTCCGGCTAAACAGGAGATTTCATTTTGAGATCAGCCTGAAAAAGAGTTACAATATGGCTTTAATTAGAAGCCAAAATATAGCCGAAATATAGATTTAATTGGACATTTAACACTTTAATTTTAAAATCCTACATCAGAATGGTCCGAAATTACCCATTGACAGTCTGGGATGTGTATACTATCAACATGAGGTGAAATGAGTATGGCTAAACAGAAGGTTTCGATGTTAGAGCTGCCTGAAAAAGAGTTATAATATGGCTTTAATTAGCAGCCTGAAAATGAGTTGAAATATAGATTTAATTGGACATTTAAACCTTTCATTTTAAAATCCTACATCAGAATGGTCCGATATTACCCAGTGACAGTCTGGGATGTGTATACTATCACCCTGAGGTGAAGTGAGTCTGGCTAAACAGGAGATTTCATTTTGAGAGCAGCCTGAAAAAGAGTTACAATATGCCTTTAATTAGAAGCCAAAATATAGCCGAAATATAGATTTAATTGGACATTTAAGACTTTAATTTTAAAATCCTATATCAGAATGATCCGGTATTACCCAGTGACAGTCTGGGATGTGTATAATATCCTCCTGAGTTGAAATGAGTCAGGCTAAACAGGAGATATCGTTTCAAGAGCAGCCTGAAAAGGAGTTATAATTTGGCTTTAATTTGCAGCCTGAAAATGAGTTGAAATATAGCTTTAAGTGGACATTTTAACTTTTAATTTTAAAATCCTATATCAGAATAGTCCGATATTACCCAGTGGCAGTCTGGGATGTGTATACTATCACCCTGATGTGAAATGAGTCAGGCTAAACAGGAGGTTTCGATGTTAGAGCAGCCTGAAAAAGAGATACAATATGGCTTTATTTAGTAGCCAAAATATAGACGAAATATAGATTTAATTGGACATTTAAGACTTTAATTTTAAAATCCTATATCAGAATGGTCCAATATTACACAGTGACAGTCCGGGATGTGTATACTATCATCCTGAGGTGAAATGAGTATGGCTAAACAGGAGATTTCATTTTGAGAGCAGCCTGAAAAAGAGTTACAATATGGCTTTAATTAGAAACCAAAATATAGCCGAAATATAGATTTAATTGGACATTTAAGACTATAATTTTAAAATCCTACATCAGAATGGTCCGATATTACCTAGTGACAGTCTGGGATGTGTATACTATCACCCTGATGTGAAATGAGTCCGGCTAAACAGGAGATTTCATTTTGAGAGCAGCCTGAAAAAGAGTTACAATATGGCTTTAATTAGAAGCCAAAATATAGCCGAAATATAGATTTAATTGGACATTTAACACTTTAATTTTAAAATCCTACATCAGAATGGTCCGATATTACCCAGTGACAGTCTGGGATGTGTATACTATCACCCTGAGGTGAAATGAGTATGGCTAAACAGGAGATTTCATTTTGAGAGCAGCCTGAAAAAGAGTTACAATATGGCTTTAATTAGAAACCAAAATATAGCCGAAATATAGATTTAATTGGACATTTAAGACTTTAATTTTAAAATCCTATATCAGAATGGTCCAATATTACCCAGTGACAGTCTGGGATGTGTATACTTTCACCCTGACGTTAACTGAGTCTGGCTAAACAGAAGGTTTCGATGTTAGAGCTGCCTGAAAAAGAGTTATAATATGGCTTTAATTAGCAGCCTGAAAATGAGTTGAAATATAGATTTAATTAGACATTTAAACCTTTAATTTTAAAATCCTACATCAGAATGGTCCGATATTACCCAGTGACAGTCTGGGATGTGTATACTATCACCCTGAGGTGAAGTGAGTCTGGCTAAACAGGAGATTTCATTTTGAGAGCAGCCTGAAAAAGAGTTACAATATGCCTTTAATTAGAAGCCAAAATATAGCTGAAATATAGATTTAATTGGACATTTAAGACTTTAATTTTAAAATCCTATATCAGAATGATCCGGTATTACCCAGTGACAGTCTGGGATGTGTATAATATCCTCCTGAGTTGAAATTAGTCAGGCTAAACAGGAGATATCGTTTCAAGAGCAGCCTGAAAAGGAGTTATAATTTGGCTTTAATTTGCAGCCTGAAAATGAGTTGAAATATAGCTTTAAGTGGACATTTAAACCTTTAATTTTAAAATCCTATATCAGAATAGTCCGATATTACCCAGTGGCAGTCTGGGATGTGTATACTATCACCCTGATGTGAAATGAATCCGGCTAAACAGGAGGTTTTGATGTTAGAGCAGCCTGAAAAAGAGATACAATATGGCTTTAATTAGTAGCCAAAATATAGCCGAAATATAGATTTAATTGGACATTTAACACTTTAATTTTAAAATCCTACATCAGAATGGTCCGAAATTACACAGTGACAGTCCGGGATGTGTATACTATCACCCTGAGGTGAAATGAGTATGGCTAAACAGGAGATTTCATTTTGAGAGCAGCCTGATAAAGAGTTACAATATGGCTTTAATTAGAAACCAAAATATAGCCGAAATATAGATTTAATTGGACATTTAAGACTTTAATTTTAAAATCCTACATCAGAATGGTCCGATATTACCTAGTGACAGTCTGGGATGTGTATACTATCACCCTGATGTGAAAGGAGTCCGGCTAAACAGGAGATTTCATTTTGAGAGCAGCCTGAAAAAGAGTTACAATATGGCTTTAATTAGAAGCCAAAATATAGCCGAAATATAGATTTAATTGGACATTTAACACTTTAATTTTAAAATCCTACATCAGAATGGTCCGATATTACCCAGTGACAGTCTGGGATGTGTATACTATCACCCTGAGGTGAAATGAGTATGGCTAAACAGGAGATTTCATTTTGAGAGCAGCCTGAAAAAGAATTACAATATGGCTTTAATTAGAAACCAAAATATAGCCGAAATATAGATTTAATTGGACATTTAAGACTTTAATTTTAAAATCCTATATCAGAATGGTCCGATATTACCCAGTGACAGTCTGGGATGTGTATACTATCACCCTGACGTTAACTGAGTCTGGCTAAACAGAAGGTTTCGATGTTAGAGCTGCCTGAAAAAGAGTTATAATATGGCTTTAATTAGCAGCCTGAAAATGAGTTGAAATATAGATTTAATTGGACATTTAAACCTTTCATTTTAAAATCCTACATCAGAATGGTCCGATATTACCCACTAACAGTCTGGGATGTGTATACTATCACCCTGAGGTGAAGTGAGTCTGGCTAAACAGGAGATTTCATTTTGAGAGCAGCCTGAAAAAGAGTTACAATATGGCTTTAATTAGAAACCAAAATATAGCCGAAATATAGATTTAATTGGACATTTAACACTTTAATTTTAAAATCCTACATCAGAATGGTCCGATATTACCTAGTGACAGTCTGGGATGTGTATACTATCACCCTGATGTGAAATGAGTCCGGCTAAACAGGAGATTTCATTTTGAGAGCAGCCTGAAAAAGAGTTACAATATGGCTTTAATTAGAAGCCAAAATATAGCCGAAATATAGATTTAATTGGACATTTAACACTTTAATTTTAAAATCCTACATCAGAATGGTCCGATATTACCCAGTGACAGTCTGGGATGTGTATACTATCACCCTGAGGTGAAATGAGTATGGCTAAACAGGAGATTTCATTTTGAGAGCAGCCTGAAAAAGAGTTACAATATGGCTTTAATTAGAAACCAAAATATAGCCGAAATATAGATTTAATTGGACATTTAAGACTTTAATTTTAAAATCCTATATCAGAATGGTCCAATATTACCCAGTGACAGTCTGGGATGTGTATACTTTCACCCTGACGTTAACTGAGTCTGGCTAAACAGAAGGTTTCGATGTTAGAGCTGCCTGAAAAAGAGTTATAATATGGCTTTAATTAGCAGCCTGAAAATGAGTTGAAATATAGATTTAATTAGACATTTAAACCTTTAATTTTAAAATCCTACATCAGAATGGTCCGATATTACCCAGTGACAGTCTGGGATGTGTATACTATCACCCTGAGGTGAAGTGAGTCTGGCTAAACAGGAGATTTCATTTTGAGAGCAGCCTGAAAAAGAGTTACAATATGCCTTTAATTAGAAGCCAAAATATAGCTGAAATATAGATTTAATTGGACATTTAAGACTTTAATTTTAAAATCCTATATCAGAATGATCCGGTATTACCCAGTGACAGTCTGGGATGTGTATAATATCCTCCTGAGTTGAAATGAGTCAGGCTAAACAGGAGATATCGTTTCAAGAGCAGCCTGAAAAGGAGTTATAATTTGGCTTTAATTTGCAGCCTGAAAATGAGTTGAAATATAGCTTTAAGTGGACATTTAAACCTTTAATTTTAAAATCCTATATCAGAATAGTCCGATATTACCCAGTGGCAGTCTGGGATGTGTATACTATCACCCTGATGTGAAATGAGTCCGGCTAAACAGGAGGTTTTGATGTTAGAGCAGCCTGAAAAAGAGATACAATATGGCTTTAATTAGTAGCCAAAATATAGCCGAAATATAGATTTAATTGGACATTTAACACTTTAATTTTAAAATCCTACATCAGAATGGTCCGAAATTACACAGTGACAGTCCGGGATGTGTATACTATCACCCTGAGGTGAAATGAGTATGGCTAAACAGGAGATTTCATTTTGAGAGCAGCCTGATAAAGAGTTACAATATGGCTTTAATTAGAAACCAAAATATAGCCGAAATATAGATTTAATTGGACATTTAAGACTTTAATTTTAAAATCCTACATCAGAATGGTCCGATATTACCTAGTGACAGTCTGGGATGTGTATACTATCACCCTGATGTGAAAGGAGTCCGGCTAAACAGGAGATTTCATTTTGAGAGCAGCCTGAAAAAGAGTTACAATATGGCTTTAATTAGAAGCCAAAATATAGCCGAAATATAGATTTAATTGGACATTTAACACTTTAATTTTAAAATCCTACATCAGAATGGTCCGATATTACCCAGTGACAGTCTGGGATGTGTATACTATCACCCTGAGGTGAAATGAGTATGGCTAAACAGGAGATTTCATTTTGAGAGCAGCCTGAAAAAGAATTACAATATGGCTTTAATTAGAAACCAAAATATAGCCGAAATATAGATTTAATTGGACATTTAAGACTTTAATTTTAAAATCCTATATCAGAATGGTCCGATATTACCCAGTGACAGTCTGGGATGTGTATACTATCACCCTGACGTTAACTGAGTCTGGCTAAACAGAAGGTTTCGATGTTAGAGCTGCCTGAAAAAGAGTTATAATATGGCTTTAATTAGCAGCCTGAAAATGAGTTGAAATATAGATTTAATTAGACATTTAAACGTTTAATTTTAAAATCCTACATCAGAATGGTCCGATATTACCCAGTGACAGTCTGGGATGTGTATACTATCACCCTGAGGTGAAGTGAGTCTGGCTAAACAGGAGATTTCATTTTGAGAGCAGCCTGAAAAAGAGTTACAATATGCCTTTAATTAGAAGCCAAAATATAGCTGAAATATAGATTTAATTGGACATTTAAGACTTTAATTTTAAAATCCTATATCAGAATGATCCGGTATTACCCAGTGACAGTCTGGGATGTGTATAATATCCTCCTGAGTTGAAATGAGTCAGGCTAAACAGGAGATATCGTTTCAAGAGCAGCCTGAAAAGGAGTTATAATTTGGCTTTAATTTGCAGCCTGAAAATGAGTTGAAATATAGCTTTAAGTGGACATTTAAACCTTTAATTTTAAAATCCTATATCAGAATAGTCCGATATTACCCAGTGGCAGTCTGGGATGTGTATACTATCACCCTGAGGTGAAATTAGTATGGCTAAACAGGAGATTTCATTTTGAGAGCAGCCTGAAAAAGAGTTACAATATGGCTTTAATTAGAAGCCAAAATATAGCCGAAATATAGATTTAATTGGACATTTAACACTTTAATTTTAAATTCCTATATCAGAATGGTCCAATTATACACAGTGACAGTCCGGGATGTGTATATTATCACGCTGAGGTGAAATGAGTATGGCTAAACAGGAGATTTCATTTTGAGAGCAGCCTGAAAAAGAGTTACAATATGGCTTTAATTAGAAACCAAAATATAGCCGAAATATAGATTTAATTGGACATTTAACACTTTAATTTTAAAATCCTACATCAGAATGGTCCGATATTACCCAGTGACAGTCTGGGATGTGTATACTATCACCCTGATGTGAAATGAGTCCGGCTAAACAGGAGATTTCATTTTGAGAGCAGCCTGAAAAAGAGTTACAATATGGCTTTAATTAGAAGCCAAAATATAGCCGAAATATAGATTTAATTGGACATTTAACACTTTAATTTTAAAATCCTACATCAGAATGGTCCGATATTACCCAGTGACAGTCTGGGATGTGTATACTATCACCCTGAGGTGAAATGAGTATGGCTAAATAGAAGGTTTCGATGTTAGAGCTGCCTGAAAAAGAGTTATAATATGGCTTTAATTAGCAGCCTGAAAATGAGTTGAAATATAGATTTAATTGGACATTTAAACCTTTCATTTTAAAATCCTACATCAGAATGGTCCGATATTACCCAGTGACAGTCTGGGATGTGTATACTATCACCCTGAGGTGAAGTGAGTCTGGCTAAACAGGAGATTTCATTTTGAGAGCAGCCTGAAAAAGAGTTACAATATGCCTTTAATTAGAAGCCAAAATATAGCCGAAATATAGATTTAATTGGACATTTAAGACTTTAATTTTAAAATCCTATATCAGAATGATCCGGTATTACCCAGTGACAGTCTGGGATGTGTATAATATCCTCCTGAGTTGAATTGAGTCAGGCTAAACAGGAGATATCGTTTCAAGAGCAGCCTGAAAAGGAGTTATAATTTGGCTTTAATTTGCAGCCTGAAAATGAGTTGAAATATAGCTTTAAGTGGACATTTAAACTTTTAATTTTAAAATCCTATATCAGAATAGTCCGATATTACCCAGTGGCAGTCTGGGATGTGTATACTATCACCCTGATGTGAAATGAGTCAGGCTAAACAGGAGGTTTCGATGTTAGAGCAGCCTGAAAAAGAGATACAATATGGCTTTAATTAGTAGCCAAAATATAGACGAAATATTGATTTAATTGGATATTTAAGACTTTAATTTTAAAATCCTATATCAGAATGGTCCAATATTACACAGTGACAGTCCGGGATGTGTATACTATCACCCTGAGGTGAAATGAGTGTGGCTAAACAGGAGATTTCATTTTGAGAGCAGCCTGAAAAAGAGTTACAATATGGCTTTAATTAGAAACCAAAATATAGCCGAAATATAGATTTAATTGGACATTTAACACTTTAATTTTAAAATCCTACATCAGAATGGTCCGATATTACCCAGTGACAGTCTGGGATGTGTATACTATCACCCTGATGTGAAATGAGTCCGGCTAAACAGGAGATTTCATTTTGAGAGCAGCCTGAAAAAGAGTTACAATATGGCTTTAATTAGAAGCCAAAATATAGCCGAAATATAGATTTAATTGGACATTTAACACTTTAATTTTAAAATCCTACATCAGAATGGTCCGATATTACCCAGTGACAGTCTGGGATGTGTATACTATCACCCTGAGGTGAAATGAGTATGGCTAAACAGGAGATTTCATTTTGAGAGCAGCCTGAAAAAGAGTTACAATATGGCTTTAATTAGAAACCAAAATATAGCCGAAATATAGATTTAATTGGACATTTAACACTTTAATTTTAAAATCCTACATCAGAATGGTCCGATATTACCCAGTGACAGTCTGGGATGTGTATACTATCACCCTGAGGTGAAATGAGTATGGCTAAACAGGAGATTTCATTTTGAGAGCAGCCTGAAAAAGAGTTACAATATGGCTTTAATTAGAAACCAAAATATAGCCGAAATATAGATTTAATTGGACATTTAAGACTTTAATTTTAAAATCCTATATCAGAATGGTCCGATATTACCCAGTGACAGTCTGGGATGTGTATACTATCACCCTGACGTCAACTGAGTCTGGCTAAACAGGAGGTTTCGATGTTAGAGCTGCCTGAAAAAGATTTATAATATGGCTTTAATTAGCAGCCTGAAAATGAGTTGAAATATAGATTTAATTGGACATTTAAACCTTTCATTTTAAAATCCTACATCAGAATGGTCCGATATTACCCAGTGACAGTCTGGGATGTGTATACTATCACCCTGAGGTGAAGTGAGTCTGGCTAAACAGGAGATTTCATTTTGAGAGCAGCCTGAAAAAGAGTTACAATATGCCTTTAATTAGAAGCCAAAATATAGCTGAAATATAGATTTAATTGGACATTTAAGACTTTAATTTTAAAATCCTATATCAGAATGATCCGGTATTACCCAGTGACAGTCTGGGATGTGTATAATATCCTCCTGAGTTGAAATGAGTCAGGCTAAACAGGAGATATCGTTTCAAGAACAGCCTGAAAAGGAGTTATAATTTGGCTTTAATTTGCAGCCTGAAAATGAGTTGAAATATAGCTTTAAGTGGACATTTAAACCTTTAATTTTAAAATCCTATATCAGAATAGTCCGATATTACCCAGTGGCAGTCTGGGATGTGTATACTATCACCCTGATGTGAAATGAGTCAGGCTAAACAGGAGGTTTCGATGTTAGAGCAACCTGAAAAAGAGATACAATATGGCTTTAATTAGTAGCCAAAATATAGACGAAATATAGATTTAATTGGACATTTAAGACTTTAATTTTAAAATCCTATATCAGAATGGTCCAATATTAAACAGTGACAGTCCGGGATGTGTATATTATCACCCTGAGGTGAAATGAGTATGGCTAAACAGGAGATTTCATTTTGAGAGCAGCCTGAAAAAGAGTTACAATATGGCTTTAATTAGAAACCAAAATATAGCCGAAATATAGATTTAATTGGACATTTAACACTTTAATTTTAAAATCCTACATCAGAATGGTCCGATATTACCCAGTGACAGTCTGGGATGTGTATACTATCACCCTGATGTGAAATGAGTCCGGCTAAACAGGAGATTTCATTTTGAGAGCAGCCTGAAAAAGAGTTACAATATGGCTTTAATTAGAAGCCAAAATATAGCCGAAATATAGATTTAATTAGACATTTAACACTTTAATTTTAAAATCCTACATCAGAATGGTCCGATATTACCCAGTGACAGTCTGGGATGTGTATACTATCACCCTGATGTCAACTGAGTCTGGCTAAACAGGAGGTTTCAATGTTAGAGCTGCCTGAATAAGAATTATAATATGGCTTTAATTAGCAGCCTGAAAATGAGTTGAAATATAGATTTAATTGGACATTTAAACCTTTCATTTTAAAATCCTACATCAGAATGGTCCGATATTACCCAGTGACAGTCTGGGATGTGTATACTATCACCCTGAGGTGAAGTGAGTCTGGCTAAACAGGAGATTTCATTTTGAGAGCAGCCTGAAAAAGAGTTACAATATGGCTTTAATTAGAAACCAAAATATAGCCGAAATATAGATTTAATTGGACATTTAACACTTTAATTTTAAAATCCTACATCAGAATGGTCCGATATTACCCAGTGACAGTCTGGGATGTGTATACTATCACCCTGAGGTGAAATGAGTATGGCTAAACAGGAGATTTCATTTTGAGAGCAGCCTGAAAAAGAGTTACAATATGGCTTTAATTAGAAACCAAAATATAGCCGAAATATAGATTTAATTGGACATTTAAGACTTTAATTTTAAAATCCTATATCAGAATGGTCCGATATTACCCAGTGACGGTCTGGGATGTGTATACTATCACCCTGAGGTGAAGTGAGTCTGGCTAAACAGGAGATTTCATTTTGAGAGCAGCCTGAAAAAGAGTTACAATATGCCTTTAATTAGAAGTCAAAATATAGCTGAAATATAGATTTAATTGGACATTTAAGACTTTAATTTTAAAATCCTATATCAGAATGATCCGGTATTACCCAGTGACAGTCTGGGATGTGTATAATATCACCCTGACGTTAACTGAGTCTGGCTAAACAGAAGGTTTCGATGTTAGAGCTGCCTGAAAAAGAGTTATAATATGGCTTTAATTAGCAGCCTGAAAATGAGTTGAAATATAGATTTAATTAGACATTTAAACCTTTCATTTTAAAATCCTACATCAGAATGGTCCGATATTACCCAGTGACAGTCTGGGATGTGTATACTATCACCCTGAGGTGAAGTGACTCTGGCTAAACAGGAGATTTCATTTTGAGAGCAGCCTGAAAAAGAGTTACAATATGCCTTTAATTAGAAGCCAAAATATAGCTGAAATATAGATTTAATTGGACATTTAAGACTTTAATTTTAAAATCCTATATCAGAATGATCCGGTATTACCCAGTGACAGTCTGGGATGTGTATAATATCCTCCTGAGTTGAAATGAGTCAGGCTAAACAGGAGATATCGTTTCAAGAGCAGCCTGAAAAGGAGTTATAATTTGGCTTTAATTTGCAGCCTGAAAATGAGTTGAAATATAGCTTTAAGTGGACATTTAAACCTTTAATTTTAAAATCCTATATCAGAATAGTCCGATATTACCCAGTGACAGTCTGGGATGTGTATACTATCACCCTGATGTGAAATGAGTCCGGCTAAACAGGAGGTTTCGATGTTAGAGCAGCCTGAAAAAGAGATACAATATGGCTTTAATTAGTAGCCAAAATATAGCCGAAATATAGATTTAATTGGACATTTAAGACTTTAATTTTAAATTCCTATATCAGAATGGTCCAATATTAAACAGTGACAGTCCGGGATGTGTATATTATCACCCTGAGGTGAAATGAGTATGGCTAAACAGGAGATTTCATTTTGAGAGCAGCCTGAAAAAGAGTTACAATATGGCTTTAATTAGAAACCAAAATATAGCCGAAATATAGATTTAATTGGACATTTAACACTTTAATTTTAAAATCCTACATCAGAATGGTTCGATATTACCCAGTGACAGTCTGGGATGTGTATACTATCACCCTGATGTGAAATGAGTCCGGCTAAACAGGAGATTTCATTTTGAGAGCAGCCTGAAAAAGAGTTACAATATGGCTTTAATTAGAAGCCAAAATATAGCCGGAATATAGATTTAATTGGACATTTAACACTTTAATTTTAAAATCCTACATCAGAATGGTCCGATATTACCCAGTGACAGTCTGGGATGTGTATACTATCACCCTGAGGTGAAATGACTATGGCTAAACAGGAGATTTCATTTTGAGAGCAGCCTGAAAAAGAGTTACAATATGGCTTTAATTAGAAACCAAAATATAGCCGAAATATAGATTTAATTGGACATTTAAGACTTTAATTTTAAAATCCTATATCAGAATGGTCCGATATTACCCAGTGACAGTCTGGGATGTGTATACTATCACCCTGACGTCAACTGAGTCTGGCTAAACAGAAGGTTTCGATGTTAGAGCTGCCTGAAAAAGAGTTATAATATGGCTTTAATTAGCAGCCTGAAAATGAGTTGAAATATAGATTTAATTGGACATTTAAACCTTTCATTTTAAAATCCTACATCAGAATGGTCCGATATTACCCAGTGACAGTCTGGGATGTGTATACTATCACCCTGAGGTGAAGTGAGTCTGGCTAAACAGGAGATTTCATTTTGAGAGCAGCCTGAAAAAGATTTACAATATGCCTTTAATTAGAAGCCAAAATATAGCCGAAATATAGATTTAATTGGACATTTAAGACTTTAATTTTAAAATCCTATATCAGAATGATCCGGTATTACCCAGTGACAGTCTGGGATGTGTATAATATCCTCCTGAGTTGAAATGAGTCAGGCTAAACAGGAGATATCGTTTCAAGAGCAGCCTGAAAAGGAGTTATAATTTGGCTTTAATTTGCAGCCTGAAAATGAGTTGAAATATAGCTTTAAGTGGACATTTAAACCTTTAATTTTAAAATCCTATATCAGAATAGTCCGATATTACCCAGTGGCAGTCTGGGATGTGTATACTATCACCCTGAGGTGAAATTAGTATGGCTAAACAGGAGATTTCATTTTGAGAGCAGCCTGAAAAAGAGTTACAATATGGCTTTAATTAGAAGCCAAAATATAGCCGAAATATAGATTTAATTGGACATTTAACACTTTAATTTTAAAATCCTACATCAGAATGGTCCGATATTACCCAGTGACAGTCTGGGATGTGTATACTATCACCCTGAGGTGAAATGAGTATGGATAAACAGGAGATTTCATTTTGAGAGCAGCCTGAAAAAGAGTTACAATATGGCTTTAATTAGAAACCAAAATATAGCCGAAATATAGATTTAATTGGACATTTAAGACTTTAATTTTAAAATCCTATATCAGAATGGTCCGATATTACCCAGGGACAGTCTGGGATGTGTATACTATCACCCTGACGTCAACTGAGTCTGGCTAAACAGAAGGTTTCGATGTTAGAGCTGCCTGAAAAAGAGTTATAATATGGCTTTAATTAGCAGCCTGAAAATGAGTTGAAATATAGATTTAATTGGACATTTAAACCTTTCATTTTAAAATCCTACTTCAGAATGGTCCGATATTACACAGTGACAGTCTGGGATGTGTATACTATCACCCTGAGGTGAAGTGAGTCTGGCTAAACAGGAGATTTCATTTTGAGAGCAGCCTGAAAAAGAGTTACAATATGCCTTTAATTAGAAGCCAAAATATAGCCGAAATATAGATTTAATTGGACATTTAAGACTTTAATTTTAAAATCCTATATCAGAATGATCCGGTATTACCCAGTGACAGTCTGGGATGTGTATAATATCCTCCTGAGTTGAAATGAGTCAGGCTAACAAGGAGATATCGTTTCAAGAGCAGCCTGAAAAGGAGTTATAATTTGGCTTTAATTTGCAGCCTGAAAATGAATTGAAATATAGCTTTAAGTGGACATTTAAACCTTTAATTTTAAAATCCTATATCAGAATAGTCCGATATTACCCAGTGGCAGTCTGGGATGTGTATACTATCACCCTGAGGTGAAATTAGTCTGGCTAAAAAGGAGATTTCATTTTGAGAGCAGCCTGAAAAAGAGTTACAATATGCCTTTAATTAGAAGCCAAAATATAGCCGAAATATAGATTTAATTGGACATTTAAGACTTTAATTTTAAAATGCTATATCAGAATGATCCGGTATTACCCAGTGACAGTCTGGGATGTGTATAATATCCTCCTGAGTTGAAATGAGTCAGGCTAAACAGGAGATATCGTTTCAAGAGCAGCCTGAAAAGGAGTTATAATTTGGCTTTAATTTGCAGCCTGAAAATGAGTTGAAATATAGCTTTAAGTGGACATTTAAACCTTTAATTTTAAAATCCTATATCAGAATAGTCCGATATTACCCAGTGGCAGTCTGGGATGTGTATACTATCACCCTGAGGTGAAATTAGTATGGCTAAACAGGAAATTTCATTTTGAGAGCAGCCTGAAAAAGAGTTACAATATGGCTTTAATTAGAAGCCAAAATATAGCCGAAATATAGATTTAATTGGACATTTAACACTTTAATTTTAAAATCCTACATCAGAATGGTCCGATATTACCCAGTGACAGTCTGGGATGTGTATACTATCACCCTGAGGTGAAATGAGTATGGCTAAACAGGAGATTTCATTTTGAGAGCAGCCTGAAAAAGAGTTACAATATGCCTTTAATTAGAAGCCAAAATATAGCCGAAATATAGATTTAATTGGACATTTAAGACTTTAATTTTAAATTCCTACATCAGAATGGTGCAATATTACACAGTGACAGTCCGGGATGTGTATACTATCACCCTGAGGTGAAATGAGTATGGCTAAACAGGAGATTTCATTTTGAGAGCAGCCTGAAAAAGAGTTACAATATGGCTTTAATTAGAAACCAAAATATAGCCGAAATATAGATTTAATTGGACATTTAACACTTTAATTTTAAAATCATACACCAGAATGGTCCGATATTACCCAGGGACAGTCTGGGATGTGTATACTATCACCCTGATGTGAAATGAGTCCGGCGATACAGGAGATTTCATTTTGAGAGCAGCCTAAAAAAGAGTTACAATATGGCTTTAATTAGAAGCCAAAATATAGCCGAAATATAGATTTAATTGGACATTTAACACTTTAATTTTAAAATCCTACATCAGAATGGTCCGATATTACCCAGTGACAGTCTGGGATGTGTATACTATCACCCTGACGTCAACTGAGTCTGGCTAAACAGGAGGTTTCGATGTTAGAGCTGCCTGAAAGAGTTATAATATGGCTTTAATTAGCAGCCTGAAAATTAGTTGAAATATAGCTTTAAGTGGACATTTAAACCATTAATTTTAAAATCCTATATCAGAATAGTCCGATATTACCCAGTGTACGTCTGGGATGTGTATACTATCACCCTGAGGTGAAATGAGTATGGCTAAACAGGAGATTTCATTTTGAGAGCGGCCTGAAAAAGAGTTACAATATGGCTTTAATTAGAAACCAAAATATAGCCGAAATATAGATTTAATTGGACATTTAACACTTTAATTTTAAAATCCTACATCAGAATGGTCCGATATTACCCAGTGACAATCTGGGATGTGTATACTATCACCCTGATGTGAAATGAGTCCGGCTAAACAGGAGGTTTCGATGTTAGATCAGCCTGAAAAAGAGATACAATATGGCTTTAATTAGTAGCCAAAATATAGCCGAAATATAGATTTAATTGGACATTTAAGACTTTAATTTTAAAATCCTATATCAGAATGGTCCAATATTACACAGTGACAGTCCGGGATGTGTATACTATCACCCTGAGGTGAAATGAGTATGGCTAAACAGGAGATTTCATTTTGAGAGCAGCCTGAAAAAGATTTACAATATGGCTTTAATTAGAAACCAAAATATAGCCGAAATATAGATTTATTTGGACATTTAACACTTTAATTTTAAAATCCTACATCAGAATGGTCCGATATTACCCAGTGACAGTCTGGGATGTGTATACTATCACCCTGATGTGAAATGAGTCCGGCTATACAGGAGATTTCATTTTGAGAGCAGCCTGAAAAAGAGTTACAATATGGCTTTAATTAGAAGCCAAAATATAGCCGAAATATAGATTTAATTGGACATTTAACACTTTAATTTTAAAATCCTACATTAGAATGGTCCGATATTACCCAGTGACAGTCTGGGATGTGTATACTATCACCCTGACGTCAACTGAGTCTGGCTAAACAGAAGGTTTCGATGTTAGAGCTGCCTGAAAAAGAGTTATAATATGGCTTTAATTAGCAGCCTGAAAATGAGTTGAAATATAGATTTAATTGGACATTTAAACCTTTCATTTTAAAATCCTACATCAGAATGGTCCGATATTACACAGTGACAGTCTGGGATGTGTATACTATCACCCTGAGGTGAAGTGAGTCTGGCTAAACAGGAGATTTCATTTTGAGAGCAGCCTGAAAAAGAGTTACAATATGCCTTTAATTAGAAGCCAAAATATAGCCGAAATATAGATTTAATTGGACATTTAAGACTTTAATTTTAAAATCCTATATCAGAATGATCCGGTATTACCCAGTGACAGTCTGGGATGTGTATAATATCCTCCTGAGTTGAAATGAGTCAGGCTAACCAGAAGATATCGTTTCAATAGCAGCCTGAAAAGGAGTTATAATTTGGCTTTAATTTGCAGCCTGAAAATGAATTGAAATATAGCTTTAAGTGGACATTTAAACCTTTAATTTTAAAATCCTATATCAGAATAGTCCGATATTACCCAGTGGCAGTCTGGGATGTGTATACTATCACCCTGAGGTGAAATTAGTCTGGCTAAACAGGAGATTTCATTTTGAGAGCAGCCTGAAAAAGAGTTACAATATGCCTTTAATTAGAAGCCAAAATATAGCCGAAATATAGATTTAATTGGACATTTAACACTTTAATTTTAAAATGCTACATCAGAATGGTCCGATATTACCCAGTGACAGTCTGGGATGTGTATACTATCACCCTGAGGTGAAATGAGTATGGCTAAACAGGAGATTTCATTTTGAGAGCAGCCTGAAAAAGAGTTACAATATGGCTTTAATTAGAAACCAAAATATAGCCGAAATATAGATTTAATTGGACATTTAAGACTTTAATTTTAAAATCCTATATCAGAATGGTCCGATATTACCCAGGGACAGTCTGGGATGTGTATACTATCACCCTGACGTCAACTGAGTCTGGCTAAACAGAAGGTTTCGATGTTAGAGCTGCCTGAAAAAGAGTTATAATATGGCTTTAATTAGCAGCCTGAAAATGAGTTGAAATATAGATTTAATTGGACATTTAAACCTTTCATTTTAAAATCCTACATCAGAATGGTCCGATATTACACAGTGACAGTCTGGGATGTGTATACTATCACCCTGAGGTGAAGTGAGTCTGGCTAAACAGGAGATTTCATTTTGAGAGCAGCCTGAAAAAGAGTTACAATATGCCTTTAATTAGAAGCCAAAATATAGCCGAAATATAGATTTAATTGGACATTTAAGACTTTAATTTTAAAATCCTATATCAGAATGATCCGGTATTACCCAGTGACAGTCTGGGATGTGTATAATATCCTCCTGAGTTGAAATGAGTCAGGCTAACCAGGAGATATCGTTTCAAGAGCAGCCTGAAAAGGAGTTATAATTTGGCTTTAATTTGCAGCCTGAAAATGAATTGAAATATAGCTTTAAGTGGACATTTAAACCTTTAATTTTAAAATCCTATATCAGAATAGTCCGATATTACCCAGTGGCAGTCTGGGATGTGTATACTATCACCCTGAGGTGAAATTAGTCTGGCTAAACAGGAGATTTCATTTTGAGAGCAGCCTGAAAAAGAGTTACAATATGCCTTTAATTAGAAGCCAAAATATAGCCGAAATATAGATTTAATTGGACATTTAAGACTTTAATTTTAAAATGCTATATCAGAATGATCCGGTATTACCCAGTGACAGTCTGGGATGTGTATAATATCCTCCTGAGTTGAAATGAGTCAGGCTAAACAGGAGATATCGTTTCAAGAGCAGCCTGAAAAGGAGTTATAATTTGGCTTTAATTTGCAGCCTGAAAATGAGTTGAAATATAGCTTTAAGTGGACATTTAAACCTTTAATTTTAAAATCCTATATCAGAGTAGTCCGATATTACCCAGTGGCAGTCTGGGATGTGTATACTATCACCCTGAGGTGAAATTAGTATGGCTAAACAGGAGATTTCATTTTGAGAGCAGCCTGAAAAAGAGTTACAATATGGCTTTAATTAGAAGCCAAAATATAGCCGAAATATAGATTTAATTGGACATTTAACACTTTAATTTTAAAATCCTACATCAGAATAGTCCGATATTATCCAGTGACAGTCTGGGATGTGTATACTATCACCCTGATGTGAAATGAGTTCGGCTAAACAGGAGGTTTCGATGTTAGAGCAGCCTGAAAAAGAGATACAATATGGCTTTAATTAGTAGCCAAAATATAGCCGAAATATAGATTTAATTGGACATTTAAGACTTTAATTTTAAATTCCTATATCAGAATGGTCCAATATTACACAGTGACAGTCCGGGATGTGTATACTATCACCCTGAGGTGAAATGAGTATGGCTAAACAGGAGATTTCATTTTGAGAGCAGCCTGAAAAAGAGTTACAATATGGCTTTAATTAGAAACCAAAATATAGCCGAAATATAGATTTAATTGGACATTTAACACTTTAATTTTAAAATCCTACATCAGAATGGTCCGATATTACCCAGTGACAGTCTGGGATGTGTATACTATCACCCTGACGTCAACTGAGTCTGGCTAAACAGGAGGTTTCGATGTTAGAGCTGCCTGAAAGAGTTATAATATGGCTTTAATTAGCAGCCTGAAAATTAGTTGAAAAATAGCTTTAAGTGGACATTTAAACCATTAATTTTAAAATCCTATATCAGAATAGTCCGATATTACCCAGTGGAGGTCTGGGATGTGTATACTATCACCCTGAGGTGAAATGAGTATGGCTAAACAGGAGATTTCATTTTGAGAGCGGCCTGAAAAAGAGTTACAATATGGCTTTAATTAGAAACCAAAATATAGCCGAAATATAGATTTAATTGGACATTTAACACTTTAATTTTAAAATCCTACATCAGAATGGTCCGATATTACCCAGTGACAATCTGGGATGTGTATACTATCACCCTGATGTGAAATGAGTCCGGCTATACAGGAGATTTCATTTTGAGAGCAGCCTGAAAAAGAGTTACAATATGGCTTTAATTATAAACCAAAATATAGCCGAAATATAGATTTAATTGGACATTTAAGACTTTAATTTTAAAATCCTATATCAGAATGGTCCGATATTACCCAGTGACAGTCTGGGATGTGTATACTATCACCCTGACGTCAACGGAGTCTAGCTAAACAGGAGGTTTCGATGTTAGAGCTGCCTGAAAGAGTTATAATATGGCTTTAATTAGCAGCCTGAAAATGAGTTGAAATATAGATTTAATTGGACATTTAAACATTTCATTTTAAAATCCTACATCAGAATGGTCCGATATTACCCAGTGACAGTCTGGGATGTGTATACTATCACCCTGAGGTGAAGTGAGTCTGGCTAAACATGAGATTTCGTTTCAAGAGCAGCCCGAAAAAGAGTTACAATTTGGCTTTAATTTGCAGCCTGAAAAAGAGTTGAAATGAAGCTTTAAGTGGACATTTAAACCTTTAATTGTAAAATCCTATATCAGAATAGTCCGATATTACCCAGTGGCAGTCTGGGATGTGTATACTATCACCCTGAGGTGAAATTAGTCTGGCTAAACAGGAGATTTCATTTTGAGAGCAGCCTGAAAAAGAGTTACAATATGCCTTTAATTAGAAGCCAAAATATAGCCGAAATATAGATTTAATTGGACATTTAAGACTTTAATTTTAAAATCCTATATCAGAATGATCCGGTATTACCCAGTGACAGTCTGGGATGTGTATAATATCCTCCTGAGTTGAAATGAGTCAGGCTAACCAGAAGATATCGTTTCAATAGCAGCCTGAAAAGGAGTTATAATTTGGCTTTAATTTGCAGCCTGAAAATGAATTGAAATATAGCTTTAAGTGGACATTTAAACCTTTAATTTTAAAATCCTATATCAGAATAGTCCGATATTACCCAGTGGCAGTCTGGGATGTGTATACTATCACCCTGAGGTGAAATTAGTCTGGCTAAACAGGAGATTTCATTTTGAGAGCAGCCTGAAAAAGAGTTACAATATGCCTTTAATTAGAAGCCAAAATATAGCCGAAATATAGATTTAATTGGACATTTAACACTTTAATTTTAAAATGCTACATCAGAATGGTCCGATATTACCCAGTGACAGTCTGGGATGTGTATACTATCACCCTGAGGTGAAATGAGTATGGCTAAACAGGAGATTTCATTTTGAGAGCAGCCTGAAAAAGAGTTACAATATGGCTTTAATTAGAAACCAAAATATAGCCGAAATATAGATTTAATTGGACATTTAAGACTTTAATTTTAAAATCCTATATCAGAATGGTCCGATATTACCCAGGGACAGTCTGGGATGTGTATACTATCACCCTGACGTCAACTGAGTCTGGCTAAACAGAAGGTTTCGATGTTAGAGCTGCCTGAAAAAGAGTTATAATATGGCTTTAATTAGCAGCCTGAAAATGAGTTGAAATATAGATTTAATTGGACATTTAAACCTTTCATTTTAAAATCCTACATCAGAATGGTCCGATATTACACAGTGACAGTCTGGGATGTGTATACTATCACCCTGAGGTGAAGTGAGTCTGGCTAAACAGGAGATTTCATTTTGAGAGCAGCCTGAAAAAGAGTTACAATATGCCTTTAATTAGAAGCCAAAATATAGCCGAAATATAGATTTAATTGGACATTTAAGACTTTAATTTTAAAATCCTATATCAGAATGATCCGGTATTACCCAGTGACAGTCTGGGATGTGTATAATATCCTCCTGAGTTGAAATGAGTCAGGCTAACCAGGAGATATCGTTTCAAGAGCAGCCTGAAAAGGAGTTATAATTTGGCTTTAATTTGCAGCCTGAAAATGAATTGAAATATAGCTTTAAGTGGACATTTAAACCTTTAATTTTAAAATCCTATATCAGAATAGTCCGATATTACCCAGTGGCAGTCTGGGATGTGTATACTATCACCCTGAGGTGAAATTAGTCTGGCTAAACAGGAGATTTCATTTTGAGAGCAGCCTGAAAAAGAGTTACAATATGCCTTTAATTAGAAGCCAAAATATAGCCGAAATATAGATTTAATTGGACATTTAAGACTTTAATTTTAAAATGCTATATCAGAATGATCCGGTATTACCCAGTGACAGTCTGGGATGTGTATAATATCCTCCTGAGTTGAAATGAGTCAGGCTAAACAGGAGATATCGTTTCAAGAGCAGCCTGAAAAGGAGTTATAATTTGGCTTTAATTTGCAGCCTGAAAATGAGTTGAAATATAGCTTTAAGTGGACATTTAAACCTTTAATTTTAAAATCCTATATCAGAGTAGTCCGATATTACCCAGTGGCAGTCTGGGATGTGTATACTATCACCCTGAGGTGAAATTAGTATGGCTAAACAGGAGATTTCATTTTGAGAGCAGCCTGAAAAAGAGTTACAATATGGCTTTAATTAGAAGCCAAAATATAGCCGAAATATAGATTTAATTGGACATTTAACACTTTAATTTTAAAATCCTACATCAGAATAGTCCGATATTATCCAGTGACAGTCTGGGATGTGTATACTATCACCCTGATGTGAAATGAGTTCGGCTAAACAGGAGGTTTCGATGTTAGAGCAGCCTGAAAAAGAGATACAATATGGCTTTAATTAGTAGCCAAAATATAGCCGAAATATAGATTTAATTGGACATTTAAGACTTTAATTTTAAATTCCTATATCAGAATGGTCCAATATTACACAGTGACAGTCCGGGATGTGTATACTATCACCCTGAGGTGAAATGAGTATGGCTAAACAGGAGATTTCATTTTGAGAGCAGCCTGAAAAAGAGTTACAATATGGCTTTAATTAGAAACCAAAATATAGCCGAAATATAGATTTAATTGGACATTTAACACTTTAATTTTAAAATCCTACATCAGAATGGTCCGATATTACCCAGTGACAGTCTGGGATGTGTATACTATCACCCTGACGTCAACTGAGTCTGGCTAAACAGGAGGTTTCGATGTTAGAGCTGCCTGAAAGAGTTATAATATGGCTTTAATTAGCAGCCTGAAAATTAGTTGAAAAATAGCTTTAAGTGGACATTTAAACCATTAATTTTAAAATCCTATATCAGAATAGTCCGATATTACCCAGTGGAGGTCTGGGATGTGTATACTATCACCCTGAGGTGAAATGAGTATGGCTAAACAGGAGATTTCATTTTGAGAGCGGCCTGAAAAAGAGTTACAATATGGCTTTAATTAGAAACCAAAATATAGCCGAAATATAGATTTAATTGGACATTTAACACTTTAATTTTAAAATCCTACATCAGAATGGTCCGATATTACCCAGTGACAATCTGGGATGTGTATACTATCACCCTGATGTGAAATGAGTCCGGCTATACAGGAGATTTCATTTTGAGAGCAGCCTGAAAAAGAGTTACAATATGGCTTTAATTATAAACCAAAATATAGCCGAAATATAGATTTAATTGGACATTTAAGACTTTAATTTTAAAATCCTATATCAGAATGGTCCGATATTACCCAGTGACAGTCTGGGATGTGTATACTATCACCCTGACGTCAACGGAGTCTAGCTAAACAGGAGGTTTCGATGTTAGAGCTGCCTGAAAGAGTTATAATATGGCTTTAATTAGCAGCCTGAAAATGAGTTGAAATATAGATTTAATTGGACATTTAAACATTTCATTTTAAAATCCTACATCAGAATGGTCCGATATTACCCAGTGACAGTCTGGGATGTGTATACTATCACCCTGAGGTGAAGTGAGTCTGGCTAAACATGAGATTTCGTTTCAAGAGCAGCCCGAAAAAGAGTTACAATTTGGCTTTAATTTGCAGCCTGAAAAAGAGTTGAAATGAAGCTTTAAGTGGACATTTAAACCTTTAATTGTAAAATCCTATATCAGAATAGTCCGATATTACCCAGTGGCAGTCTGGGATGTGTATACTATCACCCTGAGGTGAAATTAGTATGGCTAAACAGGAGATTTCATTTAGAGAGCAGCCTGAAAAAGAGTTACAATATGGCTTTAATTAGAAGCCAAAATATAGCCGAAATATAGATTTAATTGGACATTTAACACTTTAATTTTAAAATCCTACATCAGAATGGTCCGATATTAACCAGTGACAGTCTGGGATGTGTATACTATCACCCTGAGGTGAAATGAGTATGGCTAAACAGGAGATTTCATTTTGAGAGCAGCCTGAAAAAGAGTTACAATATGGCTTTAATTACAAACCAAAATATAGCCGAAATATAGATTTAATTGGACATTTAAGACTTTAATTTTAAAATCCTATATCAGAATGGTCCGATATTACCCAGTGACAGTCTGGGATGTGTATACTATCACCGTGAGGTGAAGTGAGTCTGGCTAAACAGGAGATTTCATTTTGAGAGCAGCCTGAAAAAGAGTTACAATATGCCTTTAATTAGAAGCCAAAATATAGTCGAAATATAGATTTAATTGGACATTTAAGACTTTAATTTTAAAATCCTATATCAGAATGATCCGGTATTACCCAGTGACAGTCTGGGATGTGTATAATATCCTCCTGAGTTGAAATGAGTCAGGCTAAACAGGAGATATCGTTTCAAGAGCAGCCTGAAAAGGAGTTATAATTTGGCTTTAATTTGCAGCCTGAAAATGAGTTGAAATATAGCTTTAAGTGGACATTTAAACCATTAATTTTAAAATCCTATATCAGAATAGTCCGATATTACCCAGTGGAGGTCTGGGATGTGTATACTATCACCCTGAGGTGAAATGAGTATGGCTAAACAGGAGATTTCATTTTGAGAGCGGCCTGAAAAAGAGTTACAATATGGCTTTAATTAGAAACCAAAATATAGCCGAAATATAGATTTAATTGGACATTTAACACTTTAATTTTAAAATCCTACATCAGAATGGTCCGATATTACCCAGGGACAATCTGGGATGTGTATACTATCACCCTGATGTGAAATGAGTCCGGCTATACAGGAGATTTCATTTTGAGAGCAGCCTGAAAAAGAGTTACAATATGGCTTTAATTAGAAGCCAAAATATAGCCGAAATATAGATTTAATTGGACATTTAACACTTTAATTTTAAAATCCTACATTAGAATGGTCCGATATTACCCAGTGACAGTCTGGGATGTGTATACTATCACCCTGAGGTGAAATGAGTATGGCTAAACAGGAGATTTCATTTTGAGAGCAGCCTGAAAAAGAGTTACAATATGGCTTTAATTATAAACCAAAATATAGCCGAAATATAGATTTAATTGGACATTTAAGACTTTAATTTTAAAATCCTATATCAGAATGGTCCGATATTACCCAGTGACAGTCTGGGATGTGTATACTATCACCCTGACGTCAACGGAGTCTGGCTAAACAGGAGGTTTCGATGTTAGAGCTGCCTGAAAGAGTTATAATATGGCTTTAATTAGCAGCCTGAAAATGAGTTGAAATATAGATTTAATTGGACATTTAAACATTTCATTTTAAAATCCTACATCAGAATGGTCCGATATTACCCAGTGAATGTCTGGGATGTGTATACTATCACCCTGAGGTGAAGTGAGTCTGGCTAAACATGAGATTTCGTTTCAAGAGCAGCCCGAAAAAGAGTTACAATTTGGCTTTAATTTGCAGCCTGAAAAAGAGTTGAAATGAAGCTTTAAGTGGACATTTAAACCTTTAATTGTAAAATCCTATATCAGAATAGTCCGATATTACCCAGTGGCAGTCTGGGATGTGTATACTATCACCCTGAGGTGAAATTAGTATGGCTAAACAGGAGATTTCATTTAGAGAGCAGCCTGAAAAAGAGTTACAATATGGCTTTAATTAGAAGCCAAAATATAGCCGAAATATAGATTTAATTGGACATTTAACACTTTAATTTTAAAATCCTACATCAGAATGGTCCGATATTAACCAGTGACAGTCTGGGATGTGTATACTATCACCCTGAGGTGAAATGAGTATGGCTAAACAGGAGATTTCATTTTGAGAGCAGCCTGAAAAAGAGTTACAATATGGCTTTAATTACAAACCAAAATATAGCCGAAATATAGATTTAATTGGACATTTAAGACTTTAATTTTAAAATCCTATATCAGAATGGTCCGATATTACCCAGTGACAGTCTGGGATGTGTATACTATCACCGTGAGGTGAAGTGAGTCTGGCTAAACAGGAGATTTCATTTTGAGAGCAGCCTGAAAAAGAGTTACAATATGCCTTTAATTAGAAGCCAAAATATAGTCGAAATATAGATTTAATTGGACATTTAAGACTTTAATTTTAAAATCCTATATCAGAATGATCCGGTATTACCCAGTGACAGTCTGGGATGTGTATAATATCCTCCTGAGTTGAAATGAGTCAGGCTAAACAGGAGATATCGTTTCAAGAGCAGCCTGAAAAGGAGTTATAATTTGGCTTTAATTTGCAGCCTGAAAATGAGTTGAAATATAGCTTTAAGTGGACATTTAAACCTTTAATTTTAAAATCCTATATCAGAATGGTCCGATATTACCCAGTGGCAGTCTGGGATGTGTATACTATCACCCTGATGTGAAATTAGTATGGCTAAACAGGAGATTTCATTTTGAGAGCAGCCTGAAAAAGAGTTACAATATGGCTTTAATTAGAAGCCAAAATATAGCCGAAATATAGATTTAATTGGACATTTAACACTTTAGTTTTAAAATCCTACATCAGAATGGTCCGATATTACCCAGTGACAGTCTGGGATGTGTATACTATCACCCTGATGTGAAATGAGTCCGGCTAAACAGGAGGTTTCGATGTTAGAGCAGCCTGAAAAAGAGATACAATATGGCTTTAATTACTAGCCAAAATATAGCCGAAATATAGATTTAATTGGACATTTAAGACTTTAATTTTAAATTCCTATATCAGAATGGTCCAATATTACACAGTGACAGTCTGGGATGTGTATACTATCACCCTGAGGTGAAGTGAGTCTGGCTAAACAGGAGATTTCATTTTGAGAGCAGCCTGAAAAAGAGTTACAATATGCCTTTAATTAGAAGCCTGAAAATGAGTTGAAATATAGATTTAATTGGACATTTAAACCTTTCATTTTAAAATCCTACATCAGAATGGTCCGATATTACCCAGTGACAGTCTGGGATGTGTATACTATCACCCTGAGGTGAAGTGAGTCTGGCTAAACATGAGATTTCGTTTCAAGAGCAGCCCGAAAAAGAGTTACAATTTGGCTTTAATTTGCAGCCTGAAAAAGAGTTGAAATGAAGCTTTAAGTGGACATTTAAACCTTTAATTGTAAAATCCTATATCAGAATAGTCCGATATTACCCAGTGGCAGTCTGGGATGTGTATACTATCACCCTGAGGTGAAATTAGTATGGCTAAACAGGAGATTTCATTTTGAGAGAAGCCTGAAAAAGAGTTACAATATGGCTTTAATTAGAAGCCAAAATATAGCCGAAATATAGATTTAATTGGACATTTAACACTTTAATTTTAAAATCCTACATCAGAATGGTCCGATATTAACCAGTGACAGTCTGGGATGTGTATACTATCACCCTGAGGTGAAATGAGTATGGCTAAACAGGAGATTTCATTTTGAGAGCAGCCTGAAAAAGAGTTACAATATGGCTTTAATTAGAAACCAAAATATAGCCGAAATATAGATTTAATTGGACATTTAAGACTTTAATTTTAAAATCCTATATCAGAATGGTCCGATATTACCCAGTGACAGTCTGGGATGTGTATACTATCACCCTGAGGTGAAGTGAGTCTGGCTAAACAGGAGATTTCATTTTGAGAGCAGCCTGAAAAAGAGTTACAATATGCCTTTAATTAGAAGCCAAAATATAGTCGAAATATAGATTTAATTGGACATTTAAGACTTTAATTTTAAAATCCTATATCAGAATGATCCGGTATTACCCAGTGACAGTCTGGGATGTGTATACTATCACCCTGAGGTGAAATGAGTAGGGCTAAACAGGAGATTTCTTTTTGAGAGCAGCCTTAGAAATAGTTACAATATGCCTTTAATTAGAAGCCAAAATATAGCCTAAATATAGATTTAATTGGACATTTAACAATTTAATTTTAAAAACCTGTATCAGAATGGTCCGATATTACCCAGTGACAGTCTGTGATGTGTATACTATCACCCTGATGTGAAATGAGTCTGGCTAAACAGGAGGTTTCGATGTTAGAGCAGCCTGAAAAAGAGTTGAAATATAGCTTTAAGTGGACATTTAAACCTTTAATTTTTAAATCCTATATCAGAATAGTCCGATATTACCCAGTGACAGTCTGGAATGTGTATACTATCACCATGATGTGAATTGAGTCTGGCTAAACAGGAGGTTTTGATATTAGAGCAGCCTGAAAAAGAGATACAATATGGCTTTAATTAGTAGCGAAAATATAGCCGAAATATAGATTTAATTGGACATTTAAGACTTTAATTTTAAAATCCTATATCAGAATGGTCCGATATTACCCAGTAACATTCTGGGATGTGTATACTATCACCCTGATGTGAAATGACTTTGGCTAAACAGGAGGTTTCGATGTTAAAGCAGACTGAAAAAGAGATACAATATGGATTTAATTAGTAGCCAAAATATAGCCGAAATATAGATTTAATTGGACATTTAAGACTTTAATTTTAAAATGCTATATCAGAATGGTCCAATATTACCCAGTGACAGTCTGGGATGTGTATAATATCCCCCTGAGTTGAAATGAGTCAGGCTAAACATGAGATTTCGTTTCAAGAGCAGCCTGAAAAAGAGTTACAATATGGCTTTAATTAGCAGCCTGAAAAAGAGTTGAAATATAGCTTTAAGTGGACATTTAAACCTTACATTTTTAAATCCCGTTTCCGAATGGTCCGATATTACCCAGTGACAGTCTGGGATGTGTATAATATCCCCCTGAGTTGAAATGAGTCAGGCTAAACAGGAGATTTCGTTTCAAGAGCAGCCTGAAAAGAGTTACAATATGGCTTTAATTAGCAGCCTGAAAAAGAGTTGAAATATAGCTTTAAGTGGACATTTAAACCTTTAATTTTTAAATCCTGTATCAGAATAGTCCGATATTACCCAGTGACAGTCTGGGATGTGTATAACCCTGAGGTGAAATGAGTCAGGCTAAACAGGAGATTTCGTTTCAACAGCAGGCTGAAAAGGATTTACAATATGGCTTTAATTAGCAGCCTGAAAAAGATTTGAAATATAGCTTAAAGTGGACATTTAAACCTTTAATTTTTAAATCCTATATCAGAATAGTCCGATATTACCCAGTGAAAGTCTGGGATGTATATCCTATCACCCTGAGGTGAAATGAGTATGGCTAAACAGGAGATTTCATTTTGAGAGCAGCCTGAAAAAGAGTTACAATATGGCTTTAATTAGCAGCCTGAAAAAGATTTGAAATATAGCTTTTAGTGGACATTTAAACCTTTAATTTTAAATCCTATATCAGAATAGTCCGATATTACCCAGTGACAGTCTGGAATGTGTATACTATCACCCTGATGTGAATTGAGTCTGGCTAAACAGGTGGTTTTGACATTAGAGCAGCCTGAAAAAGACATACAATATGGCTTTAATTAGTAGCGAAAATATAGCCGAAATATAGATTTAATTGGACTTTTAAGACGTTAATTTTAAAATCCTATATCAGAATGGTCCGATATTACCCAGTAACAGTCTGGGATGTGTATACTATCACCCTGATGTGAAATGACTTTGGCTAAACAGGAGGTTTCAATGTTAGAGCAGACTGAAAAAGAGATACAATATGGATTTAATTAGTAGCCAAAATATAGCCGAAATATAGATTTAATTGGACATTTAAGACTTTAATTTTAAAATGCTATATCAGAATGGTCCAATATTACACAGTGACAGTCTGGGATGTGTATAATATCCCCCTGAGTTGAAATGAGTCAGGCTAAACATGAGATTTCGTTTCAAGAGCAGCCTGAAAAAGAGTTACAATATGGCTTTAATTAGCAGCCTGAAAAAGAGTTGAAATATAGCTTTAAGTGGACATTTAAACCTTAAATTTTTAAATCCCGTTTCCGAATGGTCCGATATTACCCAGTGACAGTCTGGGATGTGTATAATATCCCCCTGAGTTGAAATGAGTCAGGCTAAACATGAGATTTCGTTTCAAGAGCAGCCTGAAGAAGAGTTACAATATGGCTTTAATTAGCAGCCTGAAAAAGAGTTGAAATATAGCTTTAAGTGGACATTTAAACCTTACATTTTTAAATCCCGTTTCCGAATGGTCCGATAGTACCCAGTGACAGTCTGGGATGTGTATAACCCTGAGGTGAAATGAGTCAGGCTAAACAGGAGATTTCGTTTCAACAGCAGGCTGAAAAGGATTTACAATATGGCTTTAATTAGCAGCCTGAAAAAGATTTGAAATATAGCTTTAAGTGGACATTTAAACCTTTAATTTTTAAATCCTATATCAGAATAGTCCGATATTACCCAGTGACAGTCTGGGATGTATATCCCATCACCCTGAGGTGAAATGAGTATGGCTAAACAGGAGATTTCATTTCGAGAGCAGCCTGAAAAAGAGTTACAATATGGCTTTAATTAGCAGCCTGAAAAAGATTTGAAATATAGCTTTTAGTGGACATTTAAACCTTTAATTTTTAAATCCTATATCAGAATAGTCCGATATTACCCAGTGACAGTCTGGAATGTGTATACTATCACCCTGATGTGAATTGAGTCTGGCTAAACAGGTGGTTTTAATATTAGAGCAGCCTGAAAAAGAGATACAATATGGCTTTAATTAGTAGCGAAAATATACCCGAAATATAGATTTAATTGGACATTTAAGACTTTAATTTTAAAATCCAATATCAGAATGGTCCGATATTACCCAGTAACAGTCTGGGATGTGTATACTATCACCCTGATGTGAAATGACTTTGTCTAAACAGGAGGTTTCGATGTTAGAGCAGACTGAAAAAGAGTTACAATATGGCTTTAATTAGCAGCCTGAAAAAGAGTTGAAATATAGTTTTAAGTGGACATTTAAACCTTAAATTTTTAAATCCTGTTTCCGAATGGTCTGATATTACCCAGTGACAGTCTGGGATGTGTATAATATCCCCCTGAGTTGAAATGAGTCAGGCTAAACAGGAGATTTCGTTTCAAGAGCAGCCTGAAAAGAGTTACAATATGGCTTTAATTAGCAGCCTGAAAAAGAGTTGAAATATAGCTTTAAGTGGACATTTAAACCTTTAATTTTTAAATCATGTATCAGAATAGTCCGATGTTACGCAGTGACAGTCTGGGATGTGTATAACCCTGAGGTGAAATGAGTCAGGCTAAACAGGAGATTTCATTTTGAGAGCAGCCTGAAAAAGAGTTACAATATGCCTTTAATTAGAAGCCAAAATATAGGCGAAATATAGATTTAATTGGACATTTAAGACTTTAATTTTAAAATCCTATATCAGAATGGTCCTATATTACCGAGTGACAGTCTGGGATGTGTATACTATCACCCTGACGTGAAATGAGTCTGGTTAAACAGGAGGTTTCGATGTTAGAGCTGCTTGAAAAAGAGTTATAATATGGCTTTAATTAGCAGCCTGAAAATGAGTTGAAATATAGATTTAATTGCACATTTAAACCTTTAATTTTAAAATCCTATATCAGAATGGTCCTATATTACCCAGTGACAGTCTGGGATATGTATACTATCAACCTGAGGTGAAATGAGTATGGCTAAACAAGAGATTTCATTTTGAGAGCAGCCTGAAAAAGAATTACAATATCGCTTTAATTAGCAGACTAAAAAAGAGTTGAAATATAGCTTTAAAAATTTAAACCTTTAATTTTTAAATCCTTTATCAGAATAGTCCGATATTACCTAGTGACAGTCTGGGATGTGTTTACTATCACCCTGGCGTGAAAAGAGTCTGGCTAAACAGAAGGTTTTGATGTTAGAGCAGCCTGAAAAAGAGTTACAATATGGCTTTAATTAGTAGCCAAAATATAGCCGAAATATAGATTTAATTGGATATTTAACACTTTAATTTTGAAAATCTACATCGGAATGGTCCGATATTAAACGTGAGAGTCTGCGAAGTGTATACTATCACCCTGAGTTGAAATGAATCAGGCTAAACAGGAGATTTCATTTCAAGGGCAACCTCAAAAAGACATACAATATGGCTTTAATTAGTAGCAAAAATATAGCCGAAATATAGATTTAATTGGACATTTAAGACTTTAATTTTAAAATCCTATATCAGAATGGTCCGATATTACCCAGTGACAGTCTGGGATGTGTATACTATCACCCTAACGTGAAATGAGTCTGGCTAAACAGGAGGTTTCGATGTTAGAGCAGCCTGAAAAAGAGTTACAATATGCCTTTAATTAGCAGCCTGAAAATGAATTGAAATATAGATTTAATTGGACATTTAAACCTTTAATTTTAAAATCCTATATCAGAATGGACCGATATTACCAAGTGACAGTCTGGGATGTGTATACTATCACCCTGAGGTGAAGTGAGTCTGGCTAAACAGGAGGTTTCATTTTGAGAGCAGCCTGAAAAAGAGTTACAATCTGCTTTTAATTAGAAGCCAAAATATAGCCGAAATATAGATCTATTTGGACAATTAACACTTTAATTTTAAAATCCTATATCAGAATGGTCCGATATTACCCAGTGACAGTCTGGGATGTGTATAATATCCCCCTGAGTTGAGATGAGTCAGGCTAAACAGGAGATTTCGTTTCAAGAGCAGCCTGAAAAACAGTTCCAATTTGGATTTAATTAGAATCCTGAAAAAGATTTGAAATATAGCTTTTAGTGGACATTTAAACCTTTAATTTTTAAATCCTATATCAGAATAGTCCGATATTACCCAGTGACAGTCTGGAATGTGTATACTATCACCCTGATGTGAATTGAGTCTGGCTAAACAGGTGGTTTTGACATTAGAGCAGCCTGAAAAAGACATACAATATGGCTTTAATTAGTAGCGAAAATATAGCCGAAATATAGATTTAATTGGACTTTTAAGACGTTAATTTTAAAATCCTATATCAGAATGGTCCGATATTACCCAGTAACAGTCTGGGATGTGTATACTATCACCCTGATGTGAAATGACTTTGGCTAAACAGGAGGTTTCGATGTTAGAGCAGACTGAAAAAGAGATACAATATGGATTTAATTAGTAGCCAAAATATAGCCGAAATATAGATTAATTGTACATTTAAGACTTTAATTTTAAAATGCTATATCAGAATGGTCCAATATTACACAGTGACAGTCTGGGATGTGTATAATATCCCCCTGAGTTGAAATGAGTCAGGTTAAACATGAGATTTCGTTTCAAGAGCAGCCTGAAAAAGAGTTACAATATGGCTTTAATTAGCAGCCTGAAAAAGAGTTGAAATATAGCTTTAAGTGGACATTTAAACCTTAAATTTTTAAATCCCGTTTCCGAATGGTCCGATATTACCCAGTGACAGTCTGGGATGTGTATAATATCCCCCTGAGTTGAAATGAGTCAGGCTAAACATGAGATTTCGTTTCAAGAGCAGCCTGAAGAAGAGTTACAATATGGCTTTAATTAGCAGCCTGAAAAAGAGTTGAAATATAGCTTTAAGTGGACATTTAAACCTTACATTTTTAAATCCCGTTTCCGAATGGTCCGATAGTACCCAGTGACAGTCTGGGATGTGTATAACCCTGAGGTGAAATGAGTCAGGCTAAACAGGAGATTTCGTTTCAACAGCAGGCTGAAAAGGATTTACAATATGGCTTTAATTAGCAGCCTGAAAAAGATTTGAAATATAGCTTTAAGTGGACATTTAAACCTTTAATTTTTAAATCCTATATCAGAATAGTCCGATATTACCAAGTGACAGTCTGGGATGTATATCCTATCACCCTGAGGTGAAATGAGTATGGCTAAACAGGAGATTTCATTTCGAGAGCAGCCTGAAAAAGAGTTACAATATGGCTTTAATTAGCAGCCTGAAAAAGATTTGAAATATAGCTTTTAGTGGACATTTAAACCTTTAATTTTTAAATCCTATATCAGAATAGTCCGATATTACCCAGTGACAGTCTGGAATGTGGATACTATCACCCTGATGTGAATTGAGTCTGGCTAAACAGGTGGTTTTAATATTAGAGCAGCCTGAAAAAGAGATACAATATGGCTTTAATTAGTAGCGAAAATATACTCGAAATATAGATTTAATTGGACATTTAAGACTTTAATTTTAAAATCCAATATCAGAATGGTCCGATATTACCCAGTAACAGTCTGGGATGTGTATACTATCACCCTGATCTGAAATGACTTTGTCTAAACAGGAGGTTTCGATGTTAGAGCAGACTGAAAAAGAGTTACAATATGGCTTTAATTAGCAGCCTGAAAAAGAGTTGAAATATAGCTTTAAGTGGACATTTAAACCTTAAATTTTTAAATCCTGTTTCCGAATGGTCTGATATTACCCAGTGACAGTCTGGGATGTGTATAATATCCCCCTGAGTTGAAATGAGTCAGGCTAAACAGGAGATTTCGTTTCAAGAGCAGCCTGAAAAGAGTTACAATATGGCTTTAATTAGCAGCCTGAAAAAGAGTTGAAATATAGCTTTAAGTGGACATTTAAACCTTTAATTTTCAAATCCTGTATCAGAATAGTCCGATGTTACCCAGTGACAGTCTGGGATGTGTGTAACCCTGAGGTGAAATGAGTCAGGCTAAACAGGAGATTTCATTTTGAGAGCAGCCTGAAAAAAGAGTTACAATATGCCTTTAATTAGAAGCCAAAATATAGGCGAAATATAGATTTAATTGGACATTTAAGACTTTAATTTTAAAATCCTATATCAGAATGGTCCTATATTACCCAGTGACAGTCTGGGCTGTGTATACTATCACCCTGACGTGAAATGAGTCTGGTTAAACAGGAGGTTTCGATGTTAGAGCTGCTTGAAAAAGAGTTATAATATGGCTTTAATTAGCAGCCTGAAAATGAGTTGAAATATAGATTTAATTGCACATTTAAACCTTTAATTTTAAAATCCTATATCAGAATGGTCCTATATTACCCAGTGACAGTCTGGGATATGTATACTATCAACCTGAGGTGAAATGAGTATGGCTAAACAAGAGATTTCATTTTGAGAGCAGCCTGAAAAAGAATTACAATATCGCTTTAATTAGCAGACTGAAAAAGAGTTGAAATATAGCTTTAAAAATTTAAACCTTTAATTTTTAAATCCTTTATCAGAATAGTCCGATATTACCTAGTGACAGTCTGGGATGTGTTTACTATCACCCTGACGTGAAAAGAGTCTGGCTAAACAGAAGGTTTTGATGTTAGAGCAGCCTGAAAAAGAGTTACAATATGGCTTTAATTAGTAGCCAAAATATAGCCGAAATATAGATTTAATTGGATATTTAACACTTTAATTTTGAAAATCTACATCGGAATGGTCCGATATTAAACGTGAGAGTCTGCGAAGTGTATACTATCACCCTGAGTTGAAATGAATCAGGCTAAACAGGAGATTTCATTTCAAGGGCAACCTCAAAAAGACATACAATATGGCTTTAATTAGTAGCAAAAATATAGCCGAAATATAGATTTAATTGGACATTTAAGACTTTAATTTTAAAATCCTATATCAGAATGGTCCGATATTACCCAGTGACAGTCTGGGATGTGTATACTATCACCCTAACGTGAAATGAGTCTGGCTAAACAGGAGGTTTCGATGTTAGAGCAGCCTGAAAAAGAGTTACAATATGCCTTTAATTAGCAGCCTGAAAATGAATTGAAATATAGATTTAATTGGACATTTAAACCTTTAATTTTAAAATCCTATATCAGAATGGACCGATATTACCAAGTGACAGTCTGGGATGTGTATACTATCACCCTGAGGTGAAGTGAGTCTGGCTAAACAGGAGGTTTCATTTTGAGAGCAGCCTGAAAAAGAGTTACAATATGCTTTTAATTAGAAGCCAAAATATAGCCGAAATATAGATCTATTTGGACAATTAACACTTTAATTTTAAAATCCTATATCAGAATGGTCCGATATTACCCAGTGACAGTCTGGGATGTGTATAATATCCCCCTGAGTTGAGATGAGTCAGGCTAAACAGGAGATTTCGTTTCAAGAGCAGCCTGAAAAACAGTTCCAATTTGGATATAATTAGAATCCTGAAAAAGAGTTGAAAAATAGCTTTAAGTGGACATTTAAACCTATAATTTTTAAATCCTGTATCAGAATAGTCCGATAATACCCAGTGCCAGTCTGGGATGTGTATACTATCACCCTGAGGTGAAATTAGTATGGCTAAACAGGAGGTTTCGATGTTAGAGCAGCCTGAAAAAGAGTTACAATATGGCTTTAATTAGTAGCCAAAATATAGCCAAAATATAGATTTAATTGGACTTTTAACACTTTAATTTTGAAATTCTATATCGGAATGGGCCGATATTACACGTGAGAGTCTGCGAAGTGTATACTATCACCCTGAGGTGAAATGCGTATGGCTAAACAGGAGATTTCATTTTGAGAGCAGCCTGAAAAAGAGATACAATATGGCTTTAATTAGTAGCAAAAATATAGCCGAAAAATAGATTTAATTGGACATTTAAGACTTTAATTTTAAAATCCTATATCAGAATGGTCCGATATTACCCAGTGACAGTCTGGGATGTGTATACTATCACCCTGATGTGAAATGAGTCTGGCTAAACAGGAGGTTTCATTTTTAGAGCAGCCTGAAAAAGAGTTACAATATGGCTTTAATTAGTAGCCAAAATATAGCCGAAATATAGATTTAATTGGACATTTAACACTTTAATTTTAAAATCCTATATCAGAATGGTCCAGTATTACCCAGTGACAGTCTGGGATGTGTATTCTATCACTTTGAGGTGAAATGAGTATGGCAAAACAGGAGAATTCATTTTGAGAGCAGCCCTAACAAGAGTAACAATATGGATTTGAATAGCAGCCTGAAAAATAGTTGAAATATAGCTTTAAGTGGAAACTTAAACCTTTAGTTTTTAAATCCTTTATCAGAATAGTCCGATATTACCCAGTGACAGTCTAGGATGTGTATACTATCACCCTGAGGTGAAATGAGTATGGCTAAACAGGAGATTTCATTTTGAGAGCAGCCTGAAAAAGAGTTACAATATGCCTTTAATTAGAAGCCAAAATATTGCCGAAATATAGATTAAATTGGACATTTAAGACTTTAATTTTAAAGTCCTATATCAGAATGGTCCGATACTACCCAGTGACAGTCTGCGATGTGTATAATATCCCCCTGAGTTGAAATGAGTAAGGCTAAACAGGAGATTTCGTTTCAAGAGCAGCCTGAAAAAGAGTTACAATATGGCTTTAATTAGCAGCCTGAAAAAGAGTTGATAGATAGCTTTAAGTGGACATTTAAAACTTACATTTTTAAATCCTGTATCAGAATAGTCCGATATTACCCAGTGACAGTCTGGGATGTGTATACTATCACCTTGAGGTGGAATGAGTCTGGCTAAACAGGAGGTTTCGATAAACCTTTAATTTTTAAATCCTATATCAGAATAGTCCGATATTGCCCAGTAACAGTCTGGGATGTGTATACTATCACCCTGAGGTGAAATGAGTCTGGCTAAACAGGAGGTTTCGTTTATAGAGCAGCATGGATGAGAGTTACAATATGGCTTTAATTAGAAGCCTGAAAAAGAGTTGATATATAGCTTTAAGTGGACATTTAAACCTTAAATTTTTAAATCCCGTTTCCGAATGGTCCGATATTACCCAGTGACAGTCTGGGATGTGTATAATATCCCCCTGAGTTGAAATGAGTCAGGCTAAACATGAGATTTCGTTTCAAGAGCAGCCTGAAGAAGAGTTACAATATGGCTTTAATTAGCAGCCTGAAAAAGAGTTGAAATATAGCTTTAAGTGGACATTTAAACCTTACATTTTTAAATCCCGTTTCCGAATGGTCCGATAGTACCCAGTGACAGTCTGGGATGTGTATAACCCTGAGGTGAAATGAGTCAGGCTAAACAGGAGATTTCGTTTCAACAGCAGGCTGAAAAGGATTTACAATATGGCTTTAATTAGCAGCCTGAAAAAGATTTGAAATATAGCTTTAAGTGGACATTTAAACCTTTAATTTTTAAATCCTATATCAGAATAGTCCGATATTACCCAGTGACAGTCTGGGATGTATATCCCATCACCCTGAGGTGAAATGAGTATGGCTAAACAGGAGATTTCATTTCGAGAGCAGCCTGAAAAAGAGTTACAATATGGCTTTAATTAGCAGCCTGAAAAAGATTTGAAATATAGCTTTTAGTGGACATTTAAACCTTTAATTTTTAAATCCTATATCAGAATAGTCCGATATTACCCAGTGACAGTCTGGAATGTGTATACTATCACCCTGATGTGAATTGAGTCTGGCTAAACAGGTGGTTTTAATATTAGAGCAGCCTGAAAAAGAGATACAATATGGCTTTAATTAGTAGCGAAAATATACCCGAAATATAGATTTAATTGGACATTTAAGACTTTAATTTTAAAATCCAATATCAGAATGGTCCGATATTACCCAGTAACAGTCTGGGATGTGTATACTATCACCCTGATGTGAAATGACTTTGTCTAAACAGGAGGTTTCGATGTTAGAGCAGACTGAAAAAGAGTTACAATATGGCTTTAATTAGCAGCCTGAAAAAGAGTTGAAATATAGTTTTAAGTGGACATTTAAACCTTAAATTTTTAAATCCTGTTTCCGAATGGTCTGATATTACCCAGTGACAGTCTGGGATGTGTATAATATCCCCCTGAGTTGAAATGAGTCAGGCTAAACAGGAGATTTCGTTTCAAGAGCAGCCTGAAAAGAGTTACAATATGGCTTTAATTAGCAGCCTGAAAAAGAGTTGAAATATAGCTTTAAGTGGACATTTAAACCTTTAATTTTTAAATCCTGTATCAGAATAGTCCGATGTTACCCAGTGACAGTCTGGGATGTGTATAACCCTGAGGTGAAATGAGTCAGGCTAAACAGGAGATTTCATTTTGAGAGCAGCCTGAAAAAGAGTTACAATATGCCTTTAATTAGAAGCCAAAATATAGGCGAAATATAGATTTAATTGGACATTTAAGACTTTAATTTTAAAATCCTATATCAGAATGGTCCTATATTACCGAGTGACAGTCTGGGATGTGTATACTATCACCCTGACGTGAAATGAGTCTGGTTAAACAGGAGGTTTCGATGTTAGAGCTGCTTGAAAAAGAGTTATAATATGGCTTTAATTAGCAGCCTGAAAATGAGTTGAAATATAGATTTAATTGCACATTTAAACCTTTAATTTTAAAATCCTATATCAGAATGGTCCTATATTACCCAGTGACAGTCTGGGATATGTATACTATCAACCTGAGGTGAAATGAGTATGGCTAAACAAGAGATTTCATTTTGAGAGCAGCCTGAAAAAGAATTACAATATCGCTTTAATTAGCAGACTAAAAAAGAGTTGAAATATAGCTTTAAAAATTTAAACCTTTAATTTTTAAATCCTTTATCAGAATAGTCCGATATTACCTAGTGACAGTCTGGGATGTGTTTACTATCACCCTGGCGTGAAAAGAGTCTGGCTAAACAGAAGGTTTTGATGTTAGAGCAGCCTGAAAAAGAGTTACAATATGGCTTTAATTAGTAGCCAAAATATAGCCGAAATATAGATTTAATTGGATATTTAACACTTTAATTTTGAAAATCTACATCGGAATGGTCCGATATTAAACGTGAGAGTCTGCGAAGTGTATACTATCACCCTGAGTTGAAATGAATCAGGCTAAACAGGAGATTTCATTTCAAGGGCAACCTCAAAAAGACATACAATATGGCTTTAATTAGTAGCAAAAATATAGCCGAAATATAGATTTAATTGGACATTTAAGACTTTAATTTTAAAATCCTATATCAGAATGGTCCGATATTACCCAGTGACAGTCTGGGATGTGTATACTATCACCCTAACGTGAAATGAGTCTGGCTAAACAGGAGGTTTCGATGTTAGAGCAGCCTGAAAAAGAGTTACAATATGCCTTTAATTAGCAGCCTGAAAATGAATTGAAATATAGATTTAATTGGACATTTAAACCTTTAATTTTAAAATCCTATATCAGAATGGACCGATATTACCAAGTGACAGTCTGGGATGTGTATACTATCACCCTGAGGTGAAGTGAGTCTGGCTAAACAGGAGGTTTCATTTTGAGAGCAGCCTGAAAAAGAGTTACAATATGCTTTTAATTAGAAGCCAAAATATAGCCGAAATATAGATCTATTTGGACAATTAACACTTTAATTTTAAAATCCTATATCAGAATGGTCCGATATTACCCAGTGACAGTCTGGGATGTGTATAATATCCCCCTGAGTTGAGATGAGTCAGGCTAAACAGGAGATTTCGTTTCAAGAGCAGCCTGAAAAACAGTTCCAATTTGGATTTAATTAGAATCCTGAAAAAGATTTGAAATATAGCTTTTAGTGGACATTTAAACCTTTAATTTTTAAATCCTATATCAGAATAGTCCGATATTACCCAGTGACAGTCTGGAATGTGTATACTATCACCCTGATGTGAATTGAGTCTGGCTAAACAGGAGGTTTTGATATTAGAGCAGCCTGAAAAAGAGATACAATATGGCTTTAATTAGTAGCGAAAATATAGCCGAAATATAGATTTAATTGGACATTTAAGACTTTAATTTTAAAATCCTATATCAGAATGGTCCGATATTACCCAGTAACATTCTGGGATGTGTATACTATCACCCTGATGTGAAATGACTTTGGCTAAACAGGAGGTTTCGATGTTAGAGCAGACTGAAAAAGAGATACAATATGGATTTAATTAGTAGCCAAAATATAGCCGAAATATAGATTTAATTGGACATTTAAGACTTTAATTTTAAAATGCTATATCAGAATGGTCCAATATTACCCAGTGACAGTCTGGGATGTGTATAATATCCCCCTGAGTTGAAATGAGTCAGGCTAAACATGAGATTTCGTTTCAAGAGCAGCCTGAAAAAGAGTTACAATATGGCTTTAATTAGCAGCCTGAAAAAGAGTTGAAATATAGCTTTAAGTGGATATTTAAACCTTACATTTTTAAATCCCGTTTCCGAATGGTCCGATATTACCCAGTGACAGTCTGGGATGTGTATAATATCCCCCTGAGTTGAAATGAGTCAGGCTAAACAGGAGATTTCGTTTCAAGAGCAGCCTGAAAAGAGTTACAATATGGCTTTAATTAGCAGCCTGAAAAAGAGTTGAAATATAGCTTTAAGTGGACATTTAAACCTTTAATTTTTAAATCCTGTATCAGAATAGTCCGATATTACCCAGTGACAGTCTGGGATGTGTATAACCCTGAGGTGAAATGAGTCAGGCTAAACAGGAGATTTCGTTTCAACAGCAGGCTGAAAAGGATTTACAATATGGCTTTAATTAGCAGCCTGAAAAAGATTTGAAATATAGCTTAAAGTGGACATTTAAACCTTTAATTTTTAAATCCTATATCAGAATAGTCCGATATTACCCAGTGAAAGTCTGGGATGTATATCCTATCACCCTGAGGTGAAATGAGTATGGCTAAACAGGAGATTTCATTTTGAGAGCAGCCTGAAAAAGAGTTACAATATGGCTTTAATTAGCAGCCTGAAAAAGATTTGAAATATAGCTTTTAGTGGACATTTAAACCTTTAATTTTAAATCCTATATCAGAATAGTCCGATATTACCCAGTGACAGTCTGGAATGTGTATACTATCACCCTGATGTGAATTGAGTCTGGCTAAACAGGTGGTTTTGACATTAGAGCAGCCTGAAAAAGACATACAATATGGCTTTAATTAGTAGCGAAAATATAGCCGAAATATAGATTTAATTGGACTTTTAAGACGTTAATTTTAAAATCCTATATCAGAATGGTCCGATATTACCCAGTAACAGTCTGGGATGTGTATACTATCACCCTGATGTGAAATGACTTTGGCTAAACAGGAGGTTTCGATGTTAGAGCAGACTGAAAAAGAGATACAATATGGATTTAATTAGTAGCCAAAATATAGCCGAAATATAGATTTAATTGGACATTTAAGACTTTAATTTTAAAATGCTATATCAGAATGGTCCAATATTACCCAGTGACAGTCTGGGATGTGTATAATATCCCCCTGAGTTGAAATGAGTCAGGCTAAACATGAGATTTCGTTTCAAGAGCAGCCTGAAAAAGAGTTACAATATGGCTTTAATTAGCAGCCTGAAAAAGAGTTGAAATATAGCTTTAAGTGGACATTTAAACCTTACATTTTTAAATCCCGTTTCCGAATGGTCCGATATTACCCAGTGACAGTCTGGGATGTGTATAATATCCCCCTGAGTTGAAATGAGTCAGGCTAAACAGGAGATTTCGTTTCAAGAGCAGCCTGAAAAGAGTTACAATATGGCTTTAATTAGCAGCCTGAAAAAGAGTTGAAATATAGCTTTAAGTGGACATTTAAACCTTTAATTTTTAAATCCTGTATCAGAATAGTCCGATATTACCCAGTGACAGTCTGGGATGTGTATAACCCTGAGGTGAAATGAGTCAGGCTAAACAGGAGATTTCGTTTCAACAGCAGGCTGAAAAGGATTTACAATATGGCTTTAATTAGCAGCCTGAAAAAGATTTGAAATATAGCTTAAAGTGGACATTTAAACCTTTAATTTTTAAATCCTATATCAGAATAGTCCGATATTACCCAGTGAAAGTCTGGGATGTATATCCTATCACCCTGAGGTGAAATGAGTATGGCTAAACAGGAGATTTCATTTTGAGAGCAGCCTGAAAAAGAGTTACAATATGGCTTTAATTAGCAGCCTGAAAAAGATTTGAAATATAGCTTTTAGTGGACATTTAAACCTTTAATTTTAAATCCTATATCAGAATAGTCCGATATTACCCAGTGACAGTCTGGAATGTGTATACTATCACCCTGATGTGAATTGAGTCTGGCTAAACAGGTGGTTTTGACATTAGAGCAGCCTGAAAAAGACATACAATATGGCTTTAATTAGTAGCGAAAATATAGCCGAAATATAGATTTAATTGGACTTTTAAGACGTTAATTTTAAAATCCTATATCAGAATGGTCCGATATTACCCAGTAACAGTCTGGGATGTGTATACTATCACCCTGATGTGAAATGACTTTGGCTAAACAGGAGGTTTCGATGTTAGAGCAGACTGAAAAAGAGATACAATATGGATTTAATTAGTAGCCAAAATATAGCCGAAATATAGATTTAATTGTACATTTAAGACTTTAATTTTAAAATGCTATATCAGAATGGTCCAATATTACACAGTGACAGTCTGGGATGTGTATAATATCCCCCTGAGTTGAAATGAGTCAGGCTAAACATGAGATTTCGTTTCAAGAGCAGCCTGAAAAAGAGTTACAATATGGCTTTAATTAGCAGCCTGAAAAAGAGTTGAAATATAGCTTTAAGTGGACATTTAAACCTTAAATTTTTAAATCCCGTTTCCGAATGGTCCGATATTACCCAGTGACAGTCTGGGATGTGTATAATATCCCCCTGAGTTGAAATGAGTCAGGCTAAACATGAGATTTCGTTTCAAGAGCAGCCTGAAGAAGAGTTACAATATGGCTTTAATTAGCAGCCTGAAAAAGAGTTGAAATATAGCTTTAAGTGGACATTTAAACCTTACATTTTTAAATCCCGTTTCCGAATGGTCCGATAGTACCCAGTGACAGTCTGGGATGTGTATAACCCTGAGGTGAAATGAGTCAGGCTAAACAGGAGATTTCGTTTCAACAGCAGGCTGAAAAGGATTTACAATATGGCTTTAATTAGCAGCCTGAAAAAGATTTGAAATATAGCTTTAAGTGGACATTTAAACCTTTAATTTTTAAATCCTATATCAGAATAGTCCGATATTACCAAGTGACAGTCTGGGATGTATATCCTATCACCCTGAGGTGAAATGAGTATGGCTAAACAGGAGATTTCATTTCGAGAGCAGCCTGAAAAAGAGTTACAATATGGCTTTAATTAGCAGCCTGAAAAAGATTTGAAATATAGCTTTTAGTGGACATTTAAACCTTTAATTTTTAAATCCTATATCAGAATAGTCCGATATTACCCAGTGACAGTCTGGAATGTGGATACTATCACCCTGATGTGAATTGAGTCTGGCTAAACAGGTGGTTTTAATATTAGAGCAGCCTGAAAAAGAGATACAATATGGCTTTAATTAGTAGCGAAAATATACTCGAAATATAGATTTAATTGGACATTTAAGACTTTAATTTTAAAATCCAATATCAGAATGGTCCGATATTACCCAGTAACAGTCTGGGATGTGTATACTATCACCCTGATCTGAAATGACTTTGTCTAAACAGGAGGTTTCGATGTTAGAGCAGACTGAAAAAGAGTTACAATATGGCTTTAATTAGCAGCCTGAAAAAGAGTTGAAATATAGCTTTAAGTGGACATTTAAACCTTACATTTTTAAATCCTGTTTCCGAATGGTCTGATATTACCCAGTGACAGTCTGGGATGTGTATAATATCCCCCTGAGTTGAAATGAGTCAGGCTAAACAGGAGATTTCGTTTCAAGAGCAGCCTGAAAAGAGTTACAATATGGCTTTAATTAGCAGCCTGAAAAAGAGTTGAAATATAGCTTTAAGTGGACATTTAAACCTTTAATTTTTAAATCCTGTATCAGAATAGTCCGATGTTACCCAGTGACAGTCTGGGATGTGTGTAACCCTGAGGTGAAATGAGTCAGGCTAAACAGGAGATTTCATTTTGAGAGCAGCCTGAAAAAAGAGTTACAATATGCCTTTAATTAGAAGCCAAAATATAGGCGAAATATAGATTTAATTGGACATTTAAGACTTTAATTTTAAAATCCTATATCAGAATGGTCCTATATTACCCAGTGACAGTCTGGGCTGTGTATACTATCACCCTGACGTGAAATGAGTCTGGTTAAACAGGAGGTTTCGATGTTAGAGCTGCTTGAAAAAGAGTTATAATATGGCTTTAATTAGCAGCCTGAAAATGAGTTGAAATATAGATTTAATTGCACATTTAAACCTTTAATTTTAAAATCCTATATCAGAATGGTCCTATATTACCCAGTGACAGTCTGGGATATGTATACTATCAACCTGAGGTGAAATGAGTATGGCTAAACAAGAGATTTCATTTTGAGAGCAGCCTGAAAAAGAATTACAATATCGCTTTAATTAGCAGACTGAAAAAGAGTTGAAATATAGCTTTAAAAATTTAAACCTTTAATTTTTAAATCCTTTATCAGAATAGTCCGATATTACCTAGTGACAGTCTGGGATGTGTTTACTATCACCCTGACGTGAAAAGAGTCTGGCTAAACAGAAGGTTTTGATGTTAGAGCAGCCTGAAAAAGAGTTACAATATGGCTTTAATTAGTAGCCAAAATATAGCCGAAATATAGATTTAATTGGATATTTAACACTTTAATTTTGAAAATCTACATCGGAATGGTCCGATATTAAACGTGAGAGTCTGCGAAGTGTATACTATCAGCCTGAGTTGAAATGAATCAGGCTAAACAGGAGATTTCATTTCAAGGGCAACCTCAAAAAGACATACAATATGGCTTTAATTAGTAGCAAAAATATAGCCGAAATATAGATTTAATTGGACATTTAAGACTTTAATTTTAAAATCCTGTATCAGAATGGTCCGATATTACCCAGTGACAGTCTGGGATGTGTATACTATCACCCTAACGTGAAATGAGTCTGGCTAAACAGGAGGTTTCGATGTTAGAGCAGCCTGAAAAAGAGTTACAATATGCCTTTAATTAGCAGCCTGAAAATGAATTGAAATATAGATTTAATTGGACATTTAAACCTTTAATTTTAAAATCCTATATCAGAATGGACCGATATTACCAAGTGACAGTCTGGGATGTGTATACTATCACCCTGAGGTGAAGTGAGTCTGGCTAAACAGGAGGTTTCATTTTGAGAGCAGCCTGAAAAAGAGTTACAATATGCTTTTAATTAGAAGCCAAAATATAGCCGAAATATAGATCTATTTGGACAATTAACACTTTAATTTTAAAATCCTATATCAGAATGGTCCGATATTACCCAGTGACAGTCTGGGATGTGTATAATATCCCCCTGAGTTGAGATGAGTCAGGCTAAACAGGAGATTTCGTTTCAAGAGCAGCCTGAAAAACAGTTCCAATTTGGATATAATTAGAATCCTGAAAAAGAGTTGAAAAATAGCTTTAAGTGGACATTTAAACCTATAATTTTTAAATCCTGTATCAGAATAGTCCGATAATACCCAGTGCCAGTCTGGGATGTGTATACTATCACCCTGAGGTGAAATTAGTATGGCTAAACAGGAGGTTTCGATGTTAGAGCAGCCTGAAAAAGAGTTACAATATGGCTTTAATTAGTAGCCAAAATATAGCCAAAATATAGATTTAATTGGACTTTTAACACTTTAATTTTGAAATTCTATATCGGAATGGGCCGATATTACACGTGAGAGTCTGCGAAGTGTATACTATCACCCTGAGGTGAAATGCGTATGGCTAAACAGGAGATTTCATTTTGAGAGCAGCCTGAAAAAGAGATACAATATGGCTTTAATTAGTAGCAAAAATATAGCCGAAAAATAGATTTAATTGGACATTTAAGACTTTAATTTTAAAATCCTATATCAGAATGGTCCGATATTACCCAGTGACAGTCTGGGATGTGTATACTATCACCCTGATGTGAAATGAGTCTGGCTAAACAGGAGGTTTCATTTTTAGAGCAGCCTGAAAAAGAGTTACAATATGGCTTTAATTAGTAGCCAAAATATAGCCGAAATATAGATTTAATTGGACATTTAACACTTTAATTTTAAAATCCTATATCAGAATGGTCCAGTATTACCCAGTGACAGTCTGGGATGTGTATTCTATCACTTTGAGGTGAAATGAGTATGGCAAAACAGGAGAATTCATTTTGAGAGCAGCCCTAACAAGAGTAACAATATGGATTTGAATAGCAGCCTGAAAAGTAGTTGAAATATAGCTTTAAGTGGAAACTTAAACCTTTAGTTTTTAAATCCTTTATCAGAATAGTCCGATATTACCCAGTGACAGTCTAGGATGTGTATACTATCACCCTGAGGTGAAATGAGTATGGCTAAACAGGAGATTTCATTTTGAGAGCAGCCTGAAAAAGAGTTACAATATGCCTTTAATTAGAAGCCAAAATATTGCCGAAATATAGATTAAATTGGACATTTAAGACTTTAATTTTAAAGTCCTATATCAGAATGGTCCGATACTACCCAGTGACAGTCTGCGATGTGTATAATATCCCCCTGAGTTGAAATGAGTAAGGCTAAACAGGAGATTTCGTTTCAAGAGCAGCCTGAAAAAGAGTTACAATATGGCTTTAATTAGCAGCCTGAAAAAGAGTTGATATATAGCTTTAAGTGGACATTTAAAACTTACATTTTTAAATCCTATATCAGAATAGTCCGATATTACCCAGTGACAGTCTGGGATGTGTATACTATCACCTTGAGGTGGAATGAGTCTGGCTAAACAGGAGGTTTCGATAAACCTTTAATTTTTAAATCCTATATCAGAATAGTCCGATATTGCCCAGTAACAGTCTGGGATGTGTATACTATCACCCTGAGGTGAAATGAGTCTGGCTAAACAGGAGGTTTCGTTTATAGAGCAGCATGGATGAGAGTTACAATATGGCTTTAATTAGCAGCCTGAAAAAGAGTTGATATATAGCTTTAAGTGGACATTTAAAACGTAAATTTTTAAATCCTATATCAGAATAGTCCGATATTACCCAGTGACAGTCTGGGATGTGTATAATATCCCCCTGAGTTGAAATGAGTCGAGACGAGGCAAGCGTGTGACGTGGAATACAATAAGCGATGGTCCCCGGGACCCCGAAGGACAAGGCCACCGCGAGGCCAGGGTCCCCGGGACCCCGAAGGACGAGGCCATGAGGCTGGTAGAAAGTCGCCGTGACACGAAGGACAACACAAGGGTTAACTCCCTCTCTTGTTCCCTTTTCCATTTCACTCCCCCTTTCTTCCTTTCTTCACCCCTCCCTTTCTTCTTTTGGACTTTGTCCCCAGGGTTTTTAGCGTGCCTCACACATTCCTTTGCGCTGACTGTCTGTGTTTACATTGACATCCTCTATTCAATGTGCAGACCGCAGCACCACAAACCCAACAGCACACACAGATCATCAAGTTTATTAACCATCTTCTCTCTCCAAAGAAAATACATAAAAGTAAGAGTGAATTACAGAATGAAATACATGCTTCATTATAACTACCACACAACTAAAATGTGCCATGGTTTATGTCTTTACGTTCGAGGACCCCTTGACTTTTTCTCCACTAATTACACTTGCACACGGCAGCGCGCTCTCTAAAGTTGGACATTTTTCATCAACATGCTAGGGACGGCAGGATAGTTGGAAGTTCAAATGGAACTCAAACACATTAGAGTACATTATGCCAGCAGAGGTTACAGAGTAAAGTCAAGAGCTGCTAAACTGTAATAGCGCCCTTAATCATGTACCACCTGATCCTGCAAAGTGAAAGTAGGGGAGGCACACATTCATTGACAAATAAATGCAGACAAGTGGTTCTTTTTATAGCTCCTGCAGCCAGAGGACAATATGTAGCCATGTGAGCTATGTTTATTTTATTAAGCTGTGTAAGAGAGAGAACCAGGTAGCGTGGGCGTGAGGGGTGGGGGGGGGGGGGGGGCGTTGGGGAGGGGGGGATCAGAACAAGACAAAGGACAGTGACAGGGCTGGAGAGTGAAAGAGAAGTAAAGAGGGAGAGTGAGGGAGGGAGCAATAACAGTTGATCTATCATAAGGTCATCTCTTTCCGCTGCGTACACGTCACCTGTGCGTCGCCTACCAAAGGACAGTCAGCACATTCAAATGTCATGGTCTACTGCTTGTATTGTGTAATGCCAAGCTCACACAACCACACACACGTGCTTGTGTGTTGTGTAAAAACAGAAGTGTAGAGAGAAGTGTAGATGTACCTTCCCAAACCCTACCCAGTCTGTTCCAGGTACTGGGCTGTGCTAGGTGCTCAGACCCCATCCTCCTCCTCTCGCTAACCCATCCTTATTAGGATGTTATTTCACCTCCATGACATATTGTACTGTGTGTGTGTGTGTGTCACCATTTCCTGCCCTGTGCAATTCTTGTATTCACCTGTCAATCTGGCTTATGAGTCTTAGTATCTGCTGAAATAATGCTCTACTGTGGACATGCATTAGATATTCAATGTGGTGACACAGTAACAGTTGGCTTTATCACTAATCTGCTATTGTTTTTAATGCTCATATAGCCAACATTCATGATTTAGTGTAGCTTGACTACACCCAGTGTTTATGGGTTAACCACAGGCGTGACCAATCAAGGGCTCCTCCTCAGTCTACCTTGTTTCGTCTTGAGTTGCTCTGTTCCTCCCTGCTTGATCCTGTACTGTCCACTGTATGTGTTCTTGCGTGTGTGTGCTTGTGTATGTGTGCGTGCGTTTGTGTGTGCTGACACGTCCATCCTGCCAGGTCAAAGTTAATTGCCAGGCAGATTATATGGTGTTGCAAATGGATAAAAAACATTTGTGGAGTGAATCATTTCCACTTTACTGGCACACACAGCCTTTATTTCCAGTAAGGATCCATAGAAGCACGCCCGCCTCTTCCCCTAGCTTCCACGAAAACCGACATCGATGCCGATGTCTCTGGAACTGCCCAACAAGGAGTTAACACCTCAGATGGAGAGACATGGTGGAGGGGGGGGGGGGGGGGGGGGGGGGGGTAGTGGGAGGAGAAGGAAGAAGATGGTGTGAAGGACAAAAGGAGTGGCTGGTGGCAGCCGCAAAGGTAGTGAGCTCAGGGCTGTGGAATCAGGAACTGCTCTTTGCTCTTTACTGTGCTACGCGCCAGCACTGCCGCCACCGCAACACCCACACCTCCACCCATTCTCTCTATACCCGTACAACCTCTGCTCCGCTCTGGCCTAGCTGGAATGCTGTCTTTCACCCGCACCCACCCCCTCAACATTTCTCACCCCTCCTTCTTGCAAAATATGGAGAAATAAAGGGGAAGCAGCATCCTCTGTTACAAGCTGCGGCTTTTTGTGACCAGCAGTCTGCCTGTGAATGTCTCCGAAAAAAAACTTCTGAATAAGAGAAATGTACCTTCTGTGCTGTCTTGGTGTACTTGAGCAGAAGTGCCACTGTTTGACTAAACATAACTCTCAAAGCAGCAAAAGGAAAGTCTGATTCCACACAGGGCTCTATTAAAACCCACAGATTCAGCGGTGCAGACCTCAGACTGATTCCAGTGAGGATCATTCCTGCCTCTAGAACTGGAGTTTGTACTGATTGAGACCAGGAAAAATATTCAGACACAGAAGTTGAAGTTGAAGATTCCAGTAAAAGCAATTTGTGTAAATTTCTATCCAGGGAAATAGTTTCAGAGTGGACAATCTGATCAACATAAGTTTTTTGTTTTTGTTTTTTTGCGTCAAATGAACAAGAGATGTAATGCTCTTACATGGATACATGGATCATTTTTTGTAATATATGAGTCGTGCAGGAGGTATCCTATATATGGTTCATGCGTCTGATCCTTTTAGCACCTCAACCTTTTACAGGTCAAGTTAACCACCCCCTCTGAGTTGAGACACTTCAGGCATGGCTGGCACGAAGTACTCATCAACGTATTTGTCACTATCTATCTTTGGTGGTAATGGACCATAGACGCTGTCTCCTGTTCCACAATGTGACTCACCAAACCATACTGTATGAATAAAAGCTTTGTTGATAGCAGAACATTTCCAGTTGGCTTTTTAAAGTGTTATGTGGCCAATGTTTCTGATGAAGACAAATATGTTTATCTGATGGAGTAGATTATCAAGCAAATAAACCTTTTTCCTTTCAAAGGAGTTCAAGGCTGTTTGCCGTGGCTAGGTCGCAGGGAATGGATGGCGGGGCAGAGGGAGAAAGAAAGAAAGGAATAAGGCGGTAGCTGGCACATCTGTCATCCATTTAGGCTGGGAAAGGAATGGATGGCTTTCTGCTTACCTGTGCACCGTCAGCCCAGGAGGGGCGGCAAGGACATTTGTCATGGAGCCGGGGAGTAAATAGTGAGGAAACAAAACGCCATCTGTCTGGGCCCATTGATTTTCACATGAAAAGCAAATACATCCATTCAGTTTGCGCTGCCTCCCAGCCCTGTCTGCCTGTTGGGCGGCCGCAGAGTTGAAGTTTACCTTTCGACATCATGTTCCTTTGACAATCCTTATATATGACTGAACCTCTAGCATGATCCCTCCCTTTTGTAGGGTGTAAATTGCTAAAAAGAGGAGCAAACATGAAGTGCTTGAGCTCTACTATGAGTCACTGTAGCAGCCAGGGAGTCTGTGTTGCCAGAACAGCGGCATGTTGGCGAGGTAAGGAGATAGCATGTCTGATCTTTATAACAATGAACAATACAGAGAGGTAGTGACGTGTGCAAGGCTGACCTGAACAGAGGGCAATGATAATGACGGTCAGTGATCAAGCCTCTCACATCCTGAGCGCTTTTGTGGCACTTTTAAACATGTTTCCCTTCTTTATCCTCCAGCCTTCGATCCGAAGCGAAGATGCCCATGCACATCCGCAACATGTCATAGAGGTGTGTTTGGAAGTAGGCACGAGAAGAAAGGAGAGAAAGAGCGAGAGGGGGAGAGAGAGAGAGAGAGAGAGAGAGAGAGAGAGAGAGAGAGAGAGAGAGAGAGAGAGAGAGAGAGAGAGAGGTTTTAATGTCTTCTGTCACAACCACCTGCCTCCTCTTGTGAAATCTCTTCATGTTCCACCCACTGAGTTTCCAATCCTCCTGTCTGCCCTTGAACAGACACTAATTCAGCCACCGAATCTAATCCCTAATGTAAGACCTGATAATTTCCTTTCACTGCCACCATGTAAATGTTTATCATTAAATGGTGGGCATTCACAGAATTATCACTGAGGGGCGTAATGACATTTTATGAGGTCTGACTAAGGTTTGTGGGTAGATAACCTAACAAAGAGCGCCTAGGTGCTCTCTGTCATTATTTACCTCCCTATTTGGCTTTGATCGTTTTGGCATTTTGCAGCAGACACTTTAGATATACAGCTGATGCAACCAAAATGTCATCCCATCTTTTTTTTACAAATGCTGGAGAGAGGGCCTTTTCATTTAGGGGGAGAATTTGAAACAGCTCTAACCTTTCATCAACAATGCTGCCACTTTACGCTGTGGAATTCCTAATTCAATGAGAGGCGTGCCAAGGCACCTGCTTTCATCAATGCTAAGGTCCTCTGAGAAAGTCTGCAGAAAGAGAGAAAATGGATGGAGAGAGGCATTCACAACTTGTTGACAAGACTCCAGTGGCAAAAACAAAATGAAACAAGCACATGTTTTTGCTGCTGGGACAATAAGAAAAACATCACATACACACAGATTAACACACACACACAGTGCATTTTATTATCTTTGTGGGGACCCATCATTGACATAATGCATTCCCTAGCCCCTTACCCTAACCTTAACCATCACAACTAAATGCCTAACCTTAACCCTTACCCTAACCATAACCATAACCTAATTCTAACCCTAATCCTAAAACTAAGTCTTAACCCTCAAACAGCCCTTTAAAGTTGTGGGGTCCAGCATTTTGGCCCCACAAAGCTGTCCGGACCCCACAAGTATACTGTATTCCTGGTTTTTGGACCCCACGAATATAGTTAAACAAGAACACCCACCCACACACACACACACACACACACACACACACATTTTAACCATTTATTTATGTCCACATGAAGAGACACAAATATTACAGATGCAGTACAATAAATACGCAAACTCATGGACCAGTGGCATGCAGCAGGTCACTATATCACTTAATAAGCATAATACTCAGTTCTTAAGGGTATAAGTAGCAACGTCTCCGCCATATGTGGTGGCTGCCAATAATAGCAGATATGGCACAGTATTTAGCCCTCTTTTTGGCCATCCCAAGTTGTTGCAGCCCTCTTACTACCAACCTGTGTGTGTGTGTGTGTGTGTGTGTGTGTGTGTGTGTGTGTGTGTGTGTGTGTGTGTGTGTGTGTGTGTGTGTGGACACACACACACACACACACAAACATACACTATTATGAATATATACAACGCTATATATTAGTAATTAATATAGTATGTGAATCAAATCATAGTAATGACAAAGACACTGACGCATCACGCCATATCTTTAGATAATTATATATGTTTTCATGTGACTGTACAATTTGTGTGCATGTGTGTGTGTCATTGTTTTTTTTTTCTCATGCCCTTTCCTGTCATGGCATGTCAATCCTCACCTGTTCAGTAAAAACACGGAGGGGGGAAAACCCTCAACCATGCAGTGCCCCTCCAATGGCCCCTTCTGCATTACGGACCTACATGATGTGTCATCGCTGGCTTTGTCGTTGCATTCCTGTCCTTGTTCTCACACTATCTATCTACCACACAAAGAGTATCATGATGGCCACTTATTATCACTGCATTTCAAAAATGTGTTCTCAGTCTTACCTCATTTTTTTTTCTTCTTTCTTTATGCATCCCTCCTCTCCCCTTAGCCCCCATCTTCGCCTCTTACAGCCCCCTCTTCCCCTCCCTCTCTTCGCATTCCTTGGTGAGTGGGTGGAAAGTTCAATTGGGATGTGGGATCCCAGAAGGGCAGGGGGGGTTTGCCTCTTACCAGAGCACAGTATGTGTGCAAACTAGGGGCTTCTTATCGGCCAATCCAATCTGTCAGCACAGGCGGGTGTTTTTTGGTGATGTTGTGGAGTCCCATGAAAATGGGTGAAAGGTCCAAAATGTGTCCCAAAACATCATATTATATATATATATATATATATATATATATATATATATATATATATATATATATATATATATATATATATATATATTTATATATATAAACATTCTTAAAATGTCATATAACACTTTGCATAATGTGATCATGCAAGCATGTGTTATTTGTTACATTGTTACAGCTGCAATACTGGACTCCCTGAATTGTTGTGTTTCACTTCATCACCTACTCACTGCTGCTCCCCACTTCAAGATAGGGAGACACTAACAGCACTTACTGTAATGAAAGAAGGACCTCTGCTGGGTATGTCTCGATACTGCTATCCTCCTTGCTATCTCTAAGGGGGAATGAATGTCAGCTTTGTTGACTGCACTCTCAGTTTGACATAAAGCAAGGTTAAAGTTTTATGTTTCCTGTATTGGACTTTGATCATGTAGTGATAGTTGACAGACAGCTCATTATTGTATTATTGTATAAGAAAGAACTGTTATCTGCTGTTCCTTTTGTCACTGTAACACTTGATTGCCTTACCTCACAGACTTGGCAAGTAGAAAATGAAAGGGTAGGGCAGTGTGGGCAAGCCATTCCCAGCAACTTGCATAACCTTCCCACAGTGACAAACCCATCACTATTATGTTAGAGGAATTCCTTTGCCCTTTTGTCAGCATGTTTACCTTTGCTTCTGTTATCTCTGTTGCACTGCAAGCAAACAAACTGGTTTTAGAAGCAGCTCTGGTCCGTGGGCTATAAGTGTAGGAGACACACAGGAAGTGGTGGGCGACCAGCGAACTGTATTTCCTCTTCCTGTCTATGTCCTCCCTCCCTGCCTGCCTGCCTGCTTGCCTGCCCTTTGGCTATTAATGTAACTCTGAGCTACCCACCACACACCCACAAGGCCACTGGGAGCTGGTGGTGCACTAGAATTCACAGACATGCACACATACATGGACACACACACATCCATGCACACACATGCATACAGTCCTAGCAGAATAAACCAAGTGATATCAGTGTAAATAAATAAGAAGCTAAACAAGCAGGCAGCATATTCTGTTGAGAGCCATGCAGAGTGAACAGGACAGTTTGTGCCCTTCATGGCTCACTTTCATATCAAACCATTAGCTTTTGCCTCTACCGCCTACCTTGCTGGTACATCGACAACAGACAGCAGGGTGAAATTATATAGGTGCCCATCACTCAATCACGACATCTATCACAGCCAAGGAGGAGGTGATGTGCAGCATACACTGTAGGGAAATGCCTCAAGCGTTATAACAAGGTGTCCCATTCTTTAAGCAGCTGCACCTGCCCCTGCACACACACACACACACACACACACACACAAACTCAACAGCCACACACATTACAGATGTGCCATTATAGTTCATTGTGAAGAAAATTATTGTTCATTTCTGTTCGCTATTTTTTCCTCCCTCCTTCAAGCAGGCCTTATTTGCTTTCTGAAAGTGGGCTGACAGATTTACCACTTCAGCTGTGCACTTCAAATCTCTCCATCTCATACTCTCTTTGTTCAATTTACCACCACTACACACGTGGCACAGCCTACACACACACATGCACACACACACACACACACACATACCCATGATCCATGTTCCCATTGCAGCCCTTATCTCCTCCCCTCGGTCATGCAGCTCATCAGTGAGAACAGAGAGAACACACAGTGGCATGAATCACACTGAATCATAGCACCCAAAGAGAGGTGTTGCATTTAACCAGGACACAGACTATTTATAATGGCCTGGGCGTGCACATTCTCATTATAGGCCACGGATGATGCTGACAATGGACAGGCAGATGAGGGGGCAGTGACTCCTTTTAAATGTCATCAGCAATGTATCTTCTTATCTGCAGGCTGTAGCGGTGCCAGTCCGTCTGAATCCAATATTTAGAGCAGGGTGAATGAACTAGAATGGAAGGGGAGAAAAGATCTGTTCTAAGACACAGTGATTTGCAGATGAGGAGACACAGACACTTCATCACCACATGAGAATATAGATTTTTTTTTATTTAGTCAGTCCTGTAGTAAAGGGCTCTTTTGATTGAGATCAACTATGCTGATTTAAACACTGACTATAGATGGTTTATAAGCACATTTCATCATTAGTGATAAGATTTAGATTTAAAAAAAGAAAAATAACTTCTAACAACATGAACATGAAAACTATGAATGAAAGTGTCTCTCCCATGCAGACCTCTGCCTAATACGCTTGTTAAAGTCTAATTTGTGTAACAAGTAGCTGGAAGATAAATAAACATAATTATCATATCAAATACATTAGCTGTTTGGGGGATAATGGACTCATTTGACAAACACTTTGTTCTTCTGCTTTCATTTGGCTTATTTTCTCTCCCCGCATGCCAATCATGCTCAATGCATCACATCAGGACCGAGTTGGGAGGTGCAGGCTCATCAATCCTTGGCAAGCCAACGTTCAAATTACACTGTGTCTGATCCGGAAAGCAGCAATGCACTGAACCCAAACCCCCAAAATTGCCAGCTAGCACAGTAGAAACCACATTTCAGGTGAAACAGCTTCGAGAAGCAATCAGCGCCTGAACAATTACATTTAGTGGATTGATTGCATATTGATTGAGGGTAGCCAGACACCTGACCAGAATTTGCAGACACCCACATTACAAATCAACATAAGCCTATATAGGGCTGGGCAATATGGCCAAAATCTTCTATCCCAATATAGTTTATTTAAATAAACTATTTAAATCTTAAATACTATATAAAATTTATATCAGGATTTAGCATGTTTTCGGCTAATTTAATGAATGAATAAATAGTTTATATGAAATAACCACATGGTAAAGCCTTTTTTTGTGTACTCCTGTGTGAATTACGTACTTGACAAATGTAAAGGGTTTTCTCATTTTATTAAGAACTTTAGTGCAAAATGAACATCCAAATAACCTAAATATTGCCGTGACGCAGTTCAACCGCTATCAATTCTATCGAAACAATATAGAAATATGTATACAATAGACAGTTTTATATCATTTTCACGATATATATATATATATATATATATACCTTCATACCGCCCAGCCCTAGGCCTACACAACCCAACAACTAAGTCATTAAAACCAGGTTTGGTGGTAGAGGATACAAAACACTGGAACACCGTAACAGTGAGTTTGTCTTTTTTCTGTTCCAGGGGAAGAGGGAGAGGAGAAGAAAGGAGGGGCGATTTCATTATCAGCCAACATGTAGGCGCATGCTGCACGGCTTTACCCAACCAACCGTTGTCATGGTAGCAACTTGTTATGTCGTCTGCGTCTCACCTTGAATGAATGGAGACCTGCAGGACATGTGCACCCCCCTAGGAGCATGCACGGGGGGGGGGGGGGGCGTAGTGGAAGTGCGTCAGCCCTACGACGGGCAGCTGGGGACACACCCACGGCAACCTGCGTTGACTGCTTCTGAGTGCATGTGTGTGTTAATGCGTATGTGTCTGCCCTCCTAGAAAATGACAAACAAAGCTGGTTTCCTCAGGTCCACGTCGTCACCACAGGGACGACAACAGCAGCAGCAACAACAAAAACAACAACAGCAGCAGCATCAGGAGCAGTCGACCAGCTGCTTCTCTGAAAACTGCATTTCACTTGGCGGCCTGCCGAGAACGGCCATTCCTGTTTTTTGTCCTATCAAGGACATTGATCACATTTCAGTGTTTGGTTAAACATAGTCATAAGCACTGGCCTAGAGGGTAGCACCACTGAGTTTGAGTTTTTAAATGTGTCTAAATTAGTATCAACATCTGAGAGATGAATATGGAGGGATTGGCATCATTCCATTAAAAGATGGAAAAACCTATAAACAACAACAACTTATCAGTCTGCTAAAGAGTCTCAGTATCTTCCATGCTTTTTCTGTGGTGTAGCGTTACTTGGTAGTGTTGCAATGACATCACTCATGTCTCCGGTCTCTGGCCTGACAGCAACAACAACAATCCGATAATACTTGTCAGATACTACAGTCTTTATTTACTTACTTGTCATTTATTTGGAAAAGTTCCACTGATTTCCTCATCTGCACAACTATATATACTAGATACACATTTGTTTTGGTTTTTATGATGGTGGCAGGTCCTTTGAAAATGTCAAATCTGATTTCTTACTTTACTGTAAGTTGTATTTCACGTACTGCGTGTACAGGCTGAATTGTAGTGGTTTGTACTTCTTAATAATTGCTTCTATCTCATAGTGTTTCTCTGCATCAGTCTGTTTCTACAAGAGCTCAAAGTTCTTTTTTCTGTGTTTCCTCTTGAAGTCGTCTCTTGAGTGTCTATTGAAAGCTGCAAGAAAGCTTTGTGTGTGTGTGTGTGTGTGTGTGTGTGTGTGTGTGTGTGTGTGTGTGTGTGTGTGTCTACAAGTTTGAGTGTGCAGAGGGGGGGATGAGGGGAGAGGAGGAAAGGCACAGCAGGTTTCCATGACAACAACTTTTTATTTGCGCTTCCTCAATGGTCGTTGGTGGAAGATAGATAGATAGATAGATAGATAGATAGATAGATAGATAGATAGATAGATAGATAGATAGATAGATAGAGATTATATATATATATATATATATATATATATATATATATATATATATATATATATATATATATATATATATATATATATATACAGACTGTCAGAGTTATTAGGAAAAGACTGGCTAGTGGGCTGGGGTGCAAAGGCAGGCGGGGGTGGAAGAAGGCAGCGGAGTTGTATGCCTGCTTGCTTGCTTTGTCTAGAACAGAATGTCCTCTTTGTATACACCCCTCCCTTAATGGATGACAAACACAATAAGCAACTTGCTAGCAGCCATCCAGAACTACCTTATGAATATAGAGAGATTTGTGTCTGTACCTTCTGATAAGAAGCAAACATGCCTCTGAAGAGCAAATGGAACAATGAGAAACTTGTGTGTGCCTAAACATTTACCGTGGGTGGGTGTTTGCATGCTTCAGAGCTAAATAATCTGCCACTTTGTCCGCAACTGACAGTCGAATTAGACCTGTATCCTAGTGAGATGAAATAGAAATATAAAGGTGACACACACATGTTGCATCTAATCAAGTGATCTTGTTTCCAGATCAGGAGAGTGTGAAAGGACGTAACTGAAACTTCTAGCTGCCCTCGTTTAGTTTGATGCTGAGACCACATGAATCTGACGCCCACCTGACGGAGTCAGGTGGCCCAAAAAATACAGTCGGCACGCATCTGCAACATAAACAAATTAACCACTTATACGCACAGAGGTTTGCACACACAAGGGTTCACAGATGCACACGATCAATGCAAATGTACAATATAGATGCATGCTTTGGCGAAGGACTCTTTTTAGTAAGGAGACCCACTTTTATTTTTTCAATATAGGTGAAATAAAAAAAACCGTATGTAAAAGGTAACACATGATGACTTAACAGAAAACATCATATCATTATTTTAGTCTTCTTAAACTGCTGTTTGCACTTATTTTGTTTGATGCTGAGCCATGTGAATCATACCTACCTTAGGAACTGGAGTCAGCTGGCCAATACAAACATAGATAAAGTCACTATTCATCTGCAGAACACACAGATGAACCAGAGAGACCCTCTCTAATCTTCACACAATATCACAAAAAAAACAAACACACACAGAGATGCACAATGTATACAGTGGTAAGATTCATTCCTTATCACTTCTTTTGCTCACAGCACTATTGTTTTCTCGCAACAACTATTTGGGCAACATACGCACACACGCACACACTGATAGACTAGTCTATCTGTATGGGGAATGACTCACCTCCTCCACCTGGAGTAGAGCCAAGCCTTTCTCGCCTCCTCCCCCTTCATCTGTGTGAGCCCTTCACTTCACTCACTCCAGCTCCACTATGGAAGCATTTCAATCATTCAAATTAGCTGTAATCACAGCCAAAGGCATAGAGTGGGAATGGCAGCACGTCACTCTGCATACTGGAGAACACTTAATACATTGATTTTATATTGAGCATGCTGTGTATTAAAAAGGGGAGCTGGGGAGGAAATAAATAAGCTACCAAGGCCAAGCCTTCTCTGCCATGCATGCAAGACAAATGATGGAACCAGGGATGAGAGGCCGGCTTTATAATGAGCAGCGCAAAGACTCCTTTCAGTCTTCAGACCTGACATGTGAGAAGCAGTGCATCAGTGGGACCAGCTGCAGTCTTCACATAATGACACAAATTATTGGCTCGTTAATGGGCAGCTTAGCCTTGAGTGTTCAACCCGCAACACCATTCTGGAGAACGGGGGGGAACACGGGATCAATCTCTGCCTCCTTGGATGTGCTATAAAACACGGGATGCATCCAAAGGACATCTTATCCACATCGCAGTGTCTCTCTCTCTTTCTCTCGCTCTCTCTCCATCGCTTTCTAATCCATACTGGCCCCTGGAGACTCATATTAGGAGACTCCCACACACGCCCCTCCCACACCTTCTCGCTCCCCCCACACACAACCCTCAGAACCACTATCTGTCCACCTCCACAGTCGGCCTGTAGATAAACCCAGAATAACAATGTGATCTTGCCTCTTAAAGGCACACAGGCTGCTTTTTTTCCGCATCATTATCTTTCAGTCCAGGACTGTGTTACTGTTATTACTTTTATGTGAGCCTCATATTACTGATGTTAGGTAGAATTTAAAAGATAAAAGTAGCTACTCACACATTCATCGTGTAACTATAAATGGTATCTTTGGAATATATCTGTTGGTATTTAAATGTGCATTGATTTGTGTTATGCAGCAAAATAAATAATCATAACTGAATGATCATCTGAGATAAACAAAGCAGACATCACAGTCACATTTCACAACTGAAGCATCGAAACTCGAAGCCTCTGCAAAGCTGCGGCTCCGGAATAGCAATCAACATCAAAGAGAGAGTCAAGTGCAGGACACAGCACTTGTAGGCTGCAGTCAATGAACCTCTCAGAGGAAGTACTGGTCCAGGCTCCATGAGGAAACCTGCAAAAGGTTTGTTTAGAGTGCCCCCTTCTGTCATATCAATTACATAAATGACATTGAAAAAAAAAAATACAATATATATATATATATATATATATATATATATATATATATATATATATATATATATATATATATATATATATATATATATATATATATATATATATATCTCTTTGCATATCTCGACAGGCATGTTTTGAAGGTTCTCACCTGACTTACGTTGTCAGTGATTGGCCCTAGTCTATACCACAATGGAAAACTGTGATGTTGCACAGGAAGCCATGAGGTGCATTTTTGCGTAGGAGGTGCTGAGGTAGAAAAAGGGTAGTTTAGAAGTTAGAGTGCTTACTACAGCAGTATCTACTTCTATTTTTAACTGTAGTCTTTACTTATTAATCTCAATAGCCTACACCAAACACGTTTACTTTAGAGACAGTCCAGCATACCAGTTTCAAAACAGCTTATTGCAAGTGATTATATTTCAACTCTACCTTTTTCTTTTTAGTAGCTATAAGCTTTAAGTAGTTATACATTTTCCTGTCCTGCCATATTCAATGCTGAAAGTCATTGATGTTTAATTTTTTTGCTATACCTGGCCTAGGTACCACTAAACAAGAAGTGTCTAGTGTCCCTCAACCCCAAATGTAACCCTAACTGCAGCAAATTGAATGCAACAGCAAAGGGTCCTGGGACGGATTTAGTCATGATTTAGTGCCGCCATCTAGTGTACTAATGTAGAATAGCATCAGTTTGTTCAAGCCTTTTACTGTAATATGCACTCCCAGTTTTCTCCATGGACTTGAATGTACATATATTTGACAGAGGCCATTTTAGCAGCCTTCTCATGATGACACCAAATAACATGTACATGTATCTACTATAATTTATAACAAGTGGAAGGAAAATGTTAACATTCTGGGGTAACACTTTACTTTAATGATTAGTTACTGTTTTTCAGAAGGGTAGTTACTGTTTTTTGAAAGAGTAACGAATGATTAGTTAAATGTATATATATATATATATATATATATATATATATATATATATATATATATATATATATATATATATATATATATATATATATATATATATATATATATATATATATATATATATATATGTATGCATGCTGAGCAACACCACTGCTATTTCTGAGGCCTCGGCTTGACTTAATCACTTGTTTGATCTGTTGTACGCTATGCATGCCTGTGTTCACTGGTGTGTAGATGAAAAATGGAGGTGTGAGAGTTCTTTGAGGCCAGAGAGGACATGGCAGCTCTGGGGAATGATGATGAGAAGGTTTGACTTGCATTGATTGGTGAACTTTATTGAGCAGTAATAGTGCAAGCTAAGTGGCTGTTGTTTTCAGGGAGCATGGTTGGAAATGTAGGCACTAATGTCTCAGGTGGAGTGCCTCTGCAGCCGTCAGACCTTCAATGATGTGTTTTTTTAGTTTGGGAGAGGATCAGGAGTTGGTGGGGAACGTAGAGGATGTGGAGGAGGAAAAAGCATCTCTGGTGCACAGCTCTTGTTGAAGGAATTGCTCTCAAGGCCCTTGATCAGCTCCTGGTAGGTCTGAAAGTCTTTGAAGTCCAACAGGGCCTGGAGTAAACAATGAGGAAAATGTGTTGTAATATGCATCACCAAACCTCCATTACAACCCCCATTACAGTCAGTTGTAAAATAGTTGACATTCAGAATGGAACATCTTACATTTGAATTCATTTTTTTAACTTCTTTCCTTTCATGAAAAGAGTCAACGCCTGTTTTCACCTAATGGTGTCTACAGACTTGATGATTTCTAACATGCATTCATAAATTAACTGAAAAGACATGGTTAGACAATGAGACACTACAAAATGTATATTTTTTTGCTCTACATCAGCCTTATCCACACTACCTTGAGTTAGAACTAGTGGGAGGAAGAAGAGCTTTCTGGTCGATGAAGTTCAGCATCACAGTCAGGTTTATGTTGATGGGTCTGCACTCTTTTTTTCACAAAACTTATGGAAATACCTGTGAGAAGAAGAAAATGAAGTACAAATAATGTAAACAGAAAGGCAGCTTAATGTATCAGCCCAGGCATTCTATTATTATTACAGTTATGTTTTTGGCAGATTATCTGAAAGGTTATATTTACGATTCTATCTTTGGCCCCTGCTCTTCCTCTGAGTCTTTACATGGAAATAGGATAGTAGGCAGCGTTGCAGGTTGCTGGAAGAGGCTGTAGGTGGAGCTGCAGTCGTCTGGCAGAATCTTCACGTGGAGGCAGCGTTGCAATTTGCAGAAAAAGCTGCAACTGGAAGCATAGGTTACATCTGCAACAGAGTGACAGAGGATATCATTGGTAGTTCGCAGAGGCTGTATAGGTGGAGAGGGGGTCGTTTTTTGGCTGGATGGTAGAAGCTGTAGATGGAAGGTGGAGCAAGTACTTCAGCCAGTTAACAGAGGCTGTTTCTGTCTTGGCAAGTGATTTAGGTAGTTGTTGAGGTTGAAGCTGGATTAAAGAGAGTTAACAGAGGCTGCATGGACTGATTTAAAAACAAGATCATTTTTCAGTGGTGTGACTTCTTAGGATTACTTAAAACTACAAAACTGAATTTGTAGCATTCATTTTCATGATATTTGCTTAAAAGAATGTTTTTAATGTTATACATTTATAATACTAGTTTAATGACATCATATTTGGATTTATGCTGCCGCCAGCAACTAATGGTGATTAGCTTCTTCTGAGGAGGAAAACATAATAAAATAAAATCCCATTTCAGAGGAACTTGCCTAAGTAAATATCCATATAAGTTTATCTTCAAGCCATCGTCATATTAGCTTATATGTCATTCTATAATATTAGACCTATGTGGTAAATTATGTTTTATGTATTTTCATATCGCTCAACTACAGGAGTGTGTGTTCAGAGCCTGTTAGCAATGTCAGGGAACTCTGTCTCGACAGTAAAATGTATAAAAACACTGCAGGCTTTCAAAGGGTTCAAATCTCACATTTTCCGTGATGGAAGTTTGTTGTGTCAGTCTCTGGGAGTCTTTAGTTGTTGTCAGGATGTAGGCAGTTCTCAGTGGAAGCGTTAATTTGGAATAAATCGTTGAGTGAAAGTTAAGAGAAAATCTTTTCTTGACCATCTGAGATTTTGTTTTTGTTTGAATGATGATCTTATAGAAATGATGTACCTGGAGACCAAACGTAGCACAACCGTGGAATCCTTGTTATCCAATCAGTCTGAGATCAAGTCCATTTTAAACCAATCAACACATCTGACTGCGACCTCATGTCTGTTGTCTGTTATACAAATTGTTTTAGTTGTTATTAATATACTAATGGAGTGATGCTGTAGTATGTCTGCAATAACTACTTAGATTATAAACTTGAATGTCAGAACCCTCCTCTGTTTGAATTGCATGTGCATGATGTTGTTTTATAGTAGCCTACTGACAGTAGGCTACTATAAACAGTTCAACCATTACTCTAAAATAGCATACATAAGATATAATGAATAAATGAATGAATGAATGAATGAAACAAACAAAACATCAACAAAATGTACTAATAAGTTAAAAACCTTCAATGATCAATAAGAAATATTAGCCAACATAGACATGTCTGAAAAGGAGTAGGAAGAACACTTATTTAATCCTACCCCTTTTCCATAACTCAGTAATTAATTAATTAATTAATTAATTATTATTATTATTATTATTATTATTATTATTATTATTATTATTATTATTATTAATGGGTTTTTTTGTACTTTTTTTGTTTTTTATATTTTTAACTTCCCTTCCTGATCCTTAGTACTGTGGAACACTTCCATGTAACTATATACAATTTGGTGTTTTGTTGTACAATCCGTATACAGCTTTATATCGACATTCATACATACACGTACATACACACACATATACATACGTAAACATTTACATACATACATACATACATACATACATACATACATAAATACATACATACACTTCACACACATATTTACATACACATATTTACATACACTCACACATAATATAATAACCCTAATATATTTTTACCACATTTCTCTAACTTATAAGTAAATTATTACTACATATATTTATTTATTATTTATATTTATCACATTTATCTATCTTTATATATATATATATATATATATATATATATATATATATATATATATATATATATATATATATATATATATATATATATATATACATATATATGTGTAGATTTGGTTGCAGTGCTTCATTTTGCAGGATATATGAGATATTTTGCAGTTTGGGTGTGTGGTTTTGTGAATTGTGTTGAGTATTTTGATAAAACCACACTAGTTTGCAAAAGTGTTTTAGCAATTGGAAAAAACTGTAAAATCGCTGCCACGCCCTCATATCCAGTCACATCCAGTCAGCTTGCCAAGCCGTATGTTGTTAATAAATGTTTTAAATTTGACAATGTAGTGTGTGGTACATTGCAAACGAAGGTCAGATATTATATTGCATAAAAGTCTAGTCTAAAATGGCATAGCAACCTGTGCTTTAAAAAAATGTATGTAAAAATCAAAAATCAAATCGAACCGTGACCTTAGAATTGAAAATTTAATCGAATCGAAGATTTGGAGAATTGTGACACCCCTATTTTTGGATAGAGACTTAAGCTGTACATTGTGTTTATAAAATCTTCAGTTGGTTTGTGGTTATTTGGATTAAGCAGATATATATTATAATCCCTCACAGATGAACATGACCTTTTAATTTGACATTGTGAACATTTCTTCCATCCACCCCTTGAATAGTTCAATATTGGAACCTGGTGCTCTATAAATACAGCTAACAATTACATTCTTCTTCTTTTTGAAGCAGATTTCAACTGTTAAACATTCTAATAAATTTACTATTGCAGTTGTCATTCCCTCTACCACCTTAAAATTGAGTTTTTTGTCCACATACACAGCCATGCCTCCTCCAATCTTGTTCTCTCTGTTCTTATAAATCAGTTCATAACCATCTAATTCAAAGTCCATACCTTTTTCAGGATTAATCCACGTTTCTGATATTGCAATTATGTTAAATGGTTTTGTGAATTGGTGTAAATATTCTTTAATGTTGAGAACATTTGCATACAGACTTCTACTGTTAAAATGAATAACTGATAGTTTCCAATCAGTGTTGATGGTCTTGTTGTACTGATCATCAGTGTAATAGCTGCAGTGGTCATTGATGTTAAAAAAGAAATTATGTTCTGGGTCGATATCATGTTCAATGTCTTGTGAATTATATTCAGTGTATTCAAATGTTTTCAGTTCAAGCTTATCACAATCAGCAAGCAGTTGGGTTATAGGTAACGGTGCCTACCATATTTTCCACTTTGCTCCTCATTGAAACTTGCCCAGTTCCACGATGACTTTGATCACCATCTCTTTCGCCTCCTCTGCTGTCCCGTTTAGTTTTATGACGATTTTGGAGTTTGTGGACCATGTAGATTGTATTTTCTTCTGCTTCTTCAAGGATCGTGCTTTCCAGGCGATATCAGCATGTGAGATGTACATTCATGTAGATGTCTGTTACCTTCAACGTGTTTTCAGTTAACACACCACATTATAATGGCTGGTTTGTTGCGGTTATTCTTCCGGGGCAGAGGGTGACAAGCCTCAATGGCATTAGTTGGTGTTGGTGTTTTAGATATGAGCTAAAACAACAAAAGAACGTTATTTATGTGTTTGTTTGAAGCTTGTATGAGTCCCATATTGCACTCTACTCTTTAATTATACAAAATATTTGATATAAAAAGTCTTTATGAAATAACTGTGCTGCTTTTTTTATGGGAACTTGGAGGCAGAAGGTAAATAACAGGTTACATAGATTAAACAAAGGCTTTGTTTTTTGTAAATGTATATGTATGCATCTGATATCTGTTAAGAATAAAAATGATTTATAATAAAATGTTTTTAAGATCACTCTGAAATTTGTGATAGCCAGGCGTTTTTCTTGATTTTTTTTTAATATTGCAAAACAAGTGCAATAACAAACAATAGACACACATACAATACAACATAACAGTGTATACTAAGAGTTAAGGGATCAATAAATTACAAGAACTCCTTAAGGATTCAGCAGTTCAGACAATTATAAAATGTACATATATTCAGAGTCTTTAGTGCTGAATTGTTTATATTGTTTCATGTAATTTATTAAAACTTTAAATAAAGTTTTTCTGTTATATAAATTCCTTTTGTGAATGTGAAATTGTGCTTAAAAAAAGGATGGAAGGAAGGTTTTTGTTCTGAAATGCAGACATAAAAACCAAACAGCACATCTTTGTAGAGTAATGAAAAATGAACAACAAATATACTGTACAATTTCTTTAAAAAATAACAGCAACAAGTGTAAAGGCTATGGTTGTTTCCCCATCAAGTCCACATAAAGAGCAATTCATATCAATGTCATTTCCTATGCTTTGCAAATAGGGTTGCAAAGGGGCGGGAAATTTTCAGGTAAATTTCCGGAAACTTTCATGGGAATTAACGGGAATAAACTGGATATTTTTAATATTGCTTTGTATGGAAAGTTTAGCTGGGGAATTTTGGAAACATTCCAATTTGGTAACTTTCATGGGAATTAATGGAAATTATGGGAATTTGGATGGGATGTAGTCCTTGGGCTCAAATGCAGTCTTCAATCAGCTTCAATCTGCTGTAGAATGTTGGATTCTAGAAATGATCTGTGCAGTGGGTGTGGCCTTGCAGTAGGCTAAGTAGTAGCCCAAACCATTGACCTTTAGCTTAACATATGAAGATAGCTAGCATGCTGCCTTTGATTTACTATGGTTATGGTTATATGTGTGCTGAGCTAACCATCAGCACTGTCTATTGTTTCCAGCCTATCAAGAACAAGTGGGCTATACAATTAACACACATAGGTTAATAGCAATGGGTCATGTATAACACCCCCCCCCCAAAAAAAAAAGAAGTATTTTAAAAACTAAGTTCCCTGTTATAAACTAACAGTATTATAAGCATCAATATTAAAAATATTCAGTTTATTCCCGTTAATTCCCATGGGAAGTTTCCAACTTTGAAAATTCCTGGAATTTTGCAACCCTATTTGCAAATAATGTTTTGCTGAAGAAAAAACAAAATTAAGGGTTGTAATCAAGTATCTTGAAGTTAAGGTCCAAACTTTTTTCCACTGCACATTTGAGACGAAGCTTCCTCAGTAATGGACATATCTGTGAGGGTGACATAGTCTTTCTGAAAGAGTGTCCTGATTTATTCTGGGTTAATGGGCTGGATAAAAAATGTTTTTTCCTGATATGGTGTCATCAATATCATCACCCTTTTGGGAAACAGCTTATTATCTTTGGGCGATAAGGATGTTATAAATAGACAAGAGAATAACTCATTAGAAATCCTTCTGAATGAAATTATATTATATTATTGTCAAACCAATTCGGGAAAAATACAGATTTGTTTTTGAATAGTGTCGATGAGAAACAGTTTTGTACTTTTTCAATATTGTAGTTGGACCTAAGCAACAAAAAACACCACATGGACCCTGTAACTCCGTTTGTGTCATATTTGCTACACAACTTTCTTTGATGTCAACCACATGATCAATACTTCAGAAAAACCTTTTGTATGCAATCTGATACCGTCTGGTAGCTACATGTTATCTGCCTCCTAGTGGACTAACCATGCACTGCAGGCAGTAGAGGTCCTTTATCTACAAAATCATTAATGGCTGCCCTCACCTGTAAATGTTTTGCATGGAAATATTTGGTCATTTAAAAGAAGTTACAGTAAGAATAACTTATATTGTTTATATTGTTACTAACACTTCAATATGAATATTTATTGGGTTGAAGCAACCTATAACTAGGTCTACTTTATAGAGGGTTTTCACGACGCATCATCAGACCAGAATTCGCCATATTGGAGGTACTCCGCATCACAACAAAGCACAGGCACTGAAGTAGATCCCGAACGCCGTCAAGGAAAATGGTTAATTATTGCCGTGTTTTAGGTTGTACCAATAGGTCAGACCTAGAAAAACATTTGGAATATTATTGACTTCCAAAAGTTATTAAAAACCAGGGAGAGGAATGCCAGAAGTTCTAAATAAATCAGAGGAAAGGAGGCGCTTGTGGTTGGCAAAGCTCAATCAGGATCTACAAGAGAAAAATCTGTCTTGTTCGGTCTTTGAAATGAAAATAAAGGATTGAGTCACTTGGCTACACCTTGATTGCAATGCTATCATACAGTTAAGGTTAGGTTGATTAAATACATTATTGTTGATTGCATTACTTACTTTGGCCTTCACAACACAACGGTCGTTGATGACTTGGTACTGTGTCTCCCTCACCCATCCACACACCATCTGGCCTTTTCTTGTGGTAAAATAACAGAAAAGTTCTGGCAGCTCATTAACGTTACCCGGACACTTAGTCCCATAATTAAAAACAGAAATTTAGTGTGTAGCTACAGTAAAAATACAGAACATGTTCAGTTATTTAACATTCTCTCAGACAGAGCTGCTGAGTTTGGAAACTCCTGAAAAGGAAATATTTTCTTTAATTAGCCTAATTTAAAGCTTTTTTTTGACGCTTTTGAATCTCACTAATCCAAGTGCTGGTTAATAATTTACGATGTTGGTGTTGTAAATAGCTAGCTAGCTACGTTAACTAGCCATATGTTAATAACTAGCTACGTTAGTTGTCGGAGCACAGATACATGTCCCACAATGCGATTCCAAATGTAAATAAAACAGAACTACAACTGTGACTCACATTATATGGACAATGTATGTTAAAGTATACAGTCATGCAACTGTTAATTCACAGAAATTTCTTATGTATCAAATACTGCTGCAGGTATTTGATACATAAGGCCATTTTTATTCATTTTCATGTTCTTTTTTTTTTAAACTAGAGCCAATTAAGGTAGTGGAGTCTTGGAGTTGCATCATTTGGTCATGACTAGAAAGCTGAGACTCGTGGATTTAATGAGCCCGATTGTATTTATGTGTGCTGATAGTGTGATGCATAGTGGCCACTTTATTGTAGTAAGACCATTTATTGAAACTTGACCTCACTGTATAAAATCACCTGCTATGACCCCTGGGATAATCACAGCCTCAGGGAACTTTACATCCAAAAACTAAAGACTTAGGGTATTCAGAGGATCTATGGCTTTCCTAATTTCCTAATTTGTTTTTGTGTATTTTCATATAGCAAAAAAGTACAGTGTAAGATGCCCTTAGAATGATTATGGATGGCAATTCAAGTGACATGGAGCAGTTAGGGGAAGATAAGGGTGATGATGATAAGGAATAGACCCCTAATGCAATCAACAATTTATGTATTTGTTTCTGTCTGTCAAATGTTTCTTTGTGTTGAAATTTTAAACTCCAGTGGATTTCTGAGGACTATGGTTAACTGCTCCTCAGATCTCTGCAGGGTAAATCCAGACAGCTAGCTAGACTATCTGTCCAATCTGAGTTTTCTGTTGCACAACTAAAACTACTTTTGAACCTACACATGTTCCTTCCCGAGGCTATTTTTCAGTGGCACCATGGTTTCGTCCGGCGTTAGGCACCGCCCAAGACGATTTTGATTGGTTAAAAAAATACCAATAAACCAGAGCACGTTTTTCTCCCATCCTGGAATGCTGTGTGGACTAGCCCGACCCTCCTTCGCAGCGCTGTGGAGGAAGGTCTGGCAAAGCGAGACTAATTATTAATAAAACTTTGCAGTTGCGTCTTTTTCACCTTTCTGTGCCTCCCTTCTTTTGTAGGTGCAGAAGGCATCATCCTTCATTTCAGGAGTCAGGATGATGTGGAGATCCACTACAGAGCCAGCAGAGCAGCTATGGTGAGTGTCACAGTGATGTAAGTGAAGTAGGTCGTTTTGTAGTGTTTCCACTGTAAATGTGCAGATATTAATATAAAAACTCCTCATCATACCTTGCTATGACTGTTTCTGAAAACTCTAAAAGCACTTAGCCTTATTTATTAGTATGAAAAATGTTTCAACACCCCTTAAACACGCCCATACCCGTTACAGAATAAAGTAGGATTAGGATTTTGCAGTGTTCATTTTAATTTAGTGGTACAAGATCTTAAATTATACTTGATACAGTCAGAAGCATGCTTATATTGTCCTTCAACATACGCTCTATTACTCAATATGTAGAACGACTGATAGAGCTGCGTTATGAAACATTTTGTGTTAAGCTTAAGTGACTTTTTATATTTTTTTATATAATAAGTTTGTATTGTTCTTTCTAATAATTCAGTAAGGCATATTCAGATTGTTCAGTTCTTTTGCACTTATTAATCTCCCTTTACCCTCCAAGGTTTTGTCAAAGTCCAAGGTTTCGTCAAAGCCACTGATACATTTACACTACGTCCAGCACCAGGTCAGGACAGTCTGCACTCTATGAATCAGGTTATTATACTGGATTGGCTACACTGAAGGCACTCCTGAGTAAAAAGCATGAGACGTGGCATTTAGTGATATATATATATATATATATATATATATATATATATATATATAAACATAACTGGATATAACTGACCCACAACTTTAATAGTAAGAGAGCATGGTGTTTGAGTTGTAGTAAAAAGGTGGCCTGATTTAATACCGAAAGAATCTCAAAATTTGAACAGAATGTACTTGTATAATTGGAAAGTCCATCCTTAACCTCTCTATCAGATATAGCTACAAATGCATTTACAGGTTCTGTTAAACAACAGGCAGACTCATTTAGTTTTAGAACTTATAAATGAGAAGAGAGCTGTGACTTCAATAAGTGAACCTTTTCTAGCTGCATGGATACACTTTGTTCACTAGGAGGCAGTGTTGTCTTTTTGCTGATTTAATTTACGTTCAAACAGAGACGTGTGCAGTGGTACTGAGAGAACAACAGTTTATTGTTCAAAAAGATGGTACAAAACAAACTTAAAGGATCATGTGTTCTCATTTAATCAAGTCAAAAAGAAGATACACAAAGCAGTAATGTAGATAATGCAGATACTGTTGTATTTATGAGCAGGATGACATAGAGTGTCTATGATATTACATTTATTAAACGGTATGGAGTCGATTATAAGCCTAATTAATGTGTGTCATGATTGACAATGTCACCTAAATGAACCAAATCACACTCAAACAGAGAGTTATTTTGTATCATTTGGTAACGTCAAAATGAAGCACATTTTATATAAATCTGTGTAAAGTAAGCAAGTCCAGTCTTTGGTCTGACAGTCTCATGGCTTTGGAATAAGTTGTGATATTAGCATCTCAATTATCAGCTCTCCAATTCAAACATTCAATTCAAACGTTGTGATTTGTTCAAGCGTTAGATGAATTGGAGCTTTCAATGTTGGTTCAAAATTGAATCGATCCAGCTTCTGTAGTCCGGAATCTTAGCATAACTATATTTGTTTAAGGCACCTAAGGACACCACACCGTACGCCTTTCCATCTTCACAGACCAGTGGACCTCCGGAGTCTCCCTGGAAGTACATACACAGTGATTGCTTCAACAACAGTAAATTAATTATCATTGTTGCCCAACGTTTTTTTGTCCATTTTATGTTACAAAAATACGTACATTACCAGGTCCAGTCTCTCCCTCAGTGCAGTATGATTTTTCGTTTTCACACTCCGTACTTATTGTTACATTGGCTTCCATGAGTACGAAAGACATGTGTTTTATATTCTTGTCTGTTTTTCCCCAGCCAGAGACTAGACATGAGTTTGGCAGTGAGCCATCACCTTGGCCTGCGAGAGCAATGGGTTGCACATTTGTGCAGAATTTTGCCTTGGATCTCAACTTGAGGAACAGGGAGAGATAAAAATATATTTTTAAAATATAAACATCAATCTGTAAATTATTTAAACGCTCCTCTTGATCAATGCATTCAATAGAACATTTGTAATGAGAAACAAAAAAATTGGAAATCACAAATTTCTGCCATTAAGTACAAGGATTTCTAAGTACAATTATGTTTTATTTTACCTTAAGAAGCATTATGTCATTGCTGAAATCAGTTTTATCATAGTCTTTGTGTGGAAATTTTTGTACCACAGATGTACGCTGGATTCCATTACTGTTACTGAAATTGTGAACTCCTAGTAGGACTGTGTAGGAACTGAAATGACAAAATGAAGTGCAACAAAAGTTACCTGGGAGTAAGTTTTTTTTTCCGCCAGAGCAGAGTATTTATAAAATAAAAATATTAAAATACTCAGATTTAGGTCACAATTCACAAATTCATGAAGCATATTTCCCAGACTTAATGTTTGAGAAGGTTGTTGTTAGAATAAATCTTATCAAGAGTCCCAGCCAGTAAATAATCATAAAGTGTGTAAAACTGACCTGGCTTGGCAGTGGGCTGCAGTCATCACAAAATCCTCATTCAGAAGGAAGCCACCGCAGTATCTTGTTTTACCATCCTGCATGTGTTGCTCCAAAAGCACCATGTAGGGTCTGCTATGTGGCACAGCCTCCTGACCTCCAATGATTTCCCCTGTATGAACTGATAAAAAGTGCAGGTGTGACCAAAATTAAAAACTAAATGGACTACAGAAAAATGATTAAGAAGAAGAAGTGATTAAACAAGTTTATCTATCGTCATGCACCAAAATGTCACACAGTACTGCTAGTGGAATGTAGTTTCTCATGTGGTATAAACCGCACGCTAAACTACAGCTATAAACAGTAAGGTATATAATGCCACAAAAACTTAACTTACCTTGAACATCAAGAGTCAGAGCAAGTATCAGTATTAGCAGTTCACAGCGGATAGACATGGTGAGATCACAGTCCAGCTGAGTTCCTGAAAAGCAGTGGCTCACATCACTGACAGGTTCAGTCTTTAAAAGCTTCCTTGTATTATGGTTGGTAGTCTGCACATGCAAATGTTGTGGTATTGAACCACATTCATGAGGGGACGTCTCTGTCCCCCCTAGAGCATGAAAAAAGTTAGATTTATGTAGTACAAGTCTAAAAGTCTTTAGACAATGTTTAATTAAGTACATACGGTATGGTGCATGTGGTGTACATACATCATAGTATTGTATTGATACCTCTGTGGTAACACACAGCCTTGAAAATTTCTATTGGCATTTTGTGGCCAATGCCGTGGCTCCTTCAGAGGTCACATAACCCCACATTCTAATTTTGTGATGCCATATATAAATAATATATGTATATATATATATATATATATATATATATATATATATATATATATATATATATATATATAAATTCAGGATTCATTGGGTTGCTAAATATCAACCCAATGAATCCTGAATTGTGAAACAGGCCACAGTTAGTCAGTAAAACTTAAAAGGATAGAAATCTACTGTGTAACAGTATAGGCCTATACTGTGTTACAGCCTATGTGGCGGTTCTTTTTGGCAGGCTTTTTGGAGCCACTACAAAACTGCTCATAATAATGATGAACTTTGCAACAAAAAGAAATACACATATCTAAAAAAAGGTTATAAAGAGTTATCTAACTATAAATCTTTGTGCTTGTTTGTGTGTCTCCCGCATGCACAGTCCAGCAGCGGGAGCGAGGAGTTGCTACATCCCTAGATGGTGGCTCATTGATTTTAAATTGATAATGAACCCCGGTCTCGTGGCTGAAAGTCCTGAGTTGTTTGACCCATCTACTACCCCAACCTGCCTCCTTTCACATGGATTTTTGAGTCTTTAATACTACTCTTTACCGTTTTTGCTTTTCATACTACGTAATCCTGCAGCGCCGCAGTCCAGCTGCTGCTTTGTCTGGGGCGTCTCATAAAAACGTTAAAGTGTGCCTTAGGTGTCAGTATGAGAGCCACTGACCAAGCGTCAGTATTGGACGACTTGGGAATGAGAATGGGTTGGTACACAAACAAATATTAGATGAACTCCCAGGAAAACAAAAAAAAACAAGGAGAGACGCCGAATTCCTAGATGAGCCACAGCCGAGCTGTGCCTGATTGAACCGTGCTTATATTTTGATAAAGTTGTGGACAAAGAAAATTCTGGGAACCAAGCAATTGGCCCGTTCCGAACAGGCTCATACTCCAAACAGGCACTGCACTAGTTGGATAAATGTGAAATGCAGATCTGTAGTCTGAAGCCACTGGTTGTAGGACAGAAACTATCTACTACTAATACTGCAGAAGGTTCCAGAGGACATTGGCTCTTGACTATAGCCAACAGAGGGAATCAAATGGTGAATGAAAAGTTCTTATTATTTCAAGTTCCCACAGAAGGTAGTTCAGAGCTTTCCCAATTACAAGGTCCTACAGTCTAGTCACAACCCATGTAAGTTATATTCTACCAGTAAATTCAAATGTAAAGAAGCCAAATTAGGCATGTGCAGCCGCAGTATGCACAGCTAGCCAGATGGCACAAAACTGTTTATTTTGTGACCATACTGAACACAAACATAAGAGATTTACAGACCACAAGGTTGATGCTAGCAAGTAAGAATTGATCAAAATTAGCAGGTGTTTTATATGCTTGGGACCCAAAAATATTGCAAGGGTATGCAAGAGCAAGACTTCAGGTTTCAGACAGACAGAAAGGCTTGGGGCTTCATCATACAGATTGCAGTCACTCTCTCAATGGTTTGTCTATTAACAGGACCCATGACACCCTCGACATGGCTGACATCAAGAAAGCATTTCTGCAAACATCACTATCAAAGAGAGAGACAGAGATGCTTTAAGATATTTGTGGTTCACTGAAGAAAACAACAGGAAGCCATGGGTTTGGCGCTTCCTACTAGCAGCCCCCTAGAGGAAGTATCTAAAACAGTAATAAGAACATCCAGAAGTGGTAGAGACCATTCAAACGTTACTGTATGTAAATGGCCTTGTTCCTAGTTCTCCACTCATTTTGCCCCAATAACAATGACAGCAAGGATTATCATGCTGGCTGCTGGCATGGAGTATTCTCATTGGTATAAGATAATGCTAATGATAACATGTGACTTGGCTGAAAACTCTTCAGCATCTTTAGCTGACTTTTTAATAGTTCCAGCTGAATATACCAACAGTCGCTGGTAGTTGGGCTGCTATGCCCTGCTCTACCCTGTAACGCCCTGCAGTGCCCTGCTACGCCATGAACTACTACAACTACTATTTCTAGTCATAGTTCCATTATCTTTATTGAGACAATAATTGCCACTGTTCATCACACCCCCAACCGGCACCGCCAGACACTGCCTACCAAGAGCCTGCGTAAGTCCGAGGTTTCTCCCTAAAAGGAAGTTTTTCTCACCACTCGAGGTTTCTGCCTCAATTGCAGTTTTTCCTCGCCACTGTCACACTAAATGCTTGCTCTTGGGGGAATTACTGCAATTGTTGGGTCTTTGTCTAGACCTACTCTCTGTAAAGTGTCTTGAGATAACTCTTGTTATGATTTGATACTATAAATAAAATTGAATTGAATTGAGTGTAGTTGATATTAAAGCATAATGGTATAATATATCATGTAGCTGATAAAATGCCCCTTGCCTTTTGAAATGGTTACTATTGTAGGTAGCTAGTTTGGCGGGCATGCTATAATTTTCAGCTTACGTTAGAACAGATAAACTAACAGTTGAATCTATTCCTTACACTTTTGCTCTCATAAGAGCAACACTGTTTCACATAAACAATTATGTTTGATGATCTATGATCGGACAAACAGGGACTATAGATGTAAGTTAGCTTATAACTAACTGGTACAGTTAAAAAGCTGTGCACTCTCCTGTCAAATAAACAAATAATATACCATACATATATGCAAATAAATCACTGTTTGATTGGATGGTAGGTTGTGTGGCAGTGTATTCATTAATTTGCATATATTTTGTGACAAATAACACAAACTACCCAGAGGGACCAGTGTTTGTTATTGATTAATCTATCGATTTATTGTGCTTTTTTAATGTGCCCCCTTTCTTTGGCCTGCATAAGCCGTAAGCCTTCCATTCCTGGTACTATTTGAACAAAAGTCCCTTCCATTTTAATTCATTGGAAATAAAATCTTTATTTGTTAGTGCAGCAGTGGCTGATTCCAGTTTACACTGGGTCTTGTGTATCTAGGTGTTGCTTGGTCACATCCGTTTGAAATGCTCTTGCATCGTTTATCTTGTTTGTGATCCGAAGGATGTATAGATTGATATAAACCATTTCCTCTGCCTGAGTTGTGAAACAGCAGTAAAACACCCCTTGATTCTATCATTTTTTGAGGTACATTTTGAGTCATATATGTTCAAAGGTCAAAACGGGTCCCATGCTCTCCACTTTATTCAGTAATAAAGACCATTTAAGTATGCAAATCAGTTTATTGCAGTTACGGGGATGAATGAATGGTAATGGAGGGATCAAAGAGGGGTGTGGACTCTGTGACTCTGTGACTGTTTGAAAGGATTGGATACAATTTGTGCGGAAGAGAAAAATGGGGTGGGAGATGCCAACCTGGTCTGTGATACTTTGCTTGAGATTGAATATTAGAGAAACAGAAGTGATAATGGTGATGTCAGCCAGACTTGCATGCTGAGACTGGTTGTTGTAGGTGGAAATCACCACACTGTGAATTCGGAGCATCAGAGGAAACCGAAGAACGCCAGGAGAAACATGCACCTGAGTTTTAAATCAAGGAAAGGACATAAATAGCATGAAGTGGGTTGATGCCAGAAAGGCCAAAGCAAATTGTGCTGTGGAACTGGTGTGAGTTCCAGTGCTGATCAAGCTACTTGGAAAGTGTAGCTAGTTAAGCTAACAGGTATTCTACATTAAACAAAGCTTCACTAGACTAAAGCTACCCCCAGAAAAATTTGGCAAGCTAAGCTACAGCAATGTGGCAAAGGTAGATTACATCAAAGCTGCCGGTATTTCTATTTTTTTTTTTCTTACATTGAACCAACTTAATTTCAACTCTATTATAGTTTTAGTTATTCTTTTTATTTATTTTATATTTAAGTCCATTTAGTTTTTGTATAATTCAGCCTTTAATTGTATTTGTCTTTTACCTACCTCATCGTTTTTTGATTTATGTCAAGCGGCTGCTGTAACACTTTAATTTCGCTTTGAGATTGATAAAGTCTATCTATTTATTTATCTTTATGATAGGCAGTTTAAAGAGTTTATTAGGCCCACTCTACTAGCTATATTTACATAAGTTCCAAGCAAACTAATGTAATGTATACTTTATTTAATAATATTACAATGTTTTCACTCTGTTGTTATTACACACATTACACTATACATGCACTAATGGAGAGATGTCAGAGTGAGGGAGCTGCCCATCTCTTTTAATCCTTCATTGTCATCTAGTCTCTGGAACAGGTTGGGGCTGAGGGTCGGCTGGAGCTCAGGGCCTTCTTTCCTCTACACTATCTACACAGTCTTTTTGGCATTTGCCCAGCTTTGCACACTCATTTTGTTTCCAATTTGCATGAAGTATTGATGAATATCTTTAACCACATCCTCTGCCTCGAGTTTTGAAGCAGCAGAAAACCTTCTGCAGATAATCGTTCATTATCTCTCATTTTTATTTATGGTACATGTCTAGGAGCCAGAATCACTGGATACCATTCCTTTTAGCTTAATATGGAAGTATTCAATTGGACAATAACTGGACCTTTGACCTTCCAGATCTTAGACTGGAAAGACACACAGGCGTCTTGTTAAGTGGCACACTGTGACTCTAATGCTCCTAGCTCACACTCAAAGGACAGCCTAGAAGACATGGGGGATTCCCTGGGCAATGCACAGCTTAATTGAACCATGCATACCTAGCTCCTGCCCTGACCGGATAGGCCAAGTAAATATAATTGCCAGATCAGTGTGTATGTACTGTATGATCATATGGAAGAGGTGTTTAAGTTAGATTATGTAAGGGAAGTATCGTAAACTATTTTACCAGCATATGAAAATGGGACAATTTGATCAAACCAGTCACTGTTCCCTTTCATCTAATGTCTCATTTATAACAATAATGATATTCATATAGTGTAATTAGACAGATTATTGTCTTGTGAGATATGATGTGATGGACCAGCCATTGCTTCTGTCACGGTAAGAGACAAGCAATCAAGTAAAATAAATAAACATATTCTTATATTGCTAAAATTAACCAGCTTGGTTATTAACAGTAAAAGTGGGTGTAGAGCTCTAAAAAGAAAATGGCATTTTAGGGAGCTGACATGCAACATTTATGGCAGTGTGTCACTAGAATATATTCTATCACATTTTTTAAGAAAACGTGCTGCATAATCAAGGATTTTTGCCCGCAACAATCACAAAAAAACTCTGCATTTTTTTGGAAGGACTGTTTATGGAATAGTTTGGACATGCTGATGGTACAAAACAAACTTAGAGGATCCTGTGTTGTCATTTAATTGAGTGTTGTAAACATAATGTAATTTATTGTTATTTTATCCTTATCTAGGTGATGAGAATCAGGTGTGAGGAAAGGGAACAACTGTTTTTGACCGTGTCAGCATGGCTGGCGTGCTTGAGTCTGAATTTGCTGAATGGAAACATAATTGTGACTGAATATAGACAGTGCTGCTATCTACCTATGCTATGGTGAGCATGTGTATGCCAAACTGTGAAAAAAAATGGATCGCCAAATCCAAAGTAGGAAGTGGCTTATTTTTAGCCCAGTGGCTTATGTAGGCTATTAGTTTAGTTGAAAATCACTACATGGAGTAAAAAAAGAAGATGCACCAAGCATTAATGTATTTAATGTATATAATGTTGTATTTAACAGCAGAATGACATACAGTATCTAGTATCAATACCTCTATTAAACAGCCTTGAGTCTTACATTTCAGATTTTAAGCGTACTTTATCTGTCTTCCTTTTTTGCTTGTTAAAGTCTAGCTTGAAAAAAGTGCATCAGCTTTGTTTGAATTTGTAATTTGCTTAGAATAATCAAAAGTTCATTGACAAAAATAGGTTTGTATTCCCCGGCAGCAGAACAAAAACAGATGTACCATTAAAAGTGAAAAAAAAACGTAATTTTCTTAAATGAACCAAATCACATTCATATATTTTCAGTCTTTTGACTCAACTTGCCAAACAAAACATGATGTTGCCTTTTAATGCATTTTCCATGGTTGAATCGATCCAACTTCTGTAGTCAGGAATTTTGGTATAACATTTATTTTCCGGGCCACCTGAGCATGGTTGGAAGATGTGGGACACCAACCCGTACGCCTTTCCATCTTCACAGACCAGTGGAATACCAGAATCTCCCTGGAAGTACATACATAGTATGCAGTGATTGCTTCAACAACAGTCAATTTATTTTCATTGTTCACCAGTGTTTGTTTAGCCATGTTATGTTACAAAAATATGTAACGAATCAGGTCCAGTTTCTCCCTCAGAGCAGAACAAGTTGTTATTACCACACTGCTTACTGTCAATCAGTGTTCCACTGACTTCCATGAGTACAACTGACATATAACTTGAAGTCTTGTCTCTTCTTCCCCAGCCGGACATTATACATGATTTTGGCAGAGAGCCATCACCTTGGCCTGCAAGAGCAATGGGTCTCACATTTGCGCTGAATTTTGCCTTGGAGCTCAACTTGAGGAACAGGGAGAGAGAAAAGTATTTAAAAAGAAATATAAACATCAATCTGTAAAGTATTTTAATGTGCCTCTTGATCAATGCATTCAATAGAGCATTTACTAATAACCTGAGAACCAAAAATAGGAAATATATTCTTCTACATACTATTCTTCTTCTTTTTACCTTAAGAAGCATTATTTTATTGTCTATACCGTAATGGTCTGAATATAAGACGGGTTTTTTTCCTAAAAAAAATAAATACCCATAAAAATAAAATAATAATCCATTTTATTTTAATGTTACAAACAGCTGGTCAAAAAAGCAGAGTTTTAGGCGGAGCCTCAACGAGCGCCTGAAAGCACGGCAATGTATGTGGTGGGGAGAGAGAGGGAGAGAAAGAGAGAGAGAGAGAGAGATAGAGAGAGAGAGAGATAGAGAGAGAGAGAGAGAAAGAGAGAGAGAGAGAGAGAGAGAGAGAGAGAGAGAGAGAGATAGAGAGAGAGAGAGATAGAGAAATAGAGAGAGAGAGATAGATAGAGAGATAGAGAGAGAGAGATAGAGAGAGACAGAGAGAGAGAAAGAGATGGATAGAGAGAGAGAGAGAGAAAGAGATAGAGAGAGAGAGAGAGAGAGAAGAGAGAGAGAGAGAGAGAGAGATAGAGAGAGAGAGAGAGATAGAGAAATAGAGAGAGAGAGAGATAGATAGAGAGATAGAGAGAGAGAGATAGAGAGAGACAGAGAGAGAGAAAGAGATGGATAGAGAGAGAGAGAAAGAGATAGAGAGAGAGAGAGAGAGAGAGAGAGAGAGAGAGAGAGAGAGAGAGAGAGAGAGAGAGAGAGAGAGAGAGAGCTCAGCGGCATTAGAACAAAGCCATGACTCAGAGAAATGAAACGTGTTTTCGCTGATTCATCACTAGAAGAGTAACTGTAGCAAGCATGTCACTATCACTAACGTTATCCACATTCATGATATATCCAGCTACAAAAAGCCTGGAAGTCGGAAGTAGAACGGAAGTACAACGAGGCGTTGTCATGGAGATGTACACCGTCTAAAAATGCAGACAGCCAGAGAAATTGCAAATATATATATATATATATATATATATATATATATATATATATATATATATATATATATATATTTTTTTTTTTTAGATTATTTTTTGGGGCATTCTTTAGGCCTTTATTTGTATAGGACAGCTCAGACCTGAAAAGGGAGAGAGAAAGGGAAAGACGCGCAGCAAAGGGCTGTAGGCCGGAGTCGAACCCGCGGCTGCTTTGAGGAGTAAGCCTCTATACATGGGCACCTGCTCCACCAGGTGAGCTAACCAGGCACCCGCCCCATGAGGACATCTAACCTCTTAATACATCCATGCTCAAAGCGGTTGCTTCCAAGCCGAGATGTATAGTAACGAAGTAGAACTACTTCACTCCTGTACTTAAGTCATAAAAGGCTGTATCTGTACTCTACTGGAGTATTATTTTTTTCTCCTACTTCCACTTTTACTTCAGTACATATTTTCGATGAGTTTAATACTTTTACTCGGATACATTTTTTATGTGCTGCATCGTTACTCGTTACAATTATAAAAATGTTATGAATCATTCCAAACCCACATTATCACTGCCGGAGCGGTAGATGGCTCTGTCACCAGGTTTGATGAAGCTGGCTCATCATTGAGCGAATCAAGCGATGAAGCTGTCTTATAAGAAGACCGCACATGCTCCCGGCATTCAAAAATTCACCTTCGAATTTGAAGAAAAAAATCAAAGTAAGTTACAAATATAATACACAAATGGGACACCAGCTTGAGCTATCAGTAAGAACTAGCTAACTAGCTACAATATGATATTCAAACTTTTGACTGCTTTCTTTAATAACTACATAACCCAATACTTGTACTTTTACTTTCAGTACTTGAGTAGTACATTTTAAAATAAACTACTTGCAATACTTAAGTACAAAAAATGTTGAATACTGTATTACTTCTACTTAAGTGTGGTGCTTAAAGAGCACTTCAACTTCTACTCAATTTACTTTGTTGATAGAGCACTTGTACTTTTACTCAAGTCTGGTCTCTAGTACTTTATACATGGCTGCTTCCAAGAGATTGACAGGAGAGTGTGTGATTACGTGACAGAAAAACGTAATGATGGGATGCCCATTACCAGAGCAGTCATTCAGCTGAAGGCCTTGGAAATATTTACCGTTAATTTAAATGTGACACTTTCATCTAAAAAGATATTAAAAATATTATGTTATTTAAAAGATGTTAAAAACAACAGCCTATCTTGTTTTGTTCAATGTGTTTTTATTAGAATTATTTTCAAATAAAATTATTTTCTTCATGAAAACAATATTTGGCTTTTATAAAGTATTTTTCCAAAATGAGTGTTGAAAAAGGGGGGGTTGTCTTATAATCAGGGTCGTCTTATATTCGGACCAATATGGTATTAAGAGATTTTAATGTATGTCAAAATTATTGAAGCCATCATGAAACATATTTGCCAAGACTATATCATACGATTTAAATTGAAGTCTGAATGTTTGAGTTTAGGTTGTTGTTGGAATGAGAAATCAGGAGAACAGAAACCAGGAGTCCCAGAATTCCCAGTAAATAATCATAAAGTGTGTCAAACTGACCTGGCTTGGCAGTGGGCTGCAGTCATCACAAAATCCTCATTCAGAAGGAAGCCACCGCAGTATCTTGTTTTACCATCCTGCATGTGCCGCTCCAAAAGTACCATGTAGGGTCTGCTATGTGGCACAGCCTCCTGACCTCCAATGCACAAAACAAAAAATATTAAAAAAGTTGCTTTTAATAGTTAACTAAATTAAGGCACTCCTTTCATATTGTTTTATATCAGCCACTGGGTTCATCAGAAAGTTACATTTAGAGGCTGCAGGTGTATGGTCATTCATACATGTGTGAGATCGGTTGCCATAGTCATTATTGTACACTAACTGGATGTCACTTGTACTTGTCAACAGGTTGATTCTGTCAGCAGTTTGGTCTTTAAACTTTATTGTTATTTCAAAAGTAAAGCAGTTGTTCAGTATTATGTTAAATTAAAGGTCAGGGTTGGAATTTTCTTTCCACAAATAACAAATTTATGTCTTCTTATAAAAGGCTGCCAATTATTACTGGAAGATTATTGAAGAACAATTTTGGTACCGATGTATATGGGCAAACATTCAGTCCAACAGAGTCCGTTGTTAACACCCCTTGGTGTTGCTTTCACTCTGTACTTTTGAAGAATGTTTTTATTTCTATATTTTTATGGCAGTGTAATAAGCGTGTGTGCGCGTTCTGGTTCTGTGAGAAGAGATATTCTGTGATTGGCGCTAATACCTTGACATTAATCATTTTAGTCTGAATGTTATCTTCAAGTGGTACTGATCACTTATAGTAATGACTAACATTTTAATCTCCTCGAAACCAATTCGTATCTCTATCAGCTGTCTAAGATGCAGATTCGACTGTGTTTTCCCACTAAACATCTCTGTACCGGATACACTCATAAAATGTATCCAAAGTATATTACCCAAAACTTCATACTCCTATAAATAATCCGGTAAAAAAAAAATTAACAATAAAATTACTTATCAGCCAAGTCAAGAATTCAAAATTGTAAAATCCTGTGCCAAAATTTGATTGATTGAAATAACAAGGTTTATCTGGGCCAAGCACACCATAATCATTTTTAAGATGATAAAATACAATCAGAAAAAAATTACAAATGTCAAGGTAATGCATACTTTATACCAGATTCAAAGGATTTTAAGACTTAACATTGTAAACTAAATAACAATGGTTGAGGTTCAAGGAATAAACCTGTTTCAACTATAATGTAGTTGTGTGTTAAATATTTCTATTTTATGATACTTTATACTTCTTCTCTGGTACATTTATGTGACAAGTGTATAGTGAGTTGGCAGAACAGAGTTAACATATAGGTGAGCATTTGTCTAATTGATTACTGTAAATGGAATAAGGTAAAATTTATGTTTGAAGTACTTAGTTTACACAAGTAGCAGTTACTTGGTCTTTTCAAGGCAATCAGTTTGCATGGTTTAACCAAGTAAATCAGAATCGCTCTTCAAGTAACTAAAAACGAGAAATTCTAAGTTGCAGGAATTGTCACATTAGTTAGCCCAACTTAAATAATTGTGTTGAGAGTACACACAAAGTAAAGTTCACATGACATTACTTAGTTGTTTGAAATAGTAATTCTGAGTAGTCTATACTAAGTCAGGAGTACATCTAAAGTTATTTGTGAAGTACACCGCACAAATAGTTTTTAGTTACTTAAACTAAAGAGTAAGTATACTATACTAAACAGGGATTTGTTAATACAACATGCAATACCTATTCCACTGTACTTAGTTTTTTAAGTGCAATCGGTTTGCATGCTTTTTTTGAGTAAGGTTAACTAATTGGATTTTACAGTGTATATAAATTACTCCTGGTGTGGGAAATTCACACACATCTAAAGTGCAATGTTAGAACCTTTTCCTTATTTCACATCCAATATCCAACTAAAAAAATGTGATTTTGGTTTTTGGTGTCGTCCCTTCACGCCCGACTATTTCTTTGCAGGTGTTGCATATTGCAAACTTGTTATCTTCTGCACACACGCTGAAGAATTTCCAAACAGCTGACATGTTGCAGGTTAATTCACAAGGTTCCCTACATGTTCAAGAATAGCGCGGACGCGCGCTTCACACCGCGAGCGGGTACACGCGACACTCGACGGAAAAGTTGAGAGAAAGGAAAAAGAGACTGTGCTGTCGCGTCTGTGTGTGTGTGTGTGTGTGTGTGTGTGTGCGTGCGTCCTTGAGACCTGTAACTCGTATAACTTATGTTGTCAGTTAATTGTAGCATTGACCGGCATGAAATCAGCATATGTCAGACTGACCTGCCGGTCGCCGGTCATGGCCGAGCACGTGAAAACCGGCCAATTCCGGTCACCGGCCGGTCTATCTGTGCATCTCTAAATATAATAACTGGAAACAAAATGTGCTATAATTGGAAAGGGAAATGCAAAGGTTATGTTAAATAACAGGCACAGACTTGATTAGGTTTGGAGCTTAGAAATGAGAAGAGAGTTTCAGGTGTGACAGGAAGTGATCCTCTTCTGGCTGCATCATTCTCTCTTTTTTCTTAGGGAGGTAGTTTTGTCTTTTTGTTGATTAATTTGACTCACTCACATAAGAACACATAGGATTTAGTCATCTGTTGAATCACCAGTTTGGTGAGATTTGCTTCACAGCATGTAGTCATTAATAATTGCCTAGTCGTGTTTCCCATTTATTCAATCCACTTTTGTGGGACCGGTTGACATAGCTACTTTAAGTTGATACAACATGTCATTTCTGCTAGTGTGTGGTAAAAAAACTGTATTAATTTACTTGCGGTATATTTCAATTAACACTTTAATCCAACTAATGAGGTGGGCTAGAGTATATATCTAGTAAACAAACAGTATAAGTTCACTTGTATCTTTTTTTATTTATTTATAAAGATAATGTTTGGGTCTGTTTCCGCCTTTATTTTGATAGGACAGCTAGGTGAGAAAGGGGAAAGACATGCAGGAAATTGTCACAGGTTGGATTCAAACCCTGGACCTCTACGTCGAGGCATTAACCTCTCAGTATATGTGCGCCTGCTCTGCCACTTCCCAACCCGGCCACAGTTCACTTGTATCTTAAAAGTATACTTTTATAAACTAAAAAATGGGCCAAGTTAGTTCAGAAGTATTGAAGTAGTACCTCTACAGTATACCTACATGTTCACTTGTAGTATAGTTGCAGTAAAACTTGGATGTAAACTAGTTGTGTACTCAAAGTTTCCTACACTTAAAGTATACTTAAACGTATACTTTATAAATGAAGTGGGCTACAAGTATATAACAAGTAAACTAACAGTATATCTGTATGTTTACTTCTAGTATTGTTGCAGTACAAATACAACTTCAATGTAAACTAGTTGTGTACTCAAAGTTCACTTATGTTAGAATTAAAGTAAACTAAAAAGTATACTTTTATAAACTAAAAAGTAGGCCAATTTAGTCCCAAGAAGTCTTGAAAAAGTACACGTATACTACTACTAGTACATTTAGTATACTTACTACAAAAAGTATACTTGGGGAACTATACTTAAACTTTACCTAATTTTAAAACTTTACCTAATTTTAATATTTTTGAGTCTACACTTAAATTTCTGATTTGAAGCCGTACTTAATCCGCATGCCATGATTGGCTTGTTAATGATCAAGTTCTTATGGTTTTATCAACCAAATCGTACATGTATTGGAGCTTTTCAATGCATTTTCTATGGTTAAATCGATCCAGCTTCTGTAGTCAGGAATTTTGGTATAACATTTAATTTCCGGGCCACCTAAGGGTGAATGGAAGATGTGGAACACCAACCTGTACGCCTTCCCATCTTCAGAGACCAGTGGAATACCAGAATCTCCCTGGAAGTACATACACAGTATGTAGTGATTGCTTCAACAACAGTCAATTAGTTGTCATTGTTGACCAACGTTTGTTTGTCCATTTTATGCTACAAAAATACCTACCGTATTAGGTCCAGTTTCTCCCTCAGAGCAGTATTTGTGCTTTTCACACTTCTCACTGCTGAATAGTCTGACATTGACTTCCATGAGTTAATCTGTAAAGTATTTTAATGCTCCTGTTGATCACCACATTCAATAGAGCATAGAAACAAATATAAACGAAAGCTACATTTTGCTTTTAATTGCAAGAATTTTCATACCTTAAGAAGATATACGCGGTATTCCATTACCGTTATGGAAACTATGAACCCCTAGCAAGACCTGTATGTAGGACCTGAAAAAAGTAATGAAAAAAAGAATAATTTGATAATTTGTTCTCTGAGGGCATTTTATTCACAAAATAGAAATGTTTTTTTTTATAGCAACATTTACATTTGTATGGTTAAGGAATTTTCTAGCTGAATCTGGAGTGTTAATAAAGCATGGAAGCCTGATTTAATGCTTGAAAATGGGGAACAAAATGTGCTTGCATAAGTGGAAAGTGGAAAGCCAAGGGGCTGTTTTAGAGCTTAAAAATTAGAAGAGAGTTTCAGCTCTGACTTCAAGAAGTGAACCTCTTGCTGCATGGATACACTTTGTTCACTAGGAGGCAGTGTTGTCTTTTTGTTGATTTAATTTACGCTCAAACAGAGATGTGTACAGTGGCACTGAGAGAACAACAGTTTATTGTTTAAAAAGAAAAAAAAACTGAACAGATCCTGTGTTCTTATTTATTTGTGTCAAAAAGAAGATGCACAAAGCAGTAATAATGTTGTATTTAAGAGCAGGATGACATACAGATTCAAATATCTTAAGATATGTATTACTAAAATATCTAACTACATTAATCAGCATTGAGTCTACACTTGTTTTTCAGATTTTAAGACATACTTAATTTGTGTGCCATTTTTGTTAAAGTCTAGTAATAAAAAATACCTGAATGGGCTTTGTTATTCACAAACAAATACTTGTAATTGTAAATGTCAATTGCTTTTTCATGCATTTGTCAATTCGATCCAGCTTCTGTAGTCAGGAATCTTAGCGAAACAATGGATTTCCGGGCCACCCGAGTCTGGTCTAAAGTTGTGGGACACCACACCGTACGCCTTCCCATCTTCACAGACCAGTGGACCTCCAGAGTCTCCCTGGAAGGACATACACAGTATGCAGTGGTAGCTTCAACAACAGTCAATTCATTTTCATTGTTGACTGAGGTTTGTTTGTCCAATTATATGTTCAAAAAATACGTACCTTACCAGGTCCAGTTACTCCCTCAGAGCAGTACACGTTGTTAGTAGGACACTGCTTACTGTCAATCAGTGTTACATTGACTTCCATGAGTACAACAGACATATAAATTATATTCTCGTCTGTTGTTCCCCAGCCGGATATTATACATGATTTTGGCAGAGAGCCAACATCTCGGCCTGCGAGAGCAATGGTTCTCACATTTTCGCTAAATTTTGCCTTGGAGCTCAACTTGAGGAACAAGGAGAGAGAGACAAAAATACACATAATGAAGCTGAAATATAAATTCAGGTGCTCACATTTGCCTCTAATATATTTCCTGATATATTTGTTCAGTGATATGCATACAGAAAGTATTTCAAACCTCCTCTTTGTTAAAGCATAGTATTTGCAAATAACATCATGAGAAACAAAAGGTAGTTATTACTAAAATAGACAAAAGCAAATTTTTGGCTCAAACTGTGAGAATTGACTTACCTTAAGAAGCATTATGTCATTGTTGAAATCAGTTTCATTGTAGTCTTTACATGGAAATGCTTGCTCCACAGATATACGCTGTACTCCATTACTGTTACGGGTATTGTGAACTCCTAGTAAGACTGTGTAGGAACTGAAATGACAAAATAATACGAATATTTATATACGAATAAAATGATTAATTTTATTCACAATATAGAAATATCAAGAGAATTGGATTTTTGTCACAATCATTAAAGCCATCATGAAGCATATTTGCCTAAAATCATCATCATCATCATCATCATCATCATCCTCATCATCATCATGTATTGGTGAATTTTAAGTTGAAGTCTGAATGAATGAGATTACGTGCTGTTTGAATGAGAAATTCTATCAAGAGTCCCAGAATTCCCAGTAAATAATCATAAAGTGTGTCAAACTGACCTGGCTTGGCAGTGGGCTGCAGTCATCACAAAATCCTCATTCAGAAGGAAGCCACCGCAGTATCTTGTTTTACCATCCTGCATGTGCCGCTCCAAAAGCACCATGTAGGGTCTGCTATGTGGCACAGCCTCCTGACCTCCAATGATTTCCCCTGTATGAACTGTTAACAAAAAAATTATATATATATATATATATATATATATATATATATATATATATATGAACAAAGCTAAACTGACCATTGACGGCCATTAATGTTATTGATATTCTTTGAAATAAACTGATCCATCCTGGTTGGGACACACTTTCCCATTTAAATGAATGAGAAAGCGTGTCCAAACTTTTGGCTGATATTGTACATGTAGCTCCTCATGTGCTGTAATATAAAGTGCATAACAACCTCAATGAAAAAAGTATACAGCTGTAAAAATGCTTCTTAACTTACCTTGACCATCAAGAGTCAGAGCAAGTATCAGTATTAGCAGTTCATAGCAGATAGACATGGTGAGATCACAGTCCAGCTGAGCTCCTGAAAAACAGTGGCTCACATCACTGACAGGTTCAGTCTTCAAATGCTTCCTTGTATTATGGTTGGTAGTCTGCACATGCAAATGTTGTGGCATTGAACCACATTCATGAGGGGACGTCTCTATCCCTCCTAGAGCATGAAAAAAGTTAGATTTACAAGTCTAAAAGTCTTTAGACAATGTTTAATTAAGTACATACGGTATGGTGCATGTGGTGTACATACATCATAGTATTGTATTGATACCTCTGTGGTAACACACAGCCTTGAAAATTTCTATTGGCATTTTGTGGCCAATGCCGTGGCTCCCTCAGAGGTCACATAACCCCACATTCTAATTTTGTGATGCCATATATAAATAATATATGTATATATATATATATATATATATATATATATATATATATATATATATATATATATATATATATATATAAATTCAGGATTCATTGGGTTGCTTTATATCAACCCAATGAATCCTGAATTGTGAAGTAGTACTTTGTCGTCCTTGTCATAAGATTTTCGTAGTACAGGTCTAACTTCTTTAGACAATGTTTTATTAAGTAGATACGGTGTGTGTTACATACACAATATGTAATGTAACATATTTGAGCTGGGATGTAAACGTGAATTTAAAGAATGTGCAGCCATGACACAAACACTGATTCATTTTTTAAGTAATGCCTTTCACAGTAGACTCTTTGATTCGCAAATTATCTATCTATTATGAATTCCCATTTTACATTTTTACATAAAAAAGACACATGCCTGTGACCGCATGTTAACTTGAGTCATTGAGTCAATTGTTGCAAGCTTGAGTAGATTTCAGACCAATGTAGTGAACTGTGATGGTCATAATTTATCCACTGATGACTTTGTGGTAACATTCGCAGCCTTGAAGAACTCTATTGGCATTTCATGTTCAAAGCTGTGGCTTTCTCAGAGGAGCCTCTATGTCTGTCACACAGCCCCAAAGGTAACATTATTCTGATGTTATCACGTCATAAGACAGTGTATAAAAATAGAATTTGTTTGAAAGTGTGGTTCGTGTAACTTAAAGTGAAATGGGACCCCTGAGCTACCAGAGGAATGAAGAAGTCATTAGGATTATGTTGGAGGCAAAATGAGATGTGAGATGAGATGAAAACAGTATTATAGTAACAGAATATTTCGGGGCCGTCTTTTTCTTTTAAGCAAGGAGCCACTTTAACAATTTCTTTATTAGAAAAATGTATGTGTAACATAAATCAAACGCAATTCATAATGTGTGTTCATAGCTTGTGGGCTCTCCAAACGTTTTTGCTTCAGTTTGGCAAAAATAAAGGAAAACACACTTACGAGATACTGACTGCTGTATTTTTGTAACCAATGAGAAGGAAAGGAAAGCTGGATATTAGTTTAGAACAATGTGGATCAAATGCTAATGAAGCAATTTGAAGATATGAAGAGATTTGCAACACATTAAAAATAGTGGTGGCTATAACCCATTCCCCTTCGGTGTAGTCAAGCCTAAAAGTATGCAGCTTATGGACCACAGAATACAGATATGTCTGTTACATCACTTCCTTAGTCTAGACTCAAGTGTGACCCTCTTATATCTTAGTCACAAACGTTAATGTAATTGTTTTGAATGATGCGTAATAAAGTTTTCATGTGTTGAAGAAAGGGGGGAAAATGAGTAAGGTGGGGGAGGATGACAGGAAAAGGAGTGAACACGTTTTTGGGATGTGAGCCCCTGGAGTCCAGGGCAGTAATGGGAATTACAGGAGGAGATGCAGAGAGGAACTTGCTTGGTGGAACATTGACTTTACAGTTAGCCCTTCACTTTTATTGGGACCCCGGGGCTAAGAGGGCTGGCTGGTTTAGCCATTGGACACAGCAACAAGGAAATGGGGAATGAAATAACGGCCATGAAAAACCATCAATCATAGTGCAAATTACATGTTTATTAAGAATAAAGGAAAAGGACAACAATAAAAGCCGACAGACATTCCTAGAACCTTGACAGATCAAACTGTGGGTTTAACAAAATCACATATGGATATGGAACCGGAGGTTTATGGCCCGATCCCATGCTGATGTGACACTGTTCAACAATTATCCTGATATTAGCTGACTCATGTCTATGCCGGTTTAATGCTGTGCTCACACCAAATGCAAATATAAGAGCATGAATTGCTTATATGCTCTTTCTTACTTCAGATTAAAGATTACTCAGTGTGTTGTGGCCAATTCTATTTCTATGCTTGTGGCCCAGCATTCTGAAGATGGAAGCACTTCCTGTCTACAAGAAAGGACAGGACGGCTCTGGATTCCAAGACTGTAGCTCAGCCTCTGTGATGGGAAGGGAACCACTGTCAGGAGAAATTAGACTGTTCCCAGACTAAAGTAAGACAGCCTTCCCAATTGGGCTAAACAAACACACACACATACACACGCACACACACACACACACACACACACACACAAACACACACACACACACTCACACATCAATCTATGAATAGTTTTATCAGCAGTTTGGTTTATACAACATCCCGTGGCTGGTAGACCCCAAGGTATTTAATCTAAAATTTTTCATCAAAAGGCAGAATTTCAAATTTTAAATACTAATGGCTGCCAACTACGAGCAAATGAAACAACAGTACTTGGCAAATAGCTGATCAAATTGCAGCGGTACAACAAGCAATCAGCCCTGCATGGCATCAAATGTATGGCTTTGGGCATACGTATTGCTGTTTTATTTCCCACACTCGGGGCACTTGACATTGTAAGTGGCCTCTCTAATACACGTGTATTGAGAGGGGACCCTATTCACTTTTTACGAACGGAATGCTGGTTACATTCAAGAACAGATGAAGAAAGAGAGACCGGAGATGTTACATTGCAGCAAACTCAAACATTTCAAGCATCAGCAATGACCACTTTTGTTCCCAGAAATAGCCTGGTCACAAATAGCTAGCTGTTAGCAAATGACGCGTATACTTTAGCATTGCTAGGGGACACAACTATGTCATGGTAGGTGTATTTCTTAGGACCAAAGGGAGCGCACTGTTGAGGGTGAGCAGTACTTCCACAAAACTAGATTCAATTCATTGACATAAATAAAAATAAAAAAATTAAAATAGTTGCTTTTAACTACAGAACAATGATGATGCATGGCCTTGCACTTTTATCAGTTTTATTATTGCACCATTGTTGACAACAGAGCTGAGTGTAATTTGAACACATTTTATTCAAATTTATCCAAGGATGTGACATAGATTACGTTAAACTAGCTATCTTTATTGCTAACTTGAGTCATTTACTTTCCACTAAACAAGAACCCACAGAACAAATGAGGCACGTATGCATGTGGTTACTAAGAGTGTGATGCAATCAGTACAGAAAGTTTCCTCAAGATGAAGAGATTGAACATACAACTGCATTCTCGTTTTTGCTGATGCATAAGTAAGATTTAATTAATAATTTGTTTGAAGATTGTTAAATCTACCACATAATAAACTATGAAAATAACTTTTTATTCCAATAAAATAACTCAATACTTAATGCCTAATCAAGGCCTACCTACAATAAATAAAGTAGCTGGCAAACAGATAAGAACATCTCCTAAAAATGTTTGTTATCAGACCTCGGCCACTTGTTTTAAGGCTGCGTAGATAATAATATATGCATTTATTTTCAATTCTTCTAAGCAGTATTTTTACAGCTGGAAAAGTAATGCTACAGCGATAGACAGAGCTGGCGGTTGATGCCTGCAGAGAATCCACAAGAAGAGAGAGAATTGAAAGCATTCTCGAGTGCACCTGTGATTTCAATAAGAGATTTGTCTTCCAAGTCAGGCTTTGTTTATACTCAATTGAAGTTAGATATGTGCTGTTCAAATGAACTTTGACAGACATTGCATGATGAAAACATCCCATAAACTGGAAGAGGATGTAGAATTGAGGAGTTATTTGATTTTGCCATGGGCTTCATTGACCCAACACACTGTCAGGGAGTGCCTCATTTTACTCTGCAATGTTACTGCACAGTGCTGTGATTGGTTATGCACGAGAGTTCCATTCAAAATCTATTTTTGGACCCAAAAAGTGCCATTAAGTAATAATAGTAATAAAAACTACTTTCCCACTCCGCATGAGACTAACTAGTATCTTCAATATTAACGTGCATTGTATCTGATTAAATGTTACAAGTTGTCATTATAAGAGAAAGCTATTGGTAGTGAACATGTCAATTTAGAAGTATTCATATACAGCGGGGAAAATAAGTATTTAACGCGTCAACATTTTTCGGTATGACATTTTTACCAGATGTCCATAAGAATAAGTCCATAAATTAAGTTGTGTGTAATAAAGTCAAATGACACAGGGAAAATGTATTGAACACACTTGCTGAAATGTATTTAATACTTAGTAGAAAAGCCTTTGTTGGTAATGACAGCTTCAAGACGTCTACTGTATGAAGAAACTAGTCGCACTGCTCAGCTGTGATTTTTGCCCATTCTTCCACACAAACTGTCTTCAAGTCTTGAAGGTTCCAGGAGCAATAGGTAGACAGTTAATGACAACATGTAATTACCTAAGAAAACCACAGGTGACTTCTTGCCAAAATGTAACCTCTACTCAAGTAACATGGCCAGCAAAAAGCAGACATAAAAGAGGCAAATCATTTGACTAAGCCTCAATTGACATAAATTATGTCAGCTCTATGGGTGTTTTTCTGTTCTGCTTGAACCATTTTAATCCAAAAAACATATGCGCTCTAGACATGGGATTCATATTTAGATGTATCAGATTTAAACCAGTATAATGAGATGATGGGAACTTTCTTCTTTTACCCTATTTTCATTTGGTGAAGAATGACGCTTTCCCAATAAAACAGTTAGGCCTCATTTTTGCAAGAAAAGTGATACCAGTAGCTAAAGGTTTTTGTGTCTCAAGTCGTGCAATTCATCAGGCCTTTGAGGAAGACCTGTCAAAAATGAGGATACTGTATAAACCCACTTGCGATTGCTAAAGTTAACAGCGTGTTCCTGTATGTTGGCCTATTCAAGTCTCATCACAGGCTCCTAAATAACAATGTTGAGTTGAAGTAAAGGTCTAATTTCCCTTCCCTACAACATAATTGACCTTTCGCTAAGCCCTAAATACAGTAGTTCTTGATCAGGCTGTTACTTTTTCAAAAAGTCAAGTTCGAACAAATTCAATACGTAATTTGTTAAAATACAGTCAAACACAGCTCGTATAGCTTGAGATACCCCCCCATTGGTGTCATATAATTGCACTGGGTGTCTTGAGTAAGAAGTAATTTGTGCCAATATGTGTTGCCATCAGAAAATACTTACACACACTGCATCTCAGATTCTTTGGTGTGATTATCCGATCAGTATGGCTTTGGTCGCTAGCGTCCTCACCCATTATTTATTAGCTAGTTAGCCGCACACGCTAACATTTGCCAGCTTAGTTTTTCAAGATATTCAGATAAATCTAAAGCTTGACAAAGAGTTGCCGTAATTCTAAATTCTCATCAACATAAACACATACATAAAGTGTCTTTTTTTACAGTTTGTAAAGCCTGACTGAGGCATACAAAGCCTCCAGAATTCAAGGGATATAACAGAGGGTGACAACAGCCCCTCTCTTTCCTACACACAGATATGCATACACACACACACACACACACACACACACACAAAAAAAAAAAATACCTTTGCAGTGTCTCCTCATCAGTCTGTCCCAGCACACAGATCCAGTGTTCTGACCACAGAGAGCACCCCTAAAAGAAAAACGTGTCGGTCAAATGGTGTGGAAACAAAAACAGACCTTTAAAAGGGTGCTGTATAGGTTTTCACTGTGGTGCAAAAGAGGTCTGTAAGTAGCAACAGAAGACTAATACATCAGCCCTTTTCAGGGCAAAGTATGGGTCGGATGTAATAGATAGGAATGGTAAACTGATATTTAGACATTCCCATTAGAGATTGGAGTGCCAGATGTGGAATTTAGAACTAGTTCGGTCTGACAATGTCATACTGGGCCATAGAGCTTTGTTGTAGTGACAGAGCTAGAATTGAAAAAGTCATCATTATTGGAAGGACAGGTTCCAGAGGAAAAGGGATGACAGGTAGCCTCTTAGATTCTTAGCTTCATCCTCTAAACCATAACTCTTCCAGCCTTCTCTGCTCTGGGGGGCTGAAGTGAACTTCACAAGATGTTGTTTTTACACGGATGCTTCGGATTTGGTGTGTGTGTATAAATGTAACGCACACAAATGATGTGGTTGTGTTAAACTTGAGGTCAGAAAAGTCCCCAACATATTAGATGCGTCACATTCATTTATTTAGTAGATAAATGAATCAGGCCACACTCCTATACTGAAGGCATCTTCTCTGTTGCGTGCAGTGTGGAGAATTTAAAAATGATATTTACGATTTGTGAGAGAAAAAAAAAATCTACCATTATCTGTTAGCAGGCATATGTGCAGTGCAGTGTGGAGGCCTTTCATTGGGGCCAAGCTTCCAATTCCCTTCTTTACTTTTACACAGGAAACCTTGAGAAGATTGGTCCCACCAGATGTAAAAGGACACTGGTATTCTGGGTATTTGGCAGCCAGTGGGGGAAGAATAGGCAGGTATTTGGAGGTCTTTGGACACATAGTGGACAGACAGGAGGTGGATAAAGAGGATGAGAGTGAGGACAGTGGAGTGGCCTGCCTTAGGGTGGATGAAGAGTCAGACAGTCTGTGTTTGTCATTAAAGGAGTTTTTCAATGTAGAAAACAGATGAACACTTCTTATCTGATGATTCCAGACAGCTGTGATCAGACAGGAGGGGGATCAGCGTATGAGTCTGTGTGGGTACATGCTGGCCATGTCCTTTTATGTTCTGTTTTTCTTCCCAAAGATTACTGCAAATGTGCTATATTTTTTCTTCTGTTGGACTGAAGGTCGGACTTACAACACAACACTCTCCACCATGATCTTAAAACGGTCATTTAATTGCTGAGGTGCGATTCATTTTTCTGGCCAACTTCCAGATTATTTTTTATTTGGCTTCCGTGTGTTACAACACACCAAAGCCAGCGTGCCCCTTTTTTCTTCATGATTTAGTAGTTGAGTAGCATGACATCAGCAGTTCAGTCACTCTCTTAATAGCTGCGATTTTTCACTGTGACACTTGTGTTTACTGACCTAGTTCTGACTCCATATGGCTGGGTAAAACTGTGAAACAAAGGAGGAAGCATGAGGAGATGGTGAAGTAGAACCTTGAGTTCACGGAGATACAGATTATGGGATGGGATACCTGAGGTGTTAGGGATCTCTGTTCCATTAGGTATCTCATTCCCATTATTATCTAATTGAGAAGGCTGTTTGTGTTCCCTCACAGTATGTATTTAAACACATGTTGATCATTGCATTATTGTAGATCACCTTTTCACCGTCTCTTTGGAGCAAAACTGTGGTTTCAATTTCTCCTTATTAATCAAATATTTAAATGACATTCAGCTGCAGAAGATAAAAGCATTGACCATGGGCTGTCTTCAGGTTATCTTGTTGATGTTAGTCACAGCTGATATGTTGCATAACTAATGTAGTGGTAATACATTTCCCTTAGGACCATAACTACTTGTTTACCGCAGAAAGAATGGTTTTGTAAGGTGAGATGTAAGTATTTGTTCATTCATAAAGAGGACGTATTATGCTTTACCTTATTTACTGTCATATATATGATTTTACAATGTTGGATGTTCATGTTAAACATGTCCAAAGCTTCAAATAATGCGATAAACGTATGTAAAAGTAATTCCTATGAGCCAAACCCTCAGATTTCAGACCGTTATGAACCCTTCACTTCCAACAGTTGTTTCTACTTTCGGCTCAAGCTTCTGCCAGATTTCTTTATATGGTCATCTGTTCCAGCCATGTTACTGCAGTGTTTACATTACATACACTGCTACAATACATGTAGCTATATGATAACACAGGGACACCTGTAATCTTGGTTGCCGATATTGTTAATTTCTTTCCAATTTTGGATCACATTCCTGCTGGAACATGTTTGATTGTGTAGTTTTTGGTTTAGAAGACTTTATTGGTGAATCTTACCGGTAGAAAGTGCTGCTATAACACATTCCGTTACAGTCATTCCACTGCTACATGTAGCTACATGCTAACGTCAGAGAAAGCTGTAATCTTGGTGGCCAATGTTGTTAAATTCTCCCAAATTTCGAATTGCCGAATTGGTCATCTGGTCAATCTGGTCATGTAGTTTTAGTTTAGAAGCCTTTATTGGTGATTCTTTACCTTATAAAGTGCTGCTATGTTCTGTTACAGTCAGTCCCCGGCTGCAATGACAGAGACGACAAGAGCAAAGAGCAGAAGACCCAGAAACGCTGACCAACAGAGGAGACTGGATTAGACTGGAGGCGGGCTTAGAGAGACAGACAGAGGGTGAATACAAGTGCAGCAGCCAAGGGCATATTGAGAAAAAATGTGTTTTTTGAACATTAAAGCATGTCAACATGTTTTGGTAGAAAGCAAAAATATAAATATAAAAGTATGGACCTGAATATGAGCATAGTATGCCCCCTTAAATACAACATATATTTGTGCAAATATTATTTTGATGCAGGAAAACAGCACTATGACAACTGGATCTTTTTTTCTTTTTTTTATTAAAGATTTTTTGGGGGGCATTTTTAGGCCTTTTATTTTCACAAGACAGATGAAGACATGAAAGGGGAGAAAGAGGGGGGAATGACATGCAGCAAAGGGCCGCAGGTCGGAGTCAAACCCGCTGCCGCTGCTTTGAGGAGTCGTAAACCTCTATATATGTGCGCCTGCTCTACCAAGTCAGCTAACCCCGCCACGGAAAAAAAATGTTTTCACTTTATACTTCTTTAGTTTCACATGCTTAAAGGATGAATACTAACCTGTTTTTTCACAATGATTCATGGCGCAAGCGTCTGGCCTTCAGTAGCCGTCCCAATACGATATTCCTTCCAAGGTCGCTAAGTTTTCATATTGCAGGCCACATCTTGATCTGGGAAAAGAAATTGTAAAATAAAGCAAAATATTGCCGCTGTCAAATGCAATGGTAGTGATGTAAGCATCATAAACAATCATAAACATATCTTTCTAAGCTCCTTTTAGAAAATGTGAAGTGTCGCACACACACAACTGCAACACTATATACCATTTAATCACAGAGGATCTTTGTGACCTGTGAAGGCTGCTACACAATTCTCGTCTATTATGGAAAAAATAATGAGGTTAAAAATATTGACTGAAGTGAACTTCCTACCGCTTCTGCAGAAGTATTTTAGCTGCACAAACAGTATAACCTGTGGAAAAGAAGAGTAAGCAGTCAGGATTGAGGAATGGTATTTGGAGCAAAAGAGACGGCTTGAATTCACCTCTTTAAAAAAATATTCATAACTGCAATTTCAAACAACTATGTGCCATTGTGCCATAAGTACGGATTCAGCAAACCGGTACAAGAATTCATTTTTAACGTGGAGCAAGTGGAAATTTCATATTATCCACATTTGTTGAAGTCATTTCAGTGTTTAACTCATTTGTTCTTCTTTTCCATTCTTCAGCATGTGTCCTCCCTAACCCTCCAGATATGTTGAACTAAAAAAGAATGAGTATGTATAAGGCCATGTAACAAGGTCATGTTTAGTGTCAAAGTAGCTGCTGCATTTATCTATCATTTCATCTGAAACCCTCGCAACAACGGAAACTAGTTCTTAGAACCCTGACATGGTGACTTCTTTTTAAAATGCTTTGTTAGTTTTAGTGTTTTGGTTTTAGTTTACAAGAAGTATATATTATCATATAATTATACTATATAATAATACTAATAATAATAATAATAATACTAATAATCACCATACAATATAGAATATCATTAACCACTTGTTCTGCCTGAGACCACAAACTGGTTCTGGTTGCTATCTGGGGCACGAGGCAAAATTTAATGAAGCTGCATGTATAGTCTGATGTGTGCGCACTGTATGTGAGGGACACTAACACATATAATACACGCATTACACATAGAATACACGCAGAGTGGAAAAAACGAGGATCTGGTGGCCCACAGCTCATATTTGCCCCGGGACCCGCTTCTGCTAGCTTCAGATTTCTTTTGAGTGTTTTTGTGGTTGGGTTTACAGTGTAAGTATCTGTTCAAATAGTATTCCCTTTAGTAAACAGTATTCCCAGAGTGAGCATTTGTCGGCATCAGCGTCTTATCTGGTGCAACTTTCTTTCTCAATGAGATAAATGTCTTAAGATGCATGCATGTGTTCTTTGCAGTTGTTCTCATTTCCAGACCACAACAAGATGTGGGTGATAGGATCTTTAGGAAGTGGACTAGATATGTGCATTTTGCAAATAGAACACACCCTGCAAGATAGATCCAGAAAGATATCAGTTTGAGTTGTGGATGCATTTTGTGATAGAAATGCAACACAGTAAAGGAAGTTAAAAGCTGGTTGAATATAGAGCTGCTGCTGTAGAGAGATGCAACAGTGCTTTAATAATACTATGACAGAATATTGCTATTTTTTTATGTAGGCCATGTCCACACTAATGTGGAAACATTTTAAAACATATTTAACAGTTTTAGCCTTCCATGCACACTAAGCTTTTGTTTGACATCCCCCAGTTAAATTCATACAAACACTCAACACTCAAGATAGCTTATTAGACAAAGCACATTCTGGGGGGGAGATATTCCATAAGTTTTGTATTGTTTTGTCCAGAAATCTTAATCCCTAAGGCAGATGGGATCACTTTTACACAAAAATATTGTGTTCAAATGTATCCCAATGTGTGCAAACATTGCGTGAGTCTCCTAGACTGGGTAAACCCAGGCCGATCTAGATTGAGCTTGGTCTGGTGATAGCCAGACTGAGTCTCCCTGAAGATGTTACAAAAACAGCTAACATGCTGGGTTTCACTCCATGAGACCTTTGATTCTGAATGTTCACTTTCCCAGATGGACGGGTCCCCCCTTACAAATCGATCCCTTCTCCATAGGTCCCTGGCTGGAGAGGCTCTTTGTCCGAGTGCTGTGATGTGGTTAGAAGCTGTTGGCCAATGCACATTTCATTGTTCCCTTTCATGGTCTATCAAATTGCCTTTTATAGAGCTGAGCTTTCTTTGCTTAAATCTTTACATTCAGTGTGACCAGCCTATCTAGAAGATTGATAGACATGTCTAGGTTTGTGTTGTTTTTTTGTGATCATTTACATATCATCTGGCTATTACACCTTCCTCTCTGATGGAAACTGGGGAGCATGTTATATCTATTGATGCTGGAATGTAATATGGGCTGAATTTAGTCTGATTGCTTCTGTTGATCTCTTGAACGAGAGTTATATGTCTCACGAGCTTAAAGGGAGATATGTAGAATGGACTTTTTAAATGATATGTCTCCAATAAAACAAGGGACATGCACACATAAATTAAATTGTTGTTTACTTTGTGAGAAAGCCATTGGTCTCCATTATCTTATCTATCTTGTTCCAGACTGTAATATTCTTTCATAAAATGCGCTCTCTTTGTTTTTCGAGGGCCAGGGAGTAAAGTAAGTTAAGAGCTCTGTTTTGGGACACATGCAGATCAGTAAGGCTTGAAGTATGCATGAGACGAAAAGTAAGACTAGTTTGAGCCAGGGATGGAATCTACAGCAACAGTCGGTCAACAGACAGGAACAGGCTTAACATGTCTCCATGGGCCGCTTTCAAATGCAATGTTCCAACAACAGTCATGATGCCCTAGCTACCAATATTTTTAAAATACCTGAAACCATGCATCATGTATTTCATGTCACCTCCTTTACTACCTGCTACCTGTTGTGTTTACTGTGTCAGATGTGTTCTCTGCAGGCAAAGACAGGTTTTTTTTTTTTTTTTTAATTAATCACGCTAAATTAGCAATTGGCCTCATAAAGTACTTCTCAGGGTACAATTAATTGCGGGTTGTTGGCCTGGTGGAGCCAAAATGATTGTTTAAGTTGCTGGTCCATGTGCCTCAGGGCTGAATATGAATAATATGTTGATTTGTAGGAGCTTGATGTATTTCAGAAGGTCTGGTGTGTGGCGCCTGCAGACTGAGGGAGGGTCAAGTGATTATAGGCCTGTGAGTAGAACACTGTGTTCTGTGTAGTGGAGAAACTGCTCATCGTAGTCTGATGTCTGTGTGTGTGTGTGTGTGTGCACACACATTTTTATTATTTTTAACATTGTATGCAGGTTTTTGAGCTTGTCTCTCTTTCTTCAGTATCTGAATATTAAATTTCTGGCTTCATGGGTGAAAAAGGTGTTTCTTTAATTGTTTATTCTGTGCTTGTTGTAGTTTATTCTCTATATATGTTAGTTAAGATCCATTAACCTTTATTGGCATGACATTTTGTTCAGAAAAATGTTGACAAAAATGTTGACAGCATGAGATACATAAAGTGAATGCAGGGAATACACACAAAAAAGGAAATAAAAAGCAGCACATGGAATTGGAGCAACTAGCACACTCACTCACTCTCAATGATATTGCGGCTTACTGTAATCACCCAAAACGCCTGAACCAACCGGACACCTCTTATTTCCTTTAGCCATGCTAATGCGTGGCTGTCTGTCCAGACTTAAATATCTAAATAACTCTAAACAAGCCATTAAATGTTAATAGAAAATCCACAGCAGCAGAATCTGGATGACTTTGGTGATCCCCTGATTTTACCTCTGGAGCTACCAGGAGCTTGACTTTTCTGCTTTTGAGTGAAATAGCCGCAATTATTTGCTGTATTTCCACTAAATTTGCTATCCATGGTTACCACAGAATGAATGCTAATAACAGTGATCACCTGACTTTTCATCTAGCATAACCAATTGGTCAAAGTTTAACTTTGTCCATTTCTTTTGTTTATGACCAAGTACCTACAGAACTAATGACCCGTCAGCCTCAGTGGAACTTTCTGTTTACTGATAATTAGCAAAATGGCTATAAGTAGCAAGTTGTATGAAGTAAAGAAAGCAGAAAGAAAATGTATCATACATGCTTGCCAGTTGTGGCCTAGATGATTACATTGTATAAACACAATGTATGTTTTCTGCGTCTTACATTACACCGTTCCATTATACAGCTCTACAATGTATGCAGAGGCCTTACAACCTCAACACAAAAGTAAGTAAAGTATTATGTAGTATAGTTGTGTATAATGCCCATTTAGCCACATACCATGAATTGATTCTGGGCTTCCTGGAAACGAAGCAATGCATTACCAACAGCATATATAACTGATCATATTTCCTCTAATCAACACAAAATATCAACACTATCCAACATAAACCCTATGGTGCACTGTAAAACCATCATCACAGAGGCGAGTCATTGACGACTACACGTCTGCATTTTTAGATGGTGAAACAAGACGTATTGTGTCTGGATAAAATCAGGACTGAGGACATGAAGGAAGGAATGTTGCATAGTCTGATCTCTCCTGCAGACATGTATGCAGTGGAGGTAGAGAGGTGGGGGTCAGACATTACAGAGAGTGACTCAGCAGCTTGATGTCATGCTCTTGCTGTCTCATGGGTACAATTAAATGATGTCTTTCCTCGGCAATATGGTTGAAGAAAAACGTTCCAAGGTTTAAGATGCTTGCAGGTTAAAAAAGGTGCACTTTACAAAGCGATGCTTTCAATCTTGCTCTCTGTCCCCTTCCATTGTCAGAATGTTACTTCACATTACATGTAAGGAAATGATGCTGTATAACATCACTTCAGATCACATTTATCCTGTCAGATTACATTTCTAGGAAAACAGAATGCTATATCCGCAATGTCAGCACTAACCTTTACGCATGAAGAATAACATTGGTAAGGAACATTAAGGATGTCAAAGTAAGTTTGTGGAGAGATGTATGTTGACACATTGAGAAAGTAGACTGAGATTGAGAAATGTGGACCGAGTAGAGAGCAGGAAGTGTCTGTGTAACATTTCAGCACCATCGATCACAGTCCAATCTCAAGAGAAGCAAACAAAGCCATTAATCAACATTTCAAAGTCAATGTTCTTCATCAGTGCTTGAATTTTGATCCACACAATGAAAGAGGTTGGAAAAATAACCCCAACACCTAAAGAATGACTGACCTTGAAATAGCAAAAATCCCAATAATAAATCAGGCTACACAGATGTCACATAACTTGATTGTCAATTAGCAGCAAGAGGTCTGCTCGGCCTGTTTTCTGCAAGTTTCTGTAATTGAGACCAAAATTTGGTCTGATGAGTCACCTCGCCATTCACCCTTTTTCCTTTGCTCAGGCAGCTTTATGTTTGGAAAAAGCCAAAGGATGCCTTCAGCCTCTGTTAACTGCTGCCAACAGTTTAATACAGTGACTCTGTAATGGTGTGAGCAGCCATCTCGGGTCATTAGATCTGATTATTGCTCTGCATGGTCATATAATAGCTAAAGAATGAGACTATTTTACAGGTTAAGTTGTGCAAACACTATTCCCAACTACGATTGTGTTTTCCAAGATCCTGATGCGCCCATGAACACTGCTAAACAAATCAAAGAGTAGTCTCTTGCACACTATTAAGAACAAGATCCTTCCATGTACTCCCCAGAAACCAGATTTAAACAACATTGAACCTTTATATGAGCTCGGGAGCAGAGTGTGGAGTTGCCTCCGTCCCATTTCTCACCGAACTGGAGGATTTCCTTCTTGACAAATGATCCCACCACACTCATTTCAGGATTTATGTGACAACTCTCAAAAGAAAGTTTAGACTATTTTCGTATTATTTGGTGTTTTTATTGTATTGTCCACCCCTTGGACTTAAGACTTGGTATGGACTGAGGTTGACCCTAATCGGGGTTCTCTCTACTTAGGATCTGATATTATTTTTGAGGGCGGTGGGAGTCCTGCTGCAAAACAGGAGGCCCAGTCCTATTGTCAACCTAAGCACTGGAACTTTTCAAACTTTGGTTAAAGAGACACACTTACTTTCTTGATAAGACTTAAATGTGAAGATTGACACCACTCTCATGTCAGTATGGTAAATATGAATCTACCAGCAGTCAGTTAGCTTAGCACAACGCATGAAGCGGCTAGCCTCGCTCTGTTTTTGGGCAACAAAATCGTGTTACGATAAATCTTATTTGTTTAAACAAAATGCACAAATAACGAGTGTAGGTGTGTAAATATGACACAGGTTTCAGGGATTATGTGCCAGACTATTTCTTTGCCAGGCACAGTGACTTCCTGGAGTCTTGTTGAATATTCATTAGGGAACTCATCCCTGAATGGCTAGTACTCGTTGCCTGCTCTGGTTGAGTTGGTTAGGTTTAGGCAAGAGGAGTGGGATTGGGGTAAGAAATGTCAGGGCGAGCCAATCGGGAATGAGTTCCCTAATGAATATCCATGCCTCTTCCCCTACAACCCTGCAAAAAACAGAGCCGGGTGAGCTGTTTCTCCCTGTTTCCAGTCTCTGTGCTTAGCTAAACTAACTGCTGGTTGTAGCTTAATTTCAATAACATTTTTTTTAGTTGTCCGTCTCACACGTCTGACGGAAAAGATACACTTCTATTTAAATTATTCCAGTTGACACAGGCCACGTAACCGCTCACACTATAGGTGTGTAACTGCGAGCCAAAAGTATTCTTACGCCCCAAGTCTATTTTCATCCGTTTAACACATGTAACTACAGTGATTGTTTGTTTGAAGTGCTGCTAAAGGGCAGGTGACCTACACTGAATACTGTGCATGAATGCATCCTCTGTAAACACAGATGGAGGACTGAGCGGTTCCTAGAACTGCCGTTCTGCTAACGTTCTGCTCACGCTACGCCTCCCATGTAGACACAGTGTAACAGTGGTGCCGATCGTCTCATCTAACTCTTATTTGCAAGAAAGCAAATAAGTGTATTTTCCCAAAATGTTTAACCACTCCTTGAACATCACCTGTGTGATCAATGTAAGTTCAAGAAGGTGCAAGGGCTCAAAATGTTTCACGAGGAATGGGCTGGCACTTGATGAAATCACGTGTTACCTGGGGCAAAAAGGGATATCTGTGGCACTTGAGTGAGAGACTTATAATTCTTATGTAGTTTATTAAAAGTTTGCTGCTCTTTTGTTTGATCAGAGCATGTCAATAGCGTAGCAAATTGAGCCTTCATAAAATAACTAGACACAGTGCTTGCTGCTGTATATTCTTGTTGCACTGGGCCTCCTGTTATCCCTATTTTTTACATTAGAACACTATCAATTTTGGGCAATTCCCTCAGGCAAAGCCAGCTGCATTGCAGACTTACATAAAGTGTGCATAAAGAGCTCAAACGTTTATTAAAGAGCCCTTAAGTACTTATCGTTTTCACAGTGGGACCGTGCAGAGCTTTGGGGCTTATTGGGAATGCAGGTCTGTGAGGGCAGACATTGGGACTGGGCCCAGCAGTCAGTGGGTTCAGTTTCCTGTCCACTTAACATCAAAGTTGAGTCTGGATTTGCATTTGAAGTGACATTACGACATTATGACTATTCAAGTTCAACAGTTATAGGGACATCAAGTACCAAGGAAACAATAGTGTTATCCTTGTATGAGCTCCTCGTGGGAGCTTTAAATCACGCTTTCCTCATATCGGTACATGAAATGAGAACCACTTGAATGACAAGATCTATTGGAACAAAGAGCAAAGCAAGCAGGTAGCGGTGTTTTGAGCTTGGATGAAGCCTAATAAAAACCACACTGGCTGGAGATTTTGTCTTCCCTCCATCCTTGGCGGATGAGTTAGGAGACATTTGAGGGTGGTTGCTGGTTTATGGACAAGACAAGGCTAATGATAGATGAGTTTTGGTCTCAACTCTCAGTCTTATATCATCCAAGCCAGACTTTCTCTACTTTCTCTACACCGAATTTGCCTTATACAGATAGTTACACTGTCCAGTGGTACTGCAACGAGAATTCAAAGAAATTTATGGACAGTGCTATCCTCATTTTGGCCTGTCTCTCACTGTCTGAATCTTTGTTTACTAATCTCATCCAGCCTACTGATTCATTTTTTCCCCAATACATCGTTTTGATGGATGTAATTGCTTATTTTTTTCTCTCTAAAAACTGAAATCATTTGGAGCTCATTTAATTTGAATAACAGTGTGTACCTGGCAGTTTTCTCACCTTCCAGCATGCCAAGCAGCAGAGCTGTTGGTAATGTCTGTCAGTTTGTCAGTGCCACCTCAAACGTGCAGACTGTCCACTTCACTGTACAGCTTTTTTGGCTAAAATCCCTTAGGGACCATTTCCTAACCTCAGGACCCGACCCTATAATTAGTAATACTTGGCTGCATTATTGAAAATAAACACCTTTGGTGATTTTCCAAACCCTGCTGTATGAGTGGGGCTGCATGATTCAAGCCTACTGTACCTGTGCTAATCAGCAGGTCCAAATATTCCCAGCTGTGTTTTACTGCTGCTGGTTATTTGGGTTTTATTCCGGGTATTTTCACAGAAATGCTATAATTGGGAAATCTCTGCAAAAAAAACCACACAAAGATTTTTACAGTACTATTATATGACATGCTAGTCCATAATATGTAGATGTTAATCAAAACTGTTGGCATTAGTGGTGGACTCAGGCTGTGTTAGGGGCAGGGGTGAAAATAATAAAAAGGGCACAAGCTGCATGCGACGCCCAGCATGCAAAATGTTTTTTGCCCATATGGCTCTGCATTGTGTTTTCTAGACTTATCATGTTTTCTCTACCAAGGGGGAATTGTTTTTTCGAACATTGGGGCATACAGTATGTGGCTTCAGCATTCACACTTAATACTATTAAGTCTCTATCTACAATCTATATCTACACAAGGTTTTAAAGGTCTCAGGTGGCGAGGTATGTAGATTGAGTTATAATGATGAAAACCTGTCAATCTGCTTAGGCTGTTAGCCTAGAGCACAACATGTTGGAGAATTCAGTCACTTAGCTCAGGTTTCTTTACACTGGCTCTCCTTATTCTTTAGTGATTTTACTTCACATTTACTCTCGATGAGATCCAACTTCTGACAAGACGCAGTACACATTATTTCTGCCTGCCCAAGACACGTTTTCACAGCTCTCCTCTGCACTCACGCTGCAGCCTTACATGAGACGGTTTCTCAAAGTCAGGAATCAGAACAAGTGGCTTCTGTTATGCATCACTCCAGTCTAGACAGTAACTCACATTCTGGGCTAAAGTGCCTGCAGGATTGTTACTGGCACAATAAAGCGATGGAGACAAAGTGAATCAAAGTTGAGGAAATACAGATCATCATTTATGTGTTTTTGTTTTTTGCCAATTGGACAAATTTGTAGGTGGCAAACATTTCAAATTCAATACTACTGGAAAGGTCAGTTTTATACACTGGTGGTAATTATGAGTCATTAATCTTCTTTGATCTTAGACAGATGGCCAACCTATTCACAAATATAAAAGGTCTCTTTAAGGTTAAGCTGATTGACTGAAGTTGGATATCCTGTTTTAAGTCATCTTTCAATGGCTACGTTTTATCTGTTATATCAACTTTTATTTGATAAGGTACTGCTGAATGAACTTTTTTGCAGCGAGTGACAACATCACACAGTTGACCTGCAAGCTCAACAACTTAAACACTGGCAGAGACACAGAGCTCACAAACTATTAGTTATAATGTTAAGAACCTGCACTGTGGAAAACTCAACCTCAAGAAATCAGCCAAATCCCTGTCTGGAGCACCATAGGCTACACATGGAGTCTGCCATGAAAGAACAATAGCAGGCTTTATAACTGATAATCAAGAAATAGTTTTCAACTATTTGCACAGTACATAAAAAGTAATGTTCCACATTTACCACACTATTTGGGAACAAGTCCAATACTCTATTAAAGTGTTCTCAATAAACCCAATAGGGCAACCAAGAAAGCGTAGATAATTGGTATAGTTGCAGAGTGGCATTGTTTGAACATGAAACAGTGTCACCGACTGACCCTACTAAAAGAACAGGAAAGGTCTGTCTGGGTCTATTCATAATGAAGCTTGCATTTGTGATGGACAGCAGTCCCCTCATTAAGCTCTGAAACTGAAATGATGAAAGGCCCGTTTAGAGGCAAGCTTGTTCGGGCTGCCACGATGATTTTTAGAGCAGCTGTAGCCTATATGTGAAACTGATAAGCCAATAGCATAATACATAATGGGTTTGTGAGGAATATCTGTGCTGCTTATTCATTGTTAATTTGCATAATATAGCTTACACGCTCGTGCCTCGGTGTGACGGTGTGACGGCTCGCTGGCAGGCTGCAGTCCGGATGAAGTCCCGCACGGCTGACCGTCGCACAAATCGGCCTGCTAGTTAATTTGGAATATTTTCACCGAGCGAACTGCCAAATGCATTTGCACCGGCAGAAAAATGCTGCGCTGTAGTAGCTCAAATTAGAAAACCAGTAAATTCGCCGTTCTCTATGGCTTCTGGCTCCGGAGATGAAGAGGGAAACACGGAAGGCGTTTCCTGGAGACTCATAGGCCCGGCAGCGGGGCTCTCCAAGAAGCGCTGCCGTCTAATGTACTCCTCCCTCGGCTACGACTCTGATGTCTGCCTCTTCTACGTGAAGGGGGAGTTTTTTGCCATGGATGCTCGCTGTTCACATGCCGGTAAAGCCTCAGTACCAATCGCTTTTAACCATTTAGCTCTCTCTAAAGGCATAATAATGCACAATGCATCCCGTTTTAATAAATGTATAATAATACGTCTATTCACCGTAATATGGAGAATGTAAGCTACTGTACTGTATACTTCTGTGGGTTAGACTTTAACTGCAGGCTATGCTACCTCCAACAAAGTATGAGGATTTATGATTTAGCCCATTTATCCCTCAGCTGGTAGCCTACTTAATGGTCTATGACAGCCCCCTGCTGCCATAGACCTGTCGCCTATCAGTTCCACACCATGTTATGCAAGCCTCACAATCACATTTTCCTACAAGGAAAACAGCAACAGTCATTTGTTTTGAGAGGAATAAACTGTGATTAACGATTTCCTGTCTCCCAGGCGGTCCTCTGTGCGAGGGGGACATCGAGGAGGCAGATGGAGTCCTGCAGGTCTTCTGTCCCTGGCATGACTATGACTTTGACCTCAGAACTGGGAAGTCAGGGACTTCCTTACAGGTCAGTGATAAAATATGGCCTTATCTCCTTTTTTGTCTCAGTATACAAATACAATATTAGTAAAAAACATAAATAAGACCCCAAACATATCACAATATATCATCATTAGTTAGTACTTAGTGCACACAGCTATGTGTTTCAAACCTCTAATACAAAAACAAATCATATGAAAACGTCATTGTATCCCCATCTTCACTTGCTGACTGCACCTGGAAGTCGACGTGAACATTTGCAGTGATATGTAGACAAATGATCCACTTCTATTAGATGTAGGAAGTTTTAGACAAATGATCCACTTCTATTAGATGTAGGAAGTTTCACTGATTGACACGGCATAAGAAATCAAAGCTCATGAGTCAGAGTTAAGATTATGTTCCCCTTTTGTTTTGTAAAACATTTTTTCTCCCCGTATTAGCATGCAATGAACAGTCCAAACAAGAGTTTCACTTTCCATAAACATCTCGTCTTTTTTTCTATTAATCATTTGTATAAACTGTTGTTCCTCTGGTACATCACTGTGATGTCAACTATCAAGCAGTAGAAGAAATATGAAAAGAAATATTCTGATGTTCTGAGAGTTTTCACAGGATGGTTTGCTACATTTCTAACTTGTAAATAGTGACATTAAATACATACGTAAGCTTACTTGCACCTGTGTGAGTTCCACGGTAGCACATGATGGCATGTTTCTTCCAGCTCTTATGTCGTTTTGTATTCTTTGTTTTGACTTTTACAGCAACAAGTGTATGAAGTCAAGCTGGAAGATGGCAACGTGTACGTGAAACACGGCAGTCGTCTCTCCTTGGAGCCTTTTCCTGCAGATCAGAAGAACAGCCTCGACGCGGCAGCCTCATCTTCCAGCCCTTCGTGATGCCGCTGTTAGAGGTCTATTTTTAAGACTTGTTCCACAAACCCAAGCCATCTGAAACATTCCTTAGCCTTATCTGTCATTTTCACAGACCGTTTCTACTTTGATTGCTGTGAACTCAGGACGATATGGAGAGGATTGTCTGAAGAGGACATGACATCATGAAATAACTTCAGAGTTTTTCTTGCTGCCATTCCAGGTAGAGACTCATCATCACAGACACTGAACATGGAGAGCTGCAAGCTCACTGCTGACCTCAATAACACACCAGACAGTAGCACACATGCAACATGAAAACACAAAATGTTACTAACATACAGTATTTGATTATTATAATGATATTGTAATTGATCGTTTTCTAGATATTTAAGGATTCCTGAAGATAATAATTATATAATTTCTGATAATAATATTACAGAGTGATATGTTCTGAAGTTTTTTTTCTTTACATTTGAGCAATGAAATTTGCACAAGCCAATACATATTTAGTTGAAACTAACTACCAAAGTGGAATTGCAATTCTCCCATCTTTTGCTAGTCTTGTTGCACTTGTATGCACTACCAAGCAAGTAATGTTATCTCAAATGTACTGTATATCAAAATGATAATTTGCAGAAATAAAACCATAATTGCAGTGATAGGATACATTCACATGCAGATAGAAATAATTTTAGATGTTAGATGTTATAGGAGTCAAAGTATATGCAAAATGCAGTGATCTGCAAATGCAGTTCAAATAGACAACAGGAACAAAATGAATAGTACAGATGTGCAGAAAATGAAGATTATCATCTTGATTTATTTTACAAAACGTAGATTATTTTTACCTGTTGTGGTACAGTTTTTTTGTATAAAGCTTCCACTCAGTGGAAACATTTGTAGAATCATGTAATAGCAGAAGTGTAATGATAAGTTTTTTTTCAGCAGCTAATATATAACTAAACTAAATGGTCTCATGGTCATTACTACCAATAATCCTCTTCTATGTCTCCAACAAGCGTTACCTGAGGCCTCCAACTCTTAAACTCTCAGACGAGCAGTCACACTTGCTGAGTTGTGGCCTTTGGATAAATTTAGACATTTATTCCAGTGATGTCACGCAACAGAAACTCCCTTTCAGAATGTGCATTTCTGGACAGTTTTTTAACCCAAATAGTGTTTCAGTAAGTAGAACACACATGAAGGGCACTGCAATTACGATTGGTGGCAGTCCCGGCGTAAAGACGTCTCTATCAGCATTTCTCTCCGTCCCTGGCCAGTGCACAGACAGGTTTGTCTGTTACTGACGCAATGGGACTCAAAAGAAATGGTTAGTAAGGCGCCGGAGGGAGGTTCATGACCTGAAATGCACCATTGACTCAAGAAAAATGTGTTTTTCTAGCTTTATATGTGTGTGCACTGATGCAAGTGTTTTCTTTGTTACTCCGTGGTGAGAGCAGTCATTCACTATATTTTCTGTCAGCTCCATTTTCTGGCAGAGGCACAGAGCTCAGTCATGAAGGTGTCAGTGACAGTGAGGCTCGACACTCATTTTCCTCCCTGCTGTGCTACTTTATTATTCCACTGGAGAAAAATGTGAGGTTTTACTTTGTGCATTATAACTCATCACCTGGAGGGAAATGGGCATACACAACGGTGTTGCAGCTATTTTGTGTCAGTAGAAAAGTGAGAGTAAACATTGTTTAAGATGGACAGGACAGGAGTGGTTTCATCATTTGTAATTTAAGCAGCTGCTGTTTTGTATGTTGAACTATATTTATTGTCGTGACCTTTGCAAAGCCAAACATTTTATCTGTATTGTTTAATTCACAAATTAAATTATTGTATGTTAGGAACACTATAAATTGATAAATTCGTTTTAAGTGATTTTTCAGTGGGTCCTCAAAACATAGAACGCAACTCAGGAAATAGTATGAATCAAAAGTTTACACAAAGTCATTTATTTACAGTTTCTTGTTCATACAATAATAGTAGATTTCATACAACAATTTACACATACAAACTTAACTCAGAGAGAAACGACATTGGCATCACCATGCAATAGTTAAGCGTTTGAGTATTATCAGGAGTTCATTTATGTAATTTTTTTACTGAAGCATATTGGCAAATATACAACTCTCTTCGCAAACTCCAGAAAGTGGTGAAAAGGGTCAAAGATGACCTCCTGAATAAATTATGATCTCCTTCAAATCAGCTGGATGATACAGGAGTGAAAATTGATCAACCTGTTAGGTGACTAATAAAGTCTTGGTGTTTGCTGGTTGATTGAGAGTCTTTTCTAGTTAAAGCATAGTAATGACAAGTTTGTTTTTTGCCATGCTACCATCGTTGTTTCCAGGAGACCATGGCTAGCTGTTTCCCCTGTTTCCAGTCTTTATGCTAAGCTAACAGGCTGCTGGTTGTGGCCTCATATAGAAATGAGAGTGCTGTTGATCTCCTCATCTAACTCTTGGCGACAAAGCAACAAGCTTATTTCCCAAAATGTGGAACTATTCCTTTAAAGGTGTAAAGCAAAAATACATAAAGCTCTATTAACCCATATTCGTGCCATCAACATTAAATTACTCCATGTAAAAGATAACAGTTGCTACTTCTACTGCCATTCCCACTGAGATTCGATGAGATAAACATTTTATTTCCATGCAATGTGTTTTATCTGTATCTTCCATTCCATCTTAAACTCACTTTATTTGATTCTAAAGACTTTGGAAAGATTTTCCTTACAGTAAGTCACTAAACCAAACATTGCAGAGGTTCTTTAATCTCCTTTTGAAGTAAATGTTTCCAGCTCACTTTCCCATGCAAAGCCTTACATAATGGTTAACTCAGCCTATTATTGTTACCTTGTCCTTCAAACTCCTTTGATAACTTCTCTCTCCTCATGAATAAGCCATTTCTCCTGTCAAAGCATTCTCCTAAAAAAGCCTGCATTCTTCCATGTGCAACCACTTTCAAAGCCTGAGATTCTGTAAGTGATGGACTGTGAGGCCAAAGACCACTACTATTTTCCCTTCCTTTTTTCCCTTTACCAAACAGTGCCCCACAAATTAAATCCCTCACTAGATAATCTCACTGTTATTTCTCTGTTATGTCTTTGGTCTTACATTTCCTCCAGTTGACCGACAGTTGTTGGGCCCCCTCAGCTGACCTTACACAACCATTGTATTTGTACAGGTGTGTCTCTTCCCACACCTGGATTCAATCATGCTATTTCTTACAGGGTGGATGCTGCGTCTGCTGCGGGGAGATGTTTGTTTTCATCTGCCGATCTAAACTGTTGAGTCATGGACGGCCAACAGGCCTGTGGTTAGAGAGGTCAGTGATAATGGCGAAGGTACCACGTATTGTCACAATATTTTACTCTGTTTCTGAGTGGGCTGCTTATATAGTACATAATGGAAAAATATTGTTTTTTCGATGTGGGGCCAAGTACAAGTGTTGGGTTACAATATATGGTTTTCATTTCTAAGTACAACTTCACATTGGCGCCTTTTACTACATATTAAATAAATTTGTTGCACATTAGGAATAAGAATGTAATCAGGCTCAAATGGAGTTACCTGCACTGAAGGCTGGGTGCCATTTTAATTGTTAATATGTTATTCTTCTTGGGCCCAGTTGTTGATTACTTCATCCTGTGTATCCCGGACAATATCTTGTTTGGCTGTTTGTGAAAGTCAGGGTCAAACTGTTTTAATAGTTCTCAAGAGAATATGTAATTTATTTTGTAATTAACAGCAGTCATATATTTACTTGTAAGCCTCTCCTGGTTTCTCCATGGACCACGGCCCCCTTACGGTATATGGCTTTGGATAAGTTCAGCTTGAAGAGCTTTTCCCCTGGGTCCACCTATTTTGCAGATAAACAAGCTTGGCGCTTTAATCACAGTGGGAAGATTCTTGCTATCTCCAACCTCAATTAAAATAGCATAATATTTGTTATTTAAGTCTAATATTCTGTCTCAATATCTACAGCATCAAGATGTATACTTAAAATGTAGTTATAGTGTCACAATGACAAGATTTATCTAAGCATTGCAAGTAAATTCATTAGTGTGTCACTTTTTAATTATCACTCTCACGAGTAAGAATAATTAAGTGTGTTTTGTTAATGAAGAGAAGGCTCCGCTGAGAGTTTGACTTCCATTTAACAAGATTGCTCTCTGAAATTGAAAAGATTACTGTGGTGTACACATTGTAAAATAAACTGAGTCATGCAGCAAAGTATGAAAATGTTAATAGGTACTCAGTTCAGAGAATTGAAGAATGAATACATTGCAGTTAAATTATTTGCTTAAAATGAGTCTTGTGTAGGATGTCGTACTAACATCTTAATCTGCCACACATACTGAAGGAGTTGTTGCTTCATTCACCGGCAGCACTTTGTATGTACTGTAATAGTTTGTTACATGCTGATCTTTAAGAACCCTTAAGTTAAATTATATAGTTATTGCACTTCAAAATACAACGATGTTACAAAAATGTAAAAAAAAAAAATGTAGATGGGTCTTTGTAAAGGTTTATGAGAAAGTAATATATTTTGGAATAATTTTCTATGGTGATGCTAATTTGGAACGTGCAGAGGACAAAAGGAAATTATGTCATAGCTCTCAATCAACTATCCTCATTTTAGACTGCCTGCCACTAGTGCGATCCATGATTGTCTTGGCGGAGGCCTTGACCTTGCACATTCTAAGTAGGTGTGAAAGGACGTTCGGCTTGATCACAGTTGGCAATGTGGCATGGTAATGTAAAACATTAGGAAGCATGACTGAAAACATCCTCTGGGTGGCATGCCTCACATTGCTGTGTGTGTCTTTTTTGCCTCCCCTTGGTGGAGAGAGTTTCCTAGTTTGTAGAAAATAACTCAGTGTCTGCTGCAGACAACAAGGACCTCAAGTTGGTTTCTTTCTGATCTTGAAGAGAAGTTCAGTGGAAAGCAACAGCAAATTATGAGGTGTTTGGGCCAGGCGTAGTATTTGAAGTTGTGAATGTTTGGTTTCAACTCTAGCGTTGAGAGACGTCAGCAAAAAAAAAGTGGAATGCCACAAATTAGAACTATAAAAGTTACATTCTCAAACGTCAATTTAGTCTATTCATACATACAATTACACCAAAGCTAATTAAGTAAATGCCAGTCACTGCCTTCCATAAATTCAAATGATGCATGTCTTTTAGGAGGGAAGGAAGAAATGAATATACCAAACCCTTCAAGTAAGTATATAGGAAAAGTATATCTTCAATCACTCTTTTATTGCTGCCTGCTTCGGTTTTGTGGTTTCCATAGTCAAGAGGGAGTTCATACTAATCAACAGACGGGCAACTTTTACTTCCTCGATTTGATGACATCATATCAGTCTTGACAGAAGACCTATAAATGAAAAGGAAAGAACATTTAAATCTATCTGATATTACTATCAATGTGAAGACACCTCAAATGATTGTATCTAAACCTTCCTACCTTGGAACATCTATTGGCGTTGCTGTGTACGCATGGGCACTCTCCTCCTTGTTGTAGAGCTGACTCTGCGACTCTGGGTCCTGCCCCGCTGCTCTGAAGGATAGGCCACCATCTGGGTGGATAATCCTTGCAGACCCTCCGACTCCCTCATGTTCCTCGCCATCTGAGACAGAGTCTGACCCGGGTTGGTCTGCAGACGTTGGAATAGGCTTTCTCTGTTAATTTTCCTCTCTGGACAGCTGAAGGTCAGCGCCACTCCAGAGTCTGACTTCATCTCCCTGGAGAAACCGTCAGAGGTGCCATCAAAACAGCGGCCTATAGCAATCTCCTTGGCCACCCTGGGGTTCTGGTCTGTGACTGTGTAGATGCCATAGTTGTGTCCCAAAGGATCAACAGGGGCTAGCATGGTGAATCCATGGGACTCGTTATTTTGAGCGACTGGTGGATGTTTGATGAGATACTCTTGTAGGAGGCTGTTGGTGCCAATTCTGCGGCAGTTCCCCTGTGGAAGGACTGTTATGATGGATCTGTCCACTTCAGCTTGATCAAACAACATGCCGCTGCATTTAAACTCTAAACAGGCTGCTGAAGTGTTGGCCTCTCGCATGTCCCGGGTGCTGCGAATGTCTCTTATGCCATAAAGTTTGCCTTTCGTTTCTCGGTGTGTTCCTCCCATATTCCTCGACCTGACCATCACTTCCTTCTGTCCGTGGATCTTAACCTTAATGAAGCATGCTCTGAACTCCTGGGGGTTAGGCCACCAGGAGAGGTAGTCTCCTGTCCAGGTCGTCAAATCATTCTCCTCAAAGGGGACAACATTGTATTCATACTTGTCCTTTTCCACTCTGAAGAATCTGAAATGATTGGCATCAATAGGGGCATTTTCACAACCTATTAAACTCTGATACGGATATATTGGCCCATTGGTCTCATCAAGATTATTTTGGTTTGGCTTTGCCAAGTTGATTCTGAAGGCTGTTTTCTTTAGAGCTGGATCGTCGTGGTCTGAGCGCTGGTAGTTTATTTTATCCAAATATGGCTGAGACACTCCAATGATGTTTGGATTCATCTTGGGGGAGGATGGAGCTGCCTCCAGTTCTTCCCCACCTATCATTGCTGTGACATAAGCTGTGTAGGCATCAGGCATTTGGGCATCACAGAAAGCTGGTAAACAGGCCCCGTTGGATCCAGTTATGACACTGTCAAAACGGCCCCATGCCCGAGGATTAGAGGAAAATCCAGGTTTGGGTTCCAAGTTTATCAAGCTGATCACAACCCCCTCCAGTTGTTCACTATGTAGGAACTTGTCACTCATGTAGGCTCGGACTTTGACGTAGCACCGTCTGTTTTCAGGCACGTCTAAATTAAAGAGCCTACGTTCTCTGATCTCCATGTTGCCTATGAGAAATGTGCGGTCCTCTCGTTTGCTCCGCCCATGACCACCAGTAGTTGTGGTGTAGGAGAAGTTACTCTCTTCTTCCCAGACTCCTGTGTCTGGGTTTAAAGACCACAGTTTCATTTTGGGAATGTGCTCTTGCATTTTAACGTGCTGTGTGTCGAGAAAGACTTGAACAGCTCCAGCTCCAAGTACCTCCTTGTTGGTTTCATCTCTGAAGTCCACAGAGAACATGCCATAGGTCCTCAAAGGGAGCATGTCACCCTCATCGTCCACAAAGTTGAGATCGCCAGGGGCCGCGGCCGCCGTGGTGATATTTCTTGGGTCAATGAATGTGACGCTGGCTTTCACAGTTCCCTCATAGATTTCTCCATTGTCCTTGTGGAAGGAGTTGGGAGGAATGACCAAGTGACCAATGGGGTCTTCTCCTTTAATTTCCCCTAGGTTAATAGAGTTGGTCTCTCCTGCATTGATATCAATTGCTGCCTGCTTTCTCATTACCTTCACATCATGGTAAATGGACCCACCTTTCTTATCAAGGATGAACACCTTAGGAGTGTCAATACATTTCTCAGTAGGGTCAACAAAATTGACCACTAATCTCTGTGTATCAGGAGTAATGTGCAATGTGAAACCTCCTTGGTATCCAGTGGTGCCCACCCTCTCTTTACCAATGTAGATGTGCCCAAAACGCAGAGGCTCATCATTGTCAGCTATGACCACTCTGCCACGAACCAGCACAGTGGGCTGCAAACACTTCTGACAACTGCACTGTGTCACAGCCCGGATAGGGAGGCTGTAGCTCCCACAGTCAATAATTCGACTTTCCATATTTTGGACTCCGCAGCAGAAGCTAGTTTCATCACTGCAGCGCATATCAAAGTCTAAGGAGCCAGCACATTTGTTGTGAGGGCAGCGACCGGCATTGTAGTGCATGGAGTCGGTCCCAGGTTGAACACAGTCCATCGGGAGTCTGATGAGGTGCATTTCAGGGATGGAATTGCATGCTGTCTTTCCTTTTGCTGTGAATTAGACGATAAATTACATTAGGCTGGTATTGACACGACAAAAAAAATTGTCATGCTATACATAAAACACGAAAAGCTTTTTCTCACTGCAAAGCAGAACACAGGCTTGCCATGTTGAAGATGTAAGTGCTGAAGTTCTACTTTCTCAAAGATCTTGAAAGCGTGTCAAATATTTTAGATTTTAATTATAAAATTGTGGGGTACTATATAATTGTATATGACTGCATGAGTGGAATAGGAAAGTGTATAGTGAAAAAATTGGAACTTGCCAATTGAGTATTTAAAAGAAATTATTTCTGCCTTTTTTCACACATGGTTGCACATAATTTATTCATACACACACGCAATGTCTGCATGGCATGAAAATACAAGTGAGTGGCCAAGTTGGACAGTGAAATGTGCATGAAAGAGTAATTAGACATTAGGTTGAGGAAAACATTTATCTACCAACCATCCAGATGGGAGTTGGAAAAAAATAATTATTGTTCCCCAGACATTGGCAGAATAATCAATGTGCATGATATCATGGTTGAGTTTATAGTCAAGCATCCTTATTAAGCTCCCAATCTCCCAAGTAAGCTGATAATTGCAGACACATGGAGCAGTGTGATTTGTATGAAAAACCATAACGGTACTACTGATGGCTTTACCAACAGGGCTTTGAGTTTCCTTTGATGTTAAACTTCTGCATAATGTAAAATGTGAGAAGAAACTGCACTGTGAGGAGTAAGAGTAGATTTTTCATCCTGCTCTGAGGCGCACGTGTTGTCCTGCACACACACAGCGTCTTCTGCCATTATGACTTTTGGAGTGAAGGGATTCGTCTGTGGCCTGGGATAGATTACATTAGCACTCTTCCATGAAAACCTTGTTCATTTAGGTGTTTCTTAGCTAACAAGCACCTGAAGGATATACTGTAAGCAATGTGTAGCGCTCCCACACAGATGTGAAAACGCGTACTTGTCTGACTCTGAGGAAGAAAAAAGATATTGACAATCTTGGATTTCACTTTAACACCGGGTGTTCTGGAGAAATTGGATTTGAGGATTTACAGTGTCCAGAGCCATTTCACACAATAAAGCAGCGTAGGAAGCCGTAGCTTCAACCAATATCAACATAATAAAAACGTACTGCTACAAGCACTGCCAGATTGTGCGTGCCCTGATTATTTTATTTTTCTATTTACTCTGCCTGTAATGTTTTTTTCCCAATGACAGAGAGTCTATTAACTGACTTGTCTCCCTCCCTCAGTTGTAGGACACTGTGGTTTTGTTGAATCCTCTTTATGCATGGACATGGATCATGGATGACTCAGTTGGAGCTTAGCACTGACATTCCTCTTAAAGTGTATATTCAAGCTCCGAAGCAGCTGCTCTTGATCCAGTAAAATATATTGTGGTTGTTTGCTTTTTGTCAGTGGTTTTACTGTGTAGAACTTTGACTAAACACGTCATGTCAAATGCACTGGGATAGCAGCCATCCTGAGCTATAATCCCTGTGTGCCACTATCATCGTAGTAACTTATTTTCTCTCCAGGCTGATGATGATGAATTACAGTTTACATGATATAACTGTGCCACTGACTAGAAGGGAGCTTTTGTGTCTTTTTGACTGAGAACAAACTTAGACCAAATAGTTCCACATTTTTCTCCACAACTTTTGAGCATTTACTAGCACCAATGTGTGTCATCAAAGTTGCCCCTCAAACCAGCAGATTAATGTGGTAAGTAGTGGCCAGAGGTGGCAAGTAACGAAATACTTACTCACATTACTGTATTACTGTTTTGGTAAGTATTTGTGCATTAGTACTTCAAACAAAGTTTTCATGACTAATAGCAAATTGCCAATTAGTTAGTTTCGTGGCATTGCTAATTTTTGTCTAGCACTAGCAACGTATGTAGGACACTGGTTACTACTTAGGTGTGTAGAAGCTAGCTGCTAGTCTGGGCTGTGAACATTAGTCTCGGTTGAACAAATAGGCTGTGCCCCACCGAAATTGTCACCGGTTTGAGTGTAAACAAGCCTTTGAATTTACAGTCACATCAAATGTATCAACAGTGTAAATGGTAAAGGGAGAGCTCAGTTTTTTTGAAGAGGATTGTAGCATGAAATGTCATGTGTGACATGTGTTATGTTGTTATTACATGTGTATACATTTGTATAGATGTTTATACATTTGTATAGATTTTTCTTTAATTAAAAACAAAATAGTTTGGGATTTATGACCCCTTGTCCTATTTTCACTAAATGGTAGAGATCCTCCCGCCCCGTTTTACAGTTTTTACAATTTATAATGTAACTAAGTAACTTTTACTTAAAGTACATTTTAAATGAACTACGTATTACTTTTACTTGAGTAATTTTTCAGATAGGTAATTCCACTTGTACTTGAGTTATATTTCATCAAAGTATTGGTACTTTTACTTGAGTACAATATTTTAGTACTTTTTCCACCTCTGGTAGTGGCATACACATAGCATCTTTAACCACAGGTTTATGCAAAAGTCGAAACACCATGAAAACTACAGTGATGTTGAGACACAATTGTTTTCAGTAAGAGATCTGAGATTACAGTATACTGTACGTACCAATAACGGTGAGGAGGGCTGGAGAGGACTTGATGCTGCCTGCAGAGCTGCTAGTCTTGCAGTAGTACTGCCCTGACTGCTCCGGCTTCAGGCCCCACAGTACAAGGTCCTCCTCATACTTGTACATCTTCCTGTCCAGCAGAGTCCCATTGTGGAACCTTGAAAAATAGTTACAGAAGTAAGACTTTCATTTTTTTTTTACTTTTACTTTAGTTATTTGTTGGTAGATGTATACAACAATATACTAAAATGTATAATATGTGTAAAAATGTATGTAAAATGATGACGGTACCACTTAAATCTATAAATATGCAATTTATTCTAAAAATCAGATTTGATATTTAGAGCTGAACAATGGACCAAATAACTGTGTAATGTGAAATGGGCTTCTTATAGTGATTTACACATGGAGCAATACACCTGACTCTTCACCTCAGGTCTATTTAGCATCTTTTATCTCATTGTTTTTTATTTTTTTATTTTTAGTTCACCTTTATTTTTACAGGCAAGTCATTAATAACAGGTTCTTATTTACAATGGCGGCCTGACAAGTGGCATAGCCACTTAGGGAAAGGGAAGGAGGGCTAGAAAATAAATACATTAGAAATACGTACAGAATACATTAGAAATACATACAGATTTTTCTTTTTTATCCCCTTCAAACTTATTTTATACAATTGATACTGATACTGTTTTGAGTCAGTCTCATGACTCTCATCAGCTTTGTTTTTCAGCTGCAGCAGGCAGATGTTTTCAGCAACTGTATGCTAACTGCGCAGCACCAGACAGCAGATGGGATAAAGCCCCTAACCCTAACTGGAGAGTATTTAGCAGCTACAGAGCCATTTTTGTCACAGCGGGTTAAAGACCAAAACATGTTACAAGTAACTGATCAATGCTTCTTGGATTGGATTTTTAGGGACCTCCAAATATGAATTTCCAAATTTGTCACAATAATCACACATTGTTGCTAGTGGTGTCTGTGCTTAATGATGTGCCAGCACTATTCCTCTCACCAGTAGTATTTGTCAGGTGTTGGTGATCCCGTTGCCTTGCAGCAAAACATCACCCGTCCTCCTTCGTAACGCATTTTGTCCTCTGGGTGCTTCACAATGTACGGCTTTTCTGTGGAAAGCAGAAAGAGCAAACAAGACCTTCCTCTTACTGTTGTTAATGGTGACGCAGAGTTTTGAGACCTCATAAAACTCAGTCAAACCTTTTTTTCTTACATTGGTCCTTGTGCTTATGAAAAATGATTGTTGAGGAGATTACTCTTTCAAAAGCGACACAGGCCTATTTTTATTTGGTCTCCATACAACCAAGTAAGTGCTCCAGGCAATGTGAAGTATTACAATAGCCCAGACTGTTTATGTTGTAGCTTTGTCAATTTCCTGTTTTCTACAGTCTGAGAATAGGATTGAAGGATTTGCTGGCCCTTACTTGAAAAAGAAAATAGCTCTTTTAAGAAAAAGCCAACAATATCTTCAATTAATACTAAATTATACCACACACTTGCTTTGTGTTTGGTTTGATTGAAAGCAACAGACATCAAAAAAAAAAAGCTTTTTTAAATTGAATCTGTTTTTATTAGCACTCACCAGCTGATTTGAGGACAGCCCGTACCCATGACAACCCTGTGGTGTTACTGGTGGTGGAGACGGTGATCGGGGAAAACTTCTCCTTCCTGATGGAGATCAAAGTCGAGCTGGAGGAGCAGATTCCTAAGAGCCTGAACTGACCTTTGGCATCTGTTCGGGCACGGATCACCTTAGGCTGGCTGGCCAGTGACACCAAGGCTGCTGCCACAGGGACACCAGTCACACTGTGGACTTCTCCGCGCAGCATGTGGTCGTCACATGTACACCGGCTGCAGTCCTCACTGGGGCGGCCCTCGGTGCACACAAGCTGACATTTGGCTGTGTAACAAAGACACGGAGATATGAGCACAGACGGATAAAGGCACCAATACAAATCAAGCTATCACAACTTAGCTCAGCACACCTGGGCATGGACTCTTCCCACACTTCTGCATTTCAACAGGCCGTCCAGTACACTGAACTGTCACTGAGGTCCTCGCACAGGTCCTCCTCCTAATCCTGCGGCCTCCTCCACAGGTCGCTGAACACGCCCCCCACCGACCCCACGGACTCCACTTGGCTGATCACACAAAGAGACAGGGTTGACGTGAGTTTGGAATTTAATACATACAAGTATTTTGTGTTAAATTTGTGATCAATCTTTTCATTAATTCTGTCATTCAAACGTCATACAGAGTGGTCTAATGAGAGTTGTTAACTCCATTGTGCATAGGCGCCCCATGTCATAATTATTTGTTATTAAATGGTGCAATTATCCAGTATTGTGGGCAGAAGAAGTATGAGAAAGTTGAATAAATAACTGCAATTGAAAGATTGCTGATTACAAGTAGCTCAATCAAGAACACTTGAACTAATGTTTACAAAGTTCTTCTCTGGAGGGTGGTGCCTGAAACTAGCAGAAAATGGCACGTAGGCATTACACAAGATTTGTTAAACATAGCTGGATAAAGCAATATGGTATTTTATTCACCTCCCTAATTAACCCTTCACAAGGGAGGTCAGAGGTTAGCAGCTCAAATACAGAACAGCTACCTGCTTGATATTTCACATCTCACATTGTGTAACTTAGGGTCCTGGCAAAGTAGGTTCCGGTAAATCTTGGGATTCACACCTGTACATGGAGGGTTAGAGCACTCTCTTCTTTCTGAATGGTGTCCCTGGCACGCTGGCACCAACAGGAGAGGCATGGGCTGGGTGTTCACACATTTCCTCTGGCGGACCTGGATGCCTACGTCATTACAAACCGTGGTTGAACAGGGACCCCACTCGCTCCAGTCAGTCCAGTAGCTCTGAACTAAACACACACATTGAAGAACAAGGTGTGAAAGCTGGCATTATGTGCTGCTGTTGGCAAGCAGAATCATGAACAGGAAGTAACAAACACATTATTGAAGAGCATTCATAATGGGTGATTCCTCGCTCGAGCCAGTGATTACATGCATGGCTGAATGTTCATATCTGTAAAGTGACAGCTTGCACAGGCCTTAGCTGCTGCCGTCAGAGCTACCTGGGGGACACTGAAAGCGGACATGGTAGTTGGAGCAGATGCGGCCCTGGGGCTGTTCCCTGTTGATGCACCAGAAGCCTTTCTCCAGACTGGAGTGGACCACTTCCCCGGTGTCTGCCGCTGCAACCCAGTCTGTGGTACGAGCCTCCATGGCCATGGGCCGAGCACAGACCCTCTCCCTGTAATAGAATCGGATCGCCTCCAGGCGCTCATAGTCTCCATTCCCTCCAGGATGGTCGATGTTGAACCAAGACGTCCACTCTGTCACGCCTGGAGGGGGAGACATGGATGAAAATCAAAACAATGGAAGAGAGAGAAAACAATTCTCAGGATCCAGAAATAAGGGAAGGGGAGTGCGGGGTGGGGGGGGTTAGAGCTGGTCTTACATGGAGGGGAGATATGGGTCAGAACCAAGAAAAAGCAAGAGGGAGGAAACGAGCAGGGATGGGTTACAAACTTTAAGAGGAGGTCTGCTACCACCATTTGAAACTGACTTCATGCACCCCAGGGAGCTTTGCATTGTCCAGTTTCTTTCCAAGCCCCCTGGCTTCACTGATGAGGCAAATTGTCTAGTGTTTTAGTCTGCTGCATGTTCTGAAACATGAGCATTTTCTTTAGGAGAATTATGAGGAATTCAACACAAAAGAATGCATTAGCAACTGGTGATTATTTACTGATTCAGTAACAATCTAAACGCAGTAATGCTGCTGCTCTTTTCATCAAATAAAAAAGGATTTGAAGTCATCAAAACCTCTACTCCATCTGCTGACCCTGTTGATAAGCGGGACAAATCAGCGGGTTAGACTACCAAAATTTCCTGTTGTTTTGTGAGCTCCAGTATACACCTGTGTCTTTCATCTCACACATTGTAAGTTTGCCTCACGGCTCTCCCTCAGCGCCTCCCCTTCAACTCTCACATTTTGAAAACCCTTGTCATACAACCAGCTCTTAATATCACTGCTGATGGATTCAGTACCTGTTGTCTGTGTGTCAGTGAATGCGTTGAAGGCCACTCTACTGCTCCTGTCTGACTGGCTCCTGGTCCTCACAGGTCCTGCAGACAGGAAGAAAAACATCTGGATATCAAGAAATGTGCAAATTAGGCTATTCAATCCTACAGGTTATGTCCTTAAATGTAGGCATTTCCTACATGTAGTTCAGCTGATATAACATGAAGGTAGTATAAGGCAGAGCCTAATATTTGTATCCACACACACACGATCATGTGCACACACACACGCTCACACAGTCCAAGCACGTTTTGCTTTTTCTTCATGGCATGAAGGCTTTTCTAATTACACGCCTTCCCTCTGCCCTCAGTTTTTTATTCTCTCCATTTTTTCACTTTGTTCATTTTAGTCACAGGCCTTCTGTCCTTTTTATGTGCTGCAACAAAGACTATAGGCTTTTGGGGTGATTTAAGAGGGAGAAAATGGCAAGAAATTGTTTGCTTTTTTGTCCATCTATTGTTTCTTTCCTCTCTTGCAAGCGTTCATCAATCTAACATCTCTACCGCCATCCCCCCCTTTTCTGTCTTCTTCTGTAGATTGTTCTCACTGCTGCTAACCCTGCTTCGGCGGTAACAGCCCCCCCCCTTTCATCCAAACTGTGGAACATCTTCTCCATCCATCATCTCCCTCCATGCTCTTTGTCATACGTCTTTCCTTATCCCCCCTCTCCCCCCCAGTCTTTATGTCTTCCTCCAGTCATCCTTCCATTCTTGATCCATCAACAGGCAGCCGCTGTTGAGGATGATAATCAAGCTCCAGCTGTGACAAATCAGTGCATGCATTCATCTGCTCACCAGCGGCATCGCCAGAAAACTTCACTCCAACATGCTCTATCACCTCTCACATACACACACACACACACACACACACATACACACACACACACACACACACACACACGCACACACACACACACACACACACACTTTTATGCAGCATTTTGTTGCTGATTTCTTTTTTGATCTTAAAGATATATGATTATAATACACATATCATGCACACACATAGCATGCCTGTATCACTGAGTCATTCTTACATCATCGTCATCTTTCATGCATGTGCTTGAACCCACAACAGCACCACAGTGAGGATCAGGCGAAGGTAAATGTTGCCTTGTTAGAAAGAGAAACCTGGCATTCATTGCACATTTGACTCTTTGAATTATGAAACATGCACCATGAAATGTTTTCCCTCATGCTTTGAAGATTCATTTTTCCTACAGAACATTATTTTTATTTATAATTTTTTTATGTCAGTTGTTTGCTTGACATTTCATCTACCAGGTTTCACTTGGGCTGTGCGGAAAAAAATAACAGTCATGGTCTGTGACAGAAAGTAGCCTCAGTGTGTGTGTGTGTGTGTGTGTGTGTGTGTGTGTGTGTGTGTGTGTGTGTGTGTGTGTGTGTGTGTGTGTGTGTGTGTGCGCGTATGTGCGTGTGTGATATGTGCAAGCACTTAGCACTTTCAGTGAGACAGTGCTGAGTTTACGAGCAGAGAATCCCAGCACAGAGGCCAGTATCGATCCCAGTCACGACAGGTTTTAACGGCTCACTTCAAGTCTTTATTGTCATGCCAGCCCATTTCTTTTCAACCCTTTTGATAGATTTAGCAAAGAAGGAGAGCAGCTAAACAGAACAAAGATCCACTGTCCAAAAATGTATTATGTAAGTTTTAGGGTAACACAGACAGTCAGCTGACCCTCATGATTGTTAGTATTTTTATGCCCCTGGCTTTAAAAATCATTGATAGTTTTACGTATCAACTCTCTGATACACTGGAATAGCTGGATAAACAGAAGCAAATGCTTCCACACTGATCTGCTGCACAGATGTGGCTCTGCCTGTAGGTTTAGTTTAGTAAATCAAATCAAATAGTTTTTCCACCCTTCTCATTTAGTCTGTCCTGATTACATTTTTTTTTTTTAAAAGCACTTTTTCTGCCACTGGACAGAGCATCTCTGCTGTGTGTTTACAATAAGCATACTCTAAATTTCACTCTGAGAACTTTTTAAAACTTTTCTTACGGAAAGCATGTGGTAAAGAGACACAAACAACCCCTTTGTTTCACTGACTTGTGGCTAATTAATCACCCTCACCACTCTAAAGTGCATCCATCTATTTGTAAGAAATTTTAAAGAAGTTGTCCTGCTCTTGTCACATTCAATCCTCGCTCACACCAAAACAAAGGGAATTCACAGCACAACCATTTGGCTCCCAATTATCATTTTAAGAAGTTTGACAATGAAAACAAAATAGCAAAACGATTGTTTGAGTTTTATGAGGTGACGGGTTTAGAAAGTTAACAGAGGAAACCCAGATTAGCTTTAACAGAAGGCAAATGTTGGAGTAGCGACCTCAGTAATGACCGGAATGAACTGGCCGAGTTCCCATGGCGGACTTACAGAGCTTATTTTGCTATTGGGGCGCTGCTTAATACGGCTGGTATGCGAGAGAATTTACCTCATCAAGAAGCAAGTTTTTCAAGCCAGAGGGAGACAGGTTAGAACTTATGATTCCCTCTTTAGTTCCTCCATATAGTGCTCGCTGGTACAGTATATCTTCTTTGTCCTTGTTCATGTGCTCTGTGTGGGTTTAGTTTTGTGCTTTGCTGACACATAACTCTTTTTTTTTTTTACTTACGACAGCAATGTAATGTAATAGAACCAACAAGTCCTCCACAAAACATGTCGTCCATACCCTCTGGAATGACGCATTGAAGCGTTTTCTGATCCGAGCTCCCTATTGGCAGGATGACGTTGTTTGTCTGTTAAAAATCACTGTTGAAAAATAAAAATGAATCTGTTTTATGACGTGACCATGTCTCTGGTAAAGGTTTGGTTAGGTTTCGGGAAACGTGGTTTGGGTTCAAATAAGAGACTGCCCCCTATCATTTATGCAAGAGGCCCAAAATGAGTGATAGAGCCTTCAATTTGCCGTAGGAGTTGTGACGAGAGCAAAGGAGGAAGTAAGGTGGCGTTGTTAGAGTTGTTAGAGACCAGCGTTTTTTAAAAGTGAAGCCAAAACATCTGGATTGCCCCCCTGGTGACTGGATGCAGTGTAGGTCAGAAGCCTCTCCCCCTCCGTGTTAGTGGATGGGACATGGGCCAAACTAAAAACATCTTAAAGTACACTTTAAATCATTTTTCCCAAAGATTGTTTCTGTCATTTTAGGTGATCACTGTGCAGGCCTTGGCTTCACTTCAGTGGGAGGAAGTGTAGATGCGTCATCAATCTTATTTTTTTGACAGTCTATGAGAGATGCATATGGAGGAGATCGGGGCAGATGAACAGGTCTTTAACACAGGAAACTGCTGTTTGTCCTGTGATTGGCCAAAGTCTCTCTTCACGGCTACATTATCTAAACCCTGGAGACGGAGTCAAGAGAAGGTGCCGAAGTCTAGTTTTCTCTCAGACCACTTGAATTACAATATGCTGAAAGATTACTATGGAGATTTTGTCCAACAACGCCAAAAATAAACCACAGCTTTAACCTTAACCACATGATTATTACTGTAATAATGATGACGAAGCTCTCCTAACCTTAACAAAGTCATTATTTTAACCAAACCATGGTCTTTCCCTAGACATAACAAAAAGTTGTTTTTGTTCCTAAACCTAACCAAACCATCAGATCACTTCGATGTGTCACTCTAGAAAGCAAACAACATGTCTTGTCTTGTAATTTGGAGGACTTATTCGAAAATGAGTCAGGTTGGGCGTCCTTCTTCTTCATGAACACAATAATAAACACGTGGTTAATTTTATGGAATGATCAACGGTCCAAACAATGTTGTTAAAAAATGGAAGTGAACATCGGTCTCCTGCGTTAATGTCCGATGTTCGGTTGACCGATCCATCCACACTGACCTCCTCCTCCCTGCGCGGACTTTGTTTATAACATCACCTGACTTCCTCCTTTGTGCTCGTCTTAATTTCTATGGTCGCTAGAGGTCTTTGTCACTTGAACCTCACTGAAACACCTGATGCTGTTCTTTGGAGGACGGTCTCACCTTTGCTGGCTTGGTTTTGTGCTTTGCCCATAAAATTCTCTTTACGATTTTGACTTTTCACAGCCCATGTCGTGAATTCACATATAGATGTATAACTTTTCTCTCACAGTTTCACCTTTGACATGAACCCTGCTATGTGACGGTTATTCTAATCCTCAGCCGCCTCACCAAGACCCTCATAAACCATGGACAAGGTAACAAGAGACACTATAGTGACAACAATTTACTAGGGGAGACCTGCCGCTGTGGGCTGGTTAGAATTTCTGTTCCACATATAGCCATGGCAAGCACCTGAATGCCAGACATGTCTGAAACATAGCTACTGGATTACTTTGTATCCCACACTGCATTCATTGTAATCTCTTCCCTCTTTAAATCTTATTTTAGAGGACTATTTTGGTATGTAATGATTTACGTCAAACAGGTTCGTTCTGAAATGACGTACTTATAGGCCAGGCTACACAAAGGCAAACCCTCTATTAATAATCACCAGTGCCTTTGCAAAGGACTCTCTCTGCTTCACTTTCTGAGTGGGAGTTTTCTGCCGTCGCCACAATCCAATAATAAAAATCTGCTGAAGAGAGGAAGGGTGGGGTGGGGGGGAAACGACTTTATGAAGTTGCACCAAGAATGGTCTCAGTCAGATTAGAGCGGTATGGTTGTGCCAGATGTATGTTGGCAGAGAGACAGGGCTTAAATAGAAGGTCTGGGTCCTGTTTATAATATTCCAGATCCTTACAAGAGGGAGAAGACGTGAAAGAACCATCCCTCCCTCCTCTACATTATGTAACCTACTGGACAAAGTAAAACTTGCTAAGAGAACGAGGTTGTGCAGTATTTGTCGATGAAGTCTAAAACGGCGGTATTTCATGCATGAATTCAGTGTGTGTGTGTGTGTGTGTGTGTGTGTGTATGTGTGTGTGTGTGTGTGTGTGTGTGTGTGTGTGTGTGTGTGTGTGTGTGTGTTCTCGTTTAACTGTATTCGTGGGGTCCAAAAACCGTGAGTCCAGTATACTTGTGGGGTCTGCACAGCCTTGTGGGGCCAAAATGCTGGACCCCACAAGGTTAAAGGTCTGTTTGAGGGTTAAGACTTGGTTTTAGGATTAGGGTTAGAATTAGGTTATGGTTAGGGTGAGGTTAAGGGTTAAAGTTAGGCATTTAGTTGTGATGGTTAAGGTTAGGGTAAGGGGCTAGGGAATGCATTATGTCAATGACGGGTCCCCACAAAGTAAGTGAAACGCACTTGTTGTGTGTGTGTGTGTGTGTGTGTGTGTGTGTGTGTGTGTGTGTGTGGTCCTGCACATGTGATGATCTGTTCACCATGTCATATGGAAGCTGTTTATGTGTTTGGCTTGCTTCTTAGCTTCTTAGGTGTGTGTGGTTGCAGTGGAGTCTGCTTTGTTTCTCTGCATATATCTCTCTCTTTAAAAAATCCAAGTCTGATTCCTACAACATCTGTCGCTCATTAAAATCGGCAATTCTGTCCCTGACATTAAGTAATGATGCAAATCAACCACATGATTTAAGGATTTACGAAGGTATAACAGAGGCTTTGTGCTTTCAGGCATTTCATCCCTGATGCTATTAAAAAACACAATCGGGCCGCGTTGAATTATTTCTGCATTAAAAATATCTGTTAGTCCTTGCATGAACCTCTGCACCTGTGCACAGGTACAGAGCCAGGAGCTGGAAATAGCTCAATTGAGAGAAGCTGATTAGTCCTGCAATAAATAATATCTTGGCACACCCACACACGCATGTACACGAATAAAAGAAGAAAGATGTGAAATGGCTTGGAGCTTGTCATTAATGGGAATTTGCGCCTTCTCCTTTGATCCATTGTAATCCCTGTCTCAGTCATTAAAGTCAGCTGGCCAGACGGCTCTGTTCTTGGAGCAGACAGTGGTCAGCATCTGGAGAACTAAGCTATAACTCCACAACGGCCCTCCAGCTGCTGCTCACATACACCAACTAGCTTTGCCTGGTGCTAATGCAACAAGAGAAGAAGAGAAGATTGGAAGTCCTGTGGTTAAAGAGGGCAGATTACAGTAACTTAAAAAAAACAACAGCCTTGGAGCTGAAAGACAGACTCATGCTAAGCGGTGGTAATGCCACAATAGTTCCCCTCGGATTTACAACCGGCATTCAGCAACAGTTGCCACCTCTAAATAGGAAAACAGCTCGTAAATCTGTAAGCTCCGAAGTGTATGGAGAGAGTGACAGAGAACAAGGCGAGGAGAGAGCGTTTGATGAAGTAGGGCAGAGAAAAATAGGTGGAGAAAGGCGGTGTGATGGAGTGAGGGAGAGACAGAGGGGAGAAAGGTGGGGAAAGTATTTGTGAAGAAATTCCTGAGGATGACAGATTAGAAAGAACAGATGAAAACAAATGGACGGATGGAGACATTACTTTAGTGGTGGACTGAATGCAGCGAGGGGGGGTTGAGAACATCAAAAAGGAAAAAGGAAAGAGTGACATGCCGGCCAAGTTGACCGGGGAAAAGAGGACGGTAAAGTAATTTTACCTGCGCCCTTTATTCCCCCCCCCCCCCACCTTTTATTCCATTTTCTCATTTAGCCGAGCACAAACCCGGCAGGTGGGAAAGTGGGTTGCTTGGTTTGTGATTATTGCTTCCTGTTTCCAAGGTGACTGGGACTGCTGGCATGACGTTTGAGGGTGAAGTGAGGACAAAATGCAACACCTTACTGCAAGATGTGGATGTACCGCTTAAGGAGTGTGGCACAGAGTGTAAAATGTTACAATCCATTTAAAGGCCAGCATTTCCATCGCAGCTGTAACACAGTTTTCCACAGAGACGGTCCGAATCACCATTTATGCATTCACCCCATCTTTCCTCACCAAACTGTCTTTAAGACATACTCATCAGTAGATGGCGCAAAGCCTCTGGAAGACATTTACGACTCTGAGGCCTCCAAGTTTGACAAGATATGGAGACTATTAAGGTGTATTCACACTTGTTTGCTTTAATGAACTGCCAGCTCCATTTTCTTTAAAAAAAAGAGAAAAAGTTAATGGGGAACAGCTGTCATCTAAACAGAAAGTGACAGCTTTAGAAAAAGTGCTGCTGCTGCTGTTATTCAGGAAGCGTGAGCGTTTAAAGGGTGATAAGAGCGTAAATCACGGTATGGCCTACAGTTCACCAGTTAAAAAGTAAGTTTGAATTTGCTTTTTGTGATAAGCCTTGTGCTCGCTGCTAGTGGCGGCTACTGTGCTGTAGTTTGTCATGATGAATACAAAATGTGCGCCGCCAGAACCTTTAGTCACCAGCAGCACTCTTACTGTCATCAACAGAGCGTTTTTTATGATTGCACTTACAAGGGGACCTCCTCCTCTTCTATCACCACATGTTGTTGATTTTCTGGCTGGGGAAATGTGCTGCTACTTAACAATAGAGATTAAGAACTACTCAGGCAGTCTAAAAAAATAACACACAGACACACACACACACACAGCCAAACACACACTCTTATCACATGAGCTCACCACCAGAGTCCTCCTGCTCAGACATCCTCAGGGAAATGCCGTCAACTTAGAAAACTCTACAGTTATGTTAGTTGTTGTGCATATACTATATGTGTGAGCAGTCATACACTGGCCCTCTCATCTTACAGTATGTGATTACTAAAAATGATGAGAAGGGAGATGAAAAATAAATAAATAAGAAACTTCAAACAAAAGTAATCTTACAATTGGTTGTCTTTCAGATTTTGCTGGAATCTCTACATTAACAATAATTTCCCTGTGTATGTGTTGTTCTAGCATCCATTTTTCTTTTTTAAATAGCAATAATATTTTCAGTCTTCACTTACCTTGGCTCAGAGCCACTGAAGCCAGGACAGACAGCAGGAGTGCCACCTTATTTAATTCCAACATGGTACCACACCTTCAGTTACAGATGATTTCTTGTTTTTTTTTCTCAGATCCTCTATAACATTCATTTAAGAAAACGTGCTAATTCTTTAGATAGAGCTGAGAGTAGCCACTTCAGTTTGTCAGGTGTGAGTGGAGATGCTGCTGGTGGAGCAGAGCAGAGCTACTGCCCTTTTCTCATGCGAGTTTAGTTGCTGAGTTGGAGACAGGAGCTCAGGCGTTTTTAAAAGAAGGGGCATCGGGAGTGCACACCAATCCAGCCCCTCTCTGCTCACCATTGGCCAGTCAAATGTAACATCTGGGTCCCCCATATCATCTTCCAAAAAAGGTGAGGGTTTGGTGGGTGTAGAGAGAGAGAGAGGGAGACACTCTGGGAGGGAGTGTGTGTGTGTGTGTGTGTGTGTGTGTGTGTGTGTGTGTGTGTGTGTGTGTGTGTGTGTGTGTGTGTGTGTGTGTGTGTGTGTGTGTGTGTGTGTGTGTGTGTGTGTTTACTGAAAATGTGTTTCCTGTTTGATTTGTAATCGTCTTTAGCTCCAGTGTAGTTGTCTTTATCTACAGAGCAGGTATGTGCGTGCATCTGTTAAAATATACAGAGAAGCTTTTGGATACTTTATTTTGTATCATGTTTTATTTGCTGTGGGCTTTTTTTAACATTAGAAATATGGGAAATTGGTTTGAAACTAAATGTATGATTTTCTTGAAGACTTTGTTAAATAAGGGAAATGGTTCCTTCCAATTTTTTTCTGTAAAATGCCATGCCCTTCATTGCCCCTTACATCCCATCTGTCTTTCTCTGTTTCACTCTTTTTTTATCTGTCTCTCCAGCAGACACAGGACAGTGCCAGATGCTGCTCTACCTCTGGTTCGACTTCTGGTTTAGTTTTGTAACTTTTTAACAGTCGCTGATTGCAGGGTGATGCACTGCCAGAAAGTGGAAGTGGCGTCATATGGCATGCCATTCAGGAAAAACTCCTCAGAACGCAGACACGAGAGGTGATTATGAGGTGCAACGTACTCAGGCTCCTTTGCATTATGTCAACTGTTGCAAATTTAGCAATGACGCTTGTAAATATATATATATATATATATATATATATATATATATATATATATATATATATATATATATATATATATATATATATATATATATCCATGGAAATTAAAAAATGTTACATACATTCTCTTGGGTCAAAATGTGAAAAAGGTGTTTGAAAGATTTTTTCTTTCCAAAATAAAGACCCTTCTTGAGAAAGATGTTCACATACATTAACATGAATCACACACTGGATGCCTGTCTCCAGCTTGATAAAGGCTGGTGGCACAAGGATGGAAATAAGTTCAGGATTTCTTCATTAAAACTCTGACAAAGTTTAAACAGTTCAGCGGTGGAAAGTAAATAAGTGCATTTACTAAAGTACTGTTCTTAAGTACAATTTTGAGGTACTTGTACTTTACTTGAGCATTTAATTCTATTCCACTATAATACATAAATATTGTAATTTTTATTCCACTACAGTATCTGACAGATAGTTACTGGTTATCTTTGAATGATTTTGCACACACAAACAGCCTACATTGTTAAAGATTGCAGTGGTTTCCAAACTTGTTTGCTCCTTGTTGTGACAATGCAGGTATCTATGAGTTGTTAGCAGTTCCGCCAAATAAATAACTGCTGTCTATTATTTCACAAATATAAAGATTAGTGAAAGTCCAAACTGTAGATATAAATTTATGTCGCAGAACTTTTGTTTCTTCTTCTCTCTTCCATTCATTATCTCATGACCCCTCTTATTTATCTTGACTAAGCTACCTACCCACTCATAATACGTTGTATGTCAGCCATAGGGTAGATTTTACTTTTAATTTTGATACTTTAAGTACATTTTGCTGATAATACTTATGTACTTTTACATAGGTTATAGAATGCAGGGTTTTAACTTGTAATGGATTATTTTCACATTGTTGTATTATTACTTTTACTTAAGTGAAGAATATTCCTCCACCACTGTCACAATTAAGAAATATCAAGAGTGGAAATAAGTCTTTAATTTTTTAAATAATAAACATATCTAGAAATGCCTACATAACCAAGCTCTAATAAGAGGTGCTCAGTGAAACTACAATAGGGAATTGTAGTACCTTTCATTAAACCTTCTTTGGACAGACGTCTTTCTCTACTCAAGAGATCAATATGTAAAACAAACCCACATTTTAAGAATATGACATATGCAATGATTGTTTGTCTTTAAAGCCCTGTAAGACCCTGTAAATTGTGTGTTGTACAACGCAAGCACTAAATTAAACTTTCTACCTCACTTCACAAAATCATTTGACTGCATTTCTTCTCCATGTAAGACTCTCACTGGATATTACAAGTGCAGCTGTCAGTTATGATTGTTCAATTCTACGGGCCACCAACATCTCTGAAGCTCATTACTCAGCGGCTCTCGTGAAAAGCACAGACGACAGAGTGGTGACGAGTCGTTTCCTGACAGGGATTGGACAGGCTTGAAAGACAGGACCACTGAGCACTCAGACATATTTCTACATCCCTCATCTGTTCGCCTCTGACAGATTTAATACCACCGAGCACCACCGAATCAACATTCCTTTTCACTGACTTTCTACACCCACTCACACGTGTGCGCACACACACACACACACACACACACACACCGGGCATTAGTGCATTAGTATTCAGAAGAAGCTCCTAAACTTCGTATAAATACACTATCTTGTCCTGCATGAACATTACCTCATCCATAAACAGCACAGAAGTCTCGCTTAGTCATTCTTATTGAAACCCTGCAGCCCTGAGCTCAATAATGAGAGGCCTTCCTCTCCAGCTGATTATAGTATGATCACACCTGTTTGTGGCTTTCATTACCAAATCAAATCCAGTTGGGAACCGATAAACAGAAATAACAGCATGCGCTCACCTAAGAAGCGCAACACTAATTGCATGTGATGTGCATGTAACACAGCTAGGTGGCCTCGTGATTAGAGACCGTTATTTAACAGAACGAGCTGTGTTCAGGGTCTGTGTTAGCAAGCAGGTACCCTGCTGAAGACACCCGAGGACACCATCACTAGCAGCCACAGGGTATTTTTTACTCCAGCTTTGAAGATCAAATCTATGTGTGTTTTATGCTGGTGTGCATCTGTTTTTTGTCTTTGTGAAGCACTTTGGTGAAAACTTGTTTGCTTTTAAGTGCTATATAAATGAAGTAAACTTGAAACTTACATAATTCATTAAAGCAATTATATTATTAATCAGTGGGGATGGCATGTCGCTCATCAAGATTGGGTAATCAACTTGCCACTCTCTTGCCGACTCTGCTAACCTCCTGCTAGCCTGGGCTAGATAGCCAGCTGACCGGGCAAGTTTTCAAATGCAAACATTAGAGTAAACACTAAAGGAAAAAGTGGAGAAAATGTGCTCAAGCTAGCAAGACCAACTCTCTGCGGCCATCTCAGGACAAGTCACTCATCAGGATAGGGAAATCATCTCAGCAGTCTCCTGCTGCCTTTGCTAGCCTGGCCAGTCAAGTTTTTCAAATGTAAACATCAGAGTAAGCACAGAGGAAAAGTTAAAGATGGCTATCAGCTACGACCTATGGCTACGATCCCGACTACGTGGACAAGCAAGACCATCACTGCATCTATCTCCATCTGTACATCAGAGGGGGCACCGAGGCAAGCATGGAGGAATTAAACACCAATTGAGACTTCTCTGATCCTGCTAGCCAGTATGCAGGCATCGGACGGTGAGCTGGGTGGCCTCCGTGCCTGCGTCAGTTTCCAGGGGCATGTCGGGAGCTGTGGTGTCCTTTCGCCGAGACTTGGCTGGATCCTGGAGTGCCGGTGCCATTCAACTGGGTGACTCTTTTCGTGTTCCAATATGGTAGCCGCATTCTGCTTTATGATGAATCATGCACGAGTTGAAGAGCTGATGGGATAACAAGTTTGCACGATTTCACATGTCAAATAAAATTGATTGATTTTTTTGTACACTTTATAAATGTAAGTCCAATGTTTACTCTACTTTTAGCTCTGTTATAAATATCTGGTATTTTAGCTGGTAATTGCTCCACTATGTTCACTAACTAGTCGCTAACTGTGTCCGTCTGATGTTTATTGTTGATCAGGTGGGTCACAGTGGGGTTATCTGAACTTTTTCCGCTGCAAACAGCTTCCTCACGCAGCTGGACACACGTTTGATGAGAGCAGAGTTGCTGGCAAGAAAACCAATTATCCAAAAATAGGCAAAAGGCACCATGGAAGCTGCAGAGTTGGTCTGTGATTCTTGGTGGGTTTGTCACTAGGAGCGACCCCCTTTAACATTACATGTAGTCATCAACCCGTTATCTCAGGAACACCTGGATAGAATTTATTTAGATTTTGCACAAATGTCCACTTCAATTCAAGGATGAAGTGATTATAATTTGGTGTTCAAAGGATCACTGTGTCAACCTTTTTGGCCACAACTCAAGAATTCCTATGCTAATTATGACAACAATAGTATGATGAATTGAAATGATGAAGTGATCATCATCATTATGTTTTGCAAAAACAGAGGCATACAACCATGAGTCATTGTTAATATAAAATATATTCATCAGTGCAGCTTCACGTGAAGGAAAACACCAGAACACCAGAAATTGAATCCTTAAAAAGGATGTTTTTTTATTGGACAACAAGAACTGTCTGGGCCTTTTTTCAACAGCTAATGAAGTAACTGAAACAAAAGTAATGCAGAAGTGCAGGCTGACAAAACAAACCAAAAACACATAAACAGATAATTCTAAATGGCCAACCTACACAGCATCTAATCTCAGCAGCACACGTCAGTAGAAAGTTAAACATAAGACCATTAGAACATGAACATTTTGTGAAGAAAAAAAACTTTCCAGTGGTTGGCATCATAGAAATATCATCTCTTTTTTATGACTGTGGAAAAAGTTATTTCTGTCTTTTGCAAAGTAATCAGAAAACAGTGTAATGCTACAGCTTTTACAAGTAGACTGACACAAAAACTCCTCATGCCATTCCCTAAAAAGACTCAAACCACAGCTTCTAAATATTATCCTTTTACTTTAGCTCAACAGTATATTTGGCTAAGGTGTAGCCTGATCTGCACAACTGAGCTGTTAACATTAAATCTATAAAATACAAAACAAGAGAATATATCAACTGTACGTTTTTTGAAAATGAGCAGCGGCCACACTGGCTCTTATGTTTCCCATGTGTTACAATTCTATAAGACAGTCTGTGCCAGGGTAATCTGGGAGGTTAAGCTCGTATTTTTTCTGGATGTCATAGGGCAGGAAGCGTCCGGCCAAGAAATGCTTCCCCGAGAAACTCATGGCGCACTTCTTTGGTGCTGTGAGTGAGATGAGAACTTCTGGGTTAATGCCATCCTGACTTGGTTCTTCTACGTCCCATCCTGAGAAAAAGACAGAAAGGAGGAGGAGAGGAATTTAAAGGGAGAAGGATTGTGGTAATGTTCTGCCTGTTGTGCTCAAACTCAGCAGGGAGTGTATTTGGGGTATGATGAGCTCACACTGAGGCAATTGTAGTGTAAGATTTATCCTCCATGTGGGCCTCCAGATTTTGGAAAAGTCCTGCCGAGCCAAGGCTCCCAGGGAGCTGCCCAGAGGCTAATTTATCAAGTTGTGTTTCTGAGCCTCCAGCCTGATATCTATAGTTTGTATAAACACTTACCTGAGGGCACATCCACACTGGCAATGGGGATCTTGACTTGTTTCAGGGTGACCAAAATGCCAGGGTAGGGCTCCTTAATATTGGCACAGTCTGCATCTGGGCCCAGCATGGCATCAATCACTAGGTTGTAGGCATCGTTTATGAGCTGCACCTGAACATAACACATCTCAGCATGAATAATTGGGGGTTGCAAGCTGAATAACAGCACAGAAAAGCAAATCAAATAATCATCAATAAGGGTTCACAAGTAGTAGTAATAGTAGTAGACATTTCATTTTTATTCAAAAGGGTCACATAAAAAATAGGTGTTTCTTAACTTTTGTATTGATCTAATCCAATGCCACAATTCAAAGCATTCCTAAAAGGTTTGACATTTTAGGCAATATGCTTATTTTCTCTCTAGCAGAGCGACAGATGAGAATATTAATACCACTCTCAGATGGGAGAGTGGTATCAATCTTCTCATCTAACTCTGGACACGAAAGAAAGTGAATAAGCACATTTCCCAAAATGTTGAACTACTCTTTTAATCAAAGCGATTTTTCACTGTTACAAATTAATCAACAGTGCATACTTTAAATGAAATGATACAGTTTTAATGTGTCTTTATAGCTAACTACAAGACCACTGAAGCTCTTGTAAATTGTTTTGTTCTGTAAAAAAATGCTGCTGACCTCTGTGGGAAGATAGGAGAGGAAAGGGATGTCCATCTTCTCACACTGAACTGTAAAGTCCTGGTGTAGACTTTGAGAGGAGCGTTTAGGGTGGTAGATGGTAGGCTCATATTCCTGTGTGAGACGAGGCAGCAGAGACAAACAACAAAGGTAGGGTGGGGGGACACAAAGAAGGAGATAAACAAGAATAGAGAAAAGATTACGTAATATCAACACTTCTATTTCAGCCAACACTGACATGATTAAATGTATATAATAGATTTGGCCTTCAGTTCACGACAAGTAAATATACTGTGGACCAGTGATCAGAAATGTTGGTGGTTTTCTGCTTCCTGAATGAATACTTCCCTTATAAACTGGAAGCTGAGAGGAGTAGAAATCCAGACACCCGCAGTCTGAAAAGTCTGTGATGCTCAGCAGGAAGCACCTGTGACCTTTACACGGTCCCAAGATAAATCTTAAAACCTAGGAACCACTGTCAGAAGTGTGTGTGTATGTGTGTGTGTGTGTGTGTGTGTGTGTGTGTGTGTGTGTGTGTGTGTGTGTGTGTGTGTGTGTGTGTGTGGTCACTGATAAATATCCTAATAATGACTTTTAAAGGGCCAGTTTACCCATTTTTCTCTCACTTACACCTAATGGTATCAAGCCATGCAAATAAGTTTTGTTTTATTTTGCCCAGGGCTGAGATATCCATCCACTTATCCATCCTAAAGCAGCAATGGAGTGCTCATAGCTTTTTTTTTTAAAAGAAAAGTAAGCTCTATTTAGAGAAATGTGCCATTACTCTGGATATTCCACAGAACACACTGTCAGCAGGATTCATAAGAAATATTTCTTCGGTAGAAAGTAATTCCAATGAAAACTGTTGATAGGCCTATGCAGAGTTACTGGGTCATTGTTTCTGAAAAGACACATTGCAATCAAATTGCTGTCGTAGTTGTTAGCCTTGCCAACAGTATGGCTCTATGCTTGGCAATGTTGGTCAGTTGGTTGGATTGTTGGTCCATTACTTTGGTCACAACTGAAATATTTTAATATTACTATTGGATGGATTGCCCTGCAATTTTGTACAGCCATTCATGGTCCCCAGAGGATGCATCCCAATGAATTTGGTGATCCTCAGTGTTTTTCTCTAGTGCCACAAAGAGGTTGAGATTTGTGTCTTTTAGTGAAAAACAGTCTGCCTACAAAGGAAGTGATCTGTCAGGTGAGCTAGACTGCTGCTTCCTTGAGGATCCTAAACCACTCAAACAGCCACAGCCACTCATCACCCGACGTCATCTCCATTGTGATCTCTGCAGAGCGAGCAACCAGACCAAATGCAATCCACTGTGTGTGTGTGTGTGTGTGTGTGTGTGTGTGTGTGTGTGTGTGTGTGTGTGTGTGTGTGTGTGTGTGTATGTGTGTGTGTGTGTGTGTGTGTGTGTGTGTGTGTGTGTGTGTGTGTGTGTTTTTTCCTCGGGGTTAGCCAGCCGGCCCCCAGTATTCCCTTGACCTCATCAGCAGTTATCTAACCGTGTGAAACTAAACAAGGGCTCGAAATGACTGTCAGTCACTGAGCATGAGCAGAAATGAAGCGCGAGACAGAACCATGAAAAGGGTACAAACAAGGACTTTTTCCAGGGTTACACTTCCTCTCCCTGAGGGATGATGGATTTTTTCAGAAGCGAACCTTTACTCTTAGACCTTGGCCCTCTGACACCCCTTACCTTGTTGGAAAAAAAAGAAAACTACCAAGTTTACTGTGTCCTCTCTTAAAGAACTGCAAAAGTTACTTATGACAATTCCAGGTCTGAAAAAAAATGAAGACGATAGTCCAGCCTTAGTAATGCAACTAAGCACACAGCACAGAGAGAGTGAGTTATCACCAAAACAAAAAACTATTTTTTAAAGCAAAATGCAAATCCTCCTTACAAATAATCACATCATCACACAAGTTATGTGTGCACTTTAGCAGAATATGGTGACAATGGGTTGGGTGGGATATAAATATAAAAAAATATTTGCATTTTGTTTATGCCATTCATGCCATTATAATGTGACTAACATCAGACATGAATTTTTCATTCAGTGATTGTCTATAGAGCACAATGTAGTGAGCCAAACATATCATCATGTCCAGTTGTTTTAACACGAACAATACACCGGAACTAATGTGCATAGGACGTGTTTATTGTTCTCATCCAAAATTAGCTTTGATCAAGAGATATCTGTGTTTGTATGCAACATTGTGTTTTTTTTCCCATATCTAACAGTGGAAATAATCAAACATGCACGACAGACTCAGACACAACCTGCTTTTGTGAACATGGACTTCTTGGAGTGACGTGAGAAGCAAGTTGGCCTGTTTGCCTGCAGCTGATCATTCATTTTTATGCTGTCTAATCACATTTACAGCTCTGCATCAGGAGCTGTGTGTGTGTGTGTGTGTGTGTGTGTGTGTGTGTGTTACTGCAATGTGGGCGTCTCACGTGTATGCTTGCATGTCTTCCTGCTGACAGGGATCACATCGCACCATGAAAAACACACACTCTTACACCAGGAGATTCACAGTCCAAAGTAAGTACTCAAGTTTCTCAAGTTAGAGCAAAGTCAGACAAATGTAGTCCCAGTCGGCCTATTGTAGAGTGCAGTCACTTTGAAAATATTAATAATAAAACTGTTTTACTGTAGGACATTTCAAGATGCAGTCAAATGTTTCACAAGAGGTGACAAATACACAGGAAAAGACAGCAGCAGCAGGTGAAAACATTAGAAACAAAGCAACAAAAAATAAATAAAATAGCGCACAAAATAAAAGATGAATCAATGTTGTTTTACTTTTTTTTAAGTTATAGAGAAGCTCCTCATTTATTTCTGCAATGCCAGGGCAACAAATATTTCCTTCTGAGCGAGCCTCTGACCTCATCCTTGGCCTTAAGAAGGAAAAAGACAGGGTGGGAAGCTATGGAAGAGAGAGACTCCACAGAGAGCCATCAGAGTCCATCTAACATGGCTTTAATCAGAACTATCAATGCACTATAAATCTACTATGTCAGACACATATGGTAAAGTGTATAGATGCATTCCACCCTAAATCAAAGATCCCCAAAACACATATCCAATAGTTCTCTTCCAATAAAGTCATAGACTGGGAACTACTGAAATAAACTGTGAAAAGAGAAAATATTTTTCAAGTCGTGATCTGTAATGTGTTTAGAGAGGATGAATCCTGCCTCCAAAACCAATTAGTCTTGAAAGGGGTGATTGAATGCAAAACCGATTTTACCTTGTCATAGTTGAATAATGACAGTTTAGTGGGTAACTTGGACATACATAGAACCTCAAAATCCCATTGACACCTCTTTCCTCTGCAAATCTCACATTTTGAAACTGCCTCTGAAAACGGGCAAATCTCAACGAGCTGCCTAGTTGACGTCAACTCGGCGGCTCCTCCTCATTTGGCTCTAGTCTCTATCTTTGTCACGCCCAAACATTTACATAGGCTACACCACTGATCTGAGATCAGCTTAGTCTTCTGAATAGGCTGCGTAGATCTCAGAAATTGTATACATCGTTCGTCTGCTATTTTAGAAATCAATGGCTTTTGATGGCTAATTGCAAAAGTTGTCCGACCGTGTGCTGCCTGTGTTGCTGCCTCGCCGCCCGGCCTGCCTCCCTTCACAAACCCCAGCCTGCTGTGAGGTAGATGGAGCTCCGTCACGGCTGGCAGCCCATGGCACACCATACCTGCGCAAAGTCACTGTTTTTTGGGTTAATGGACTACCAAACGCCGCTGCCCTGACAGAGCTCCAGGGCCTGCAGCTCCCCTCTTCCTGCTAAATGGCTGGTGTGTGAGTGAGAGCGCGGTCAGGGAGCTTGTTACACCAGCAATCTCTTACCACAGGTTCCAGTTAATATTATAATGTGTGTAATTATAATGTGTTGAGTTATTTAAACAAACGATCGGGGAAATAAACGCCTCTTGTCCACGAGTCTCATTAATAGAGCCTGCGGCTGGATGGAGCTCAATCAATGAGAGCTAGCTAGCCTCCTCTTAGAATTCCTCTGAAATTCACAAAAATGCATTAAATTGAAATCGGACACCATTGTTAGCTTTGGGGTAGATGTTATATAAGTGGCGTGACAAAATTCAAACTGTAAATATACTCTAATTACGCCGAAAATGAAGCTAACTACCTGCGATCTGTACTCATAGGATTGAAGGGACAGTCGCAGCTAACGAAACCCCTAAGGTAAACAAAAATTCATGAAATTAAAATCGGACACCATTGTTAGCTTTATAAGACCTTGGGGTAGATGTTATATAAGTGGCGTGACGAAATTCAAACTGTAAATATAGCTACTCTAGTTATGCAGCCAGCTCAGCGGAGCTCCACGGAGCCCCGAGTATTCCAGTAGTCCAGTACCCAGGGAAACGGTGACTTTCACTTGGTGTGGAGGTTGCTGCTTTCTCGTCAGACTGTGTGGAGCTCCTAGCTAAAGTCTGACACGTCTAACCAAATTTGTAATTAGCCATCAATTTTCCTAAAACGGCCCATATTTGAGCTTTATATAGTTGATTTCTCGCTTATAAAACTCTCAGAAGTGAATTTAACAACAAAATAGCCCGACAAACAATGTATAACTTTGCAGTGTCTGAAATATGAGACCTGCTGTCTCGTCTCCAATGTGTTTCTATGGGGTTCGCTCAAACCAATCAGTGCGCAGCTCATCTAAATATTCATGAGCATACCATATTTGGAAGAAAAGCTCTTGTTCCAAATAGAGCCATATCCACAGGGTAGTTAAGGGCCTAATAAAATAGCATTCGGGCCATTTTCAGCCCAACCAATAATACATACCCTATTAGGAGACCTTAAGGAACAGTGTAAAATACCCTATATAATCACTTAATCACCCCTTTGAAAATGTCAGTCAATATGTGGCCTAATGGGCAGACATCATGGTCATGACATCATATCGTGGCTGTGGAGCGTAAGAGGCAGACGGCTTTAACGAGAGTAACAATAGCATGATATCATGACTGTCTGTGTGCCCGCGGGGAGGGTAATGGGATAACTGCTCCAAGCCGTTTACAGGAGCTAAAATTAAATTCTGTAAAGTGCAGAGGGCCTGTATAGGGGATACCCTGTTAGTCCTGACGTGAGTTTTAATTTTTTTAATTTTTTTTTTTATAGTGATATCATCTAAATGACTTAGTAAGCACCAGACTGTGTTTTACAATGGATCATGTGTGGCGTCGTGAAATATAAAACAGATTTACTCTGCTGAAAAGTTGCTTTTGTGCACTGTGGTAGTTTACTTACATATATGCGCAGGTGTCGGGCACACACCAAGCCAATGGAGCCGTTTTGATCCGGACCACAGATCACCAGCACTGTTGGCTGCTTCTTTGCTAGAGAGCTGAGAGGGTAGGCCTGATGGAGAGACAGAATGAGAGGTATAGGCAGTTAGAAACAGGAGATCATGACTGAGGGAAAAGCATAAGACACAGAGATAGAAGAGATGTACAGAAAATAGTACAGTTATTGATAGTGAACAATAGTGAAACAAAAGCAAGAGGAAGATAGTTGGTCATCACTATGCAGTATTTATCCCTCAGACTCAGGCCTCCTATTCAGCGCAGGACATCTGATCTGTGCCTCTGCCTCTCCATCTCACTCATTAGGCCTGAATGCAGCATGCCAGTCATGCCAGACAAGGGTGGAAATGGCCCCAGCTATATTGTCTCTTCGGTCTATGAGAAAACGTCCAATCTAATTAAAACAACCCTGGCAGCAGTGGAAAAAATACCAGTGTCCTCGCCATGGGATGCTTCCGTATGCGTAACACACTTTCCGTCTCGGCCTTGGCTGCAGTGGGCTGCTGGCATTTGCCTCGTTTGCTGGCCACATATTCCCTTGTAAATCACCCTGCACCTTCTTAAACGAGACGAGGTATTTGCCTGAGGAACTGTCAACCTGAGTGGCTAATCTTCCATCTCCAACACCTAAGCAGAAGTGCTGTGTGTGTGTGTGTGTGTGTGTGTGTGTGTGTGTGTGCGTGTGTGTGTGCGTGTGCGTGTGCGTGTGCGTGTGCGTGTGCGTGTGCGTGTGCGTGTGCGTGTGCGTGTGCTTGTGTGTGTGTGCGTGCGTACTCAGTCATGATCATAACTGAAAGCCCTGAAGGTGTCTGCCTTCATTTTCCACAGTTGTTCACTGGAGAGTTTCTGCACTATTACATTATATAGGAATGATTGTTCATCATCGTAAAGGTCACAGCATCATTTTCATAGAAGAATAACTTGAACTGAGGGAGACAGTTCACGCAGACTTCTGGAAATCCTGTCCAATTAAATGTGTGTCAAAACACAAGTCGTAAAAACAATTAGCCAAGGTTTGTCACCGCCATAAATAGTCCACGGCCACAGTTCACAGTAATGGTTTGGATAAATAGCAGTGCACGTATTTAATTGTGGGGCTCATATAAAAGAGTCCCACACACTGACCATTACGCAAGCAATAATTTATTTAAAAAAATACAACGTTTCGGTCTCAGACCTTCATCAGGTAAATCTACCTAAATTTACCTGATGAAGGTCTGAGACCGAAACGTTGTATTTTTAACTACATCACTGTACCATGTTATTATTTCATAAATATCCTGTAATCAGAAAGTAGTTACACCATAATTTACGAGTTGTTACCCCTTTATTACAAGGCTTTCAGTCAATGTTTTATTGTACCCCCATAAAATGATTATAGTATATGAAATTACATTGTTTATCCTTGGCCGAAATTCTGCCACTGCACATCAAATCCATTTACTTCCACTTCCACTAATCTATTCAGTAAAAGAGAAAGTTCACATGGAGAAATAGGCCATTTACCACATTGTATAATTGCCAATAACAAGACTCAGAGTGCATTGACTGGAGCGATGAATCCAGGAGAAGAGACAGCAGCTGTTACCTCCATCACAACCGCTCAGCTGAGAAATCATTACACAGACTTGATGAGATGGAGAGAGTGTTATGGTTGCTGAGGAGCAGGGAGTGTTGTGAGGAAAAGAGAGACAGAAAGTAGAGACTGAAAGTGGAAGACGGTAAAACAGGACAGCATCTTTCATTTTTCTATCCAATGAGACAGACGCTATTAGTGAGTTTCACACTGTCTAATCTGATGTTAATGAAACATTGCAGCATTGAGTTAATTTGTGTGTGGCATAATGTCAAGCTCTCCATCATAAGCTGCTCCCGATAGAGGGAATTGCTAACTGTAACTAGAAAATGCATTTCCTGCAGAAAATGCTTGTGAATGCTGAAAAGCTAAGTTGCTAAAGCTAAACTCGATTGCTGGCATAATTGTGTAAGAAGATGGTTAAGAAATGAGAATAGTTGGGAAAGTGGGAATAGTTTTAATTAGTATGAATTGCATTGAAATGTTGAATAATACCAATAATGTAGGCTATCAAACAAAAGTTGATTATTTTAAGGTTTTATTGAAAAGCTGTCATTACACTGAATTGCTGGTTGAAATGTGTAAGAAGGTGAAGTTGTAGGGAAAAGTAGATATGGTTCTAAGTAATAAGAATGTCTTAGAAAAGCTGAATAATACCAATATTGTATGAAGGTTTTTGTAAAAGCTGTTGCTAAACTTAATTAACGGGAAATGGGGGTTCAATATTTTCAAAAACTATGAAAAATGAAAGAAAAATGTTGAACATTTTTAGGCTTGAATTAAGTAGGAATCCATGAATGCGAAGAAAAAAAAAAGATAAAATAGCCACTGTAGAGGTTGTCAAAAAAAGTAATAAAAGGTCATAGTATATAGTATGATGAAAAAAGTAGAAAATTGTCATTGTATAGTAAGCTGCTCTGGTCTAAAATCATCTGGCCAAAGGTCTACAGTTGAAAATTAGCTGGCTGGCTAACACTGGCACATTTACAGAAATGTTGATTAATGTGTGTTGTCCTTTATAAATAAAGGATAAGAATAAGAATACGATGTTGAAAAAAGTCATAGTAAAGTAAGTCTAAAAAGTGATAAAAAGTCATAGTATAGAATGTCAAAAAAACGTCATAAAAAGTCATACTATATTATGTCGAAAACATTCATAAAAAGTAATCGTATAGTAAGTCGAAAAAAATTATAAAATAGCCATTGTATAGTATACATTATATAGTATGATGAAAACAGTTTAAAAAAGTCATAGTATAGCATGTCGAAAAAAGTCATAGTATAGTTTGTTCAAAAAGTCATAAAAAGTCATGGTATAGTATGTCGAAAATAGTGATTGAAAGCCATAGTATAGAATAGCAGAAAGAAGTCATAAAAAGTCATAATATAGTATGTCGAAAAAAGTGATAAAAAGGCATAGTATAGTAAGTCAAAAAAAGTGATAAAAAAAGTAATAGTATAATATGCCAAAAAAAGTGATAAAAAAGTCATAGTATAGTATGTAAAAAAAAAGTGATTAAAAAAAGTCATACTATAGTACGTAGGAAAAATTGATTAAAAAGAGTCAGAGCCCCAACTCGAGCTAGTTTTCTGTATCTTAGTCACGTGGTCTCCGCCACTGCCACGCCTCTTAAGGAGACTAGTGGCAGGTCTGAGTATATTGATTCCAATGGGAGAATTGACACAGATTATGAGCGATCCTTTCGCCCCATAGTCACCAGAGCAGATACCGATCCCATTTCTCATAAGCTACATATCTACATGTCTCGTGAGATCTGGCAACACAGAGAAGCTAACATCAGCTAACGTTCGTGAACGGCCTAACAAAACTAATCTCTAAATTAGTCTTTTAGTTGTGTAAATATCTAACGTTAGCAAAAGACCATATATTAATAATTATTCAAATATAACTTTTCATTCAGCCACATGTAGTTCACTACACGTTCCAACGAGGCAACGCCTCTTTAGCAGACAGGAAGTGTGTACCGTTTCATATCACCTTTAATATAAAGGAACTTTGGTACAGTATGTCAAAAAAAGTGATAAAAAAGTCTATAGTATGTATGTTGAAAAAAAACATCACGTGAGGATGACGAGTGCATAGACGATGAAGCATAGACGATGGTTATCGAACCTTGGTCAGAATCCGCACTGACTACTTGCTGGTTACTTGTTGGCAGCAGTGTTAACCATTGAGCCATTGGGCCACCAAAGAATTTATTTTAAAACAGTGATAGCATAGTATGTTGAGTAGAGATGCACCGATTACAACTTTCTAGGCCGATTCCGATTTCCGATTTTCTTTGAGTTAGGCCAACCGATACCGATTTTAGCCGATTCCGATTTAATTTTTTCTAACCACTTTACAGCACACACAAATATGTATTTTCTATCTTTTCTTTAATAGAACATTTTGCACAGAACATAGAACATGTTTTGAACAGATAATGGATCACTTTAAAATAGAACTATATAAATTACTCCTGGTGTGGGAAATTCACACACATCTAAAGTGCAATGTTAGAACTTTTTCCTTATTTCACATCCAATATCCAACTAAAAAAATGTGATTTAGGTTTTTGTTGTCGTCCCTCCACGCCCTACTTTTTATTTGCAGGTGTTGCATATTGCAAACTTGTTATCTTCTGCATACACACTGAAGAATTTCCAAACAGCTGACATGTTGCAGGTTAATTCACAAGGTTCCCTATATGTTCAAGAATAGCGCGGACAAGAGTTTAGGAAAGTTGATAAAAGTATTGAAAAAATTGTCATAGCAATGGTCGGAAAAAACTGTAAAGTCATAGTATAGTATGTCGAAAACAGTCCTAAAAGTTTTTTATTGTTTGTTGTTTTTTATTACTGTAACTGTCTGTTGTTTGCTGAGCTAACAGTGTTATGCACACTACAGTAGAAGCATGAAAACTGAGAAATGTTTTGTTGTGATTCTCCATGTTGACATGTTGACTGATTTGGGTATATGGAGAGAAATAAATTATATTTTCCTAAGTCTGCCGCATTGGTCTTGTGTAGTGTTTGGTGAACTAATTGTATATTTGCACTTCCTCTGTGTACTTCATTTATAGTACTCTAATCACTGAGAAGTAGAATTGCTAAAAGTTTAGTGTTTTAGGTTAGCAACAGCGGTGTGTATCTGGTTCAAACAGAATTAAGTCATATGAAATGTGTGTGTTTCATATGGTAACAAAATATGTTTTTCATAAATTAGTGTATAGTAGAGTGCTTGATTTTGCAAAGGGTCTGAGGTCTTCTGCTGATTGGGTGTGTGTTGTGCTAATTGTGTGTAGTTTCAAAATAGTGCTTAAGCAATCGAAGAAAACTGTTTACTAAAATGAAACATCTATGGATTAAAGGAACAAAGACGTAGAGTTAAAGTTGCAACAATCAATATTTGTTATGCTAATAAACGATCAAATTACTATGTGGATTATGAAAGACGTTAATTATCATGGCCAGGTTGGATCAGGGGTAGAGCAGGCGCACATATACAGAGAGGTGTATGCCTTGACGCAGAGGTCCAGGATTCAAATCTGACCTATGATGATTTCCTGCATGTCTTCCCCCTCTCTCTCCCCTTTCTCACCTAGCTGTCCTATCAAAATAAAGGCAGAAAAGCCCCCCCCCAAAAAATGAATAAATTATTTTGAAATCTGTTTGTTCTCCCTTGTCTTGCCTAGATAACTTCCTGTTTTCTGTTTTCCCGCCTGTTTGATTGTTCTGCCCCGCCCTGATGTGTTCCACCTGTTTGTATCACCTGTCCCTTGTTAGTGTTCATTACTCTGTGTATTTAGTCTCTCTGTTTTCCCTTGTCTTTTCCTGTTAGTGTGTGTCTGGTTCATGGAGAGCTGTCGTGTCGTGCTTTGCTGTCTGTTATGTGTTTGTTATTAAATCCTTGAACTGCATACGGGTCCAAGCTTCACCCTCCATCCTGACAATAGATGATAATTATCAACCTACTCTGTAGTTCCTAACATATTTTACAGACTGTCTTTTGGTTTATTTTCAGCAAAATCCCTCTGATAACTCTCTATAACTTTTTCAATTCAAAATGGCAGACAGACTAAGTTAGAGACTATCTGGTGAACACAGTTTTTTTCTTATAGTAGGAGTTGGTGGACAGCAAAGCAAAGCTAAAAGGAGAGTGAACACTGGACGTTTATTTGCCAGGTGGCCAGAAACACAACTTAAAGTCAAATGAATGCTAATGTTTCTCCGTCTCTCCTGAAAGTGTAAATAGATAATTGTTTGCTAACATTTTAGCCATTATAACCATAATGCACCTTTAAAATAAAAAAATTTAAACTACAGTAGTTTAGTCTTATTTCATTTGTACTCTTTCTTTCTCTGTTTCTTGCTTCCCTTCATGTAACATCCTAAAGAGCACATCAGCAGGTAATGGTATTTTCTCTAAATGTTAAGAGCTGTCGGGAGGATCGGTGATATCAATGCTAGAGCCATTTCATGCTGCTGTAGAAACCATTAGAGCCACACACTGGTGAAGGTAAGTAGCTATAAAGGGACCAGGCTGAATCAATTCAGGCAGCGTTCTGATGTGTTTTGAAGCATTTGTCTCATCTCGCTTGGAAAAGAAGCTTGATTTACTCTAACGCTTCTCTATCCTAACTCCATTTACTCTCATATCGAGCCTCCACATGGATCACTGGAAAGGAGAAAGCAATTAGCAAAAGAGGAGTGTTGGTGCTGCTGAAAGTGCTTTTCTGTTTGTCTGTTTGTAGAATGAAAACAGAGAGATTCCCGGGGCACTCTTTAGGTAGATACTGAATTTGAAAGCTTCTTTTAGTCATTATATAGTATGACCTCACTGGTGTATTACACCCTCAGAAAAAAGGCCACATTATGACCAAAACATACTAGTCAGGCACAGACTTAAGGATTTTTATAAGCAGTGATGACAGCTCCACTCCTTTCTTATATTAAGTTAAAAATATTGATACAAGTCTATGATGTCTCACTTTATTCCGCACTAATGTATTTTCTTTTAATAAAATTCTCAAACATTACAAACTGCCTTGCCAACAAATGACACAGTATTATTTTAGAAAAACAAGGTTTTACGACTCCGTTTTAGGCTAATAAACTTGTTGAAATGTTTTCCAGTGTTTGAGATATTTATGATATTTTTGATGTGGAGGAGGTTTCTACAAGTGCAGACAGCTGGTTTGTTGTATCTGTTCAGCAGGTTTGTGCGCTGGTTGCTTCTTTTTATCTGCTCATATGGAAAACTTTTGACGTTTTGCTGCGGACAGGACATTTAAGGTCTACAGCTAAGTTTTTCGTATTTCCAAAAATTAAAAAAAATCATGAATTATATAGAACAGGGCATACTCATAATAGTTTTGCAATACATTATTGTATTAATGAAATACACTGTGAGCTTTAGGAGGATGATTTAGGAAGGGTCCAAATTAAGAAGGGTTTGGATAGTGCAGGGTCTTATGCAGAGCACTGCGAGGACCCCCCTCACACTCACACTCACACACACACACACACACACACACACACACACACACACACACATACACCTAAAAATATGGCTGTCTTGATTGTAATAAGGTCTCCAAGGGACTACCTCTTTGAAACAAATGTTGAAGGCACATGTTCTTTCACCACTAATTAACCTGAAACACACAAGGAGCCTGAGACAACCATGGCCCTAGAAACACAAATAAACTCACATAATGCAGAAAAACAGTGCCTTTAATATTTGTACTAGAGGACTAAACTACAGTTCCTGTGAACTATAGACTAATGCATTGCTGTGTGGTAACAAAAACATTTCCAGTTTCCATTCAGGTGTTGAAAAGCCTCAGACTGATAAAGAAACACACACAAACTGGTCTGGTGGCTGCAGCTGTTGGAACAGTAAAGGGATAACTTACACAAGACCTGTGTGTGTGTGTGTGTGTGTGTGTGTGTGTGTGTGTGTGTGTGTGTGTGTGTGTGTGTGTGTGTGTGTGTGTGTGTGTGTGTGTGTGTGTGTGTGTGTGTGTGTGTGTGTGTGTGTGTGTGTCAGCTAGCCAGCGTAGGTGGTTTTTTGTGCTACATCTGTAAGCCAACAGCAGTAGGCCAGCAGTGAAACCAGTGAAATCAGACTGTCTGCATCTCCTTCTACTGTAATTTTCCTTGAATAGCAGTGATGTCATGTAAGCAGTAGCGTGCTGTGGGCAGCAGTGATCCGCAGCGTCCAGGCCATGTTTGTCTAGTAAGGCTATGCTGTTGGGGCTGTTGGTGGAGGACCAGGCATGGGGCCAGCGGTGACTGATGATAATAGAGGGGAAGTGGATGTGGTGGGTTTAATCACACACACTGAGGGGAGAACACACAGTCTCTGATGCTGCCACTCTGCCTGTCTCAGCCTTTACTTCTTCTCTTTTCCATTTCACTTTCTTTAAGCTGTTGCTGTTGTGTCTGCCTGTTTCTCACCCCCCAAGAATGTAATAGCTAGGTTTGGTTAAACAATAATACAATTGTAGTGTTTAATAAAAATACCTATAAAATCATACAAATTAAAAGCATAAAATTAGCTCCAATCATGAATGCAATAACAACTCAAATGACACACTAAAACAAACACTAGTTTAATCTGCATTAATGACTTTGTTTTCTTGGCCACTTAGGGGCAGTGTAACAAGCTGCAAACACAATATTGACTTATTATCACCTTATAAAGTTGACATGTCAGCAGACAGTTGCTTATTTACACATCCAGTAGACAAGGACAACATTACAATTAATTTAATTTGAATGTATTCCCTCTCCTTTTAGCTCTGGTTTGGTCTCCACCAATTCCTGAGGAGAAATATCTGGCTTTTTAGTTGTTAAATGCTCAGTTAGATTGTCAGTGAATTAAGCACAAACACCATATCTCGCCATGTTAACGAAAGTAAAAAATAATTTGTGTATCCGCCCTGTGATTGGGATCCTCTCCAAAATTGAATGTGTTCTTCCATGGCCCATGCTACGCCCTTCCACCGACTTTACATGAAAATTGGGCCAGTAGTTTTTCCATAATCCTGCTAACCGCAATGCGTTTTCATCAATGGATTCGTATGACAATTTGTATGATATCTTATGAAATTGGCGTTAGTTAGAGTTACGTTTAGCCGACAGAAGGTGACTGTAAAAGGCAACATTACAGTTAAGTTTAGGCACTAAAATGACTAGTTAAGATAATAAAATATTTTGTGGCTTGTGTTAAAACCTCAGTCCCCTTAAGTAGTACTTCCGGGACACGAACATCCATTTCCAGGTGAAGTCTTGTCTTTTTCCCGTAGATTCTTCCAGGACACAAACCCCGCTCCCCAGGTTGAAAGTCCTGTGTTTTGCGACCCATCAACCACCCCGACCTCCTCCCTACTCAGATTTTTGCAGTCTAATAATGGTGCTTCGGTCAGATATCTCTGTCTCTCTTCTTCTCTTTCTTGTGTCTGTCTATTCTTTGCTTTTTCTGAGGAGAGATGTAAAATATATCCTATTAAACTGCTTTTATCACTTTTGTTGATGTGTTTTTTGTAACTTTTTACTGTAAACCACTCAATTGTGTCTCTGCTTCTGTCTTTGTCTCTTTCCTTCTTTTTCTCTTCATCCCTCCTTCTGACAGCAGCGCAGGGTTTCATGTGTCTTGTAGCTCAGACTCTTATTCATCACAGCCTGTTGAAGAGTCCGCTGAGGAAACCATTGTGGCGTTAAACCAAGCCAGTGGTCTGGTCATAGGGAACCACATGTGTTCCTAACAGCCCTCCACTGACACACACTCTTGGCTTGACACAGTCCAGACCACAGCGAAGAAGAGCTGTGGTTTTGGACCGGTGTGGTTAGGAGTGCTGCCACATAGTGAGCTCAGGTGTTCTGCCTCGAGGTGAGCCCCTTCAAATGTTTGGAAGTAAATGTCACTGAAAGTTAGAGCATTTCCTTTCCGCATAATAATCAGACATTTTGTAAGTTGCAATGCAAATTAGAAAAGTGTGAGTTGCAGCAGCTGTGACTTTTTGCCCTCATGTACAACCAAACAGTCAAACCACAGTCTCCCTGAGGGTTCTAATGAATACTGAGGCCCAAAAGGACAGAATGTGCAGCTTTTCTAAAAATAAAAAAGGTTTGCTGAATGATACACAGGGAGGCTATTAAACTGATTTGCACAGGAGTGGGTTGGTTGAGGCCACCGTTTGATTATATTTGACCTGAACTTGTAACGGTGGTTCTGGATTGAATGGCTTCAAAAACAAACAATTCTTAAATGTAATACATTATGTATTCAATACAAAGACAGCAGAGCAGAAGAGGAGCTACAACTCCTCAATTCATAGAAAACATATAAAATATATGCAAGAAAAATGTAATTGCTGAGTACTTCTAAACACACTTAAATGCAGACCCAACATACACACACACACACACACACACACACACACACACACACACACACACACACACACACACACACACACATCACATCACATCACATCACATCACATTAAATGACAACAACTGTTCAGTGTTTGGTGCCCTTGGGTTAATGGTCCAAAGAAAAGAGCTTTGAAAGCAAAACATCACATTAATGCAAAGGTCCATTTCGCAATAAAAACAAAATCTGACATAAAAACATACTGGAATGATGTTATTTGCCTGAGCTTTTATTTATAGCAATAGTATCGGATGGATCAACCCATGACCAGATACGTTTAAATGGTTGGACGGAAAAGGATGGACGGGGATTATGAATGAATTAAAAACATAAAAAGAGTCTGCCTTGTGTTGTGTTATACCTCCTACTTAGAGAAGAAAGATAGAAACAAAGACATACAGACTACAGACAAAGGAGATCTGGAAATTAGAAGGTGTGCTGACCTTAGTGATGGCGTGGGCGCATGCTTGTCCCCAAATCTCTATCAGCTGCTGTTGTCCAAACCTGTAGTCCCTCAGTAGCTCTGTCTCGATAGCTGCCGCCTCCCCTTTACTGTCAGACAGAGAAAAAGACACGACATAGTGTTAACAAGAAAGGTATTGTTCATTATCATCATCATCATCAATAAAAATCATCAGCAGCATAACTCTGAGTGGAGGTGTTTAGAAAGAGAATCATGTCGTCACTTGTGTGCTCTGAGCCTCATTTCTGTAAATGGCTTCACACATCATTTAGCCCACCAGCAGAAATGCACAGAATTTAAAGTGCCTGTAGTGTGAAAGAAATGTCCTTTCTGCCTGAATGTACTGTACAAATGGCAGTGCTACACTACAAGTAATAGCAGGCATATACAAGGTAACATTTCTTTGAAATGATACATAATTGAGTGGTTATATGATTAACACAGTGACCCATGAGACACTAGTATTAGTTATGATATTTGTTCACACATGGGTGGTTGGTTCTGAACTGATTGTCCCTTTGCTTCCTCTGGCTGCTCTGTGTGTGTGTGTGTGTGTGTGTGTGTGTGTGTGTGTGTGTGTGTGTGTGTGTGTGTGTGTGTGTGTGTGTGTGTGTGTGTGTGTGTGTGTGTGTGTGTGTGTGTGTGTGTGTGTAGGTCTTTATTAGGGATCTGATTCTGTAACGTCATATACATTCCTTTTACTCTACAGACACCTGGTGGCCCTCCTCAGTACTGCAGCTCAGTAAGAAATATTAGATGATGAAACAATTACTTTCAATTAGAAACAAGGCTGTCTTAATTGTTTTCCCCATTTGCTGTACTTTAAAACATCTCAGAGAGATGTGAGAAAACCCTACAGCAGAAGGAATAATACAGTAGCTAAAATAGGATGAAAGAGTGATTATATGTTTGCGTCTACCCTTCATTTTATCTGACTAGTGCAGAACAATAAGAGCACATGAGAAAACGCGATTATGCAATCGCATAATTCAATGCATAATCAGCCAAAATCGGCATATTTATGCAGGGCTTGCATGATTTCATAATCCCCGCATTTTCGCTGCAAAAAAAAGTCACATATATCTTAGCAGCCATTTTCCTCTGTTGCCATGGGAACGTAATGAAGTGACGTAATTACGCGACGTGAACATCATCGAAAAGCTGCAAATCCCGCGATGAAGCCATGATGAAACCACAATTTTTGCAAGTTCCCGCAATTTCATTGCATAAAACTGCATAAATATCCCGCATATTCCATCGCATTTTTTAAGAAAACGTGCCGCATAATTAAGGATTTTTGCCCGCAACAATCACAAAAAAACTCCGCATTTTTCTGGAAGGACTGACAGCATTGTGCAGTCAGCACTGCCGCAACAGGGTCACTCTGCTCCACTACAAATCTTTACCTCTCAGAAAAGATGAAGAGCTCTTTGCATAAGTGAAAGTGTACGTGTGCCTGTGTGTGTGTTTTTCTTTAGGTTACATTTTTGTTGTTTTGCGTTTACATAACTAGATACCCCATACAATGGATTCATATTATACATTTGCAAACAGATGATTAGAAGTGTGATGGAAATGTTAGTCATTTATGTAGTAAATATGCTGTATTATGCCACTGTCTGCCCAATTTCAGCTCCAATTTCCAAGAAGAAACAGAAAAAAACACTTCTGTTTGTGCTGAGCAATTACACTGAAGGGCTGCATCTGAATCTCTGGGTTATGCTGTGTCCTTGTACAGTAAGTGTGTGTGTGTGTGTGTGTGTGTGTGTGTGTGTGTGTGTGTGTGTGTGTGTGTGTGTGTGTGTGTGTGTGTGTGTGTGTGTGTGTGTGTGTGTGTGTCTTTGTGTGTCAGCAAGCCATTGTGACTAAGTGGGGTTTCTGGCATTTACCTGTGCCAGTGGAGCGGCAGCAGCTGTCACCCACGGCTCACCTCAGGGATGTTTCCTGAGTCACTGTGACAAGTTGATCTTTAGAAAGTTCACCTTGGTCCACAGGGTTCGCTCTGTGTTTGCTGCACCCAGCAGCACCTGAGCTCCTCACAGTTTTAATTGAGCCAAATTGATTCTACATGGGGATAGGCTATTTTATTTTGTTGCCTTTAAAACCGAAAATGGTAACTGTCCAAATTATGTAAAGAAATCCCAAATCTGCTGTGCTGTTGTTGGTTGGTGGAGAACTTTGAACCCAGGACTGATACTATAACATGGTGGTGCTGCTGAACAGGCACTTAGGCCTACTCTTGATCCTTAACATTTCTGACAGAACAGTGTTGTGGGTGTACTGCTCAGTTGCTTGTTAGCCAAGAGGCTCTACCACAAGGGAGCAGCACACAGCATTCATGATAGACTCAAAACAGATGGCAGATGGTTTCATGCCACATACTGCATGTTTTTTTTTAATTACCAGCGTTTGCTTATCATATGCATATGCGCTTATCATAATTATTAATTCAACCATTTCTTTACCTGTAAATATGAATGACTGAGTAAGGACATTGCTGAAAGCTTCAAAACCAAATTGCTTCTAAAGAAAAGCGGCTGTGAATATATCAGTCCTTCCAGAAAAATGCGGAGTTTTTTTGTGATTGTTGCGGGCAAATATCCTTGATTATGCGGCACGTTTTCTTAAAAAATGCGATGGAATATGCGGGATATTTATGCAGTTTTATGCGATGAAATTGCGGGAACTTGCAAAAATTGTGGTTTCATCATGGCTTCATCGCGGGGTTTGCAGCTTTTCGATGATGTTCACGTCGCGTAATTATGTCACTTCATAACGTTCCCATGGCAACAGGGGAAATGGCTGCTCTTGTGTGAAGTAAACGCAACATTTTTCAACTTTCTGCTAAGATATATGTGACTTTTTTTTGCAGCGAAAATGCGAGGATTATGAAACCATGCAAGCCCCGCATATTTTGCGCGGAAATCGGCAATTTATGCGGCGAAAGTGCGGCGTATTTGAAAAAATGCGGCTCCCGCATAAATATGTGGACTTTGGCTGATTATGCATTGAATTATGCGATCGCATAATCGCGTTTTTCTGGAGGGACTGATATATAACCCTGCCCTTGATTTAAAGAAAAATGTGTGTGTGTGTGTGTGTGTGTGTGTGTGTGTGTGTGTGTGTGTGTGTGTGTGTGTGTGCGTGTGCGTGTGCGTGCGTGCGTGCGTCTGTGTGCGTGTGTGTGTGTGTGTGTGTGCATGTGTGTGTGTGTGCATGTGTGTGTGTATGTGTATATAGAGCAGCTGCAGAGAAAATAGGGTCTTATGAGTATTAGCTTGTGTTGCACCTGTAGCCACAGCCATTAGCAGCCAGCAACCTCTCCCTGCGGAGGGAGGGTTGATTTCCCCATGCTGTGTGTGATGTACTCCAGCAGTATGTCATCTTCATTGTAGCACTGAGATAAGCTAAAATTAAACAGTAATGGTTCCTATGGGGGAATGAGGACACTGCGGTAGCAAATACTGGGAGTGTATACCGCAAAGATTAAATAAATAAATAAATATATATATATATATATATATATATATATATATATATATATATATATATATATATATATATATATATATATATATATATATATATATACATATATATATATATATATTAAACAATAATGGAGAAGTTGGGGGTTCTAAAAACATTAAAATGAAAATTTCAACACATTAATAAATTATAATGTGTGATAAAAGTGTGACAATTACAAAGTGTACAAAAAATGAGCAACACTAGTCCTTCATCATCAGCTCTCATTCTTTCCAGCATATTTATTGAAAGAAATAACTCACATAAGGCGTTTAGAGGTACGTGTTGTAGCGTAACATTCTCATCTGGAGAAAATATAGCAACATACCATATGAATGCAATGGGTGAACATAAAAACACCTGTTAAATATAATGTAACCCAACAGGCCTATCTGCAACAGATAGGCCTAGTGTAAGTAGAGTAGCACACAAACATGCTAAATTTACCCTGTAATGTCAACAAAACACTCATAACATGCGTTATGTGTTGTGCCATAGTCTGCAGATGCGAAGCATCCTTGTATCATATGAGAGATGAATTCTTCACTAAATATCAGAAGGGCTTTTATTTTTCTAACATTGGAAGACTGAAATAACCACATTCCCACCCCCTCCCTCTCAATTTGCCTCATTTCCACCTTTTCAGCATGACCTGCTGGTGAGAGAAGTAGCGTGATTAAAATAACTGAAAGTGAAATATTGCTGTTGATATCTTTCCAACCTCTCATTGTACTACACTTGGCAGGGGGAGCTCTATGTTTCTAAGCAGAATTATAGAGAAACAGATGGATAATTTAGTTTTACAAAAATACCAAAGAACTTCTGGCAAATAAAATGAAGAGCATATGAACATACTGCTCGTCACACTTGATAATATCTTTGAGTTATGTTTTAGCTAAGCTAGTAAGCTGCAGTTACTTATTTTTATCTTGTTGTTGGATGTGTTGTTTGTACAATGCCTCATTAAAAGTGATGGTACAGCCGGGCTGATGGCTGCTCCAGATTTACTGTTCTGTGTAATTATCTAAACTGTCCCCACTAGTAGAAGGCCATGTGCATGCATGATGGGAACTGTGCTGGTCAAATAAAGAGTAGGTAATATTATAATAATAGATCACTGCCTTGGAGAGGACAGAGCGAATAAAAACAGTGTCCATTAGGTCCACAGCCCTCTTTTCCACTCTGTGCCTGTCCTCTCTCCCATTAACTGTCCACTTGGCGTTCTATCTCACACTCAACCCTTTTTAATGATACTTCAGGCCCTTAAACGCAAATAAAGCACCACATCAAACAACATGTTGATAGAAGGACATCTTTGTATGTCTGTTTCTGTCCTCTTTATAGTATACAAATCTGTGACATGTCCTTATTCATTAACATATATTGTGTTGCTGTCTACAGTTAATAGAACACATAATTCAGAATTCAAATTGATAATTCAGCCTAAATAGTTGGCGAAAGCTTTTGTGTTTGCTACAATTGCTGCTATAGGATTCTTTCAGGAATCAATCAGTCAGCATACAGTAATTGATGTGTTCTAAATTTTTGATGAAGAACCAATATCTGTGGAAACCCTTCTTCAACATGAAGTCCAAGGAAAGCAATGTCTCAGTACTAACATCTCATTGGAAAACTGTTGCTGCATGTGTTGTTTGTCACCAAATATATACCGTACAAGAAATAATTGCATTTATAGGCTATGTACATATAATGAACCTGCGTTATCTTTCATTTTTTATTAATTACACTGCCATGTGAACCTATGGAGTACTCACTGGCCAACTATTACAGTATAAAAGGATTCATAGATACTATTTATCAACTTATAGGTGTCAGTTAGGGTCCAATATGTTCCCTTTGTAACCACAAATCTATTGGCACATAATCTATGCATATATTTTTGATGTAAAGAAGTGATCAATACATCAGATAAATTATTGGGGTTCCTATAGATTGCTTACCAAGCATTGTGTTTCTGAGTGATATTCACTAATTAATTTGTCATCATATCTACAGAAGGTCCTTTTTATGGCATTACTGCAGCAAAGAGAATTATTATTGTAAGATGGAAACCCCTGCATAGTTTTCATATTTAACAGTGGGTGTCCTCTTTTCCTAATCCCTGGTTGCCTATGACGTTCCGTGTGAACAGTGTAAAACTGACCAAAACCTTTTTTTTTTTTAGAAAAGTTGGTCACAAAACACAGGATATCTCATTCAACCATGATAAATATCAAAAGAAGCTTCTACGCTGTGATGCAAAAAATATACCTAGGCCGAGCTTTCTGACCTGTGTCACATTCTGTGTTACAAAAAGTGCAGCAAGATATGTTGACAATATTCACTCTGCTATTTCCTCCTCTCTTATATCGGCATACTCCTTTCAGTCACCTCACTTGTGCTTTCTCTCCACTGCCCTGTCCTATGATCTCCAACTTTTCTGATCTGTCCTTCTGATCTCTCACTCACCCTAGTTTACCCTTTTCCATTAGGTTCGCACTTCACTGAACCAGAGTGATGGCAGATGAAGGGGTGACAACAAGAGTCACGCAGAGAAAAAGAAAACAGAGAGCACATGGGAGATGACTCACCCTGGTTGATTTGATCTGTTGTGTGTTCTGTGTTTTGCTTCTTCTTGACCTACATATTTTTGATTTGAGGAATGTCTTAAGAGGACAATTGCAGAATGCAGCTTCATACCACTATATAAGCAGAGAGGTAAAGCCATTATTACTCATATTAAGCCTCACTTTCATCAGTACCCTGAAGATAATCTCGTTATGGACACTCTGTGTCTGTGTGGACAGCTTTGTTCCTGCTAAAAGGTTTTGGTCATAATTTTGGCATCATTCTGATGGACATGCTTATGTCCTACAAAGCCTTATAGCTTATACTATGTTACTGAAGGATGGATCCCCTGCCATTAAACAAGATTAGCAGTAGGCTTTACCAGGTGTGTGTGTGTGTGTGTGTGTGTGTGTGTGTGTGTGTGTGTGTGTGTGTGTGTGTGTGTGTGTGTGTGTGTGTGTGTGTGTGTGTGTGTGTGTGTGATCTAATTTAACACGTCTCATCTCAAGACACCTTTTATCATCAGTCACGCCTCCTGGTGTGTATCTCCAGGAAGTCCTGCAGCATCCAGCTAAGAGGCAATGCAAAGGGGAGTGCAACAGAGAAATGCAGGATGGTTCAGATCCAAATTGCTTAAAGTTTAGAGAACAGAGATCTATCTTTGTTGGTAAAAATGAGAATAAAATTGATAATGACTTTTAAAAAGGCATCAATGGGAATTCAAGCATCAGACACATCAGAGGGGAAAAAATGCATGCAATGACATGAGTGTGCACTTTAAACAATGCCGTTACTCGAGCAAAACAAAAGAAATATCAGGCCGTTACACAAAACATATCTCAAATAAAAAGAACAATGCCCTACAGTATATGAGTTTATGTCTGAATGTGTTGGTTATGTAAGTGTTTCTTTTCTGTCTTTGCTATCTGAGTACATAGCATATGCAGTGTGGATAGTGCAGCATTACCATGTTCCAGCTGAAATTACTACAATCCTGGAATAATTAATATAATCACAGCATTGCTGGTCCGAAACACGAACAAGCAGGAGTTATTACGAGGTGTTTACGGTGTCACATTTGTAGATTGCTGGAAGCATAAAGATACGTGTTATGTATCCCTCTTCACAATTTGTTTATGAGCGGGTGGATCAGGTGCCACAGTAGTGGGAGTGTCTCAAAATCAGCCTCAGCTGGCAGATAGGAGCTGGCCTTGGTCCTCCATATGGTCTCATTCTAACTGCCCAGCATGAGCCCCTTCATGCTGCTCAATTCTTATCAAATCAGGATGGCATGATTCACGTTTTTTCAAGTCTCCAATAATGTAGGTGTGGCTGTGTGTGCGTGTGTGTGTGTGTGTGTGTGTGTGTGTGTGTGTGTGTGTGTGTGTGTGTGTGTGTGTGTGTGTGTGTGTGTGTGTGTGTGTGTTTGAGAGAGAGAGAGAGATAGAGAGAAAGAGAGAGAGAGAGAGAGAGAGTCACATCCATATGACTATCTACAGGCACATCATTCTTTTCAATCAGGCTTAATCAGTTTTGCTGTCTGCTCATGTTCCTAATATCCGGTACGATGAGACAGACATTCTTTAGATAATCTCAATCAGTGGCTCCTGCATCTTGTTCTCATAACTCATTTCATCCCCCAGCCATGAACATGGATCATATTTACCTAAAGCCACAGGTGTTGGCAACTTCATTTCTGTGTTCTATTTCCTGTGAGTGTGTGTTCTTGTGAGCTAAAAATGTCCATCCATGAGTCAGGTCTACTCCATTATTCTGTTTCAGATGGCATGCATTGCAAAAGAATAAGGACTTTTATCTAGATGGAGGAGCACCCACACCCACCCACACATGCTCAAACACAGAGATGCACAAGACATAAATGAGAAGGGCACACCCACATGTAATAACAGGTTACATAATCGCATGACCCCTCCAGTACTCTTGAATCCTTTGACCCAGTTATCCAAACTATCCATATAAAACCAGGGGGCCAGGGGCCATCAGCAACACAAAATGTGAGGCGTATGTTGTCACATTCGATACATTTCCACTGAGACAGGGTCTTGTCCTCCAGCTACTGGAGGCAGAGCAGAATGCCTAACGCAATTTATAAGGCCGCCAGCCAGGACACAACAGACTGATGACCTATCTGTGTTACCAAGTGACCTGAAGTTTAATGACAACAATGTATCAGTGCTTTGTGCTTCAGGAGGAAAAGCTTGTCTTTAGAGAGAGATGTGGCCTGGCTGTGGTTATATTTGAATATGTCTGTCTCTCTACCTCCAGATAGATCCATAATATACCTTAGAGTGACTGACCGTATTCACACACAGCATCAACAAAAAATCTGTCTTCAGTGACCATAATGAGAGTTTGCTTTTCTACTCGATATAATGTTTCTTTGCAGCCAGCATATGATGGACCTCATTTTCTCCCCCAGTGTGCCCCTGATGGACAGCCCTGGTGCCATAGCAACAACGCTCCAAGAGTTATGTGACCGCCCATAATGAGCAAGCTGGAGAAAAAGAGCTCAGTATGCCCCTTTATATCCAAACAATAACTGACCCAAAAAAGACCATCAATTTTAGCATCCACCAGTTCAACTTGCTTGCTTCCATGAGTGAAATTGTAATTTTGGTGGTTCACCTTAGATCATCAATGCGGTCGAATGCATCCACAATCACCTCTAAAAGTGATTGGGGTTCGGTTTGGTTGGACTGTCAATTGTTTTCCTGTCTGGTTGTAAGAGCTTTAATCTAAGAAGAATTGACTTCCCACCTTACTCAGTTTTTCACCTGTTACGAACAAGTTTCACAGAGAGGGCTTATGCTATGCCCGTAACACAACACCCAAACACAGTGAGAAGGGCACAATCCTTCACTGGCTTCCCACCCAATAAAAACTAAGGCTATTAATCTATTGCTACGAATCTATTGCTACCAGAAAGTAAGAATTGCAGCCCTCCCTCTTTTTCTTTACATTACCCCCACTGTCTTTACTTGAAACTCAAAAGTACAAATTTGAACAGAATTTTCCATAGTTTTAGGCTGATGTTCCGTTTGCACACAGTGATTGGGGAATATTAGGGAGGTTTCGCTGACTTATCTGTCAAAATGACACGTTCAAGACATTTTCCTTGACTCCTGCTGGTGTTATTTGCAATCAGTGATGTAGTATTTTGTACTGTATACTGTAAGCCATTTTCTCAAATGAACTCCGGACGATGTTAGGAGAATCAGATGCGGACATTGTCTGGAGGTTCCCTTTCACACATATAGCACTTGAGATTGTCTGTGCCAGATGCATTCTCACTTACTAGAAATACTGTTTGGTTTAGGTGAGGGGTGGTGCATGGGTAAAGCATGCAGGAGGCAGGACATGATGCAGATTGCACTGCGGCACGGAGCTGTTCACAATTTGGTCATAAACAACAAAGTCTCTTGCCGTTCCTTGAATTTGTCTGACGATTTCAGCATCGGCCTTTACCAACAGAAGTTCCCAAATCTCGTTGTCTCTCCAGTTTGACATTTTCTAGGCTTCTTTGTGTAAATCACCCTTCTTCTTCACCCTCAGATGTTTGTTTCTTCCGGTTTAGAGTTGAATACTCTGTACAATGACCTGCTCTATTCACACAGGGGCTTAATCCGAGATTACATGGATTTGGTACTAGTGAGCTGGCAGGGTAAAGTACGGTGGCCCTGAAGTGCAAACCACGACAGCAATTTGCACAACACAACAGCAAATAACACAACACGACAGCAAATCACCACAACACAACAGCAAATAACCACATAACACAAGAGGTAGTGTTGTGTGAATTGCTGTCGTGGTTTGCAATTCAGGGTCACTGTAGTAAAGGCAGCTGAGGATGTCTGATTCAACTGATTTGGACATTTGCGTTCTCACATACAGCTCTGCCGGGTACTGTCTAGATAATATCAGATTTACAGTACATGTGGGAAATTTTAAACACTAAGCATGAATGCTTGGTTTGTCAGTTCACCTGCCCAAACAAACTGGACAAATGTTTTACTGTACAATGCATGGGCAAGGCATTTATATAATGTATATATAATATATAATTATGTAGTAAACACATAGATCCATAGTTAGTCTATCAGTCTATCAGGGGCATCATGATGTGGAGGAATCCGACCTCAACATGGAACATTCATCATGAGTACTGGCTGTTGTACCAAACCACTTGATAAAAGTCTTGAATGTTAGCAGAAAAAAAGGCATTACCATAACCATAACTGGGTGCTCAAAGCATTCACAATAACGGTGGAACAATGGGTCTTAAATGTGTGGAACGCAGAGTGATGCAGTAAGATTTATATTGTTGAAAACCCTTTATTGCTCTGTGGGGCTGTAATAAAAGTGAAAATGAGAAAATAAACTGTAAGAGAGAGAAGTCAACGCTATTATGGCAACATAACAAAAATAAGTGAAGGATAGATGGAGAAGGTGGAGAGGCTGCAGACTAGAGGAGAAGAAAACGACACGGCATAATTAGAACCCCTGCCACCGGCAGTGTTGAGATACGAAGGAACAAGTCAGACTAATAAAACCCTGCCATGAAGAGGACAGTGTTCCTACCACTCTCTGCTGTGGTTGGTTGTTTGTGGGTAAATACATGCTTTTCTCCAAGGCTGTAAACTAAAAGACCACAGTGCTTTACTGTGGCAGCACGAGACAGCGTTTAATCAGTGTCAGTGCTCTATCATTATGTGGCCAATGTTGACTGGGAATTGATAGGACCACTGAAACCAGCCAGAAGTGTGTTTTAGGTGGGTCTATAATCCCACCAGGCCTCTGTCTACAGCTTTTACAGCAATTTGGCTCCAGATGTCAAAGTTGGTTAGCTACAGGACACAGTGTAACAGAGTGGGGGGGAAATATATCAGGACATGTGGTGGAAGAAAGGATGTAACAACAAAAGAGAAAGACGCAAAAGAGAAGGACACAGAAGACACAGGCAAATTACAAATACATGCATTTACATACACATTGATACAGATACATAACAGAGATGAAGATTGTCGTAGGATGACTGATTTTGCACGTATGCGTGACTAAACTACTTATTACAAAAATATAAAGGCTTTCACTTAAAAAAAAAAGATAAATGTTGCTGCAATGCTGCAATTTAAAAATGTGCAGTGTAGCTAAAATCAAGTAAATTTGAACATTTAATATTCTGCTGATCAGGCCAACAGTAAACCGCTCACTACTCCAGGGAAGAACATTTAAAAGATGTTATCATCATTTTTGATGGAAGCCATCTTATTGGTATTGCATATGAGGGTTTTGCCTTTTTTCTGTTTAATTCTAATCAGTTACTGCACAAGAGGGAGCTGAGGGCGGGATACTACAAGATTCAGATAGCAGTTACAGGGGATGTATTCTGGTAATTCAAATGTTCCTGCATCTGAGGATGCTGAAACTTTGATGTCAGGCTGTTATGTTGTCATGCTATCATGTGAGCAATGAGTCATACTGCACTTAGTGTCCATATCCTTTAAACACTGTTCGTTGCTACCCCTGCTGAACTTAATTTACTGTTCGTTTATTTTAACATAAATACCAATAAAAATGACAAAAAGTATTTTTAATAGAACATTTATTGTAAAAAGAACCTTAGAACACTACATGTGTGTGTGTGTGTGTGTGTGTGTGTGTGTGTGTGTGTGTGTGTGTGTGTGTGTGTTTGTGTGTGTGTGTGTGTGTGTGTGTGTGTGTGTGTGTGTGTGTGTGTGTGTGTGTGTTCTCGTTTAACTATATTCGTGTGGTCCAAAAACCGGGAATACAGTATACTTGTGGGGTCCGACCAGCTTTGTGGGGCCCAAAATGCTGGACCCCACAAGGTTAAAGGGCTGTTTGAGGGTTAAGACTTGGTTTTAGGATTAGGGTTAGAATTAGGTTATGGTTAGGGTGAGGGTAAGGGTTAAGGTTAGGCATTTAGTTGTGATGGTTAAGGTTAGGGTAAGGGGCTAGGGAATGCATTTTGTCAATGACGGGTCCCCACAAAGATAGTGAGATGCACGTGTGTGTGTGTGTGTGTGTGTGTGTGTGTGTGTGTGTGTGTTTGTCTGTGTGTGTGTGTGTGTGTGTGTGTGTGTGTGCGTGCATGCATGTGTGTGCCAACATTGGTGGTTCACATGCACAAGTGGCAACATGACAACATGAATTGTAGTGTAGAGTTCAAAAGAATTATCTTAGGGTGGCAAATCTGATTTGAGTTTCAAAGATTTGACAGCAAAAGCACAGTCACTGTGGTAACACTTTACTTGAAGGTATCTACATAAGAGTGACATGACACTGTCATGACACATGAACCCTAACTCTAACTTATCATGACAAAAACCGAATGACGCTTATTAAAAGAAGCGTTTTGTCATAAACGTTTATAACTTGTTTATAATGTTTATGATACGTTCATGACAATGTCATGTCACTCTTATGTAGATACCTTCAAGTAAAGTGTAACTGTCACTTTTATTCTTAGAGATTTAGACTTAGAGAGTCTGAACTAAACTACTAGAGAGCCATGCGAGGCTAACCTAGAATATTGTGATCAACCAAATCAGACGCAGAACTCAGCTCAAGATCATTAGTGTGATCCTTAGTAGACCAGCTTCAGTAGACTGTGACTTGTGACCAGATAGTTATTTGCTGACTTTTTGTCATTTAATGTTCAGGACTGCAGGCTCTAAATAAGGTCGTTTACATCTACTGTGTATTAAATGCTGTTTTGTACTGAGGCAAAACTAGAAAGCTAGGGGTGAGATTGAGATGTTATGAACTTGTAGGGCATGTCTGTTGCAACCCTTGCATTCCTTCCCTCTCTGCATCCTATCCCCAGCCAGTCTGTCCCTTAGTGGGGCAGCAGGGCAGGTTCAGCTGTCAAACAAAGGATGCACAAAGGGCCCACCAGGAGCTCTGCATGTTTTATGTCATTCTGCCAATTCTGTCTGTGTTTATGGACTGGTGATTGTGTTTTATTATGTTCTAGTCTACGATCAAGCTAAAAAATTTACAATAACATCTAAAGACAAAAAAGAAAACTCAAAATATGGACCTACATAATGTGCATGTGCTGAAATAAGCGCCCTACTTCTGCAACGCACAAGGGACACCTGTAGTTTTTTTAGTTTGGAGTATAGGGGTGCAGTGTGGGTGATGCTGAAGACAAACACTTGGCACAGTAATTTTATTTATTTTCATCAGTAAATTTCCCCATTCCAGCAGGACAGCACGGGGCCCTGTCTCAGCTTGGCTCCTTGGAAAGACTAATCTCCTTCCTGCTCGTTCTTCTTATGGCTCTATTTTGTAGCATGTACCCAGGGGAAGACGAAAACGAAAATTATGCTTCAGCTGCTGTTCCATAGATTTCTTTGAATTTTCATTCTACCTAATCATCCTGTCAGTGTGTGTATTGGCCATATGTGAATGTGTGATCCAATCCCGTCTCTCCTGACTCATTTCTCTTTAACTGGCAAAATGCATGGCAAAATGGATTCTGTTTCATAAGAAAAGGCTGGTTGGTCAACTGAAAGGCAATTAGATACAGAACGCATGCAGCACACAAACAGCCGAGAGCATATCAATGAGAAAGTACAGCCTCAAACACGCACTGTCAGTGTCTCTCTGCGTCTCCTCATGTTTGGCCAGAAGCCTTCACACCAAGTGAGGTTTTGTTTCTGACACAACAACATCCCTGCACCTGCATGCGCACACACAACACACACACACACACACACACACACACACACACACACACACACACACACACACACACACACACACACACACACACACACACACACAGGGTGTGTATAATTGATGAGCACAGCAGTAGGGGGAACCATGAGAGGGACCACAGAGCCATCACATCGAAAAACTGGCATTCGGCCGACCTTTTGCAGCTACGCTGGCATGTGTGTATGCATGCATGCATATGCGTGTGTGCGTGGGCGCATGTGTGGATGTGTTTATTCTGCTTGGGTAGCAGGTGGCTAGGAAAAGAGGTGCGAAGAGACCAAGGCTTAGTTGATGAAGAGAGTATTCTTCAGAGACGCTTTGAATAAAAACAATGATGATGAGAGAGTTGAAAATAAGGTGGAGGAACAAGAGAGGAATGCTTCAGCGAGGTGCCTCTAACGAGAGCAGAGCAGTCAGGCGTTATGACAAACCTGAACTTAACTCCAGATTGAGAAGGTGGGACTCATGTGACTCAATCATGCAAACAATGAAACTGTTCTCGCAGTCAAGTGCTGCTTCACACAAGCAAATAGCCAGCCCCTGTGGCATGGTGTTGTGATATCGACACTCTTGTTACACATGTAAAAGCCTCATGACTTCAGAAATGGATACTAAATTCCAACTGCTGCCCTACACTCACCCTTGGCTTCGTGCCTTACTGACAGATGAACTTGTCTGTTAAAGGTCCATGTGTGCAGCTGTAACCTCCGGCTACAAACGGCTTTTAACTGTAATGTATGCACATGTGACATTTCCCATACATTAGGAACAGAATGTCGCACAAGCTGTGCAGCCCGGGAAGCCTGGCAGGGGGTAGTATATGAGGGGTGTGTGTGTGTGTGTGTGTGTGTGTGTGTGTGTGTGTGTGTGTGTGTGTTTGTGTCTCACATGGGGCTTATGTGAGTACAGTGCGTACAGTCAAAATGATAAGAAGGTGAAAGAGCAACAGCAGCAGGAGGAAACGGAGGTACAGATGTGTGAGCTGCACGCCGCAGAGGTGTGATGTGGAGGACAAGCCGCCATGCAAAGCCGGCTTCTGTCACTGCTGCCTACACGAACACTTCCATCGGCTCGGTTACAGCCAACTGGCAGCTATTAGACCGCCGTTAAGTCATTTGTTTTTATTAATAGATTGTCATTTCGACAGGATTATAAAAAGAAGACTTAGATTAGAACTAGCATGAATTAAATTGTTATAATATTTTCAATACAACTCATAGTAATCTTTTCATACCTTAGTGCAGGTTGCATTATGGGACTTATATGCTAAATATAGCACAGTCCCACCAACAAAACCTTTATCTCCTGCCATTGGTCACTGCTGGTCAGGGCAATTATGCACAGTCTAAAGCCAGTGATATCAAGAACAGCAGTTTTTTTGCATAACTAAATGGATGGTCATTATCTCAACGCTGGCTAATCTCATAACCTCGACCTTGAGTGTGCTGTGGAGGAAAATAAATTCACAGAAGAACTTTTATTTAACTGTTACTGCTTCAAAAAACTTTTTTCTCCCTTGCGTCTTACTCATATCCTTTCTTCCATATATTCATTGATATGCACTTTTTAGCTAATCCTTTGAGAATTATTTTTGTTTATTTCCTCCTTTCATGTAGGTTATACGGTATGACTATTGCAATACTGGGAGCACTTACTTTAATTTGTTAATCTTGTGTTATCCAAGAAGTACATTTATCTGGTCATTTTATTCTTGTCTAGCTGAACTACTGTGCAGGTAGATAACTGAAATGTAAAATGTAAGCCTGAGATAGGAAAGTAGGTAGCAGTTGCACAAAACAACTAGCAGACAACTAAATAAATGTCATCATCATCATGAAAGCACAAAGATGATTCTGCCTTTATCCACCAGCTGAATGACAACAAAGACCAATTGTGGCAACAGACGTGACGTTATTTACACAAACATGCCAGCAGAAATAAAACGGAAGAATAAGTCGACATCAAAGTATCCTACATTTGGAATAGTTGATGAACCTAGCTGGACTGTTACAGTTTCTGCCAGATTTGTGCTAATCAAAGCAAATGCAAGAAGAGACAGAGCAGAAGCCAAATATATTTAGCTTTAACATTTAGCTTTAATATTTGAATAATCAAAACAAGCTGAAGAAGAAGAAGAAGAAGAACAAGAAATGACCAAAGCAGACCACATCTGTATGTACAATAGTTACTGATTCTGGTGTAGACACAGCTGGAATTCATGAGTCTGCAGGCTTGTAGATCAGTGTAGGAGTGGGTGCAAATCTGTGCATTAGTGTTTGTTCATGATAATGTATACACAGTTTGTATGTGTGAGCTGCACAGGGGTTAGTGATTAAGGCTGAAGCTAAAGGATGTAGCCATAACAAAGGAGACACATCCATAGTGCTGAAGTTACAGCTCCCCTATCAAAGGCTGACACTGGGGGCTTTCTGGTGGCTCACCTGGTTAAGCGTGTGCCCCATGTACCAAGGCTTTGTCATTACTGCATAGGCCCGGAATCGATTCCAACCCACGGCCCTTTGCTGCATGTCCCCCACCCCACCCCTTTTCTGTCTACATCTTTTCTATTAATTAAAGACACAAAAGCCCAATAAATAATCTTTAAAGCTTGACGTTGTGGTCTGAGACATCTGTGCTGCTCAGTTCAGGTGATCTTGATCTGTAGGTAATTTTTCCCGCACTAGACATCTACAATGAGTTTGGGCTCTCTTATAACAGGTAAAACAGGTGGTGTTAATATTGTGGGGGATGTTTTCTAATTGCAGTGGCTGAAACAAGTGCATGATTTTACTAAATTGTAGTACAATCAGCAGAAGTAATCAGCCTTTACGTCTCTGTTGGTATGTATGATTAGTGGCTTGGCATCACATCCTGATGGTAGTGTTTTCAGATTTCCCTTGGTGCATTATGTTTGCCTAGCGCGCCCCTCCATCATCACTTTGTTTTTGGGGGACTGACACTGCACATGTGACACTGAGGGTGGTCTATTAGATATGGGTCAGTGTACTTCCTTGATTGTTCCGTCGCCGCTGGAAATTCCGCCGGATTGTCACTCTTTTCGGCCGGATGTCCGTTACCTTCAGCTTTCTTTGTGTTGGAATTCTAAACTCCAGTGGATTTATGAGGACTATGGTTAGCTGCTCCTCAGATCTTTGCAGGGTAAATCCAGACAGCTAGCTAGACTATCTGTCCAATCTGAGTTTTCTGTTGCACGACTAAAACAACTTTTGAACGTACACATGTTCCACCAAAACAAGTTCCTTCCAGAGGCTATTTTGCGGCGCCAATACTTAGACGATTGTGATTAGTTTAAAGAAATGCCAAAAAAACAGAGCACGTTTCTCTCCCCTCCTGGAATGGTGTGTGGACTAGCCAGACCCTCCTCCGCAGTACTGTGGAGCAAGGTCTGGCAATTCGAGTCAGTGTGACCATTTGCCCTGCTACAACTAATATCAGAGTGTGCCAGAGTGCACAATTTAAAATTGAAACTTAAGAACTGGCAGATATGGTGTTATCTATCTGAAACAAATAAAATTGCATTTCTCAGTTTTGAACTATAGTGTTGAGTTTCACACCGAGGATTGTGTGCATGCCGGAAGGAAGGGTGTTTCCCTGTCCGAAATAAAAAAAGATTTCTCAGTTTTTAATATGGGTGTTAAGTTGCACACCGAGTGAACAGAAACAAAAAAGAGGGTCTCTGGCTAGAGTAGGCAAGTCACAGAGCAAAACTAAACCTAAACGAGCTTCTGTCAGTACAATCACATGTAAAGATGAAACTATGTACCAAAAAGTGCCAGAGGTCAACATGCCAATAATCCAGCTATTGAACCAGTTCCAGATGAAACTCCAAAGTGGTTTGTATCACAAGTCTAAGGTGAATTTTACACTGATCCTTTTATAGATAATCTCTCAGACTAAACAGAGTCATCACACCCACAGATAAGGCATTCCTTACCCAATGACAAGTTAATTTAACACTTTCCACATGGAACACATGACTGACATGATGAAATGGAGTTATAAATAGATGAGAGAAGCAGCCAGTGCGTGGGAGAAGTGTAAACCATTATGGGATGAACATCATCCTACACTTGTAAAACTTGTTACAATGCTGTATTCTGAGGAAAATCCATAAGAAATTCAGATGAGGATGTTGAAGAGCAGATAGCTCAGATAGATGTTTTTCCATTTATGATCATGGGTGACGTGCTTGACTGATTTGCTGGCTATTTGTGAGAAAGCAGCAAACCCTAGGGAAAACCCCATAGCTTGTAGCTTTTGTGTCTTCTGTCAAGCAGACTACTGAGTACCATCACTACAATGGAAAGGATTACCGTTTCATTATCACAAAGGCGCTCCCTGAGATTACTGAGGGTAGAATTAGTAGCAGAAGTCCCCCTCGTTTATAAGAAATATGATGACTCAACAACTTTTGTATGGGCTGATGAGGGTTACTTGAATAATTTCTGGAGAACATTGTCAGAGGGGAGAGGTTTAGGAGGAAGAGGTGGTTACGCAGGCAGACCTCAGCAACAGCGAGGCAGAGGGAGAGGACAGAGAGGGTCCAAAGACTTTTCATTTTACCTGTAATATCCTGTGATGATCCTCAGATCAGGTTTCAGCACAGATCTGTTATTATTCCAAATTCACTTGTGAGCTTGCTGGGAAGAGATTAGCTTTTGGGGGGTTTATTAACATTCACAAAGAAGGGATTCTCTATCAATGTCCCAACAGCAAGTTCTGTTTTATTTTAAACAGTCAACTGAGGCAGACGCTGAAGCTAACAAAACATCAATAGAACAGCATGTCAGCCTACAAACCATGGTTTCAACTCTATGTCTAGAGAAATACTGGCCACTTGATATACAATCTCCTCAAATATTTGCCACAGACACCATATACCACACGTGTCAATCCTGTGCCTATGCCTAATAAGGCTGAGTGGAGATTTACTCAGGACCTCAGAGCAATCAATGATTTGATTATTCTATTACCACCTATTGTTCCTGGTGTTCAATTCATCCTTACTGCTATTCCAGCGAAGGACGCATTTTTTGAGCAGCTGCATTTTGTGCTGTAGTAAGAGAAATCATTTTGCACCAGGCTGTACTCTGATTCATATATTGATGAACTGCTATTCACTGCTGAGAAAAATGTGTCTGAAAAAGCCTTACTAATGCTGTTACAACACCTGGCTCGCTGTGGACATAACACGTCGTTGTCAAAGTTGCAATGGTGCAAACAGGAAGTTCAGTCTTTGCGATTCCTGCCGTCCAAAGGGTTGATGATGATGATAGATGATAGGATACGAACCACTAAACAATTGTGATCGGATTGTTTCATAACACTCACCCTTTTTATCCCTCCCTCTTTATACATTTTTTTAAAGCCGCAAAATAATGGTTTCTTGGCTGTCTTACATAAAAAGGCCTCTTGAGAAATTATCTCTAGCGTTGACAATTTTAGTGCCACCCACTCTGTTTGTCTCTGGCAGGCCTTTAGGCTTTATATTTACTAATTACTAAGAGTTGACAGAAATAAAAAAAAAAACTGTAGAAACCCATGTGCCTCCCCCTCTGTCTGCCTGGGTGTCATTACAGCAATTGTTAGATAATGTTCACAAAGGAATTGGATTTTTGGCTGAGAGAGCAGGAAAAATCTGATTTATAGATGTAATAGATGTGAGCTCAGAAAATCCAATAACTAGATTTTCCAAAAAAAAAAAAAAAGGGAAAGCCACAGCACCTGTCCGTCTGTCTGCCAGTGCTTCTTTGATTTTCATTCCCTCCCTTCCTCTTCTCTCGAGGAATTTGTGTAAACATTTGGTTGATTGTCCGTTGATTCCTTTATCTGGATCTCCAGGTCACTGTCTCACTAATCCGCTGGTTCACAGGTCACCGGGGACAATGTCCATCAAAGCATCCAGGATGCAAGAATTACCCTGCACCCCCAACCGATCATCTGACAATGAGTACCGGAAGAAGACTGAAAAATAGATCTTAGCGTGGGGAACCTGGGCTGAGAGGCACTGTTAGTTGTCAGGCAAAGAAGAACACAAATGAAAAACTACCATGATGCTAATTCAATTTGTAGCCTACATTACTGCCCTCACTCCCACTACTATTATCTTAACTTTTGAAAACCAACTTTAATTTCATTTTATATTATCCATCAGGGAATGAGGAAGACCCGGTAAATAACAACAGCGAGTTATATAAAAGACGAGACAAGTCGTTTACATAATCAGAATTCAGGGACAGCGTTCCCTCCGACGGGAAACAAAACAGAACCGCAATCAGGACTCAGCAGAGCGAGACAGTGAACCCAATTACTGAAAATTGGGAAAGCCTTCCTGGCTGCAAACAGCGGCACACAATCACACACATCACTCAAGACACAGTTGGAGACACAATACCTAAGGACAAACGCATGATGTTCCTTTCTTAAACTCACAAGGACACAAATGCATTCACAGAAAGGAAAACGCATCAACAACTGAGAATTTATATAACTGGTCAGCTTCATACTTTCACAGTCAGTTACATCTGTCTCTCCCTCTCTTTTTTGCCAATTTCTTTTCATTTTCAATCATGCACGACTGGAGCTGCTGAACAGAAAGAATATAGAGAGTACAATTGTATCGCAAACACACAAAAATAAAGCATTGTGTGATGAAGATTTGTTCAATAAATCTGCATGTAACCACAAACTGAAGAGGTCTCGGCTGAATTGTATTACAAGTTAAATATCGACAACACCACCTTTGGGTCTTTTACCTAAAGAGTACCATACCTTGTGGTTTAAACCCAATTTTCTCACTTTTAACTACTTCCCAACAGGCAAGTCCACAACAATTGGATTAAGAGACAAAAGTATTATATATTTAAGAAATCAGTGCGAATATGTAAAAACATATTTAAACCAAGACCAAAATAATTGTTGTCAACCGAAAGAACACAAAATGTCTTAAAAAAAACATCTTAAACAATCTTTTAAAATGTAGAAGATACTAAAAGTGACCTACAGAGGGGCTATATACAGCTAAATTCAAACTGGGGAGGCACATCAGGCACCTGGCTTAAAAATTCACACAACACTGCAGTAAATAAAACAAATCACAGCAAAGGCACTCTTTAGCTAGTCTCGCATTGCCAGACCTTCCTCCACAGCGCTGTGGAGGAGGGTCTGGCTAGCCCACATAGCATTTCTGGATAGGAGAAAACGTGCTCTGGTTTATTAGCATTTCTTTAAACCAATCACAATCGTCTTTTGCAGCGCTAAGCGCTGGATGGAGCAATGCCTCTGCAAAATAGCCTCAGGAAGGAACCTGTTTTGGTGGAACATGTGCACGTAGAGAGGCAAGCTCTGGAATTAAAATGGTTGTCGAGTATGTGATGAGAATTTTACAAAAAAGATCAATATCATTTGTTTGTCGGTTCTAGTGAATCGACCGGAGTTGCCGACACAAAAAAAAAGCATGCACACATGTGAAAAAGGAGCCGCTTGCTACTCCTTAACCCAGGCTGTACTACAGCAGCTGTAGCCGCTATTACAAAAACACATTTACAAGAGAGCTTCAATTTAGTTGTCCTCCATGAATCAAAGCTAGAAGCGAACTAAAACCAAAATAACAATAAAATGTCAACTTAAACAATCAAAAGGCCGTACAATAAAAACCAGGCAAAAGTTAATAAAAAAGCTCACTGGAGTGGACATGACAAAGCCCGACTGAACGTGCCGGTTACATCCAGATTTAATTTGAGGGTTGCATCTCTTCAAGGTATTTAAAAACACATCACCTGCATGTCTCAGCCAGCCAGGCAACATCTCTCGCTGTGGATGGTTTCTATGGCAACTGGCCAAAAGCTGATGTGAGTGACTAGTGGTAATAGCTGACAAAAAAAGTGAGGCAAAACCCCCTCTGGATCTTATTATCAATTTTCTGGTCCTCATCCACTTTTTTTTTAATTTCTCCTTCTCTCTTTTTCTCCTCCTCCCTCTCTCTGTTTTGGTTGAGCTGCACCTTTCTCCATCTCCCCACATTGATTTTCCCGTGGCAACGACATAAGGCGAGTTGTTACTGGGCATCGCTCCCATTCTGTCACCATGAGAACACTTTCCTTTCCACTTACATTCCTCAGAATAGCTCTGACCCCTGTCAGCAAGTCGCCCATGGGGTCCAGAGGAGAATCCGCTGAAGGCTGAAGAGCTACAAATGAACAAATTTGGTTGTAAAAGGAGATACTGTGACCGCCATTTGAGAAACGGTATGTCTATTGTTAAAGAGGATATTTTAATTTCAATTTGCTGCTGAAATTACATTGAGAGGAGTTGACACAGTTTGAGAATCTCCCTGCACCACCTTCCTTTCGAGATGTTCCAGGCACGACCGACCCCAAGGGAGTTGCCTTTTGCTACAATGACTCCTCTGTGTTTCACATCACTCCAGTTATACTGAAGAAATAAGAATTTCTGAAATTTCATAACCCGTTACTGAGATGTATGCAAGTCAGATGCCCTGTCTGTGATGGCATGGTTAATAAACAGGATTTGGACCCAAAAGCATGACTCACTGACTAAGTAGATGGAGTATAATACTAAGTTTGCTGAAACAACTATGTTTATATGGACCCGAATATTCCACTGATAATCAGAATAATATTCCAATCACAATAAAAATGTCTCATTTAACCACCCCAATGGGAAGAGACTGGCCCGATCGGAAGGAATTTTCAATCGGGTTGAGTGGGGGGTGGTGTAAACCTTCGATAATCTGTTCAATAGGAAAATATTAGCGCCCAATAACCATGTAAACGCTACATCTGACTGTTTTCTTCTAGTTGGAATAAAAATACACTTTGCTCTTTTTGCTTCGAGGGACAGAAACATAGCAGTAGTAAAGCAAACGTGGTCTGTGGATGATACAACTTTTTTTGTTGGAGACCTTAAAAGATTTAAGGATTGTTGATATGAGTTTGAATGAAGCCATCTCGATAAAGTTGGGGGGGGGGCGGACTTATATTATATTTCTAGCAGAATCGAGCCTTTAACAGCGGGTGGATCCACTTGCACAGGTCAAAAAAGATCCTCTCTGATTGAATGTTTTGGGGCATGTAAACGCACACCTAAATGAGTCACTTTATTTAGCAAAACATTGTCCATGTAACCGCAGCTAATGAAGGGTGCAAAGGTCAGCAACAGGTTCTTAGTCTAATCTCAAACTAAAATGTGTTACCTGGCAGGAGAAAAGGCACGAAAGGGTTGAAAAACAAACAGGGCAGGCAGAAACCGGTCAACAGGCACCTCCATGCGAAATGCCAGCTCTGGCTAGCACTACCCCTAGTAGGATTTGGTTTGTTTGGTGAAAGTCCCGTGTTTGTTCGTCCGATCCGTCAACCTCCTTCCTATGTGGCCTTAGTCTTGATTAGAAATATATTTGTGATATATCAAAGACAAACGTAACAAAAAAGGTTTCCCTCAAAACGTAATTGGGAATGCAGTTTAGTTGTATGGAAACGTAATCTTTAGGAGACATGGCTGGACTAGGAATGACTGTAATGTCACTTACTGACTGGCAGGTAAAAAACTGACTGATGCGTGGTGATGGATCAGTGGCATACATTAGCTCAAGATAGTTGGAGATAACTCTTAATATAAAGTCTACTTGTGATTTATTCCAAGGACTCAAGGAAAGAGATTGTTGCCAGGGAAATATCAGATTATTTAAATTGCGGTACCTCATTAATTCAGATTGACTAGTCTATCACTACTCTCTTGACATGATGTGATGTAATATTCCTGCATGTAAAGCCGTTCAAAAACAAATGCTTGGGCACATGTGCACACTGCTGCCAGGGTGTGAGAAGAAATCTAATAGACAACATAATAATCAATTCCTCCCATCAACCTGCTCTTAAAATCAATAATACAAAGACTGGAGCTCATGCTTGATATATTTTTTTACCTGTAGCCTGTATTAGAGACTGTAATGACAATGTCTCAGTGTTTGTAGAAATTAAAGTGGAGCCAGCTCAAGTGTGTTGGAAACTGACCCTTATTGTTGTAATGGTAACAGAAGAGTGAGGGCGACAGGGGCAGCATTCACAAAACCTATTTTTTAAAACCCCTACCATCTGATCCATCTGCACAAACACCCATAATCCTTCTCTCTTTTCTTCGCACGGCTGTCAGCTTTCTACATGTCAAACAAACACTCACACATGATGACAATGCAGCCTGTCTACACACATTAAAGTCTGTATAAATATAATCTAGGCATATAAACAAACACACACGTTCATCCCACACATGCACTTCAGCTCACACATCTACACATGCTGTGACTCACATCTTTTTCTGGATAGCTTATCTGAAGCTGTCTTGATATTTATTATGTAATGTGGTTTAAAAAAGAATGGTGCTTAAAAGAAAACGTTAGTTTTCAAAACATGGATCTTATTTGTATAGTTATTACGACCATCATTTCTATTGTTCATCGTAACATTTCCTCCACTAATGGCATTGCTGTGATCTTGGGAGCAAACAACATAAATGGCAGGAAACACAGTTCAGCCCGATCAATAAAAAGAAAGCAAAAACAGAGATGAATGCACCTGAAATCACAATCCTCTAATGTACTGCAAAACGGTGTGTAAGTGCAACAGGTGAAAATGGAAGCACAAAGTACTCATGAAAACTTAAATGGATATTTGTAACACTTTGGATAAGACCTATAAAGGTCCCATATTGTAAAAAGTGAGATTTATGTGTCTCTTTTTATTATAAAGCAGGTGAAGGTGTTATATAATGTAATATAATATATAATATAGGACCTTTGATGTCCATCTTTTTTTTACTTATTTGCTTGTTTGTATATATTGTTTAAAGGTGGCAGGTGACGTAGCCTGCCATGAATAAATCACTGACGAAAATGAGTCGAAAATAAAAAAAGTCAGGTGAAAAAAAGACAGTAGGATAAGCAGTGAACCCATGTGTATCACCTGCAATATCATTAAACTGACTAAAATATGTAAAGAGATCCTTTTTAAGCAGCACAATAGTTTAATTCACAGTAGTTAATTAAGGCACACTGTGGACCTGTCAAATGAAATAATGGTCTGTCTCTAATAATAGCCTGGTGTTCTGTTTCACTGAGTCAAATTGGGTTGTTTTATGCCTCAGAAAAGGCACAGTGATCTAAAAGTAGCAATTATAAATCACCTTCCACTTGGAGTACAATGACGGTCACACATTGTAGTCCCAATCATACATATTAGAACCAAACTCTCATTCCTGTACTGCAGAGTGAGGGTGCGTGTGTGTGTGTGTGTGTGTGTGTGTGTGTGTGTGTGTGTGTGTGTGTGTGTGTGTGTGTGTGTGTGTGTGTGTGTGTGTGTGTGTGTGTGTGTGTGTGTGTGTGTATGTATGCACATAAAACAGTAGCTGCAGCTTTGTGGAAGAGTCCAGTGTTCCATTGGGAGAGATGAGGAGAGTGGAGAGTCACCAACAGTTAGTGAAAGAACATGAGGATGAGGAGGATGGGGGAGTATTTTATCTTTCTCTAGCTCTGTGAATTTTTATCTGGGCCAATGTAAAGCTAACACTCATTAGAACTGTGGAAGAGGTAAGGAATTGATGAGAGTCCAGCTTGAGCAGAATGTGTCCCTGTAATTCACCATTACAATAACACACACACGTACACACAGTGTGAAGGTTGTCTACAGGTGACATAAAAGCGGTTAAATAATTGACATGCTATGGCCCTATTACATCTTGCCAATTTGAAGCACAAATTATTTGCAATGACCTCTGCAAAGAAGGTTTCATAGGTGGTCTCTTTCTCTCTCTTTATCGCTGGCTCTCTCCTTTGCTTTACTAATGCATGAACATTTGCACACACACACACACAAACAGACCCACTCCGTGTGCAACTGCTGTTGTTTGACCGACAACTTTTTGTATACGGCTTGTCAGAGTAAACCCAGAGTGAAGATAAGCAAACCAAACTCACCCCCGCCATTTCAATCTGCAGTAAGTGTTTGACCTTTTTGCGCCGCTGTCATCTCTCCTCAAATCAACTTGTGCTAAAGCAAGATTAGTTTCCTCCTCAATCTGTCATTGTAAATGTTATATAAAACAAATTGGGGCACCTTAGGGAGAATTTAGTTTCTTTCCCCTGTGTCCCCAAATATCCACTGAAATCCTTTAAATGATTCACACCACAGTGTGGACATAATGAGGAGGACACCGTCTTGGCTCAGCCTTCGTCAAATGGCTCTCTTGTATACATATCTCATATTTACAAAGGCTGCTGCCTAGAGACTAATGTAAACCTGAACAAGCAGGGTTTTCGGCTTTGAGGTGCTCAGGCAAGTAAAGCTTAGCAAAAGTTCAATCAGGAAGATTTCCTTTACTCACTCATTTATTCTCATCTCTCTTTGCCTCTCTCTCTGCGGCTTCCACTCTGTGGGCGTCCACTCTCAAGAAGTCCATCCAGATCTTGCCATGATCTCTCCGAGCCAATCATATCCTCGCTGGCAAAACTTTAAAATCTGTTCTGCTCTCTGCTGCTGTCAGTCACCATTTCAGTACAAATGGATACAACCCTCCCCCACCTCTTCACAAGATCTTCTCAATATCAGCGCCCACTCCTGCTCCACATTCTATCATCCAGGTCTTCAGCAACTCTCTTCACCACCACCACCACCAGTGTCTGGAAAGATCCTGAACTAAGAACACCATCTTTAACCCCCTGAATATACCATGTCGAGATGGGGTCTAATGAAATATGTCAGCAACTATTCAGTGGATTGCCATGATATTTTGTACAGACATCCATGGTTCCCAGTCGGATGAATCTGGTATTTGTAATTCCCTGACTTTTCCTTTAGCGTGACCATGGAGTTCACATTTTGAGTGAAATGCCTCCACAATTATTGGATGGATTGCCATGAAATTTGGTCCACACATTTATGTCCCTCTCAAGATGAAATGCTATAACGTTGGTGTTCCCTTAACTCTTATCTAGTGCCATTATCAGGTAAAAATTTCAATTTGTTCAAAACTTTGATTTATTACCAAATAGCGTCAGAACAGATTTACATTTTTACATTTAGCCTCAGCTGTACTTTTTGTTTAGTGTTAATAAGCAAATGTTTGGCTAACACGCTTAACACATGTTCGCAATGCCATTGTGAGAATGTTAGCATTAAGGTAAAACCACTGCTGTGACGAAGTACAGCCTCTCAACTGCTAGCATGGCTGAAGACTCAAAGTCTTGTTTTAGCGATAGTAATATTGGCAGGTTGGTCGAGTACTTTGGTCCAGACTGGAATATTTCAGCAATAAGTACCTGCAAAACTAAAGACATTAAAGGTTCCATGGCATGACAATTTCACGTCATGAAGTTTTTTAACATTAATATGAGTTCCCCTAGCCTGCCTACGGTCCCCCAGTGGCTAGAAATGGCGGTAGGTTTAAACCGAGCCCTGGGTATCCTGCGCCGCCTTTAAGAAAATGAAAGCTCAGATGGGCCGATCTGGAATCTTCCCTTTATGTCGTCATAAAGGGAAAGGTTACCTCCCCTTTCTCTGCATTGCCTGCCACCCACCGTGAGCTACAACCGTGGCCGCAAGCTGGTCAAGGCCACACCCCCACCCTCCACCTTGCCCCACCTCTCTCCTCCTCAATAGCATTTAAAGCTACAGACACAGAAATGGCACGTCCTAGGGAAAGCTCATTGTGGGACTGGCTCGTAGTGGCTGTAATTCTGCACCAAGGCTGAATTTCAGGAAAGAGACTTCAGATACAGTATTAGGGGACCACTGAGGCCTATATAAAAGCATTCAAAAAAGCAGCATGTCAGAGGACCTTTAACATCAGCCTCAGCTGTAGTTTGTGTTTAGTGCTAATTAGCAAATGTTAGCATGCTTACACACTAAAATAAGATGGTAAACATTATATCTGCCAAACATCACCATGCTAGTTGTTGCTGGGAGCATGTTCAGGCTTGGATCTAGACATGGGCATTCTAGGCATGTGCATTGGGCCCATTTGCTACTAGGGGGCCCAGTAAAAGGAAATAGTCAAAATACATTTTTTTGTTTGTTTTAAAAACAATTTTAAAATGTAAATTTACAATCTAACGCTTCATCTGAACTTGTATATTGTCTAAGTATAAATCTTATTATATTGTTTTAATAAAAAGTAAAGTAAAGTAAAAAAAACTAAACATTTCCAGTTCCAGTTCCAGAAATTTCTAGTTCTGTATGTTAGCTAGCCGTAACGGTTACACTACCACTTTTCTGGGATGCTTTCAGGTGTAGCAAAGTGAAAAAAATGAAGAAGAAGAAAGAAAATGACAAAGAGGGGCTTTACACGTTTCTGTCAAGCCCTTTAAATAAGCCTAAATTAGATGCATTTAAATACCTCAATGAATAAATTAGCATAATAATCATGTGGCTTTTAAAGGTGATCTTGTTAATTCAGAAAAAAACAATGTATCCATTTGGAGGGGGGCCCGAAAAATGCAGTATGCCTAGTGTAATCTTTCCATTTAATCCGGTTTTGAGCATGTTAGTATGCTGACGTCAGCATTTAGCTTAACAGAGCTGTTAGCATGTCCGAAGACTATTAGCCTTGTTATTACCTGGGAATTTAGTTAATCTAACTCTTATTTCATGCTAGGTACTCACCGTAACTGCATCATTGTGTGTGAAAGCATTTAGAGCTGTCTGGTTTCTTCTTAAATTCTGTTAGCTCACACTTTACAGCTATTCAATGCTACTTATGATTAGAAATAGCAGACTTACTGCACATCTTAAAATGTATTTGAAACCAATCATCAGTCATCATCCTGCTTCGCTCCCACTCTCCCCCACATGCTCCTCTTTCAAAGATGGTAAATGGAGAACTCTTACAGCTAATTAAGAGGAAAATTACATCCAAACACTGCACTGGTAGCATATCATCTCTCCCATAAATTCTCCCTATCTGCATCTCCACCCCTCTGCCCCAATCATTGCATTTGGCCTATAAATAAATGCCAGAGCTGTCACAAGCCAAAAGAATAATACTAAGCCCAATATGCATCGTTGCCAAGGTAGGAGAGACATGAAGGCAAAGCAGGTAAAGTCAGACAGCTTGACACACTGGGAACAGCTCAGATAGACAGGTAGGCAGGCCAGCAAATGGAACCAAAGACAAAAATACATTTCTCTGTGCGACTGTACTCAGGTCTCAGGTGTGGTGGGCAAAAGGGGGAAAGGTGGGCCAAAGAGCCAGCACATTCGTCACTGATCACTGTCAGAGCATAGATGAGAAGGGTGGAATCATGTCTAATTACTCAACAGAGCATTGTGGATATAGTTTAAATGCTTTAATTTAAACAAAAGTGACACATTCTGCTGGCAGATGTACGTTGAGTCACTCCTTGAAAAAGAATTGCCACTAAGTATTTTCAGTTCTATCCTGTTGGTTGGAGGACATTTGCTGTTATTTGACAGTAAAGTGTTGATACAACTGAACAACTAGGGATGTAGACAAGAACAAACACTGACCTTTTGGAAATGCAGGTTGAACCATTTCATTTGCCTAAATAAATCATACACGTAAGCCCAACATTTGCCCTGTACATTTGACCCATCTGAACTTTCGGAAGCTAAAGACAGAAACCAGGGACTGTGCCGGACCAGATCCAAGACCAGCTTAGAACCACTGCCAACATTTACAGGTTATCCACCGCCTCAGGCGTTTCATCAACTGAAAAGCTTCAACAATACCTGCGCTTTCAGGTAGGGCTTCTTCTACATGCAAGGTTGTGGTAAAATTCATTTTTATTCCAGGTGTGGATTCAATTTGGAAGAATTACTGACTGATAGCCTATGTTGCATTATGCATTTGTTTAATATGTTACTCTGGAGAAACAGCGTTGTGCAAGATGAGCCGTGCTTGGAATTCATTTTGATCTTCTCTTTTCTGCCATCATTATCACACTAAAACAGCAGCATTGTCACATATTGGGAATTTAATGAATTAGCGTAATAGTTTTCTGCTAGCCACTGGCAAATACATTACTTACAATTTCTAAACAATTATATCAGATAATGCAGCTTTATCAAAAGGGTGTCTCCGGGCTAATATTATCTCCTGTGGATGCGTGTTTTTTATATAAATCAGGGAGCTTACGTTCTAGATAGTGATTATCTTCAGAGAATTTTATTTGCTCACAAAATCCACACCAAGATGTTGCTAAATCAGACTGCTATAACAGCTGCGTGTCGGCTATTGATTGGCAACCAACATGGATAAATATCTACACAACATTTTAGAAATAAACATTAACTACAGGTTAATTTAAAAAGGGAGTAAATTAAAACCATGAAGGACATTGAGGGACAAACTAACACATGTAGATCTGTAGATGAGGATGACAGCAGCTGTATAATCAGTTACTGTGCAGCAGTATATTGAAGCTTTAATTGACTGATTTAATTGCTGCAGAGATCTGAGTGGTCTGAAGACTGGAACCAAGCCTCATGGGTGTTTGTTATCTCCCAGCCTCAGTTCCTCAGATGTTGACACACACGGAGAAGTGTAAATGCAGCCGGCGCAAAGGGGTTAATTACATATGTTATAGAGAAGAGTAAAAAAAAAAAAAAAAAGATCCCAGAATAGATTTAAGATGCAGGTGCACACACTGATTGACATGTCAATAACATGAAGACAGCGAAATAGACGGGTGTCAGGTGTTTACAACAGTTAAATCATTGACTGAAGATGAATTAAGTTGTCTTCAGGCACTATATGTACACCCATATTGTAAAATCAATCACCGTCTCGCAGGGTGATTTACTGTATATAGATAATGATCAATAGAAAAGTAATATAGCCTAAACTATCTGTTTAGGCTATATTAAGCACATCATCCTATTTGAAAAGTACTGCGGGATGAAAGGCAACAGTGATGTTTCCACCTGAGTGACAAAACGCCCAATTTATAACAGATTAACCAGTAACAAAAAACAGCAAGGCCACAAATCCTTCAGGCATCTACACTCTATTCTTGACATAACAAAATAATTTAACACCAACCTTGTCATTAAAGGGGTTTGTTACAATACGTCTGTGTGTGTGCGTGTAAATGTTTGTATTTGGCGTGTCTGTGCAGAGCTTCATACTGTTAGTTTTGCACAGGCATAGCCCATATAGGATGTAGACAGAACAAAATGTTGCTGTAGTTAAAAGATTAATCCACTGATTTAAGATTACACTACTATTACATTGTCAGACTCAGGACGGACAGTAAAAAAAAAGAAGCAAACCAATGATGCCGAGACTTATTCCAGGCATTCTTTTCTCTTGTCAAAACCTGGCGCCTACATTTCCCATAATACAAGTCGACCACTCATAGTTTGAGCTGAGATTCGGGTGGGTTAGGCAAACCCAAGCAGAGATGAGGAGTGGGTTACAGAGGTCTGGTAGGCTCACTTCTGTCTTACTCCACATCCCCAGATTTCATCTTCAAACTTGTAGTTCTCAGCCCCACACTGACTCAAGTGACATCACTTTAATCAGATTTCGCACAGCTCCCTCTGGAGCCACAAAAGACTTCATACAACCTTTTTTCATGTATGTAGCAGTACTCCCCAAGTCCTGTAAACAAGCTTTAATGTGTAAAAGTTCAGCTTTAACAGTGGTGGCCCAATTGACATTTAGCTTTTAGCTATTCACAAGTAATGCAATTTGTTTATGTAATATACCATACTTTTTTTCATATGACAAACTTACACTGTTTTTTTTGTCATATACTGTGTGTGTGTATATATATATATAAAACACAATATATGGGTCATTCTGCTTGACCACATCAACAAATTCTAATTGTGTGATGAAACCTCTTATTTATGGAGCTTGCTCTGCCTTAAATTAGCGACATAACAATGTAAACATTGTTCTCCATCGCTAAAACACAAGATTAAAAGGATTTGATTGTTGTAGTTTTTTTCTATTTTTTCTGGTGAACATGTTATTTTAGTTTTTGTGTCACAAGTTTGATCATGATGACTAAAGGCTGTGTACTTAGTGTGCATCCCCAGAAGGACCACAGTCTGCTATTTTAAATCTTAAGTGGATCTAAACAGAGTAACTGATAAAGTAGATTGATTTTTTTCTTTAATGGAGCCTCCCAGCATAATCTTTTCACACGTTTGTACTAGTATAACCGATTAAACATTTTGAATCTTGTGCATGTGCAGTTTGTGTGTGTGTGTGTGAGTGTGTGTGTGTGTGTGTGTGTGTGTGTGTGTGTGTGTGTGTGTGTGTGTGTGTGTGTGTGTGTGTGTGTGTGTGTGTGTGCGCGCGTCAGTGGAAAATGTTGTGAAAACGGCTTATCTGTATTTTACTATACAAATGTCAGGAAACACCAGCACATAGATGCCAAGCACATCATGAGTACCTCTCTGTTTCTCAAATCTTCCTGCCACTCTGAGAGTAAAGTGATGCTACAGAGGCAGCCAGGGGCACAGAACACTAACCTCTGATTGCATAACAAACTGATTAGACATCTCATCCGCAAAGATACTGAATCATTAGATGATTGGCTTGGTCGGTAATATGTGGCCTGATAATGCCAAATTAAACATTGGCACCCTAATTCAATAAGAGCTCATATCTGTAGTTCAATTTGAGGTTTCAGTGGAGAGGAAAAGAGCAACAAAGGAAATTATGAAAGACTGGCAAAGTGTAAAGTATGAGTTTTTGTGGCGGACCACATCATCTTCATCATCATCATCATTACTATCATTAGTACTGGTATTTATGTGGCATTTGGCAAGCAAGTCAACTTAAATAATTGATATCTCTTATTACTTCCTCTGATCTGTTTTCCTTTTAAAAGCTTGCTCTGGTTCAAACAGACTGCCAGATGAATGTACATAGTAAGTTTCATATAAAGACTTCTCTCTTGGGTCTTTCAAGAAGATTTGAATGTTTCTCTCTCTAATTCTGCCCTCCGCTATCGAGCTCTTTCTCACACCATGCACTGATTTGAGAGCAGTCCTGTGAATTGGTGTGACAGTAAAATAAACAGAATGGAAGAGCAGAACAGAGTAGAGAGCAAAAGATCATGAGAGACATGCAACAGACATGAGCAGGTGCCTACCTGAGGTAACGCAGTGGTTCTATGGTTTCAGCCTCTGCCTCAGCTGAGCTGTGGTTCATCTTGTCCATCTGCGTTCACCCTGCACGACTCGGCAAATATGAGAAAGACTGAGCTGTGCCGCTCTAAAGAAAACACTTCCGTTCCTTCTCTCTGACTCTGATTCAATAAGCACACTGTCTACCTCTGTGCCTGGGAATAGACTGAGAATGTAAATGGGCTTCCTCCCTCTCTATCTCTCTCTGTGGTGGCTCTTGATTGGTTTAGAAGCTGGAAGATAATAACTGGCTGCTACACACATATACACACACACAAACACACACCCTGAATATTGCCTCTATATCTCTGCCTCTCCTCTCTGTCTCTTTCCCGCTGTGGCCCGCCGCATTCTCTAATAAAAGCAGCTGGCTCTATGCATCAGCTTCGCCCACAGGGCACAGGGAAAACCAGACGATTAAGAATCAGGAGGCATGGTGCTCGCAGGCTGATTGGCTCAGGTTGCCTCGATCATCTTTGTTCATCTAGAAACCCCCCCCCCCCCCCCCCCCCTACACACACAGACACACACACACACACACACACACACACACACGCATTGGAGTGAGGAGACACGTTTCGGGGGTGGAGTTTAAATGATGCCCAGTACCGACAACTGAGATAATAACACGATAGAAGCTGAGTGGGTACACAGCAGCACTCGAACCAGCACAAATGATGGCTGATATGAACAGAAGCACAATGACCTCAAAAGGGACTTTGATGCATGCAGGCTGATCATATGGATTTAGGGCAGCTGACATGAAAGAAGAAACACACTCTACTACAATTTAAATGTACAGTATGGCACACAAACATACACACCAATGCGCAAACAAACATACACAGACAAAGGATATGTACAGTAGTATCACGGGGAGAGACTGCGGCTGCCAAGGAATGAAGCTCACAAGTGGGTCGTGGTGGCAAACAATAGCTCACTTTCTTCTATAAAGGTCTCGTTCTTTTCCCCTCCTCCTCCTCCTCCCTCCAGACAACATGACCTCTCCTTACAGCTCAGCTAACAGAGTTTAGTCTGTTCTCTTATTACGTAGATTAGGGTGTAAGTCTTTGTTTTTCTACCACATCACAGAAATGATGAAGATTAAATTCCTGTAAGGTCTACTGAAGTCAAACAGCCTCAATGAAAAGCTGGTGCACTTTGCCACCTAGGGGTTATACATTGCTATTGCAGTTTAAAGCAAGATAGTCAGTACTGGGTGCTGAAAACTAATTTTGATGTAAGAGAATGAAAGGCTATATACAGAATTGTATTGTTAGATGTAACTCTTCACTAAAAACCCCAGGCTTGACAAATATGTTGCATGTTCCCTTGCCATCACGTGCCCATTTGTACATTGAAAGCATTTCTTGACGTTGTAATTGGTCCTCCTGTTCATATTTCCTGCTAAAGGTCCCATGGTATGAAAATGTCACTTTATGAGGTTTTTTTTAGCATTAATATGAGATCCTGCTCCGCCTTTGATAAAATGAAAGCTCAGATGGGCCGATATGGAATCTTCCCTATATGTCGTCATAAGGGGAAAGGTTACCTCCCCTTTCTCAGCTTCGCCCATGGCAAGCTGGTCAAGGCTACACCCCCACCCTCCACCCAAGGGGGTAAGCTTCTTCTCACAACGTGTAGATCCTATGGCGCCATTTTGATGCTAACAAGCACTCCATTGACTGCCATTCATTTGGACGTCACTTTGACAGCGAATAACTTTACATGTAAAGCGTTTAGAGACTTTATTTGTTCATTGTTTATTTCTAAAGAAACACGACAATGTATAAAAGGCTCCATTACCTTGTATCTCACGTTATGGCTCCATAGCAGATGTTTTTGTAAAAATAGGCTAACGATTGTGTCATAACCACGCCACTTACTGTCGCATAGTAGAGGAATTACCGTATAGTACAGGAGAAGCTCGCAGGCAGTTTCGACTTACATTAGCTGTTTTAAGTTTAATTACTAATGTTAACTAGCATTTTAGTTAGCAATAATTAGCCTGTGCATGTTATCGTCTTACATACAGTGCCTTGCGAAAGTATTCGGCCCCCTTGAACTTTTCAACCTTTTGCCACATTTCAGGCTTCAAACATAAAGATATAAAACTGTAATTGTTTGTGAAGAATCAACAACAAGTGGGACACAATCATGAAGTGAAAAGAAATTTATTGGATATTTCAAACTTTTTTAACAGATAAAAAAACTGAAAAATTGGGCGTGCAAAATTATTCAGCCTCTTTACTTTCAGTGCAGCAAACTCTCTCCAGAAGTTCAGTGATGATCTCTGAATGATCCAATGTTGACCTAAATGACTAATGATGAAAAATAGAATCCACCTGTGTGTAATCAAGTCTCCGTATAAATGCACCTGCTCTGTGATAGTCTCAGAGGTCCGTTTAAAGAGCAGAGAGCATCATGAAGAACAAGGAACACACCAGGCAGGTCCCAGATACTGTTGTGGAGAAGTTTAAAGCCGGATTTGGATACAAAAAGATTTCCCAAGCTTTAAACATCCCAAGGAGCACTGTGCAAGCAATAATATTGAAATGGAAGGAGTATCAGACCACTGCAAATCTACGAAGACCCGGCCGTCCCTCTAAACTTTCAGCTCATACAAGGAGAAGACTGATCAGAGATGCAGCCAAGAGGCCCATGATCACTCTGGATGAACTGCAGAGATCTACAGCTGAGGTGGGAGACTCTGTCCATAGGACAACAATCAGCCGTATACTGCACAAATCTGGCCTTTATGGAAGAGTGGCAAGAAGAAAGCCATTTCTTAAAGATATCCATAAAAAGTGTCGTTTAAAGTTTGCCACCAGCCACCTGGGAGACACACCAAACATGTGGAAGAAGGTGCTCTGGTCAGATGAAACCAAAATCAAACTTTTTGGCAATAATGCAAAACGTTATGTTTGGCGTAAAAGCAACGCAGCTCATCACCCTGAACACACCATCCCCACTGTCAAACATGGTGGTGGCAGCATCATGGTTTGGGCCTGCTTTTCTTCAGCTGGGACAGGGAAGATGGTTAAAATTGATGGGAAGATGGATGGAGCCAAATACAGGACCATTCTGGAAGAAAACCTGATGGAGTCTGCAAAAGACCCGAGACTGGGACGGAGATTTGTCTTCCAACAAGACAATGATCCAAAACATAAAGCAACATCTACAATGGAATGGTTCACAAATAAACATATCCAGGTGTTAGAATGGCCAAGTCAAAGTCCAGACCTGAATCCAATCGAGAATCTGTGGAAAGAAATGAAAACCGCTGTTCACAAACGCTCTCCATCCAACCTCACTGAGCTCGAGCTGTTTTGCAAGGAGGAATGGGCAAAAATTTCAGTCTCTCGATGTGCAAAACTGATAGAGACATACCCCAAGCGACTTACAGCTGTAATCGCAGCAAAAGGTGGTGCTACAAAGTATTAACTTAAGGGGGCTGAATAATTTTGCACGCCCAATTTTTCAGTTTTTTTCTGTTAAAACAGTTTGAAATATTCAATAAATTTCGTTCCACTTCATGATTGTGTCCCACTTGTTGTTGATTCTTCACAAAAAAATACAGTTTTATATCTTTATGTTTGAAGCCTGAAATGTGGCAAAAGGTCGAAAAGTTCAAGGGGGCCGAATACTTTCGCAAGGCACTGTATACCTACGCTCTCCGTCTCTGCAATATTCGGAATGATTGAGATTTCTCTTGGCACAGCTACCAGAAGACTTACAACTTTCAGACAGGTTGCTCACGTCACATTTACGTCGTCTCTCTGAGTTGGAGGCTGCACAGTAACACTCAGCCATCACCGGAAAAGTGCTTCTAATATCCTTCACTGGTCTCCGTCCAGAGCAACGGGATCTGTTGGTCCATTCTATATACAGTCTATGCCTGCACCTTGCCCTGCTTCTCTCCTCCTCAATAGCATTTAAAGCTACAGACACAGAAACGGCACATCCTAAGTAAAGCTCATTGTGGGACTGGCTCTAGTGGCTGTAATTCTGCACCAAGGCTGAATTTCAGGAAAGAGACTTCAGATACAGTATTAGGGGACCACTAAGGCCTATATAAAAGCATCCAAAAGCAGCATGTCAGAGGACCTTTAAGAGATCCCTCAGAATAGCAGTTCAATGGATTCTCAGTTGATTATTAATGGCACATGTGCATATGGGTGAGTATTATTTTAAGATACACTTGAAAAATGTCTATCCTTAAACCCCAATGTTTTGCACAGAAGGTAGGTTGGATGCTGGCTATTTTATAGTCAGATAACTGTCAGAATAACTGTGTGAATGCTAAAAACAGATATTTCTCTGTATAGTTTTCTTTCATAATTGCTTTCTTTTTTTTAGCTTCAAAGACTGGTGATGATGTAACTGCTAGAAAAGAAGCCTGGTTTCTATGTACGCTGACTTATGATATGCAAATTATTGTGTGCAGGGGGTAGACACAACAAAAGCAAAACAAAGCAACAGCTTCAATTCCAGTGCAAAGGCCACGCAATAATTACTACCAAAGCTTTACAGACAAATTGTTATTGTACCACACTGCGTTATATTGGTACATTTGTGTCCACACGGAGGACGATTTCAGCCTAACTTGATATATACTGGGATTTTAGTGTATGTATTCACCTGCAGTATCTCAAAAGCCACTGAACATTAAGGGCAAAAAGAAAATCAAGTTTCTTTTTATTACCAATTTGTTTTTCCTAAAGAACATCGAAAAATATCCTTAGCATCCCCTGCCCCATTTCTCAAGCATTTTTTCTTTTCTTTTTTGCTTTAAACTATAATCCGAGCAATTACTTTTCTGGTTATCAACTAATCATCTATCGAAGGTCGACTTTGCTCAAACATCGTGAATGAACAGGCAACCCAGCCATGAAAGAGGGGTTAAAATTAGTTTTATTATTATTTGATAGAGCAGAAAAAAAAAATCCAAAAAACAAATACTTCTCATACATAGTTTTCTTTTCCATTTGGGCCGCGCTGCATTCCGCAGAGCTTTGACCCCAAATAAACGGAATGGTGATATAGTTGTCACACAGCAGCAGGCAGTAGTCAGGACAGCACAGGGTTAGACTTAGCAGGGCACAAAATGAAGGGGCTCATTCCAGATTGCTTATTTTGCATCCACGAGACGCGGGCTACTACCTTCTGCCTGTCGGGAATGTACAGACAACCTGGAAGATTTCCGATGCTACTTTGAGACAGAAATACAAAATCTTGAGCACTTTAAATAAAACTTTGTATGCTTGTATTTCTATCAGCAATGTACATGCTGTATTGTTGCACCGTCCTAAATGAAACCCAAACGTACAGTGATGATACCCCAGTACAGGGGGATGAACGTCAACGGATGCCCAGTTACCAAATGCAGTGCACCATCTTTCAGTACGGATCCTGATAATCATTGAGCTCAAGAGTGAGCTCTGGATACAGGACACAAATCCTTACAAGGTTGCATTATTTAACACATCATGGATGAATTATGATACGGAAAGTGAGGCAACAGGGCAGCAAGACTCCAGGTTTGTAATTACATAGTGATGACATCATTGTCACTATTTTTTCAATGTGAAAATGATTTTTTTTTTTTTTTTTTCAATTGACAGATACAGGATATTGAGAAAACAACCTGTGGGATGGTCAGCCTCTTTTGTCAGTTGGGTTTGAGTTCTTTTTTTTTTTTTTACATATTGCTTGTGAAACATCCCGATTTTGAAATATGCAAACATTTTACCCTTATGTTACTGCTTAAATTCAACACATCAATGTTTTAATCTTCAATTTAGTGACATAGAAATGTCTGCGTAAAGCCATTGCTGAGTTAAAGAAACTGGACCATCCCAGTGACTGAAATTAAAGACAGCACAGTTAATAAAATAACTCAACTCCATGAGCAATATGGGAATATCCTTGTTTAATGTAGGACATATTTTACTTCACTAGCTTATCCTGTGCTGCTGCAACCTGATAAAAATGCACTATAGCTCACGTGAAAGGCATAGTTAGCTCAATTCAAGGACCCCACATAAATCATACACACCTTAATGTTAAAGACTAAGAAGTTCATGTCATTTGTTGCTATAGGGGTTTTTGCATAACTACATTCTGAAAGCTGTCCAGCTTCTCTAAGACCAATCGTAAGATGAGTGGGAGCCACTGGACATGAGAGAGAAAACAAGTCATTTGTGGAGATCCATTCAAACTTAGGGCATAAGCATATATCTTTACTAACATAACCCTATAAATAAACCCAGAGACAGTTTGTCTACAGAAGAAAAATAATGCACCACAACCTATGACTAAAAGCAAAACAATGTCAAAAATATGACATTCCTTACACCCCCTCAGTCTAGCATGAATTCATGTTTATATCCAGAGAGGGTTCAAATAAACTAGACACCTTCTAGAAGAAGGGATACCATTTGGGCTCCACTAGTTCTTTGGAAGTTTTTTTTTTTTTTCCTTTTTCTTTTCTTTTTTTTTTTTTTTTTTAAACAATATTCAATACGAATAGTCCTCCAAACATATGCTCCGTGTCTTTACATGAGTTAGTGAAACCTTAATCTTCATTCTTCATCTTAGAAAAAACAAAGTATTTAAAAGTAGGCCACAACACGGAACCCAGCAGATGTAAAACCACCTCAACAGTAACATTAGTCTGTAAATTCAGACCTCAACAAGAGGCCGCTTCCAAAGTATCAGGGAGCACAATATTCCAAACACAGTATATGACTTACAGATGAAAAGACAAAATCCTAACATTCAGTCATACAAAACAATCCAACACACATCAACTTCTCTACTATACACACTGTGGGTTAGAGAGAAGAGGAAGTCTGTGTGCAGATAGATCATTTTTAGTCCTTTTTTTGTTGTTGATTTTAAATCATTTTTGCAAAGCCGAAGCAGTTATTATTTCATGGATGGTCCTCTAGCTCCAACCACAGTCCCTGTGGCGAGATCTTCAGTTAAGTCCTGTCGGGCCACCACATGGGCCGGAGTCTGACTGGCTCAGACTGGAGAGGGCTAGGACGTAAGGCGAAGATTTCAACGTGTCTAATAGTGATTTTGAATTTTTTTATTTTTTTTTTCCAGCCTAATCCAGAGGCAGGCGAGCTCGGGGATTATTCCTCTTGGTGCAACAGAGAGGTTCAACCAATATACAGGGAGGGAGAGGCAACATCGCTGGGGAAGTTTGTGAAATTGTACATGCCCATGTAAACCCCAGCCCTCAAAAAAGGTACCCAAATTCAATTTGACATATTCCTTGTATCTCAGAAGCCCAAGCTGTCGCAGCACACCACCACTTTGGGTTGAAGGATTCAGGTAAGGAAGATGGTAGCAGAAATATCTGAGGAGGAGTTGAACAACACCTCGGTCCGACAAAAAAAACTAGGCTGATTCTCTCCGGCACCATTTTGGCCAGAGGCAGAGTCCATAGAAAGGATTAGAATGATCATGAAAATGGCTGTTATTGATATTAAGAGGGGTAATAGTTATGATGTCAGTAGGATGTAAGATTGCATTATTTCCATGTGTTGGCTGCTTGGGAGATAGAACGGGAGGGAATCATGTCCAGCAGGTACTCTCGCTGACGCTCGACAGCGGAGGTGGTCTTATGGGCAGACAAGCTGGGGTTCACATAGGCCATGGTCACACCTGTCAGGAGACAGACACATCAGCGGTCAACATACTGGATAACACACACACACACACACACACACACACACACACACACACACACACACACACACACACACACACACACACACACACACACACACACACACACACACACACACACACACACACACACACACACACACACACACACACACACACACACACACACACACACACAATTGGCATTAAGCAAGATGAGTAAAAATGTGCCTGTGAATTATCTGCTAAGGTTGTTTTCGAAGATACCAAAAATGAAAAGGCCTAGCCTGAGAAGATGGGAAGAAAGAGTGCAGTGCCAGAGACCACAAGAGCTCAAAAGAGGAGCAGAAAGCGAGAACGGGTGAGGAGCGTTGTCGGTCTAACCTCGTGTCATGTTTTATCTACCTGTGTTGCCACCGCTCTGCTTCCTCCAGGCAGACACGTTGCCCTGGTTACTGCTGCCGGCGCTGACCTTTGCCCCATGCTGCAGCGGGCGTGCTGCAGCATACTTACCTGCCCTGTTGCCCAGCGCCGCTGCCGCCATCGCGCTCTGCAGCTGAGAGGAGGAAGTGAATGAGTGGGTCACGCCACGAGAGCTCATCGACTGGATGCTGTGTGACAGGTGACCCTGTAAAGAGAGAGAAAGTGATGGGAGATGTGCTGTGTGTTAGTAAAAATTTTAATTATCATGCAGTTGTTACGGCTGCTGATCGAGGAACAAATGCTTTCAAACTCTTTTTTTTTTTTTCTTTTTTTTTTTTTTTAAACAGTGTTGGTCCATCACCAATACAATCAAAGGCCATCCTAACCTGCTTAATGGAGTGGTGGGCAGACACAGATCTGTGCTGCATAGCAGCCCTGACATGCTTGTACTGTTGGGACACCAGCACCTCACTCTTGGACATTGAAGGAGACGAGGTGGTTTTAGAGACAGAGGAAGAGGAAGTCGCCTGCTGGAGGATACGCTGCTCAATCTCCTGCTCCTGTTGGAGTGCCTTAACAAAGGCTGCCTTCAGCCGACTGGTGTGCTCAGCCTTCAGGGCCTTCTTCTGATTGGACGACATGCATTGGTCACAGAGGATGGTCCCAACCTTCTCCTTTCTCCAGCGGGAGGTGAAGTCGGTCTTACACTGGGCGCAGGTGTATGGCTCTTTGGGAATGGAGCTGGCAATGGCAGCAGCTGGGCCCAGATTACCTATGTGGGAAAACCGAGAGCTTCTTTAGACCGGATGTAAACATGTATATTCTACTATTCAATCTACCACTGCACTACAACATCCCCAAACTAGCTTACAAAGTGGAAAGATCTACCCACCTCTGCCGTGCATCTCCAAAAGTTTTTGCACCACCTCCTCCAGCCCCAACAAGTAGATGAACTCATTATTGGCTGCTGATGGCAGGAAGTTGAACTCAGGGGCCGGCGGTTTAGGTGGAGGGATCTCCAGCAGCGTCTTCTCCAGCTGCTTGCGCAGTGCCAGCTTAGCAGCCGCCTGCCGGCTGGCTGGGGAGTCATTGATGCTAGAGTTGGGTGACACTGAAGAGCCTTTTAGGCTGGTTGGAGAGGCCTGGACACAAACAACAGAAACCACTTCAGCGAGGACACATGAGGAAGTCACTATTACGGCTGACCATATAGCTATGCAGCGTAGCAATTGGAAAAGAGTAGCTATGAAAAGGAACATTTACTATATAAATCGTTCTCCAGATGAGCGTGCAATGTTTGCTTGCATATTGTATCCTCACCTGAGGGATGTTGACCATGACATTACTGTTGGCCACATTAGCCACCCGAATGAGTCCCTGCTGAATGATCCTCTGGCCCTGGACCTGGACATTGGGCACAGAAGCCCTGGGAGCCAGTAAGAGTGGAGGGGGGCCTGAACCGCTGTGCTGATGCTGATGCTGGCGTAGACTGGCTATCTGCTGGGGAGTCACTGCGATAGGCTGATGGCAGCACACACACACACACAAGCAGCCGCCGTGGGTGCAAGAAGAGAGCGAGCAAAGGAGAAGACAAAGTAAGAAATTAACAAAGTGCTCTTCAAATCTAAACTACAGATGGAGTACACTGTAAATGTGGGCCAGTGTGATGACATATCATCATCTGAACGATTTCATGCTCCCTCACACTAACCTGGGCCCCTCTGACCAGGGGTGGCATGACAATCTGAGAGTTGTGTTTGGACGGCATGTGTTGCCCACCCCGCACCAAAGGAGGAGGGATCACAGTGCCTGAGCTTCGACCTGTCACCTGTAAACACAACAATGCAAATATACAGTAAATAACATGTAACATTTGTTTTTAACATTGTGCCACAAACGCATTCCTTTTGATTTTGTGTGATTTGTGGTTTGGATGTGTAAGCCTCTGAATGAACAACTCAGCTGCCCTGCACTTGTGTTGCTCCGTATTCCACTTTGTATAAAAGGTACAATGTAAAATTGAATCATACATCAATCCAGGCTCCACAATAGTTGCGACAGGAGGCTCTTATAAAAATATAGCAAGTACCTGGAGGGGTCCTTTGCTTGATGTGACGCTACCTCTCACCAGAGGAGGAGGAGTGGCTACAGAGCCAGTCGCCTAAAAAAAATGAACAGGGTACAGTATAAGTCCATAAAGTTGTAGGAATGAATAAGCAGACTTGTTTAAAAGTCTTCATTAATGATGTCAGTGGGAAAACAGAACAGGTCTTGTTTTATTTATAGCAGCTGTGTGTTCATAAAGCCTGAAAAAGACAGAACAGTTCCCCCTGATGCATCCGTCGGCTCCAACAAACCAGACAAAAAGGACAATCAACACTCATCTTCTGGGGTTTTACCTTCTGCACAGTGCTCTCCTTCTGAATCTGGCTCTGTCGTAGTTTCTTAAGCAGCACCAGCTTGGCCTCTTGGAGTCTCAGTTCCTCCTTCAGCTGTTTGATGATGCGCTCCCTCTCCTCAGGAGAGCTCTTCTTTAGACACCAATTCAGATATAAAAAAAAAAAAAAAAAAAAAAAAAGGACACTTAGCAGACATACATGTATGTACAATTTGAAGCTATATCAGTAGTAACTTATCGGAAAAAAAATGTTGGTCTTTTCAACAGCTTGAATGAAGACTTAAGACAGTGGAAACTACAAGACTGTGTTGTAGGCGTGGGGAGAAAAATAAATAATCGAAAATGGTATTTATCGTAATTTTTGCGATGATTTTTAAAATGGATTCATTTCCTTAAAATCCATATTTTTTTATTTAATTTTTTTTTTAACCAATGATTCACCTAAATAGTTTCTGTTTACGGTACCGCCGACGGCGACTACATCATATACGTTACCGGCAAAACAGACTAGAAGCAGAAAATGCAGAAAATATGTACTTCTTTACATTTTAAATAAATGTCAGACTGACTGATTGATTGACACGTGATGTGAATTTTTTAGAAATGTCTCATGATATTATAGTCTGTAGAAGTGTATTATTCAACTTTTGTTTTTGTTAAAGAAGGAAAAGAAAATCGCAATTCTCAATACTATGGAATCACAATACTTGTAGAGTCGCAATAAATGAAAATGGCAATACAAATCGAATCGCCACCCATGTATCGTGAGAGAATCAAATCGGGACAGAAGCATATGGTCCCAGCCCTGCTGTGTGCAAAGTTTGAATGTTGTTTTCCTACCATTAGTTTATCTGTGTCAGTCTTCGTGAAGCAGTGACCATTCATGAGAGGGCTGGCTGGCTCATTGTCCGACAACACAATCACATCGTCTGGCGATGGCGGCTGCCGCTCATTCTTAATGTCACTGAGGGAAAGGAAACGGGAAAAGACAGAAAACTATTTTATTGAGAAGGTGTTTCGTCATTCAAACAAGATTCAACGCTGTATTCCATTTCAGCCCATAATACTGCAGTTAATACTGCAACTAACGTGTAGTTTGATCTTAAATCCAGTGGATGGCAGTATATAATTATGATTTCATTATCTCTGTTGTAGTGCAAATGTGTACTGGGACATACAAGAAGACAAGAACCAAGAGATCAATAATGGTGTAATGGCGGCTGGGGAAAATCGCTACAGCCCATTATCTCCAGCGAACGGTAACATCAACGAAGAGACCTCTTCATTCCAACAGACGCAGCAAAGTCAGTTACAGACAACATGCAAACAAAGGGCTTAATTAACTGCAATTTGTGTTTGTTTTACAGCAGGAAAAGGCTTAAAGCATTTGATATCATTTTGAAATGGCTTTTCCTGAGGACTAGAGAGAACAAAAGGCGACGAGTGGTGAGCTACATATGCATCAATCTGGAAAAGGGTGGAGATTAGAAGTAAAGGGTGGCTGTAATTTTACGCATGGACCATGGCGGAAGAATAAATCTGCTGCCACCATCACAGTGGGGATCTTGTCAGGTCCAGTGGGTTGGTGCATAAGAAGATACAAGTCTGAGTGGTAATGAGAACTGGTGGAGGAGGAGGTAAGGTAGCGAGTGGGATATTTAACAGTATGTGAGAGGTACAGGTTCGGGTCATAATGTGAAGTTATGCATGTAAACATGCATAACTCAACGCTGTCGAGCGAGAGGCTTCAGGGCACCAAGCTCAGGCCCAATTTACTGGGCCTAGTTTGCTTAGGCTCACCCCTCCCCTGCCTCCGTGGTGAGGCCTGTGGCCTAGCCAAATCGGCACAGCCTGGGCCTCAGCTCTACCCTGCCTCCCAGCTGCCGACACTAGAGTCACAAACTGAGCAGAGCGGAGGTCCGCTGGAGACACTGGAGAGGGTGACAGTGAGGGGGAGGGGAATACATGGCCAGGAGCCAACCTATTGTGTACACTCTCCCTCACTCACTCACTCAGTCACTACTTCACACACCCCTCCCCCCATCCTGACTTGCTTGTTCATCTTTTATACTCCAACTCACTGACTCCGTTCTTCACACTTTCTCTTCCTTTTGCACGCTCCTCTCTTCAGACACGTTTCTCTGCTATCCTCTCCATCCTCACAACAGCACGCTCGGTACAACAAGGTCAACTATATGACAATAACCATGTTTGTACATGATGAGATGAGGATTTCCACAGACTAAGAAACCACAACAAACATTTACTGTCATAATGCTACTTTGCCCAGTTGCTAAGAACACAAACAAACCTCATTAATACCGTATATTGCTACTTCCTGGAAAGTACGTCCTTAATATCACTTTCAGCCCTAGTGACATTCCTTGATATAAATGGATGATAAACAATGTCAGACACAAGTCGCATCAGAGAGCAATGAAAATCATCAACAGCATCTTTCACAGACAAAAACCTAATTGCGACGCAGTGCCTTCTCTGACAAAGAATGGACTAGCTTGTGATGGTTGCTACTACTCTATTGAGAACCGCTTACACAAGCATCACAACACACAGCAGCTTGGTTATGCAAGGTCCAGTATTTCTGCATGCCTCGGCCTCCAATCATGGCTTCACAATGACCCCACTATAGGATTGCTGAATCAGTCATTATTAGGTGAAGTGGGATCCTCCGTTTAAAATACAATGTGGAGCTAAAAAGATTAATTGATTAGTTGTCAACTATTAAATTAATCAACAACTATTTTTGATCGGTTTGAGTCATTAAAAGAAGAAAAAAGTTACAATTCTAATTCCAGCTTCTTAAAATGTGAATATTTTCTGGTTTCTTATGACAGTAAACTGAATATCGTTGAGTTGTGGCCAAAACAAGACATCGTGACCTTTGGGAAACACTGATCAACATGTTTCACCATTTTCTGACATGTTATAGACCAAACAACTAATCGATTAATCGTGAAAATAATCGACAGATTATAGTTTGTTGCAGCCCTAACGCAATGCAACACTAAGTGCTATTTTAAACAACATGGCATACTCTTTTATGTAAATGAAATAGCTGGGCTATATATAAATAGGCCTGGAAAAGATCCGTTCAAATATTGACATATTGTTACAAAGCATGCAATCTACTTAAGAAGGGAAGGGAGTACTGCTTCTTCTCAGTTTTTATACCTGAACCCATTCAAGAAACGTTTAGATCAGTTACTGTATTGTGTTTCAGCATGTATGCAATTTGGCTTGAATTACACTTTGACAGTTTTACAAAGTTGGCCTACGCAGACTAAGTCTTCTGGAAACAATTAGGCTTGAAGTGAGTAAGCACGCCGACACATGCTGCAGCTGAGGGTTACACCGGGGCCAAAGGTGACAGCACAAACGGGGCCAACACACTTTGAGCTGAATCTCTGCTCCACCTTAACCACCATCACATCATTGTATGTATCCGTCTCTCTACCAAACACGTCACATGACATCAGGCATTGCTCTGTGTGGTCATGTGACACACCCACCACCTCTCCTGGCCCCTCCTTCCTCCAACGGCTCCTTCCAATGTAGAAACCATGGCAACGGCCAGTTGGAACCAGTTTGTGACACGTAGCCTTCATTTTGTGTGAAGTGTGAGGCAGAGTTCAGGTACTGCTGTGGGAGAAAATGGAGCCCAGGACTCAGGAGCCTTAAACTTTTCAAAATGGGGGCAGGCTGCCGACAACCACACAGTGACTTCCTGTGCGGCTCCTGTCAGACCACTCGCTAGTGCAAAGTTGGAGAGAAACCCGAAACTCCAATAGACACGTCTCTAAGCACAACCACGCACTGTGCAAGCATGAAGTCCAAGGCCTGCAGAACATAAATAAGCCTAAAGAAGCTTTCAAACAAACCTGTACGCAAAAATGCAGACAAATATTTTGTCAGCTTGTGTGAAGTACTGCTCGCCATTCACGTCCCCACCCTTTACTTCATATGATGGTCCAACATCAGTTATATTGAGCACTACCAAATACAGCATCCAACTATCCCATCTTATACCTCACAGATGTTAACTAGTTAGTAAGGACATTATGGCGCATTTTATCCAGCTGGAAATACTTACAAAAGGTTTATTGCGGACAAAGTTGGCCGACTATGCAGTACTGAGGTCCAGTGTACAGGAATCGATGTAACTGTTTAAGGTAAAGTGTTTCCTTTCAGTGTTGTTCACAGACTAATGACTTTGACAGGATCACGCAAACTAAACAATTATGTTATGTTCCTTATGACTAACAAGCTCTCAGCCATTGTGCAATAACACTGTGAAGCACTGCTAATATTCACTTAACAAAAAACAACTGTGACTCAATCAAACCCTGTAATCTTTTTCCCTTGTCTCACCTTTTGGATGTGCTCATATCAACAGGCTCGTCTCCAGTCTGCACCTCCACCTTGATAGTGGCCTTCACTTCCCCAGTTTTTAGGATGCTGGCTGCTACCTTTGCAGCCTGTTCACTCTTCAGCTTGACGCCCTCAGCTCCAGAACCCACCAGGGCCAGGGGAGCCCCAGCGGCGTCACCTTTCTCCAGCTTAACTCGTTTATTGTCCAAGTCCTCCAGGGGCTCCGCAGGACCTGCATGGTCCTTCTCCAGAGCCCGCTTTTGGCTGCGCGTTTGACGCACTGCCTCCTCTGACATGGCTGCTCTCACCCTGGAGAGAGAGAAGACGGAAATGGTTAGAAATAGTGTTAACACATTTACAAAACAGAAAAAAAGTCACAAATAGTGTCCGTTTGTCACAAATAAAACAGCAAAATAGTTCAACTTGTAGCTATGCATGGATTCAAATTAGACAGCAGGGTAGATGCTGTATATACTAGATGTAGTAGACATTTTACTTAGATGAGCAAAATGTGCTGGTTTCATCAGAGCAACTCTCAAACTGAATATTAGTTATCTCTGCTTTACACTACTGTGCAGGTTCCTACGAGCTTTGAGAGTCATGTCCACTTGTTGAACTGCCTCTCGCATTTGCCAATGAAGAATGTTACCATAACCATCACATAGTCACTCGATCGTTCTGCTATTGCAAAATTCGGGAGGGAAGTAAATGAGATCCAGTTTTAACATCCATCCTATTGAGTTCATTTTAAGAAAAATAGGCAATCATCTTCCATGGTGAGTAGTAGCATTTACATGGCAGTGGATGATATCCAGACATCTGACATGTCCAGGTCCAGTGAAAAAGACCTGGTCCTATACATCTTGTAAGGTGAACTGTTGGCCGAGTTACCCTGGCTGAGGTAAGATTACCACCTACTGTGTCTGGATTAAACAATGTGGCGGGTCCATTGCAGAGAATACAGAAAGTTATAATTGCTTCAATTCAATTTAAAATTGAAACACAAACTGGATGACAACATTGCCAGGTGTAAGCTCCACGGGGATAACTGACGAGAGAGAGAGAGAGAGAGAGAGAGAGAGAGAGAGAGAGAGAGAGAGAGAGAGAGAGAGAGAGAGAGAGAGAGAGAGAGAGAGAGAGAGAGAGAGAGAGAGAGAGAGAGAGAACCGGCACGGAGAAATACACGTCCGGTATGAATGGCCAGGCACGCGATCAGGCAAGTAGCTACGTTTAGCGACGCTTACGCGCCTGGTGCGTTTTCACTGTAAGGTTTGTAGGCGTCTCCTATACCGCTGCCAGTGCCCCAGATGCTGTCCCAAATTTCACTCAGTACAGTAACAGCAGAGGGTAGAGAGACCCACTTACATTTCTGGGAAAACCTATTACACAGCAGAAAAATAGAATCAACACCGTACAACATTCACACAAAGCAAACCTATGTAGGCCATGCACTAATTATGGAACAGGCTCTCTAAACTCTCTTGAATAAACATTTTATAATAATTGTTATAAAAATATGATACTTTACATTTTTGCACAAGCATGAGCGCATGTCTATCACTAAAAAGTCCGATATGATCTCCAAATTGATGATTTGGGCTGAAACCATGTGCAATATACACAAAACCATGTTGTATATCTAGTATAAGCGGACTCAAGGTCTTCCTAGTCCAATGTGACATCATCATAGCTCCACATGACTTTATCCAAAGATCCCATGAGACAAAGATATTCCCTGAAAACCGGTTCAGACTGGTTTTCGATTGAGAGGAGGTGCAGGTTTAACCCCTGGAGAGACAGAGTGGCAGAAGGGAGGGAGAGAGACCGGGAGGCCACAGGCACATCCCACACAGGGAGGGAAGGAGGAGGAGAAAATGACGTCATGTTCGGACAATCCAAAACATGTCTACCAAACAACAGGGGGCGGATGCATCACTGACATGACTAACTTATGTGGCAGTCAAGAGTCAACAGCTGCCAACAGGCACGCAAATTGTCCCACCTTTAATATTTGAAACTTAAAAAAAAACACCCTAAATCTTTTTCCCTACCATTTTTAAGGCTTCAAAAAAAAATAAATAAATAAAAAAAAAGCTAAGTGAAGGTCATATTAAGGATCTGAAGTATACATAAACTCCCACTATGAGCCTGTCGACTGCAAAGCATTGAGAGAACTGCAAAGTAAGGTGGGAAAATGTTACCGCTTTTCAGCTATTTCAACAAAATCTCCGTCTGCAGTTTGTTCCAACACTTAACATCTGTGAATTCAGCCAAGTTTAATATTTTACTGGAGATAAGACACAGGAATCCTTGACACTTTGCAAGATGTTGAGTTAAGAGATGCTAGCAGTAAATAAACCAACCAATACATCCAAAATAAAGCAACGACACAGCTAAAACACTCAGGTCGGTGTTAAGCATTTGAGTGTGCATGGAGCCTAAAATGCAGCCAGCTCTGGTACACAACAAGGACAGATGTGCCCTGCTGTACCATCCCTGGACACAAAGGCTATCTATCTGCATGAGATGACAGCTTGTGTGTGGGTGGGTATGTGTGCATAGCCATACACCACACACAGTGCTTCAGAAACCACACGTTCTGTACTATTGTACAAATAGTGTCTGCACATTGCTCTGGCTTTAAAAAGGTGTGGGGGTGAAACGTTACAGGTACAAAATGACTCAGTTCTGCATGTTACTTGGACGACTGTGGTTGCTAGTTTCAGGTCTAGAGACACATGGCTACCTTTGTCCCAGAAGAGATGGATAGCATCATGAGCTAGATGCACTGCTGCTAAGCAACATGGGTGGAAACCAAATTAAATTGTTGTCCATGCGTATGTTGCGATAATGACTGTTATGTACACACTCAACACACCCTCGACTGACCGAGGGATATGTACTAGTTCTCATCATTGCATCACACTCCATCTCACTAAGCCTTCAGTGAAGGACCATCACTCACTGGAGCCCATTTTCTATTCTGCCCCTTGGTTTCCCTATGAGCCCTGAAGGCCCGTTGTGTGATAGGAGGTCATTCACAGCCTCCAGCTTATAGGAGACATACCACTAAGAGCTATCAAACATGTGAAGAAGACAAAGAAACTGTAGGAGATTCATCTAGAGAAAGTATAGCCATTAAAAACAAGAGTCTATCTATGCCATTCACAGGGAAACCTGAGAGGATTAGAGGACAGAAAAAACACGGCATCAGTACTTCAAGCTGGCAGAATTTGAGATAGTGTTGCACTGAGACACTGCTCACAGTATTTGTGATGACAGGAGACAAAGGGAAAAACAGGTAGGGCTGTGCAATTAATAAAAAATAAAAAAAGTAAATCGTGATTGCGATTTAGGCTCTTAACGATCACAAAACAGAAATTTTGCACATTACACAGTGTTTCCGCTATATACACTCACCTAAAGGATTATTAGCAACACCATACTAATACCGTGTTTGACCCCCTTTCGCCTTCAGAACTGCCTTAATTCTTCGTGGCATTGATTCAACATGGTGCTGGAAGCATTCTTTAGAAATGTCGGCTCATATTGATAAGATAGCATCTTGCAGTTGATGGAGATTTGTGGGATGCACATCCAGCCTGCACAGTGGTAACAAGCATAGACAGTATATAAGAATGGACCAACAGATCCCGTTGCTCTGGACGGAGACCAGTGAAGGCCATTAGTAGCACTTTTCCGGTGAGGGCTGTGCTGTGAGCAACCTGTATGAAAGTTGTAAGTCTTCTGGTAGCTGTGCCAAGAGAAATCTCAATCATTCCCAATCTTGCAGAGACGGAGAGCGTAGGTATATGTAAGGAGATAACATAGGCACAGGCTAATTACTGATAAACTAAAATGCTAGTTAACATTAGTAATTACACTTAAACAGCTAATGTGAGACGAAACTGCCTGCGCGCTTCTCCTGTACTGTACGGTAATTTCTCTACTGTGCGACACTAAGTGGCGTGGTTATGACACAATCGTAAGCCTATTTTTACAAAAACGTCTGCTACGGAGCCATAACTTGAGGTACAAGGTAATGGAGTAGGGCTGCAACTAACGATTATTTTAATAGTCGATTAATCTGTTGATTATTTTCTCGATTAATCGATTAGTTGTTTGATCTATAAAAATGTCAAAACATAGTGAAAAATGTGGATCAGTGTTTCCCAAAGCCTAAGATGACGTCCTCAAATGTCTTGTTTTGTCCAAAACTCAAAGATATTCAGTTTACTGTCACAAAGGAGAGAAGAAACTAGAAGATATTCACATTTAACAAGCTGGAATCAGAGAAATCTTAGATTTTTTAATTAAAAAAAAGAAATTACTCAAACGATTAATCGATTATCAAAATAGTTGCCGATTAATTTAATAGTTGACAACTAATCGATTCATTGTTGCACCTCTACAATGGAGCCTTTTATACATTGTCGTGTTTCTTTAGAAATAAACAATGGACAAATAGGGTCTTTAAATACTTAAGATCTAAAGTTATTCGCTGTCAAAGTGGCGCCAAAATGAATGGCAGTCAATGGAATGCTAACGGGAGGTGATGGCTTGTTAGTATCGAAATGGCGCCATAGGAGGTTTGGGTTGTGAGTAGACGCTTACCCCCTTGGTAACAAGGCAGGACGGATCCATGTTCTCATTCTGTTTATGCCAAATTCTGACTCTACCATCTGAATGTCTCAACAGAAATCGAGACTCATCAGACCAGGCAACATTTTTCCGGCAAATTGTAGCCTCATTTTCCTATTTTTAGTGGAGATGAGTGGTACCCGGTGGGGTCTTCTGCTGGTGTAGACCATCCGCCTCAAGGTTGTGCGTGTTGTGGCTTCACAGATGCTTTGCTGCATACCTCGGTTGTAACTAGGCCTGTCACAATAACAAATTTTGCTGGACGTTAAATTGTCCCAGAAATTATTGCAATAAACGATAATATTGTCGTTCTGAGACAATTTTCATCTAATATAATGATAATGGCAGAATAACGCAGGTACACCTTTTCAAAGATCAATAAACTTGTATTTCTAAATAAGTAACTAGGCAGACTTTTTTTTCTATTTTTTTTTTTTTTTTTTTTGACGGCACCTTGACTGCAAAGTGCTGCGGGAAACCTGCTCCAACAACTAGCATTTTCTCTCCCTCTCTCCGCCAGGAGTCCCGCCCCCACACAAAGAGCATGCAACTGACAAGAGGGTTCACTCCTCGTTACGCTAAGGAACCGAGAGTGGTCATCCAGTCTCTTTGGTTGGTTGGTTGGTTGGTTGGGGGCGGGGGGGAGAGAGAGAGAGAGAGAGAGAGAGAGAGAGAGAGAGAGAGAGAGAGAGAGAGAGAGAGAGAGAGAGAGAGAGAGAGATAGAGAGAGATAGAGAGAGAGAGAGAGAGAGAGAGAGAGAGAGAGAGAAGGATAACAAGGAAGCATGCACATGGAAATTATCACGGCCGGAAAAATTATTGAGCTCATTTTTTTTTTATCGTGCGATTGATTTATTGACTATCACGACAGGCTTAGTTGTAACGAGTGGTTATTTGAGTCAAAGTTTATCTTCTATCAGCTTGAATCAGTCGGCCCATTCTCCTCTGACCTCTAGCATCATCAAGGCATTTTCGCCCCCCAGGACTGCAGCATACAGGATGTTTTTCCTTTTTCAGACCATTCTTTGTAAACCCTAGAAATGGTTGTGTGTGAAAATTCCAGTAACTGAGCAGATTGTGAAATACTCAGACCAGCCCATCTGGCACCAACAACCAGGCCACGCCATTTTGACATTCAGTTTGGAGTTAAGGGATTGTCTAGACCTGGACCACACCCCTAAATACATTGAAGCAGCTGCCATGTGATTGGTCGATTAGATAATTGCATTAACGACACATTTAACAGGTGTTCCTAATAATCCTTTAGGTGAGTGCATTCAGTCCGCCGCTGAAGGAGCGGCGAAAAAAAATGTCATGAAGTCGTAATTACACGACTCAGAAAGACTGCAGAGCTGTTTGCTCCACTGAACTCAAGAGAACAGTCATCCGCTCTCTCTGCCCTTTGAGGGTGAGCGACTGGAACAGTGACAGGACGTCATCACTTGCAAAGTCATGACAACCAAATAAACAGCGCAAGATTAGATTTTTCTCCTCAGGCACAGTGACAAACAGCGACAAAAGCCTCTACGGCTCATTTACCAAGAAAACCCAGTGAAATATGACAGGTACAGTTGCTTGGAAAGTCGTGTTTACGGGCAGAACCCAGATGAGAACGTTAGCAAAAGCTGTGGTCCCTCGTCCTTTGACTCCCCGTTGCTGGAGACGTTCTATTCCCCCAACAAGCTGTAACGTTATTCACTGTTTGAAATGTTGTCCAGGTTAGTGGGGATACATACTGCTCAAAACCCACATGAAAAAAGCCTAGTAATGTCCCCTTAGCATGTTGTTTTGTTGCTAAACTGTATGTAAAATGAGTGGTGACGATAAATCACCGGTTTCAGGTAATGCTATTCATATTTTGGCACAATGTGTAGTAATGACAAGAGTAGTGGTCATAGTAAGAGAAAATGTGTTATGTATCTTGAATGTGTGATATATGTAAAGCTACACTTCAAAATTCTCTGTCCAAGTTGAACCAATCCGATATAAAAGTTATGTAGAATTGCTGGATCCCTCTTTTTGAAAACCAGTTTTTGAGTTTATAAAGAACATCTCAGATAGCTTTTTCCCCCCCAAACATACTTTGCCTAAACTTACATAAACTAATTTAATTTGAAACTGGACATCAGGGATTTGTATACTATGGCCAGGCAATTAACGGAGAACAGATCCTGAATCAATCTGTGCTAGTAGCATTCCTGCCAGTTCCAATGCTCCCGCACCTCCAGTGCACTAGTGTGGCTTTATTTTACGTTGAATAAGCCCGGTAAAACTGCAAACCACCATTGAATCAAAATAAAATTCCTATTTGTGAAATAAGCAGGTGACCCGTTTCAACTCCACCCAAAGAATCGGAATCGAGAATTGATAAGAACGGGAATCGAAAGGAAGAATCGCAATTGGAATCAGAATCGTTAAAATCCAAACGATGCCCAACCCTACCCCAAACCTTGCTGCCGGAGACTCCGCAACCCAGAGTAGCATTTCTGTTTAAGTACCAGTTCTGCATATTATTGTCATGGATCAGAACGCCACTCCAGTAGGGCTGGGACGGTATGGATTTTTTCTTACTTCGGTTGAAAAGCAAGAAATTCCCATGGTAGAGCGGTATACCGTAACGCCCTTACTAGAGTAGCGCAAGTTTGGAGCGAGAACAGCAAGAAGCCTTAAGTGAGTGACGTCAGTGCCCGTGTGGTCGCGCAAGGAGAGCAAGCGGTAACGGAGAGTAGCGTATGAGTGCTGCTGTGAGGAAAAAGATATAGTAAAGATGATGTAAAGTGAGTTAAAAGTGAACAATAAAAACAACAAGCTAGAACTTCTCAAGACACGGTGGCTTTATCTATTGTCAATACTGCCGCTAAAGTGAATGGCGTTACCCCCAAAAAACATCGGCTTAAATCTCACAACATGTTGCAGCCCGAGTGAAGCCCGTCTAGCAGCTGAGCAGACAGAGAGCAGAGAGGGCGACTCGGCAGTCCGCCGAGGTTGCTGTCTCTACCAATATAAGCCGCTCTGTTTTAGGCTATGAAACGTGCATGCAGGCTGAAATTCAACCGTGCCGTTTTATCGGGATAACGCTATAAACAGAAGGAAAGTTAGCTGCTAGGCTAATGTGCAGTGGTAAACACTGCAGCTGTAACGTTAATGTGTCTACCTCAGCTGAGAACAGAGAAATGTCATTTCTCCGATACAAGACATTACACAGGTACACTCGCATATAGGCCTAATAGTCAACACAAATGGGATGTTATGTGTCACGGAACATTTTGCTCCCCAAATCGCAAAAGGTTGGATTTTCTCCAAGTTTTGTTTTTGAATCCATTTAAGACACAATGACATCAGACACAATCCATGTCATTAGACACAACGTGCACACATGCGCAGGCCAATGTTTTATTGCGGTGATGACTGTGATGAGCTGTCACGAGCTGTCACGTGAGGGGTCACGTGACCGCGGTATTGCGGTAACCGTCCCAGACCTACACTCAAAGTATCCATTTCATACCATCAAGCCTGCCAGCATTGACACATCACGGCTCTTTGATTTACACTACACACGTAGCCCATGCACTCCAGGCCGGGCTAAGATTACAGGAATTTGAAAATGCTGCCTGATTTTGAAATCAGGTTCCTAAATCATCTGCTCCAGAATCAAGAATGCGGGACAATTTGTCTGTTGATTGTGTAGGTTTTATAGGCGCATCCCATTTTATCTGCATGTAGTCTTGCATTGCCAGACCTCTCTCCACAGCGCTGCAGAGGAAGGTCTGGCTAGTCCACACAACATTCCTGGATAGAGAACAATAGGCCAGGGGTTGTTTGCATTTCTTTAAACCAATCACAAACGTCTTGGGCGGCGCTAAGCTCGGGACGCAGCAAGCGTGACTCTTGAATATAGTCTCAGGAAGGAACTTGTTTAGGTGGAACATTTGCACCCCACGAAAAAAAAACGGTTAACTGTTCACACAGTACAGTAACGTGAGCTATATAAATTAGCTGGATACATGGTTAAAACGTAATTTGCTCTTACCAGTGTATCGCCATGTGTATTTATCCATAGCAAATCCCCGCCAACAGGTCCCAAAACGTCCCAGTTAGACAGTAAATGCCGTAAACATAACCTTTATACATTTTTACAATCATTCCCCAAACAAACCAAACAGGCCTGCCTTGTTGCATGATCCAAATGTTCCCTAAAACTTGCCATTTTCAGCCTGTGTAGTTGCTCAGAGGTTCCGGTTAAGGTCGCTTGATGCGACTGGAGTTTAAAGTTAACTCAAAGAAAGCGGAAAGTAATAGACATCCGGCGGAAGTTCCAGCGGCACCGGAACTATCCCGTAAATGAACCGTCGTCGATATAGACGCATGAAATTGGAGGGAATTCATGCACCTTCAAAGCTGAACTGATGAGATGTCACCATATGCATCTGCATAATGTTGGTGACACATTAAACATCCTCTACATTATAGAGTATCGCATGCCAACGTAACAATCAAACCTCATAAAGATACATCACTTTGACATACAAATGCATTACCTACAACAGCAATGAAAATGGCGAGAGGATGTCAAAGAGAGTGGGAGAAGGCAGCCAGTGATTAGTGATCTGTGCCTGTTCCTCTCAGGAGACCATGGAGGAGGAGTAGATGCATGTCCCTCTCGTTTCCCTCATAATAAGGCCTAAGGACAGAGCAGATCTTAGATCAAAACAAAGGACGAGGGAGTTACGGGCTGTACGTGAAAGCAGACATTTCTACTGCCCATTCAAATTAATCTAAAAAATAAAAAACGCACTATGAATAAAAAAAAAATAAAAAAAAAGGTTTGCACCAAGCGGTTTGATTTCCCACACAATAATTGCCTCAAAGCATGCCTGCACAAATCTATACATTTAATAAATTAGCATTTCTCTGTGAGGGCTGTATATGCTCACGTAAGTCTTCAGAAAATCTCCCATCCCCACGTGTAGTGCGGTAGGATAAGCAGCACTTGCCTGAAAGCAAATGGAAATCTTGTGACCTAGACTGACACTACAGACTTTATTCTCAGTCATTCTCCTATTGTGTCCAGTAGTTCATAGAGAGCAGATCAATGGCAAAGGCTCATCCCCTTAGGTAGCATGCTAGCCTCTCATCTCCAGCACTGTAATGATCTCCCCACTGGGGCAGGACCCAGCCAGCAAACACATTAACAGCCATTTAAAAAAATAGTGAGGCTTTTCAACTGTGTCCTTAGGGTTCAATGAGAGGGAAAACAACAAGTACACTGTCCAATAAAAGCAATACAAGTATTGATTATTATTGCCCAATAAAAGACAGCGGAGAGACAACTCTTTTTCTTGTGTCGCTAAAGGACCCTGACCCTTGTAATATTGAATGAATTGCTCAAACTGCCAATTTTCTTACTAGCAGGTAAGGCGATGATGATCTTAAATGCAGGGTGGTTATTTACTACTTATCGCCATAAAGGTTACTCCTACTGCTTTATTTATGTCTTATCCTACATATAACATGTGTTTTGTCCATTACAAAACCCTTTCAGGCAATCAAAGAGTAAAGCTCATTTCCTTTGGGATATCCTATAAATAGAAAAAAATATATATATATATATATATATCAGACTTCTATGCTAATCTGTGCTCACCAAACTAGGTGTGGGGGCAGGGACCCAGCGGAGGTGGTGCCATGGTTGGGGGAGGGAGAAGGGTGCAGAGCGCATGTGGTTAGCTGGGCCATAATCTAACTGTACCCAAGTGAAAAATACTCTTCCTTGTCTTCTCTCTCTCTCTCTATGACACACACACACACACACACACGCACACACGCACACACGCACACGCACACGCACACGCTCACACACACGCTCACTCCTTCGTCCTTCCCTCAACCCCTCCCTGCCTCACACACACCCCTCCTCCTCAGTTGTTCTGTTGTAGGCTCGGCCAGCCCAGAGTGTGTGTGTGTGCCCCTACTGGTTGTGTTCCGAACGCCAAGGGTTAAGCCCCTGCCATTTTAACGCCACTGACAGATCAGACCATTAGGGTGTTACCTAACAAAATGGAAGCCTTTAACCCTGAATCTGCCAGGCTGCCTCTGTGTGTGTGTGTTCACGTGTGTGCGTGAGTGAGCAAGTGAGAGCCCGAGCCACACAGAGTGCATGTAAGTGTGCGCATGTCTCCACCTGGATTCTCCCTCAGCAACGTGACGACAACAGCAGTAAGTCCAGGAAGTGCAAACCAGGCTTTTCGACGTGAGCACACAAGAATGTATGACGTTATTACATTAAAACATATATGGCTAGGCTTGTTTCAAAACAGAGACACACTGATGTACGTGGTAACATACCCTTAAAACAGAGAACCAACATACAAATAAAAAGCACACATCATTCCCACATCTCTTCAGGATGTTGGCGAGCATGCAGACATACATGTGCAATGCATTAAAGCCTTCTGTAGTATTTAGAGTAATTGATTCACACCAACATAACATGAGTTACTGACCATCAAATGACATAAGAATGTCTAGATTATGACGCTTTAAAAGCACCTTAACATCTCAAGTCAACCTTCTCTAGTAGTTTTCTCCAGCCTCAAATCACTGGATACATTTTCAACCACAAATGTTTACTAGCCATAATAAAAAAAGGAATAGCTAAATGTTTTCAAAAACCCTAGACAGGGATAATCTCCAATTTCAGTCAAATTGCTTCCAAATGGTTACTCTATAATCCTGTAAAACCAGAAGTCTATACCCACATTCAGACTGGAGGGTCAGGACACACGCAGACTGCTATCAGATTACATTTCTCAGAAATGGATGGTAGCAGGAAGTGACCAGAGTAGGATGGGGGGTGGGGGGAGAGAGAGAGAGAGAGAGAGAGAGAGAGAGAGAGAGAGAGAGAGAGAGAGAGAGAGAGAGCTTAAAGGGTGCAAAGAAATACAGTGTAACAGACAAGACAACTAGGAGCTGAGCACACCATCAGTGCACTTTGTTGAAAGAACACATCCGGGTAAAGTAGGTCAGCTGCCACATATTTTTGAGTTAAGTTGGCAATCATAACTTTCAGGAGATCTTCTGTCGGGGTTCATCTAGGTTAGACCACAGAGAATAAAACATCTTGTATAGAAGAGACACTTTAGATATAATTGTTATTTCAGTGTTAACGGGGGAAAAAACAGAGAGGGAGGGAGAGCCTGTATGCGGCAGAGGCAATAATACAGTACATTGACAATAATAAGAATACTTTGTTTACATTTCTGAATGTGCATTTGTTAAGCACCATTCAATTAAAATGTGAACTAAAATAACACAGCAGATTGTAGTTTCTGTATTTATTACCATAGCAGTTATCAGTTATCTATCTAATAAAGCGAGACATATCTGTACGTACGTACGCGTGTGTCCGTGTTTGGGTGGGGGGGGGGGGAGGTAACCTGCACGTCACACGCCGACGCCACATGCAGAACGATTTACAACGGGGGGGGGGGGGGGGGGGGTTACAGGGTTACTGCCTTTGACTCTTTTCCTGCTTCCAGCGTAAGCTACATGATTGCTGGATATACCAAACTTACTTTTCTTCACTTTCCTGGAGCATGAGCAGATAGCTGAAAGGAACTGACCGTTGCCGACACTAAATATCAAACAAAAGCCAGACACTATATAGTATTAAGTTGCTGTGAGCTGTACCCTACAGTCACCGCTTCTAAACAGAGGCAGAACATAGCGTAAATCTCGGAGATTATTCCTTCAGAGCCCTGTGCAATGCGAGAAAATCTCAGAGTTGAACCGGGCTGACGCAGCAGTTTTATCAGACTCGCCCTGGGTCGGGTTAATTAAGTCTACTGCTAACTTACAACACTAATAACATGACCGTCACCAAAATACGTTAAATTCATTAACGATCCTCTCTCTCCAAACAGTCCACTTCTGGTGGTTGATGAGCGCAGATATGTGTCCGATTACTCCATATTTTCATTGTGATATTTTGTGATTACAATCTGAATCTGCAACATTCTCCGTCAGGTAAATACAGTAGTACAATGTCACTCTTCCTCTGATGTAGACGTAGCCTACACTGTAAGTCACTAGTAGGCTATACAGTGGAGTTGCATATTAAGTGGTTTGAGGTCCTTCTGTAAGTCATTTTGGGGTACAATTTGGTTTTGAAGAAATCTACAAGCAGCAATACCACAGGCCAAGTAACCGCCTGTTCCAAACAGGCACATTTTCAACAAGCACTGTGCTAGTAAAGTTAAAATGAGGGAAATGTGAAAAAATTGCGTTGCAGGTAGATTCAAGGTGTGCGGTCCCAAAAGTTTCTGCCTGTGTGTGTGTGTGTGTGTGTGTGTGTGTGTGTGTGTGTGTGTGTGTGTGTATATTTTCAATGAAAATAAGGATACAAAAATCATCATTCCCTCCAATATCGTTAATCATATCACAATATCAGTCAAAATAATCGCAATTAGTTATTTTCCTCATATGGAGCAGCATACTTTTTATTATAGAGCAGCTGAGAATGGCAGGAAAGTGGGGAGAGAGGGGGGGGGGGGGGGCATGACACGCAGCTAAGGGCCGCGGGTCGGATTTGAACCTGCGCCCCTGCCTTTGTTATCGCGATATTTTCCTCACATCGTGCCGCCCTAGGCTAAATCCAAAAGCCCCATTGTGTGGTCTGTTGCACTTGTTACCACACGCAAAAGGGATGTCATGACTGGGTATTGAACACTTTTTGAGTACCAATTGGACTGTCTTAAGAACCCAATTGTCAAGTTGCTAAAATGGCCCCCAGATACTTGGTCAGCTTCTCTGTCTTGTTTACTCATGCTGTGAAAGGTCTTGGCAATGTTTACAGGTGGGAAGAGCAATAAATAGAGTACAAAATGCCATTGGTGGCTGAGGTGCTTTGATATGTTGGTTGTGACTTGACAGTGTTTATATCCAGTTTTAGTAAAAAAGATATACTTTGCATTCTAAGCCGTGAAATACAACCGGATTCATCCTGGGTAAGTTCTGCTTTAAGCTGCACATCAAACTGTTCAACTATCATCATCCTTCATATCAGATTTTATTTTCCATCCCAAACGCAAATCTTCAAACAAAATGGGTCGTTTCTTAAATGACAATCCAGTATACTCCTCTGTATTATTTTTAAGCACTGGCAACCAAGCCCCAAACTTTTGTGGCCAAAGTAAATTTTTGGACGCCCGATGTAAACTTGTAAATGTAAAAACAATAGCGACAAAGCAATTTAACACAACTTAACGCAGCCTTCCTTAACTGCGACACTAATACATGAAAATATATTAACCGAATGAAAATTGAAAACAAATTGACATTTACAGCCTGCTCCGTCTGGACAGTTGTATTCTGACAGAGACGCAAAAGTTTTTTTTCCCCACAGGGCACGCGTTGTTTTAATACAGCAACAGCACCTGAGCTGGCAAGACCGATTAGCATTGCTGTCCAGTATCTTTGCTGGAAGCGATTTCGACTAGTAAACGATAGGGCTGAACGATGAATTGCATTTCCAAATAAATTGAGACATGTTAAAGTTAGATTTTCTAATCGCAGAGGCTGCGATTACACCCTGGTCACGTGACACGCGAGAGTTAAACAGTCTGCAGAGGAAGTTTCTGCAAACCGTCACTTATTGTGCAAAACGTGCCTTGCTAATGTTGTTACCTCACGGGGCAACACCACTAACCTGTATCACCACTTAAAAAAAAAAAAACACCACAAAGCCATGTACGATAGTTGCATGGCTAAAAAGCCACCAGGGTGTCAACTGTCAAGTAAGCGGAATACCACCAGACAGGGATCACTGACCGCGCAACTCCATATGAACATACTTCAGTAACAGAAGGTGGAAATTACTCAAGCAGTAAGTTTATCGCAAAACAAAGGATGCACCTCAGTACTGTGACCTAGCCTGGGCTGACGGCTTTGATAAATACACTGCATAAGCAGTACAACATGCCCTCCGCACATATTTTAGGCAGGTCGCCATACCGAAGCTAACGTTACACAAAAAATGTAAACAGAGTTGCGGAGATGAAAGTATTTTCCGCTGCTACAACCGACGTGGTCAAGCCGTAGGATCACTGCGGCTGGCACTGCCATACTCGCTGTGCACGTATATTTAAAGACGGTCCAGTGAAGTTCACAGACAGTGTTTAAAAAGTGCTTTTCTGCAATCTGCGCTTTAGTAAGTGTGATTTCTTACCGACTTTAATATTAATGTTTACACCAGGCTTATTTGTCAGTGCTTTAGTTGTCATGGTAATTATTACATGTCATTGTATTACAAGGCTGGACGTTCAACAAATCAGTCACTGTGACTAAAGTAGTTTATAAATAAATAATTCAAGTCATTCATATATATTCATGCATCACCTAATTTAATCAATATAATAACAGTAAAGGATAGTTTGTTTAATCCATCTAATATTGTGTTAGTCATACAATCATTTTTTTGTCTTTGTTAAATAATACAGCAGATAATGAGCTTAAAAAAATAATCGCATTTTAAATCGCAATATTGGTGAAAACAAATCGCAATTAGATTATTTTCCAAAACCGTTCAGCCCTAGTAAACAACGGTTTCCGCGGACATTAAAACAAGCGTGATTGGCTCTCATCTGGTTGTCGTTCACATCTCACCACTTTGCATTAAATGGAGCCTTTCTCAACTATAGCCTGTAGTGCCGCTGGGTGCCTTTGGAGTACCTTTCTTTAGCTTTGCTGGCGAACACTAGGTCACATTCACAATGACTGCCAACCTACTGCTCTTCAGCTTTTTTTTCCTATCAGCTCATAAGGCTATACTTACTATTACAGCGTGCGACATATACATTTGTTTCAGTACATTTCATTAAGATAATAAGGTATTATGTCGAATACAAACTTAAAGAGGCCAGAGCAAAATCTGAAGCAAAATGTCCTCCAGGGTCTTTCTTAAAAGCATAATACAATCATACTGTGCCATCAAACCTAGGAAGTTTGGAAAGATATGAAGATCAAAATTCAATTTTGGACTCATGACATTAAAAATACAATTTGTGGGGAAGTAAGTTTCCTCCAAAGGCTACATGATATTAGCCTGACAGTGAATCATCCAACAGATTTGGGGCAGTGGGAATGACAGAGAGCTTCAGGAATGATAATCAGGTCGTTTTTTTTCCTATGTAGAGTGACGTGGCAGAAGACAATCAATGCACCTCATAGCACCATGGCAAAAGGCCTACCATTTCAGGACTATTTCTACCATTGTTCATCTCAAGTGACACTATACTGTACATTTAACTGGATTCTTCATCCTGTTCAACCCTCATCAATATCTGTGATTTTACAAACATGTTCTGTGTCTACTACTGTACACTTTCTACTCATGAAACGGATTACTTTGCTAATCATGACTTTGGTAAGTGACCAGTATGGTTGGGTACCGTTCACATTTTAACTGGTACCTGAAATTCGGTTACGGTACCTTTTTTTCTGTACTTTCCCTCTGTAATAACAAAAAAATTATTTCAGGATGTAAAAATAATTCCAAACCTATTTATCCCATTTAATCCAAACATTTTTATTTAGAACATTTTACACTTATACCATCCCTACAAACTATTAAATCACATAATTATTAATTTCTTAATTTTTGGAAGTTTTTGTTCCTCTCTCTTTTTAACTGCTCTTTAATGTTTTATGTAAAGCTTTTTGAACTGCCTTGCCTAACTGCACTGTGGCAAGGCTTTCGGCTCGCCATTATATATTTTATTGCAGCGAACATTGACAACAGCGGCATTGTGAAGCGTGTTTTACAGTAACCGCAGCTCAGCTGGCACGCGTAAATGTGACGTCATAGAATCGCCGTAACTATTTATACCCGCGCTGTTGGTCGCGACACTAGTTGTAGTCATCTCCTGAACAGTGGTTGCGCTAATGAGAAAAGGCTACCGTCTTTGCTATTTCTACGGACTAGAAGAAGGAGAAAAAGGCAAACAACGGCAGAACTGGCAGCAGCATTGACGTCAATGTTTCAATTTGATTCGATGACCTACTTCGGATCAAGCCTTTCATTCACCATAAAAGAACTCATCTTAACCCAGTAAGTTTACAAGAGAGACTTGCAGTCACTCTGAGAGTCCTGGCATCCGGTTGCCCAGGAGCTTGTTCATGCTTCCTGTTTTGACGCTGAAGAAAAAAAGAAAAAAAAAAAGTGGTGCATGACCTCTGCTCGCGCGCTATAAATCCGGGCCAGCTTGGCTGCGGCTACTGTAAAACACGCATGACTTCGCTCCGTCCACACCTCTGCGTGCGTGTGTATCGGAGCTGAGCCCCCACAAAAATACCCAACCCTAGTGACCAGTGGGCCCAAACTTCCAAAGTCAGTGCACTCAACCCTTGTTTTGATGACTTTTAGGCCAGGCATGACAGTGCAGTGATAATGTAACACAATCCACAGAAAAGAGCCATGTGGCAGGGAATCAGACAGGGCTGTGTGTCCCCTCTTGGACACATGCCTTGATGCTGCATGCATCCAAGTTGCCGGTCTGCCTGTTTGCTGCACTGAGAGTTTGAGAGTTGCCATGTCAGCACTGGCCACACAGTGGAAGCAGTTGCTACAGGCAAATGGAATAGAAAAAAAAACTTCAGCAATGTGTATTACATAACCTGAAAATGAACAATAAGTCTTGTTTACATCAGATAAGATGCCATTTCAGACAACACTGGTCATGTGGGTTGTCACTTGTGAGCAAAAACACGAGTGGAACATAAATTTAAAGATACAGGCTATGCTACTGTAGAAATGACCAGTCAGACAGAGGCACATAGGCAGCTGTTTAGCTGGCATCCAGCACTGGGGATAGCCCCTGTGAACGCATATTACTCAGTGTTGAATAAATATGATTTTTTTTGCTGTGCCATACAGCTACACACTGCAGGGAATACAAATTAGAAGTAGATGCTCTCTCCTTCAATACTCCAAGCTTTCATGCTTTTAATCATGGTTTTAAATATATCAGGTAGGGATGGAAGTACAATTTTAACCAGCTACTTGTGCTGGGGGGCGAGTGCCCACAACAGCTGTCAAAAAAAAAATAAAAAAAACTGTGGCAGCTGGCCAGAGGCCTGTACTACGAATCAAGATCAACATGCCCTGGATTTATTTCAGTTACCCGGCTTCACCTAACCTAACAACCGCGGTCCCGCATAAGCTGTGTCACGACGCTGGTTAACGACTAGTTCAGTCAACCCAGGGTTTCCCAATCCAGCGACGCGCGCGTTCACATAAAAGAGGAGGTGTTTGCACAGCACGACCAATCGCAAACATCTACCAGAGCCACATATTTTACATAAGAAGAGCAAACTATAATTCTACATAAATATAAAGAACACACACACACACACACACACACACACACACACACACACACACACACACACACACACACACACACACACACACACACACACACACACACACACACACACACACACACACACACACACACACACACACACACACACTAAAGAATAGTATATAAAGAACACAGACACGGTTTAACAGGCAAAACGCAATACAGTCGCTGCTTCCTAACAGAAGGAAAACTGGCAAAACAAATAGCCGACGCTGTTATGCGTAAATTACAACGCTTATCAATATCACTTTCCCATCAGTCAGGCACAAGATCTGACCATAATTACATTTGTACTTTCCATAAACTGTCGTTGCTTTAGCCTGTTTTTTCACTTGCAATCTGCAGTGGGAAGGGATCGTGAGAGCAAATACAAAATATAAAAACATAATTTAAATCGATGTGCGCATTGGCAACGCACGGCTCACGAAGCCGACAAATAGCCTATACGTAATTCCCTCCGCTGAAAATCTATATTTTTCATAGAAATACCAAACAGGGAATGTTAACGGGGTTGTCGGTCTCTAAATGTTTTAACTTTTATGAGTGCACCTCTCTCTCTCTCCGCGTACCGAGCTCCGCCTGATCTTCTAAGAACATTTATCAAATCGAGTATTGATTGGTCAGTAGGCGGTGCTTTTACACTGGTTGATCTCTAATCTCCAACATAACCTGCTCCCGACCAGGTTAGGTGTTCAGCATAAGTTACCACGGCGATTTAACCCGTTAACAAGTGATCCACCGCCGTGATACAGAAAACCCTGGGTTGAACCTGAAGTTACCTCGTTAACGCCAAATCTTGCTTCGTAGTACAGGTGTTATTTGTGCCTGCCTGGTGAGTTTTGGTTTTGTCTGATGCATTTTGTACTTTCATAAAATAACCACTGAAATGACAACTGCGAAATTCTCTCTCTCACCCTTTCATTTCTATCTACTTGTCTTGGGTAGTCTTCTCATACACTGCATGTTCAAAAAATGCTAAGCAAAAGAAAACATTTTCACTACCTCCTCATGAAAGTAGTGCCTCTTACAGGTCTGCATGGCAACAACAAACACCACTTATTACTATTTATTCAAGGACCAATTCATTGTAACCTGTCAACAGGAGAAGCAGAAGTCTTCTACAATGATGTATGTCCAGTCTGAACCAGGGGGGCAGTATTTAATTAGGCATTGACCACACAATAAAGTTACTGTCGATTTAAAAAGTATCAGGTATGAGAATTATGGTCGAGGCTATGAACTAGTGTAAACTCAAAGTGTGTGTTTTTTTTGTGTGAAACTAACATTTAAGGAGGTTAGCGTCATAAAGACAATGCCCAACTCATCACTCCATACCTCCAACTGACTGAGATGGGTTGGGTCACACTGTAAATACGTATGCTTGAGTCAATATGTAGTCCGACAGGATAAACAAAAAATAGTTTCAGTCAGTCACACATTGGAGGAGTGCTCTCCTCTAGCTGCATATATTGCATTTGGGTGGGAACCTGTGGCCAATACGACTACTCCTGTCCTCTGGAATTTGATGCAACAAACCGGGAAACTGACAGAACAACAGACAATTCTCAAACGGACTAGAAAACATTCAGATCTTAACAATACTATGTACATCTGTTATGTTGAAACACCACAATGTTAGAACAGACTTTAAGGTAATTCTGATGACTTTCAAAAGTGATGCCTGTCTGATCTCCTTAAACCTTTTATTCCATCCTGTGCTCTCTCAGAATACAGGGTAGTGGGAAGTCAGCAGGCTTCAGGGCCTTACAATATGAGAAGGTCTGACTCTGTTGAGGTCTTTAAATCCAAACTTAAAACTCATATTTTCACCTAAACTTTCTTCTTACATCAGGCTATGTTCCTGTTATCATTATCCTTCGGCGGGCATTTATAGTTAGTGTTTGTCCTGCATCTCTTTAACCCTCTGTTGTCCCACAAGCTCTCTCTCTCTCTGTGCTGGGCCATCCTGGAACCTCTCTCCCCTGGCTGTCGTCACCTCTTTCCAGATGTTATGGATCTTCATCGTCCAGGGGATGGATGGGGGGAATGTGTGTGTGTGTGTGTATGTGTATGTATGTATGTATGTATGTATGTATGTATGTATGTATGTATATATATATATATATATATATATATATATATATATATATATATACACACACACACACACACACATTCCCCCCATCCATCCCCTGGACGATGAAGATGTGTGTGTGTGTGTATGTATGTATGTATGTATGTATGTATGTATGTATGTATGTATGTATGTATGTATGTATATATATATATATATATATATATATATATATATATATATATATATATATATATATATATATATATACACACACACACAGTGGTAACTTGACTACATGATCTGAACCAAAGTCAAAGCATCCAATCACTTTCTTCTAACACACACACACAACCATCAAAAAATGAAAGCAAAGCTACACTGAACTACCCCCTACAGAACAAGGGGTCAGTTTTCACTTGCAGCAGCATCTTTCGCTTTTGCATATTATTAGATTCACAACAAGTGATCACTGTCTGAATGAAGCTAGAAATCCTACAGCCATCTTTTCCTGATGACATCACTACAAAAAAGTAGTAAAACAAGGGTCCCTCATCGCCCGTTCACATTGACACCATCTACCTGCTCGATTTTGGAGAGACTTCATGGTTTCCCCAACATTCCCAGCAAAAAGTTGAGACAGACTCAACTGTTTCCCTGTCTGAACGCAGCCTAACTGCTATATTCAAACTCACAGATACTGTTATGATAACACCTCAGCCAGACGTCAATGGATAGAAACAATAAGCGCTATGCCATACTACCCTGCAGAGAGTTATCACCAGTATTAGGTCTAAATGCTGTGGTTAATCACTAACATAGGATATTTCCCTACAGATGCATTATAAAAACGTTTCAGTCCTGATGCAGCAGAATAAGAGTCATGCCTGTCTGGTCACATCCCTCTTAGGAAGGTTTTTCATAAGAGGCACCCCTCCTTAGGCTAATCCAGGGCCCATCATAAAATGCAAAGCGACATCTGTCCCCCATCACTAGCCAAGGGTGCCAACTCTAAAAAAGAAGGGGCACTTGCTCAGCAGAGGTAGGGACATGGCACACTCCTGTTCATCTTAAACACACTTTAAGAACAGGTGAATATAAAACTGTCTTGATGTGACCACTCAAACAACAATATCTATGGATCATAGCTGGCTTGCTGTAATGCTGTAGTGGTGTAAATACCGACAAAATCATCAAACGCTGAGCCTCGACAGAGTCATAAACAAACTTAATAATTCAGATAACGTTACATCTCACAAAAAAAAAATATATGTAACAATTGACTTCAACGGGAAAACGGTAGTATAGTAGTTATAAAGCATGCCCCTTAGACTTGGGCGCAAGACACCTCATTAGCTACATACATTAAGTGGTGATGAATTTGATCTCAGTTTTAAAAAAACACTGATATTCTGGTGAAAACACAATGTAGGCGTTTAAATGTCGGTAGTCTGGCGTGGGTGATAGCTACTAACGTTACCCCGTCGTGGACAGACAGACAGACACACACACACACCCTGACGGAAGCACCAGCGTCCACCATTACGCCTCCATAAAAAGGCTTTTCACGGTTGAGCTAATCTGACAAAGTTCTGAGATCAATGGTTTATGTAGCCATAATCATACCCATCCACGGCTAAGAGCGGTCGGTTTAGCATTACCCGGAGACAATACTGGTTATGAGATGTTCATAAACTTTGGTGACGCAACTTTGCTTAAAAGAATAGCTACCTTTTTTTTCAACTAACCTATCAACAACAACAAGCTATCTCATGCTAACGTTAACTTGGCTTGCCAACAACAACCTGTCCATCTGTCCGGCTACAAAACCAGTGGCTAACTAACGCGAGCTAACAGCCTATTGTGGTTATGAACGGTTACAGAGATTATTACAAAGTCACTGAACACCGGGGCATATACTCCTTTAAATATGATTCTATGTTTTATGACATTTGGCTTCGATGTCTGCACGCGTCCAAATAGCGATACACGACAGACAATGAAATCGACCCCATCTCAGTGAGTTGCTGCTAGTGTTAAAAGGCTAGCTAGCGAGCTAAGTTAGCCTGCTAACTCCCAGGACACTTGCCTTCCCAGACAGTCGCTAAATGTATTCACAAATAATCAAGTGTTAATTGCACACATAAAATGATTGTTTTGTCTTAGTTTTGTAGCATCATTATTGGTAAATACAAACAATAACTTGAATTATATGTTACTATTGGTGCATCCCAATACAAGTTTACCGGGGAAGTTTGTTTAAACATTTCTCGACTTTTTGAAGCGGTTTGTTCTTGGCAGTCCGTGTTCCGTAGGTATGTGTGTAGCTGGACGACACACAGTTACCTTGCACGTTAGCTAAAATCAAGCTATGCTAGCTAGCTTAACTTACGTTAGCTGTGCTAACACCGATAGAGAAACTTCCCTTCGTCGTCATAATTTAATTGAAAATGAAAGTATTGGATTAGTTGATATGATAATGAAATACATTAACTTACGAAGTCTAGGAGGAGCTTGACCGAGTTCCCCCGCGATTTTCAGATGTTTGATGTTAGTATTTAGCAGGCTTCAGTGTAAAAATCCCGGGGATCCCCTCTCTTCTGTCCGCTGCCACTCCGGTTGCCAGATAATGTAATGAGCCACCACAGGCGGCGTCATGCTGCGTTCATACACACCTCGGAAATGTTAAGTTTCCAACTGCTGAAAAAGAAGGACAATGCTGCAATTAAAACATGTCTATGGTTTAAAACTACGGAAAGTATTGAATTGGAACCTAAACTTACATTAATCAAATGTTAAGAGTATGTAAATAAACAAACCCCACAGTGTAATTGTATGCTAACCTTTTACTGTACTCATTGCATTTGATTGGATTTCATTACATGCTTGTGTGACAATGATGTGTATGCTTGTGACAGAAACTTCCCAGTTCCTCGGTTTATGTGTGCTTTAGGCCTTATCTAAGAACATAAAATAATGAATTAAAATATTCAAAAAACAACCAAGATGCTCAAGATTAAGTACGCTTGATTTGCTTCTCCCACTTACACTTATTGCAATCTTTGCTACTGTAAGACACTGCAACTTAGGATATAGAAAAAAGGTGAACATAAAAAATCATGTATCAATTTGACCCTTTCATTTTAGATGTTTTAATTTACAGTCAATATAATCCTCATTTGTTGCATGTGTGTACTTTTCACATAGCTACAGCATTTGTCTTCAGGCTTCTTTTATGTGTGTGTGTGTGTGTGTGTGTGTGTGTGTGTGTGTGTGTGTGTGTGTGTGTGTGTGGGCACCAAATCCAAATTACCCCAACCGTACTGTAAATCTTAGAAGCATCAAACTGATCACTTTAGTGAGGATTTTCTCAACAAACAAAGTTGAAATTATTCCATAACATAAACCTATAGTACTACAACTCTGAATCTGAATGTATACCTGTCAGGGGGTTTTAGCGACAACACAACAGGAGTTTTTCTCATGAATCATACTACATATAACACATAACCTATATAATTGAAATGTACTTAACGGAGTCCATTAAACTAGACTATATGGTTTGACTTGCTGGATATTTAACAGTTAAATAATCCTGCTTTACATGGGATAGCAGTTGAGGCACAACTGAACTATTGGTTGCAAAGTAGACATTTCCATTTCCATGGATTTTCAGGATCTTCCTGCACCCACAGAGGACCCTGTAGCAGCTCCAGGATCAACTGAGACAGGAGTTCCAAACGTTTGCTGTAGAGAGTCCAGTGCCAAACCAAAGACATTTATAAAAGGCTTTATGTGGTTCATTGTGCCAAACTAGCCCCTGCCACCTTTCTGAAACCTTTTATACATTTCTGAGGTACAGTGTTGTCCTCAGGGGTATACCCAGAGACACAGGAGCATAATGTGTCATGGCTGGACTACATAACTAGCTAACCATGCCTGGCCACTTCTATGGCAACAGCTTGTGATCTGGTGCAGAGAAAGTTAGCTACAATATGGAGGAAGTGTTCTTAGGTTTATTCCTATTCAAACTGTTCTATGGGGCCTTCACAAAGGAGGGCATAAGGGCAGCAGCCTTTTCGTCATTTCTCACCTCTGTACACCAATTGATTTAACAGGTGCAGGGATGGTGGTGGGCACAAAAGTCCTTGTCAACTCAGAAAGTTTAACATAGTTTCATAGTAAGCACAAAGTCCAGTTCCTTCTTTGTATCTGCAGTGTTAACCCCACAGGATACATAAAAGTGTAGACTTAGTTTACTATTTCACACAGCCCTTAAATAGCTTGTTAAATCCATTTCTCTACTGTATGTCCACTTCTTTATATTATTTAATTCATCCGTTTCTTGAATAGTTCTTTGATACAGAGATCAGAGCGAATCAACCATCGGAAACACAATAAAGACAATTAGAGAACTACAAATTTGCAAACTGTTTTCAAAAACTAAATTAATCACATTATACATTCTTTTTTGAAAAGGATCAATGTCATTAACTACTGGAAATCAACCAGTAAGTTAATTGTTTAGGTGGTACATTCTAGTCAGGTAGATGTTTACATTGGCAGCTTTTAAATGTATTTTCTTCTAGAAATGCTCAGTTCTCTTAGTGAAAGTTCAAAAGGTTAAATATATTACAGTATTTAGCCCTAAAATTGATGCATTTTGTTTAGAAGACTTTGTGCAATTCCATGCATGTAAAGACATTTGGGAGCTCTAGCACAACCTGCAGGCTACTTAAAATACATGCTCACCACTAACTACTGCAGTAGTTAACCACTAACTACTGTGCCTCTTACAGCTACCAGTATTCACTTCAGTTTCCTTCCATGTCCAGCAGGTCATCATTTTTGTTAGTTTTTTTGGGCATTTTTAGGCCTTTATTTCCACAGGACAGATGAAGACATGAAAGGGGAGAGAGAGGGGGAATGACATGCAGCAAAGGGTCACAGGTCGGAGTCGAACCTGTGGCGTCGAGGAGTAAACCTCTATATGCGTGCGCCTGCTCTACCAACTGAGCTAACCCCACCACACCAGCATGTCATCATTGATACGAGTGGTGGCCCAGTTTGGCTCCATTTAACATGATCATTAAACAATCAGCACTCGCGCACTAAGGCATAATGTCAAATAACTGATATGTAAATCCGTCAATTTCAAATTTTCAATCATATTTTTATTGGAAAATTATTGAAAACAATGTAAGCATTAAAAACATAGGCATTGGATAGAATATGGCCAGTACTCAAGCTTAAACTGTGTCCTTACAGAGTGCCTTAAATACCAAGCATTGAGTTTTCTACATAGGATAGCTAAAAAATACATATCACACTTTTACTAAATTGACTTTATAAAATGTCACTGTACAATAAATGTTCAACGAGTGGCAAATCTATACAAACATACTGTAAAGAAACCATTTAGTGGAACTATCAAGACAAATTAAAATATAACAAAATAAAATAAATCCACTTTTTGAATATCTGAAGATTACTGTAAGCCCCAAAAGTCTAAACCTGATTTGTAAAAATGAAAACATCAACAGGGAATTCTTATATTATGGAACTTCAAAAAAATAAATCAGTTAAATGTGTTGCTTTGAAAAAAGGGTATGTGGCAACCCTCACAGCCACCAAATTCTGGTCCACAGAGGAACTGCACACAGTGAATTGTACATTCTTCCCACTACAATGTGTACTGCCAATTTAATTATTGTGTGAAAATATATTACAAGATGTCTCTACTCTTTCTAATATGGATTTTGTGAAAACAATGATCAACCAAAAATGTATTGTTAGCAATCCAGGTCAGAAACTATTGTACAGGGAGTCTAATTCAGCTCTTCCATCATCCATGCATGAAAAACAAAACAAAAAAAACAGAATCCATACAAAAAGGCGAGATGTAAAATATTTACCAACAGATACAAAAATATCAACATGAATAAATTAATTTCTTCTACATTTCTTTACTGCCCCCCTATCTACCCTCTCCTTTTTTTTTTCTCTCCAACAAATGGAAAAGAAACCTGGCAAAAGTAGAGAAGGGTTTTCTGTATCTGAGGCGAAGAAGCCCTTTAATACGTCGCTATGTGTCCTTCACTACTCTAATCAAGAGTCCGACCCTGCCCTGCATCCATCCCGTCAGGAAATGTGAGATACATATACAACAACAGGTGTTGCAATTGCTTTACAACAATTTAAAAAAAAAAAAAAAAAAAAAAAGTGATAGACAATCGGGAAGCAATCTTGAGAAGCTAATAAAGTGAAAGCCTGAACTCTGTGACCTCTTAAAATCCTCTCAAAACATAGCTACAGTGGTCTGATAGCAGGTTGTTAGGCATCAAATCTGTTTCTCGTTATAATGTACCAGCTACCGCGATAGGCCAGACTGAAGGCTTCTCATAGCAGGCTTGCAAGGCTGGTGGTTGGGCCGTTCTGGGCTTGGATCTGGACAGGAGGAGGGCCATCAGTCCACTGAAAAACAGAGAGAAAAATACTGTAATCTCAGCACTACCAAAAAAAAAAAAAAAAAAAAAAAAAATAGACTCAGAAAATAGATACGAGTGGTAATAAAGGGTAATGACGTGTAAACTTTAAAAAGGTCCCATATTGTAAAAAGTGAGATTTCCATTTCTTTTTTTTTTAATTATAAAAGCAGGTCGAGGTGCTATATAAATACTGTTAAAAGTGTCAAAACGCTCAATCTACAGAAAAATGCACACAGCCCGTATTCAGAAACTGTGGCTTTAAACGAGCAGTCAGGACTTCCGTACGGTTTGGATGTCACAACTATACGATATTTTGGTAGAAAGTGGCGCTACAGTGGTGTTAGTTACTCCCCAGCTGCAATGACAGCGCAAGGACTAATAGAGCACAGATGTGAAAGACCCTGAAACGCTGAACAATCAGAGCAGACTTGGCTTTTTCGGGAGGAGGGCTTAACCCTTGTGTTGTCCTCTCAGGTCAAAATGGAAAATAAACACTTTTTTGACACATTTCCCATGCGTTTTTCAAGATTCTTCACATTTTTGAAGCTATTTCAAATATTGTTATCGCCTTGTTTGACGCTTTTTTTCTGCTTTCGAGGCTTTTGGCACTTTTTTCAATGTATTTGGAGCTTTGGTCACTTACTGCCATTTTTTGTCAACATTTGTTTGGGCAATTTTGAAAAAAAAAAAAGAAACCTTCTCATATAGAAAACTTTGAAAAGGGGTCAGACTTGTCCCGAGGACAACAGGACGGTTAAAGAGACAGGTGTTAAAACGGAGTGTTTTCAGACAAAGGGTGTATTACAGGTATATTCAAACCATATGAAAAAAATGAGTTGTTTTTTTAACATTAAAGCATGTAAACATATTCTAGTAAAAGCGCAAAATACAAGTATGAACCTAGAATTGAGCATGATATGGGACATTTAAGAACCACGTTAATCTGTTTCACATACACTGATGAGGTTATGCTCAGGGAGGCTGCAGGCAGCGATGTGGTCCTGCAGCAGCTGCTGGGAGAAGTTCTGGTGCATCTGGGCGGCTTCATGGGCATCCATGGTGTTCCCCAGGGCCTTGTTCAAGTCTGTAAGCACAACACGCGGTCAATATCTTCCTTCAACCACAGTTTGTTTCTTGAGAACGGAGAGGTCGTGCTTCAGACGTGATTCAGTATTCTCACAGTAAAAAGGCCTGCAGAGCCTGTCTAACAAGTACAAAATCTAAGAACACAAATGATGTCTGAGATGAGGGAATAGGTCAGTATAAAGTATGTACCTTTCAACAGTGCTGAAGACCAGAGCTGAACAGACATGTCCGGGATCTTGCTGGCCAGCTGCATGGCAGGTACAACCATGTTGTTGCTTTCCTAAAAGAGAAAAGGGCAACTTTTTAGAAAACAAATCTTGCTTACAGCATTTATTAAATACTGTACATTTCGGATTGGCATCAAACACGAGTTTTTCCTCCCCAATTAATAATGTCTGCACAGAAAATAAATCATTTCCAGACAATAGTCATTTTCAACCCTGAAATCAATTCATGTGTGTGAACAAATGATTCAATTGTTACTTCAAATTAGCTACTGTAGAAAAAGAAACTCAAGTTGTTGTGACTGCTCTTGTCAGTTAGGGAGGAGCACCTAGACTGTTCGAACCAGACTAATGACTAGGTTTCCATATAGAAGCGTTCATTTTATTGTAACAATAATAATATATAATACAATATATATATTTTTTAAATATCACTATAGTATGTCAGTGTTTCTCTGTCAGTTGATGCTTGGTCTATATCTAGTGCACAACAACATGCTTCGGCACCTCAACTGTGACGTCTGAGCAGTTCTTCACGTCTAGGTAAGTCAGCTACCCTGAGCTTTAAGCAAAATGTATCATGCATTTATTAGTCTTACTCTGTGGTTGCCCAGTACATAGAATATGTGGCCCAGCAGAACCAGGGAGCAGGCAGTCAGTCGGTTCAGATCCTCAGCATTAGACATCTTCAAGGTTTCTCTTAGGAAGCGTCTGCAACACAACAACACATACATATAGAAGTACGTACAGGCACAGGATGGGTCTGTAGGTGTGCATTTTAAGATTCGACATACTTGGCCTCGTTGTAGCGTCCCTGAAAGAAGGACAGGAGTCCCCTGATGTAGAAGGCTGCTGCCCGGAGGCAATGGGAGCTGAATCCAAAACAAAGGACAATGGTTACATAGTTAATAATCTGAACCAGTTTTAAAAAGGTCCAATGTGTGGGAATTTCTCCCATCTAGCGTTGCGATCATAAATCGCAATCAACTCTCTCGCGCCATGCAGTTCAAAGTACGTATTACAGCTACGGTAGCCTTCAGGCTTTTTTCTGATGACGCAGGTCTCTTTCTCTTTTCAATGGATTTTGAATACGTGTGGTCCTCCACGTTTCCTTCTTCAAACTTGCCGGGGCCGGGAAACTACGTTACCCATTAGCAGCACCTGTGAGTTTATCATGCGACAGCGAAAACGCAAAAGGCGGAGCAGTATGTCCTGTATGTCCTTTACTGGCTAATGTATTTCAAGCTGGAGCATGAATATGGAGCGTCTACCCCAGTTCATGCAAACTCTAATGTAAAATTTCAAACCAACAGGAACATTTTGAATTGATGGTGGTGGTAAATATTCATGAAAAATGACAAGTTTGTGAACGGGCAACACAGATATTGATAATGAACAACTAAAAACGTTACACACTGGACCTTTAACAAAACGCATTGCTTTAATGTATTATATATATACACACATACTGTATAAAAAAAAAAAAAAAAAAAAATCTTAAGCCTCTTACCTTACTGGGAAGTTATGGTCGGGGTTTATTCTCTCTAGGAGGCTATAGAGCTGAAGAAGAAATAAAACAGGAAATAAGTTTAAAATTGAACCTTTCAGTTATTATTAAAAAAGGTTTGTCTCTACTCATGTTTCCTTTACTACAAATGTCCTTTATTTTTTAATCAAGATAACTATAATCCACTGACTGTTCTTAGAAGAAGATAAGGATCACTTAGATTTGGTTATCAAAGTACTGTGCTGTGTCGGACATTTTACACTTTTTTTTTTTACATACAAATAAAATAAATACAATCATCTCCTCTGCGCTCTCTACTGGACAGACTACGCAATGGCAGCACCGTTTCTAAATTACAAAACAAACATGCAGTTCATTTGGCTTTTTCTGAATAACCATCAAACACTCGTAATTTTGTGGACACAGATGCTCTTTTCTCCTCCTCTGCATTTCATTCATTGCAGCAGTAAACAAGGAAGTAGGGCTACTCTAGATTCAAGATTCAAAATCCTTTATTAATCCCACAATGGGGAAATTCACACTGTTGCAGCAGCAAGGGATAAGAGGAAAAGTGGAAAATTTGAAGACACACGTGAACACAGTAATAAATATAATTAAAGAGAGTAAATATTAGTATCGATGTATGACCATTTTAAGTAGAGGGGAGAACCATGTATCTTTGTTTGATCTCATTAAAAGTAAGGTCAGGCTTTGCTGACGGCTTCCCGACTCATTTAAAAAAAAAAAAAAAAAAAAAAAAAAAAGAGAGCGCGAGATTTGCGAGACATTCGCACGAGCCGGAAGCCACGCTGACTGAAGACGCGTGTCTCGGGGCGTGAGAGAGGGAGCGAGAGCGGCAGTGCAGTTGACGAGAGAATAAAAACAAACCTTATTTTCATACGTTAACGTTCTAACGCTGGGTTTTTACAGGCAGCTTCTTTTCAACTGCAACCCTGCTACCGCTCTGCAAAAGTTGACTCGGGAGTCAACTAGAAAAACGGGCAGACTAGTGAACACCTGAGCACTCACTGTCAGCAGACTGCGCTCATACACGGCTGTCCTCATGGGGAATAAACTGAACCGCTCTGCTGCTGCTGCTGTTGCTGATGAAGCTGCCTGTGATAACCCAGCGTAAAGCACAGTGAGACTAGGGGTGGGTCTAAAGACACAACGCAGCGTTTCCTTTAGCAGTGGGGGCAGGTCCGTCCGAACAACCGCGACTCCATTGTGCGTGGCGAGCCGCCACTACAAAAATCAACATAGAGGAAACACTGCAATCTATGTTGTTGTTTTTTCAAAGAGTGCGGCGACCTGTGACGACCCCCTCATTTCTAACCAATCACGTAATTTGTCCCGCCCTGGTTGTAAGCAACCCCGGTTGTGTGCATTTATAATTGAACCTAGTCCGACCCTGGTCCGACCCACCTCTCGACCTGGGTCAGCGAAGCAGAGTGTTAACCCTTTCAAACACACAGCCAACCCTGGTTGAGCCCTCGGTGTGAAAGGGGTATAATGCACTCTTTTTGAAGCGATTCATTGCATTACACTGTTGTTAATTAAAGACGTGACACGTTATTACTTCACTGACCTCCTGGTGTCGGTTTCCTTCCCTTATGTAGACACTGGCCAAGTTGGTCACTATGTATGTCCACAGTTCCTGATGTGTGGTGAGCTGAAACACAACAAACGTCTTTGAGATAGGAGGAGAGAGCAGCTGCAGCAGAGTAGAAGAAGAGAAAAGAAGAGGCGAGTAAAAGAGAGGAAAGAAGAAAAGATACGGGTGACGTTATCTGAGATCTGAGGAGAGGCGGTTTTAAAAAAAAAAAGAAAAAAAAAAAATCAGGCCGTACTCACCCGCAAGGCTGTGGTAAACTGTGCCTCTGCGTTATCCATACAGTTCACTGAGATACAGTACAGACCCTGGGAGATGGCAAGAGAAAAAAATGTGGTTTCTTCAGAAAAAGAGCTTTTGGAATGTACAAAAGCTTTTTGTGTTGTGGGGTTCCTGACAATTACACAAAGTTTTCATCGTTATTTGGCGTTGGTTATCAGTTGTCAGGGTTTATGGGGATTTCTATATTTCTAAAATGTTTTATTGAATTCTAAAATCATTTAAAAACAGACATTGAACTCAAAAGTGGGTTAATTATTTCAACAACAATGTAAAATAACAAATTTTCTTGCTATTGCTAACATCCCCAACCTGTCTAATTTGAGCAGGTAGTAATATACTGCAAAATCTATGGAAGTCATAACTTTTTTTTTACGGTCACAGTATTTTAAATTAGAAGGGGTATTTTGGAACAAGAAATCCTTAAAAAGTTGACCGCTGAGAATGTCTCGATCTGTTTTTAGTGGATATAACAGGGAAACACACTTCGTTTTAGTGTAGTGGAACTTATTTTACTAGATTTTTTTTGTTGTTGTATTGGCTTGAAATAGTAACACACAAATGTTTAAGAGGGTTTAGGTTGAAAATACTCACTAATAGCGTGTGAAGCTGAGCAGCGTGGTTGGTGAATAACCTGGGGGACTGTTGGCACAGCTGACACACCTGCGAGATCTGGAGGGACAGAAAAGAAAGTCAACGCCCGCTTCGTTTTTGTGACATGCTACAAAATAAAGCTGCTGGACTGTATCTTTTTCACACCGCCACGTATTAAATACAACAAATCCATGGGTGCAGAAATACCTCTTGTAACGCAGTGGCCTTGTGGCCCGTGACGAGTCTACACATGATGATGTGCTCCAGTAGAATGACTTGGAAGGTAGAGAGGATGGGGCTGCAGTCCAACACTGAAACATGAAAACACTAAATTAAAAAGCATGCACAGACCAGTCCAACATTATATAGTTATTAATATAGATTCAAGATTTTTTTTTAGAGAAGTACAGGAACCTGTTGGGCAACGCACTTTTTAGTTTCTCTAGTTGCATAAGAGCCTTGTCTGTGTACTTCTGAGCTTTCTCCAGATAGCCTGCTTGCATGGAGTGCATGACCGTCACCTGTAAAATGACAAGGAGTACATACTCAGCGTTGTGAACCAATTCCTAATAATGTGCATGTTAACCACATCTCAACACTGCAGTTGTGTGAAGCTAATTATTATTATTATTATTATTATTATTATTATTATTATTATTATTATAATAATAATAATAATAATAATAATAATAATAATAATAATAATAAATATATATATATATATATATATATATATATATCCCCCTTTCCTTTTAATTACAAATCTATTAGATGCAACTTAACCCTTGTGTAGACCTCGGTCACACTGACCCGTTTTAAATTTTTGTTTTACATCAGAAAATATTGGACGTAGAAATAAGCGCTGAAAATGTGTAGAAGAAAATTTTTTTAATTTTAAACGTTGGAAAAAGCAAAAACAAACTGTGAAAAAAGGTGTCAAAAACATTGGAAAAAAAAGTTTTTTTCAAGGTTGAAGGGAAGACAACACAAAGGTTAAAAATGCAACGTAAATGAATAATGAAAACAAGAAGGCCTCTTGTCTTTGTGCTCCCCTCGTCTTATGTGAAAATACATTCCAGCGGAGAGTTAGTGGAGTTTTGTGACTATTATTTCCAAGACCAGCGCCATTTTAACATTTCCCAGGTGCTACAGCCCTGACACCTGAATAGTGTGCATCCATTCAGAGGATTTAAGCACAAACAATGACATTTTCATTTTTAAAAGTGCCTCCATTCCTGTATGGTGGCTACTTAGCCTCATGTCTTAAAACCACTTATGGACTACGCCATGTTAAACTAGAAACTATCCAAAATGCAGCAACAAACACATTCAGAAGGCGAAAAAAACAAGGGAGGCTGGTGTGTTGCAATAAGAGCCCTGGTGTTGTTTTGGGACGTTATAACTTTTAAGTGGCAAAGAAAGAGAAGTGGCATTACCAAGTAGACGAGCACACACATGTGCTCCTTGGGCAGCCAGTGGAAGAGGTCAGCCGGGTTGCTGGGCAGAATCTCATCATCGTGGAGTGTCGAAATGGTCTGGATACACTGCTGCAGCTGCTTCAGACATGGCTTCACACTCTTCACCTGGGGAGACATGGACATGGCAATATATACAATCTCTCAGCTTCAAGTAGTTTGAGGGAACCAGCCAATCAAAAAAGGTTTACCCTCCCCAAACGCTTCACGAAATTAACAACAATTTTTCCTGCGTGTTAATAATTAGCTATTTAAGCCCCTATTAACAACTCCGTCCCACTTTATCTACCCCCTCCAGGCTGGCTTTCCTACCTGTCCAGCATCCAGGTAGTGTGTGACTTGTAGGACCAGGAAGAACACCCTCAGGGATTCTTTCTGGATGGGGTTTCCCTGCCAGTTTTCTACAATAGTTCCGCACAGTGTGAGCAGAGGATGCACCTCCCCAAGCTTCCTCTCCATTAGCAGCAACTAGAAGACAAAAAAACACATCACTGCAATCAAAACGTGATAGAATTTGATGTTGCTAGCTTTTGTTGTGCTTGTTACTACTGGTATAACTTAGTTATTGACAAACAAATACGCAAGAAAGGCATTTGTGTGGTGTTGGAAAAAAAATGTCCCCGTTTCTACTGTCATGGTGTAACAAAAAAGCACAAAAAAGCATAACTAAGTAAAGCAGAGCAGATGACTCACCATTCCTTTACTGAGGAGAAACAGTGCCCTATAAAAAAATTAAAAAAAATAACATAGTTAGCTTTTTCACCATCAAGTTCTCACAATCAATCCATATTTATAAACACTTTATGCCAGTTGTTCTGGTAGCAAGGGTGCACCACCAGTAGTCAGAACTGGTGAAATGTGTCTGTCACAAGAGAAGGGTGCGTCTGAAACCTTTTACAAGAACATTTGACTTTAAATGAAGATGAAGAACTAAGAATGAATTAATTTCTATACAATGGGAAATGTGTGATGTTTTGTTTCACTACATCTTAAAGTGCTCATATTATTCTCCTTTTCAGGTTCATAATTCAGTCCCTCCAGAAAAACGCGATTATGCGATCGCATAATTCAATGCATAATCAGCCAAAGTCCGCATATTTATGCGGGAGCCGCATTTTTTCAAATACGCCGCACTTTCGCCGCATAAATTGCCGATTTCCGCGCAAAATATGCGGGGCTTGCATGATTTCATAATCCCCACATTTTCACTGCAAAAAAAAAAAAAAAGTCACATATATCTTAGCAGAAACTTGAAAAATGTTGCGTTTACTTCACACAAGAGCAGCCATTTTCCCCTGTTGCCATGGGAACGTTATGAAGTGACATAATTACGCGACGTGAACATCATCGAAAAGCTGCAAACCCCGCGATGAAGCCATGATGAAACCACAATTTTTGCAAGTTCCCGCAATTTCATCGCATAAAACTGCATAAATATCCCGCATATTCCATCGCGTTTTTTAAGAAAACGTGCCGCATAATCAAGGATATTTGCCCGCAACAATCACAAAAAAACGACTGATAATTTTATTTAGAAGTTGTACCAGAATAGGTTTACATGGTTTAATTAAAATAAATAAATAAATAAATCACCGTATTTTTGTTGTACTGCACATGCTGCAGCTCCTCTTTTCACCCTGTGTGTTGAGCTCTCTGTTTTAGCTATAGAGTGAGGCATCTCACTTCTGTTCCATCTTTGTTGGGAGTCGCACATGCACAGTGCCTAGGTAAGGACTACTAGCCAGTCAGAAGCAGAGCATGAGGGCGTGCCACGCTAGCAGCTAGGCGAGCATTATAACGTGTGTTACAAAGTGACGCACGTTTGTCACAGAAGTAAAGGCTGGACTACAATAGAGCTGTTTGGAGCAGTTTGTGAACAGTGTTTTCTGTTGGAGATGGTAAGTCCCTTTGGGGTGGACTTTGGGCTTTTTCACTTTGTAAACCTATTACATGCGCAAAAAAGATATATAACAATAAAGGAAAGGGGAAAAGCCAAAAAGCATATGAGCACTTTAAGTGATTTGACAGGTCAAAAATTACATTTGCAAAGTAACGAAACAGAAGTTAGATTTAGGATATAACTTGATGGAAATGATGTTTCCTGTATTTAGTGGCACTTCTGTAGAGGAATATATAGAGGGGAATCAGCAACAGAACAGAATTGCTGTCAAGAGTTTCACTGTCCACTTCCCGTTACTTGGTTTGGGATAGCCCTTCAGATGGAAACCCCTTCATATAAACATGCAAACTGTAGGGGAGTGGCTCTGTGAGGGTGTAATGGCCAGATTTATGCTACTTCAATACTACTACGTTTTGAAAACAACAACAACAACTCCATCCTCGCAAGCATTTTAGCCCTGTAGCAGAATCAATGTCCGGTCATATAAACACACCTGACAACACAAACCACATGACCATTGGCATACACTGTAAACAGGAAGCAGATTGTCTGACGTTACTCTGCGGTTAAAAATCGTGGATGTATAAATTGAACATACAGAAAATAGTTTGGAGAAAGAACAACAATGGCGAAAAGTAAGACCAGGGATTTATTTGCTTGGACCGACAACGACTGTAACTGAAAGGTATGTAAGCCTACCTACGCGATTAGATTGACGGACGTGAGTCGTCATTTCGAAAGATCTCAGTTTCTGCATGTCCAGAATACAACGCAACCCCGGAGTTGTCAAACTTAAAAATGGGGACAGCAGCGTTTCCAAATGTCTCCGGTTTAGGGGAGTAGTTTGGACACGATGCATAAACATAGCAAAAGATCTTTGTTTTTTTTTAACAAAAACGTAGTAGTGTGGATGTAGCCTGAGACTTCTAAATTACTCATACTTGACCTTGGTTTATGGCAATTTTGTTTTTGAGGGACCGAGATAAATAGTAATCTTTGTAAAATTGGAGGTATCAGATGCTGACCACTGAAAGCCTTAAATATGCAGTCAACAGAAGATTGAGTGACATTTACCTGGTATATTCTGAGCCAACCACTCGGGCGTACTCGGCTCCAACCCCCAGCAGGTCACATGCTGACACCAAATCTTTCTCCAGTGTATGAAGTTGCTGAAAGAGGCAATAAGAACATTCCTGTCATTGTTGGAGACTCTTTTGCTATCAGCACACAAAGTCTGCAATCAATAACTTTCAAAATGTAATTAAGAAATACAAAAAAAAAAAAATGGCACAGTGTGAGCAAACAGCACACTGACTAACCATTACAATTGTATTACAGCTGTTGTAAATGCGTTGTCATTTCAACTCAAACACTGTTGGACCAACAATGTCACCCCTGTTCATACTGTTGCACTAACACATACCGCCAACTGGAACAACAATCTGCAGTGCCAGTATGGTGTTTGTTGTGAAATCTGAATGGCCTTGCGCAGAAGGGGTTTTGCAGAGTCCACCAAATTCTGAAAATGAAAAAGTATCAATAGTCAATAATCATAAATAACAACGCACAGTCTAATATGCATGCACTACCATGGCATACACAACTCCTAATACCTTCAATTTCACTTTGTGCTAAGTAAGAACATGTATGGAGCCAAGCTAATGTTACTTTTACCTCACGAAAAAAAAATAACTTTACTTACCTGTTGGCAGAAGAGTTCTGACAAAATGCTGGCAGCTTCAAATTTGACATCTTCAAACTGAGGGACTTGTTGCGATATAAACCACTGCAAAAAACGATAACGTTACATGTTAGCGGCGTCATATTGTCGGTGTTTGCTATCTTTATGAACCAATAATAATACCACACAGAGGCTTATTTAGCTAGCTAACGTTAACACCAGGGTAAGAACGAAAGCAGCCGACTCGCTACGAATGTTTAACAAAACGCTTATAAATCTTAAATTTCAGCTTCTGTACAAACGTAACATTCCTAAATAAACTGCTATTTTAAGATTTCCGCCGTTTGCTGTTTTCGCTGCCTGAGGCCTACACCCGTCCCCTTCTCCGCTGCATCCTCGCTCTTTCCTAAATCAAATGTCCCTCACCGCTTTCTCCAGGTGGCTGCGGGCCAGCTCGCTGTTCTTGGTGTGGTGGTAGAGAACCGAGCCCAATTGAAGATGTGTCCGGGCCTCGATCCTCTGTGGTGGCTTAAACTGAAACACTGCCTGTAGACAGTGCACACAGAGCCGGATTTTGGGTGGACTTGAGGTTCGGAAATGCTCCGCAAAGCCGAGAAGGGCGAGGTACCAGCGCTCCGGGGCCTCTACGTTGGACGCCATTTTCCCCGACAACAACAAGTTTTTCAGCGCTATGGTCAGACTCCCTGGTTGCCAGGTTCGGTCATGTAGAACCCACGACCAAAGCGTCTAATTCCCCAATCTATCACGTTCGTTTGCTTTTCTTCATTTTAGTAAACATTCAATAACGATTGTTACGCGGTTTAATAAAATAATTTGTACCTGTACATTTATAGAATTAAAAAGACAAGGTGCAAGTAATTTCCTCAAGGGCTGCAGCTATTTTATTGTGATACACTGACTCTCTGAATAATATTATTTTGTGGGACATTATACTCCTACTTCATTCATTGTAATTGAGAAATATACAATTTTAGATTTCCCTATATAAGATAAGATTATACGTGCAAAACACAGTAAAAACCTAAATATGCTGAGTTTCAGCTATAACCATATGAAGGACTATGGGTCACACATAGCATAACATCAAACGTTTTCCTCAAAAGTTAATGTCCAACAAGTTATGCCATCTTCTAAAATGGGTAATTTTGTATATGAATAATTTTACATTACCTAGGAACAACTCATAACTTATAACTTCTAGTCAATTAATAGACGCATGTAATGTTCAACTTGTATTTATTTTAGGTGAGTTGATGTTTCTTTTGAAACTGCTCTGAAACTCAAAATGTTCTGTCTTAATCGTGGCAACATCATATATGCTGAATGGCATAACTGCAGTAAAAATCATACATCAGCATAAACTGTAGTCTATACATAGACTACAGTTTATATTTGCTCAAAGCTGGCAACCGAACATTGTAGATAAACTCGCGAGATTTCATACCAATAGCGAGAGTCTCTCATGGGTATTGTAGTCCGAAATGCGTAGTTCTTCTAGTCAGTTCTTTAAAACCTTGAAAAGCCCAAAAAATCTTGCGCAGAACCAGGCAGTGGGAGAGGCAGATGCAGATGCAGAATTTCCTCGCAGGCGATAGTCTATGAACAACACACACTCTGCTGCAGCTTGACACCTGTCTTTTACAATCATCTTCAGAAACGTCAACAACGTGAAAGACGTGCAAACACCTTCGCAGTCGCAGCGAGTTGCAAGTTTTCAAGAGCAACTGACCAGCCTTCAGCGATCAATGAAGAAATGCGTGCAAGACTCTGCAGGGCAGACTGGCGACGGATCATAACACATCGCAGACTTGTAAACACGGGGTCCTAGAAAACAAACGAAGGTAACAGGATGCAGCATTTAATCATCAATGAACACTTACGATGCAACAGCATTAACGTATGTGTATTCATTCTTTGATGAAGTGATGATTAATGGTTCGCAGTTTATTTATTTGAGGTGTGGTCACATTATTATTAATATCTGCACCCATTTATTTTAGAAAAGTGGGCCAGATTGACGATTGATGAATATAAACGGTGTATTTGTTTCTGTGCGGGAGAGTCAATGTGGGTTGAACAGCGGAGCTTTTGTAATGTAACACTCTGGACTGTTTACAAGCACGCGCGAGTCATCACGTCCTCGCGTCAATACAAAGCTACTCGAGGCAGTGTGACAGGGCGCGCTGTTGTTCTGTAAAATAAAGTGTCGTGTTAATTGCTCCAACATATTTTGTTACATATCTTCCTCTTCAGTGTGTTTTCCTGAATGAGTGGCTGAGCGTCTGACAGTACCTTGGTAACCTGTGAAGGGCACACATGGCCCACGGTGTAAACAACCATCAGAGCTCTCTGCCTGTGGCCCAGGCCACCGTGCTGGCTCGGCCACCCTCCAGCCAAGCTAAGGTGAGCGTCGTTTCTCTTATGACTTATTCACATGTTCTGCGTGAGTACAAATGATTAAATATTGCACTTTTATGACATATTAGAGCACCTATATATAGACACATATGGACTACATTATTATGACCTTGTTTACAAAAGCTTCAGTTGGATATTTGTTTCAAAATCAGGTCAAGGATAAGAGAGTAAATAAGACATTAAAACATTTCCTGTCAGCTTAACTCAGCTATTTGTCAGTCTCAAGTGTTATACTTTTAGGCGATGTGGAGTCTTTTTTTGTAATGTAGATTTTTACTACATCTGATATTAAACAGCACAGTGCCTTTATACATTCTCAGTCAACAAAATAAATACATAAAATAAAATAAAATAAAAAAACACCATCTATGCTAGAATAATCTTGCATGGAGACAGTGTGCATTCTAACATTGCATTTAAAAAGAACATACCGGTAAATCCCTTTTTTATTTTTTTTTTATAAGACACCGTTTGTGAAATTGTTCCATTATCCGATATTGGTATGATCTCTTTACGATCAACCATAAAACAAACCCTAGTGTGTGACTCCTATCAGTGTAATGGAGCTGTTGTTGTGACATACTGTAGAGCCTTCCTGGTATTACACATACTTTCAAAGGACGTGCCTCTACCAGTACATTGCTCGAATTAGCACGGAGTTGCCAGCTAATCCAAGCTGTCCTTAGTTTACAAAGCAACACTGTCGGTAGTATTAAATAAGAACTATGACATTTGTTTACTGTAGTATCACACGGAAGGGTTTGTCACTAAACAAGACAATATTTATCAAAAGATAATTTGTAATAAAACTTAAGCTTATATTATTGGAAGATATGATCTCTTTTTTTTCCATTTTAAACCATTTTGCTGTTTTGTGGAGCATAGGTCATTCATGAGTTTGTCCAGCTTGTTTGGAAATATTAACCCTTGTGTTGACTTTGGGTCACATTGACCCGTTTTCAATTTTTGTTTTATATCAGAAAATATGGGACGTAGAAATAAGCGCTGAAAATGTGTAGAAGAAAAATTTAACAATTTAAAACGTTTGAAAAAGTAAAAACAAACTGAAAAAAGGCATCAAAAACGTCGGGGAAAAAAAGTGTGTTTTTCAAGGTAAGACAACACAAGGGTTAAGATATATTCATCCAGTGTACCAAATAATTGCACATTTTGATTTGAAAACTTCTAACAAAGTTGCAGTTGACCGCAGACAGAATGAAATCCCAATTTTCCCTCCTCTGTTTTGGGTTGTGAAGTTGTTTGTTATTCATGCCAAATGCTCCTCTTATCAGTTAGTCAGATTGTTTATTGGGTTCAACTGTCCATTCCAGCGGGACACACACACATTCCGTATTTATACAGTCTAGGACACATTAACTATACAAACGTCACTTCTTCAGTGGAGCACTTGTTGGTGTTACATCTTGTGATTCTGTCTAAACAAATGAGTCACTCTGGCTCTCCACGTGCAGATTTCTCTGTTCTTTTGGCAGTAACTTTGCTGAATGATAAACACGACAGCTTTTGTGCTGATAAGCATATGACATTTGTGCTACATATAGAGTATGTGAGTATCAAACAGTAACGTAATGAGAGATTAATGATTAAACTACTACTTTCTTTGTCCACATTTTAAAAAAGTAACCATTGTAAGGTTGTGAAGATACAGTATCTTGAGTTATCTCAAGGGATCACTGTTGAGCTGTCAGTATGTGTCAGTGTAATGTGACAAAATGTCTTCTAAAGCAATGCAATGTGAACGTGTCCGTGTGTCCAAACAGGACTTGAGGCCCAGATGGACAGTGCTGGACTCCCTGCTGTGTGGGGCATTTGCTGGAGCTGTAGCTAAAACAATCATTGCACCTCTGGATCGGACCAAGATCATTTTCCAAGGCAAGAATGACCCTCAATTTCCTTCCAAATATAGAATTTATTGCAGAAAGTGGACTACTGTAAATTCTGTTCAAAGTATTCCATTCCACAGATAATGCAGCTACCGTTTTACTGTTTGTACCAAAGTTTTCACTGATCGTTCTTAACTCATTTCTAATCCTCTTAGTAAATGTTTAGCCTGCATGGGAGAGTGTGATGTTTAACCCTGAGGTTCACTGTGTTTGTTTTTGTTCCACAGTGTCCTCCAAGAGATTCTCAGCTAAGGTGAGTTCAGGTTTCTATCTTAGCAGCAAATCAGTCATTGGTATATTCTAGATTTACCTCATTTAATATGTAGCTACACTGGCAGCCAGGACAAAGTTGAAAGGCAGAATATATTTATGCTGGAAATTGATTTGTGACAATTTGTGCCAAGTACAAATGATTTAAAAAGAAAAGCATGTGGTGGGTACAGCTCTTGGTTACAGAGTTTATAAGGTTCTTAATTAAGTATTTGTGTATTTTTGTGCCTGAGAAAACAAGCAAAAATGACCAAATGAGATTTTTGAGGCATCTATTAAGACGGGAAATGTTTGTCTTTTTGACATTTTATTGAATTAATTAAAACAAATATATCAATAACAAAAACAACCTTAGTTGGAGCTCTAGGATGTGTCGTAGATCTCTGCTCTAGTATTATTTTATATGCCATTACGTCACAGCCAGATTCACACACTTTCTTACGCATTCAGTCTTAAACATTACACCTGATTGTGCACCTTGAACATATTAAGATTGTCACGTTAAATTATTAGATGTGGAAAACATGAAGGGCATCTATATCTCTGCTCCTAACCCCACATATCCAACCACCCCCAGGAGGCCTTCAGGCTCATCTACTGCACGTACATGAAGGAGGGGCTGCTGGGTCTGTGGAGAGGGAACTCTGCCACCATGGTGAGGGTCATGCCCTATGCTGCCCTCCAGTTCTGCTCACATGAACAGTACAAAAAACTATTGGGGAGCTACTACGGCTACCAGGGCAAGTGAGTAGAGCATTTGTCTTTTAGCAGTAATAAATATATTTATTCATTTGAAGATAAAAGGGATGACAATGTCTGTTGTTGGATGGGTCGCTCCACCACTTCCAGAATGAATAGTCTATATCAGGGGTCACCAACACAGTGCCCGTGGGCACCAGGTAGCCCCCAAGGACCACATGAGTAGCCCTCAGGCCTGTTCTAAAAATGAAAATGTAATATTGATATTATCTGTTTCCCACCTTGTTAAGTCATTGTTGATAATTATTATGAAAAATCATTAACGTGATCAGTGTCTTCACATAGATGACTATCATTAATCATTAATAATCATATATAACTAAAGGCAAACTGAGCAAATTTGTTATTTCAGAAGAGTGTATCAAACTGGTAGCCCTTCGTATGACTCAGTACCCATGAAGTAGCTCTCAGTTTCAAAAAGGTTGGTGACCCCTGGTCTACATCCTTGACGTTCCACTTCCGGGATTGCTTCGTTGCAGCCAGAAAATCCGCTGGATTTCACTCATTTAGGACGGATATCCGTTGTCTTAGGCTTCCCTTGTGTTGGCATTTTAAACTCAGGTCGATTTATGAGGACTATGGTTAACCTTTCCTCAGATCTCTGCAGAGTAAATCCAGACAGCTAGCTAGACTGTCTGTTCAATCTGAGTTTTCTGTTGCACGACTAAAACAACTTTTAAACGTAAACATGTTCCACCAAAACAAGTTCCTTCCGAGCCTATTTTGCAGTGGCACCGCAGCTTTTCTCCGGTGCTTAGCACCGCCCAAGACAATTGTGATTGGTTTAAAGAAATGCCAATAAACCAGAGCACATTTTCATCCCGTCCCCGAATGCTGTGTGGACTAGCCAGTCTGGCAAAGCGAGACTAAGAATGAATAACATCAACATGTCAGCATTGTCATTGTGAGCATGTTAGCATGCTGGAGTTAGCTCTTAGTTTTTTTTTTCTTCTTTTTTTTTAACAGCATAAAGAATATCTTTTTTTGTATTATTATTATTATTATTATTATTATTATTATTATTATTATTATTATTTACTACAGATTATTGTGTTGTTTGTTGTCAGATCTCTGCCTCCTTTCCCACGCTTCCTGGCTGGCTCTCTGGCCGGCACCACGGCTGCGATGCTTACCTACCCTTTGGACATGGCGCGAGCCAGGATGGCAGTCACAGCCAGAGAAATGTAAGCACTTAGAGTCCCATAACACCCACTACTGTGTACCGAGGGGGTTCCCTGTCATCTTGCCAGTACAATAAAATGGACCATTGCGCTGCATGAATGTTACTAAATGTCATACAGTACCACTCATAATGGTAAATGGTACAGTTTGTTAAACAACGTCTTGACCGACACTTTTTCTTGGGACAGGTACAGCAACATTATGCATGTCTTTGTGCGGATCTCCCAAGAGGAGGGTATCCGGACCCTTTACAGAGGCTTCACTCCCACTATCATGGGTGTCATCCCATATGCAGGGATCACATTCTTCACATATGAGACCCTCAAGAAGCTACACACAGGTACTGCTTTTTTATCATCCTGTTTGTGATGTATGTGTATGTTGTGTGTGATGTCTTAAGCTACTGGGACCTTGAATTTCCCCTTGGGGATCAATAAAGTCTCTCTCTCTCTCTCTCTCTCTCTCTCTCTCTCTCTCTCTCTCTCTCTCTCTCTCTCTCTCTCTCTCTCTCTCTCTCTCTCTCTCTCTCTCTCTCTCTCATTAATTGTCTACATTTAGTAGGGCTGGGTATCATTCAAACATTTTCATTACTAGTACCGATACCAATACTGTGACTTCAATATTGGTTCCTGAACGATACTTTTTTCAATACCAATTTTATAATATCCGTTTTAACAAAAAGAAATTACAACATTTCACGTTACAGCAAAAAATGTTTTTTTTTTTTTTTTTTTAGTTCCTACCATGTGAGCCCCGTCTCTGTGCGAGTTTTTCCTGCCTACGTCTACAACGTGACATTAGACAGCCAATCAGCTGCATTATTAGATCTTGGTAGAAGCATGCTGAATGCTTATTGGCTTATTGGCTAAAGTGACAGTTATTATACTTAACTAAGTAAAAATGTGTCGTTCAGATGTTGAACTCTTTTTCTTTCTTTGTGTTTTTCTCTCCACTCTAGAAAAAACGAAGCGACCCCAGCCTTACCCCCATGAGCGCTTGGCTTTTGGTGCCTGCGCAGGCCTGATCGGACAATCTGCCTCATATCCCCTGGACGTGGTACGTCGGCGCATGCAGACAGCTGGCGTCACCGGCTCATCATACAGCACAATTCTGGGGACAATGCGTATGATTGTAACACAGGAGGGTGTCGTACGGGGACTATACAAAGGCCTGAGCATGAACTGGATTAAAGGGCCCATTGCTGTAGGGATGAGCCTCACCACGTTTGACATCACGCACAGCCTTCTGCTCAAATTGCATCAGATGGGCTACTCCGCTCACTGAATCATTTGGGAGCAACAGTAGGACATCAAAGAAGCACAGACTGACGTGAGGGAGATGGTCACCTCTGTCACGTGGCAATAATAAGTCTCTGCACTCAGTCGGTGCAGAGCCGTCCTGCTGCACACTCCTGTTCCCTTCAGACAGGATGTCAGAGGAGGGGATGAGTGAACAGGAGCTCTGTTATGCACCAAGAAACACAGTTTCTCACACTTTGGTTAATGCACGTCAGGATTCACTGACAGAGAGGGTGAAGACGTGTCTTTAAATCGTTCACACAATCACAACTTTGTGTTTGAAATGACATTGCCATGGGGTGGCTAAAGTGATTACCAGAGGGACTGTGGATAAAGAAAAGTTTTCTTTTTCATGGATAATAAGGTGCATTTTGTGTTGTGTTAATAAGTTCATGCTTGCACTTTATTAAACCTACAATGTTCTTTCAAACTAATCTTGTACTCTTTACTGAGATAACTGTTTTTTAATGAGTTTTATTGCTTTTAATTTGGAGGGAAATTTTATTTTTATTTTAATCGCATAGTTTTTTTGTCCTTTTTTTTTTTTTTTTTTTTTTTTAATCATTTCAAATAGCGTGATCGTACAGGGGTGTGAATTGCAACGAAATGGTGATTATGCAATATGTTTTGTTTTCATTTTCAATGTTATGATGGTGTTATGATGAATTGAGATTGATGGAGCGAATGATTGTAGGAGGATGATCATGTCAGATCATTGTCCATCCAGCACTGAGGAGGTGTGATATAGTATTAAAATGTCTAATAAGAGGCTAATCAAATGTATGAGGAACAAAAATAATATTATATATATATATATATATATATATATATATATATATATATATATATATATATATATATATATATATGTGTGTGTATATATATATATATATATATATATATATATATATATATATATATATATATATATATATATATATATATATATATATATATATATATATATATATATATATATATATATATATATATATATATATATATATATATATATATATATATGTATATGTGTGTGTGTTGGTTAATGTGCATATTATTGAGAGGTTTTTGTAGTGTGTCCACATTGTTGTGCAGACTCCATCATTGCTTTTACAGTACATGAGGGTAAGGCGTTGTTTACCTAAATAAATCTAAATATGCCAAAGCACTAAACTCAGTCATAAGTTTCATGTGAATAAGGAGTATTTATACTTTCACTGCTAATGTACATTTCAAAGAAACAGTATTTGCAAAGATGTACGTTTACAGTTACAAGTTAAACTGACTCTTCAATAAAGTGTCCATCCACAACCATGAGCAGTTTGTCCTTTTGTCCACTTGAGGGGGCCATAAGCAAAGCCAATCACACCACCAGCGACATTAAAGGCCCGTCTTAAATCGTAAATTGGAATAGGAATGGTTACAATTCTATTGGTTTCTACCGACCGCACAAAGATCTTTCATTTTTTTATTTTTATTTTCTCATTTTCATATAATAATGTGGTCGTCATTACATTTCCGCTGTATCTAGGAGGCATTGTTTCGGTGTTTAGCCTTTATTTCCCTCAAAGACTAAAGTTTAGTTGGACTAGAAATATGAATCAATTACTATATCCAATATCACGTATATAATAATGTAAAATGACATCATTTATACAGTAGGCTACTGTATCAGTTTTATTATTCACATCTGACCTGTGTGTGTGTGTGTGTGTGTGTGTGTGTGTGTGTCAGTAGATGGCAGCATTGAGTGGCTGCTCTTCTCTATGCATCCTGGCCCATCATGGAGGTTAGTTAGGCTCCGATCACTTCATGGCCTGAACTTGACCTGCCCTCTGTTCACTGAGACTGAGATCTTATTGTTATTTTACTCTTCTGTGTTTTATTTCATTCAAACATTGTGTGGAAACCTCTTCATTGAGTGTTAGTGTGAGTGAAGTTTACAAAGCAAAATGTAAGTAAAACTAAATTTGTGAATTCATAATACGAAACACTGTTAAGGCTAATTACACACTAAAATGTTGCAATTTTTTTGTTTCTGATTTGTGTTTTTTTTTTTCATTTATTTTTATACACAGATATTTGATGTAAATTGTGTCGATAGTGAAATTGAAAGGGAATTATATTAATTGAAATGATTAAGAAAATAGATCTCCTGGCCCATCTTTGAATATTATTTGTATTTTTGTATAATTTATATGGACTCTATTAAAAAGCAAGTCATTAAAAAAACGATTCACACAGTCAACAAAAACACCCAGAAATGGGTAGCAATTATAATAATAGATAAACATGGAAAAACAAGCAACACATTTATTGAACATTTTAATCACACATACAATCAGGACGTAAATAGCATTTCTGACGTTTCCTTCAAAACTGTTAAACAAGACTGAGGTCGCCACACACTTCAAACAAAATTCTAATATCAAAATGAGTTTATTTTCTATTGAAACATGACTTAATATGGCACAATGCTATTTAATAATACTATTCTTTAGTGACATCCTGGCTACTGTTTATTAAAATAAGATATTTGAGTAATGGTATGCTGATTTGAAAGGTAGTATTCTTTTCTGTGCTCGTCCTGTTTTGCTGCACTGGTTAGTGTGCATGAGCCGTGACTGAATCTGAATACCAGGCGAGTGTGATGCCCGCTCCGTCGCATCATTCACCACCTGAAACCGCTCGGCTTTCTTCACCAGCTGCTGAGTGTCGGCTCCTGAACTTCACATCTGAGCAGCTGGATGGAAGGACTCTGCCTTCCTTCCATCTGTCCATCCCTCCATCCCTCCATCTCTCCATCTCTCATCCTTTCCTGTCTATATGACCTTGTCTGTGAATTATGGGATATCCTGCCACCCCACAGTGTGCAGCCACCCAGCCTGGTATTGCAACAATCGAAACAATACCACTGGGTGGATAACATGGTCGGAGGGCGGGTGCCTGAGAGAAGCAGGAGGAAGGGGGGGTTTGGAAAGATGCTTCTTGAAGGCGCCGTTGCCATAGGTAACCTGGATCTGTGCCAACAGAGGGGAGTGAACAATTTGCATGTATTCAAATCTTGCATGAATAATTCACTTTGAAGGCCCTGCTGGAGCGCTGGCAGACAATAGCTGTTCTCATAAACAAATTCACAGTATATGAGCGAAAATGCACACAAATACAGCCTTCCCGACACACACAAACCCAGCCTGATCCTGGGTGAGAAAGGTGAGGGGGTTTTACTGGGAGGCACGCAGGAAGGAATCAAGCCTTTCTCGCAACTAAATCAGATTTGGATGCTGGGAGTCGGTGGCTGCGGCTGTAATATGATTTTGCATGTATTTTCACAGCTTTTTAAAACACTCTGTTCTGTTTAGATGAGGCCCTCTTTTTTCACAAACAATAGTTGCAAAACCAGGCATAGGTGCTGTTTGACTTTCAGCTTATTCGGTGGATGTTACACCACAGGAGGCAGAGGAGGGAATTTGTAGTAGACATATGCATTTACACACATGTTCACACCCCTGTGGTGCCCTGCACAAAGCCACACTGGCTGGCATCCAGTTGCCTTCACTTTGAAGGCCATGCTCAGTGTTTGCTTTTTCAGCACCTGGCTCCACTGCATACATTCACCAGCATTAAAAAAGCACTGAGAGGCATTTTATCAAACATTAACAGGCCTGTAAACATGTCCCCTGTAAACGTGCCTTAAGATAAGCCAAGAAACACGTGAAAAAATACCAAATCACACTGCCGTGACTATAAAATTCAGTCAAGAACAGCTATAATCGCCCCATGCATGCATGCTGATATTTACAAGTGCTATAGGAACGTCATCCTCTCTCACAGCACAACCTCAAAGCTCCCTCTCCCCATAGCTCAGTCTTGTTAATTTTATAAGATCCAGCATATTGCCACTTATCGGATGGCAGCGGTGTAAAAGCTCTGGGGTCAGTGCATTACTGAGCTGCTGGGCTCCACTCTTCCATTAGAGGGAGTGTTCAGGCTGTGCTGGCCTTCACTCAATCAAATACAGGCTACAAACGGCTGCTCCAAGTGCAGATGAGGGGGCACAAACACACACACACACACACACACACACACATATACACATAGAAATGGAGACTCCTTCAATCCCTGGTTGTGAAACTATAGCACGCATAAATCTGAGCACATAAATCTAGCCACCTACACACACAAACACACACACACACACACACACACACACATGCACACTATGTGCTTGTCCTCACTGTTTCGAGCCCGGAGGGGGCAACACACTCATTTGCATGGAGTGTTTGCATTTAAAGAGAGGAAATGTATAGGTGTGTGTGCTTGTACTGCGGCTGACATTTTCAGCACTTGGCATTTGAACAGATTCACACTAAATAAAATGTAGCTTCCCCCCATCTCTGGATCAGGTGAAACAGATGAGAGGTGAGCGTTGGAGATGAGCAGCAAGCAGGAATAAGAATCAGGGAGGGATTTAATAGAGATGCCAAAATAGAAATTTAAATAGAATTTGTGTTTGTCGGAACATGCGGTACAAAATTATTTCTCACAATCAGTGTGGAAATGGGGTCAATTTCATGCCAATGCCCGTCAAGGCAGTGTCAAGGTTATAGGAAGTTAAGATGGCGTTAATGCAAGCTATGGTGCATTCCTCTCTCATGACTAATTATGATGATTTAGTAAAGAACGTGCATCAGACTTCATTCACCTTCTTTGACAAGTCGTTCTGTTGTCTGAATGCTGCAGGCTTAAATGCTTTATTACACTTCCAGGAAGAGGTGTGTTACTTCATATTTAAAATATAAAGTTTTGTCTCAAATATAGCCTCTTGCACTAAAAGCTGATGACTGATGATGTGATTCTAGAATTTTCATGTCAGCGATCATATTGTGTGAGTGATTGTCATTTGATGTTTTTTTTTTTTTTACAAATGGGTTTATTTCCAATGTAAGTCCCATATTTACAGACCGAGCACATTTAAAGAAAGGGGTACCCTACCAAGGCCTCAGTGAGTGTGTACCCATTTATAAACATTTCTTCTGTGTATTTCTTCTGCAAGAGAGAGTAAAGGCTGGGGGTGGGTGGTGGGTGGACGGACGAAGGAGAAGGCTCTGACAGACTTTGCATGAGAATGGCCGGGGTCCTGTGAACCTTCTGCTCCCTGTGTCCACATTCAATGGCATCTCTGCAGTTAGCATGACAAACTAGGCTCCAAGTTCTTGGACTTTTTAAAATGCCCCCCCCCCCCATTACATCAACCCCACTCATCCATGCCCTGACTCCACCATAACCCCCTTTAGGCAATCCCCCTAACACCCCTCCCCCCTAACCTTGGTTTTCTGTGTGTACCGTGGGCTATGAGGTGTCTGGGGGGGTCTACCAAGTTCAGGGGAGCCAGGAGGACGACCCCTGCGCGCACACGCACACACACACACACACACACACACACACACAGAAAGGCTATTTAGCATGTGAAAAAGTTCCAAATTGAAATAGCACTGGAATTTAATTTAAATTACTTTTACATTTTAAAGTCACCTAAATCCAAACTCACAAACAAAATCTAAACTGTAAACATGCAAGTTTCATCTACAGTCCCCCCCCCCCTTAAATCGCTGCTCTCCCACGCTCTGAAACCACATCAACACGATTTTGAAGTCAGCCTTCCATTACACGTGAATGTGAGAACAGTCATTGGGGTCTGAAATTACATAAGAACGCTTACATAAGAATTTAATTTTGTACGTGTGCATGCTGGGATGGCACACCAGTGGTCCACAGCTAAACTCTATGAACTCAAATTCCTTGGATAGGAATGCATTAATATGAAGTAAAATAAATAAAGTAAAAAATATAAATAGATCATGTCATTCCACATGTACAGTGTATACCTTTAGCAATGTAAAAATTTTTCCACGCTGCTCTAATATTTTTTACACACCTTTTATCATATTGGAGGCAGGCACACACATTGTTTGATGTTTCATTACAGAGCTCTGGCTCCAGTCTTTTTGCCTGCCTGTAATAGTGATCAGGCATTTAAGCTTACCGCATTGATTAACTCATAGTGAGTCAGCATTACATAAATGAATATAATAAATACATATAATTAACACTGGCCTGTGTTATGTAAATGGATGCTTAATACTATACTCTTGTTAATCGGAATTGTATATTGTAATATGTTCTTGCAGTGTTTGTGTAGCTGATCTTATTTATTAACTCTTATTATTCCTGAGGGCGGTGAATACACTCCACACTATAGTGTGCTCTTTCTGTTATGATGGACAGTTAAGATATATTTATCAAACCCAATTTGGAAAATTGAAATGTACCGTAATTTGAAGTACATTACAGTCTAAACAATTAAATAATTGCATAATTTCTGAACTCTAGGACTAGTTATTATGACTACTAATGTAAGCGCAATTTGAACACAGTAGTTTTTACTCATCAGAATCAATACCTGCATTTGTTTTTTTTTCTTTTACTAATTAATTAATTCTACCCTGCTTTCTGTGATTTTGTCTTAAGAGCAAATTTAACCAATCAGAGAATGTGTTAGTAAAATAATGGATGCTCAAAAAAAGCTGACATTTATTAAAGCAACATCCTGGGAAATGTTTTATTCTTCACATTATCAAAATAGCAAATAGCATGATATAGAAATCATTTTAACCCTTGTGTGGTCCTCGGGTCAAATTTGATCCATTTTCAAAGATCTGTATCAAAAATACGGGTTTCTTTCAGCCAAATTGCCCAAAAAATAACATACATGAAACAGGCTGTAATTATGCATCAACCTACGTTCCTCTGATCTTAATTATTAGCTAAAGTAATTCATAATTCCTGAGTTTTTTAACTCAAAATTAGGCATATTTTAATATGAATGGGGTTTATAGACCATGAATGCCAAACATACTTTTAAAACTAGCGGTGATAAGTTGGAATGAAGTTGGCTTAGAAGATGTAGCACAGAATTGGAAAATGTATACTTTATACTTTATAAAACAGGCAAAACAGACCGGGTCAGTTTTGAACCGGGAAGACAACACAAGCGTTAACTTTGTTCATGTAAAATAAAACAAAATGCTAATTTTAAATAAAAGCCTTTTATTCCAGCCCGTTTATTCCAACACAATTAGCTTGTCGTGGTAAAGCTAATCCAAAGAAAATGAAAGAACAGATGAAATTGACTTATCTTCATTGCTCTCTCGTGATAACGCCTTAATTGCAGTTTACGTGCGGTAAAAAGATATACACTCCTCCCTATAAATTCTCTTATTTGTTTTTATTGCTAGTGAGCTTTGTGCATCTCTGTCCTGCTGTTAAAGGCCTTTGTGTTGCTAACGGACCAGGATGTTAGAGAGTCTCCATCCACAAACAAACAGCTGAGCAATTAAAAGATAATTATTTGACCCCTGAGGGTCTACAATGGGCTGCTTTTACAACTCAGGGAGCTGTTATAAACTAGTGTAGTGGACAGGTTAGAAAGAGTTTATATCATAATCATATATGTGTATGTTTATGAGTTGAAAGCCTCAAGTTTAATTCACAAAAATGTACCGTGTTTTATTTAATGTATTACCTGTTTTATTAAGAGGCACAAGTCAGTATATGTAGAACAGCAAAAACAGGGAAAATGAATGGTCTTTACACATTCATGCATTTTATTGATAAAAAAAATGTTATTTGGACATATTAAACTTTAAACAATAAATAAAAAAAACAAGTAATTTGATCTTTCAATACAAGCTAAAAATGTTTCACGCTGGTCTTCACATTTACCATCAGGAGTTGTACACTGTATACAGACTGTATGTGACATGATCCGTAACTCTATCTATAGGTGTTATGGTATCATTCCCACCATTAAAGAGGTTTTCCACCTTCCCAATGACCTCCGCCTCGCCTCACAGGACACAGAAAATGACCTGATGCCAATGTCTTTCACTGTACAGAGGCTACGCTGAAATGTGTGTGTGTGTGTGTGTGTGTGTGTGTGTGTGTGTGTGTGTGTGTGTGTGTGAATGGATGGTGGGTCACTGCGCGTACAGACTCCAGTGTCCTTAGAAAACGTCCACCCTGTAGGGTTTGGCCTTCTCCCCGGTGAGAGTGAGGGAATCTAGCACGGCCAGTAAGCATGTATATCAGGCTATCTCACGGCTGGTTGGACGCTCCCTGGGTGGCCCACCATGGTCAATACTGCACTGGTGACTGGACACACAGAATGAGATAATCTCCTACTTTCTTTCAGGGCCATGGTGCACACACACACACACACATACACACACACAGCCTTTTATGCTGGCCTGGCCCTAATTTCAGGTCAGGACCAGTCAGGGGGAGGCCGAGGGTTTGGGAACCCGGAGCGAGCGAGGGGACAGTGTTGTTGGGCAAGAGTGGGGGGGCCAGAGGGGAGCAGGGAGCCCATTTCAGCCAGAGCAGTGGAGCACACTGGGGGCACTGGGGCATCGCCTCTACTGGCTGTTGGGGGAAAACAAAAGAAGGTGTGATCCCCACAAAACATAAGACCAGTGTGTGTGTGTGTGTGTGTGTGTGTGTGTGTGTGTGTGTGTGTGTGTGTGTGTGTGTGTGTGTGTGTGTGTGTGTGTGTGTGTGTGTGTGGTTATAAATGTGTATCATTGTTCAGAGTTTCCTTCAGCTCCAGCAACTCGCTTCAACACCCCTGCTGCTCACACACAAAGGCACCTAATTGACACCACAGATTTAGGCCACTAGGTTTAACTGTTCCCCTTCTAACCCTTCAGCCACTGCTAGAATAATCAGAGAGAACAGGCTCCTCTAGCTTCTCATACCAAATATTAGATGATACTTGTCGGCAAAAGAAAATGGCTAAAACAGCTGCAGGGTACTGTAGTTTTTAGCAAACGTAATTTAAATAGAAATAAATACTTTATTTGTTTGGGACTACTTTCAGCTGCCAATTAATACATTTTTGGAGTATTGACAGCACTAGGAGAGTATATGTTATTGATTTAAATAAACTAATAAACAAACTACAGTGACCATGTTCATTGCAATGATGGACATTGCCACCCAGTGAAATGAGAAATGAGGTGTCTCATTGATGTGTTTTTAATAGTTTTTTGTTTTTACAACAATGGACGTCTATGGCACAGAGGAATCAGATATATTAGGCTTTGGACACATAGGAAGTTGGTCTTTTCATGGAATTTGTTGACACTGAGAAAAATATTGAATATCACCAAACGTATCCTTTAACTGTATAGTTCAACTACTGTATAATCTCAGCAACAAAACAAACATCACTGACATACAGTATACAGAAACAAGAATCTAATAGAAGAGGGGGGAAAAAAACAACCAAGACAAATTTTCATTTCACAAATTGCTCAACTTTATTGAAAATATATATCATATCAGGGCAACACTTGGGATTCTGGGATCATTTTATGATAAAGGAGCTCATTACGCTATGAAAAATATATACATATGTCTGTGTACATAATGTCCCACAGAAAAGAGGAAAGTTAAAGAGCTACACACAATTTTCCAGTCAAATACTTGAATGTAAACTACTGAGTGAAAAGAAGGACCCCTTGGGGTCTCATCCAATCTCCGATCTAAAATTGCTCTCAAATATAGTAATTCATATCTAATGAAACTAATTTTGGAAAATATTGCTCGGCAGCTCTATTTTACACTTCAGACAGCAGTAAAACTGATTCAACCTTTTAAACTTACCTTTTAGAAGTGGCTCCAACTTACCTGTCCACTTACCTGTCTGCAAAGACTGCAGACTAGACGACTGATAACCAGACTAATGATGTGTCTCTAACTGACTGTTCTTGCAGGTGTAGAGATGACATTTTCCATAAGTGGCCGAGGAGGCTAAGCGCTAAATGTTCGGAGAAATTGGCTACAGACAGTGTGCGTGCTTTGTTAGAGTAGGGTCCAATGGTCAATCGTTGTTTTTCATTTCCATGGTGGCATTCCTGACTGGCTGCATCTGTGAAGACATGAGCAAATAAAACAAATAAAAAGAGTGATTAGTGAAACAAAGACTCCTTACTTTGTGCAATTAGTCCTGACATATTCTTCTAATTCTGGGCATCCTTAAAAAAACATTAAATTAAACATTATGCAGTGAGTAGACAGATGTAGCTATACATCTAAAAGGAGGAACCACTATCTGAGCTTAAATGATGTGCACATGCACTGCATACAGCCAGCTGGGATGACGCCGTTTGTGTCATCATCTCTCTAGACACACCAAACTGTTAAGGTTTACTACAGGGAGGGGTTGGAGGGGGGGTTTAGGCTGTGCATTTGTGCATGTATGTGTTTGCATGTGCGTTTGTTTGAGCGTCTATCAGCTGTCTGTATCAATGGTGTGCATGACCCCTGAGCTAGTAGACAGTCATGGGTCAAAGGTCTAGGTAGAGCCTGTCTGGGCTTCCTGGCTGACCCCAACGCCTGCAGCACACACACACACACACACACACACACACACGGGGGATGGGTTGCCCCCTACCAGACTAATATCACCTTTGGGATTTGGATCCAGACTGAAATACATTGACCCCAAACACACACACACACACACACACACACACACACACACACACACACACACACACACACACACACACACACACACACACACACACACACACACACACACACACACACTGAGTGTCTCAGACACTGGATCTGCTTGGTCATAAAATAGGACATGGTTGCACTGCATGATGCAGAGAGAAGCAGCGGAAATGTGGAGTCTGAGAAGCCCATTTAATTATCTGAGTTAAAGAGGAGAGCAGAGGAGGTTCAAGCGTCCCCATGGTGAGCTGAGGAAGCAGCTAACACCGTGCTAGCTAGCTACATCGTAGTGTTAATGCTGCGAGGATAAAAGGAGGCTGGGAAATATAGGCAGCTATGGTAGCTCAAATATTGTAAAATGTTAAGGGTATGAAAATGCAAAGGTGATTTAGGGTGGATTTAAAATGTTCAAACTGCACCAGGTAAAAGAGAAGATGAAAACAAGAGCATTGTTTGTTGCTAAATCTTCCTGTCATATGTCAAGCAGTTTAGCTCTGTAATTGTATTTAACACTGATGTAGCTGCAGGAAGTGAGAGCCCAGGGCACTAATCTGGATAAAACATCAGCAGCATGCCAGATGCTTGTAAAAAAAAAAAAATTCACAAATCAAAGAGAAGCGGGACTGCAGAATCTCAGCACAGCGCGAAACAGAAAAAAGGTCAAATTCAGAGGAGCTGACGGGCTTCACCGCCAGGCCATCGGGAAAACTCCCCAAATAAGCCCCAGTGTTAAGCCTGCTAATCCCCTGTATTATTGCAACATCTGTGAGGTCTAGAGAGGCTCTGCCAGTGATTAGCAAGACAGATGTAAACAATATCCTGGCTGAAAAGGAGAGGAGAGTGCTTGGCTGATCTGGGTAACAGTGCTGGAAGGATAACAAAAAAAGTAGAGATAGATAGAGAGAATGTGGAGAATACAAAGCAGGTAAGGCAGGAGTGAGTGTGTCGACGGAGAGGAAGCGGTAGTGATTTTGGAAGAAATTACGAACACAAGAAAGGAAATGAGGTGTGAAGAAAGGATCCGTTAGCTTAGGATGCCGGGTCAAAATAAGTGGAGGACTGATAGGATACAGTAGACGGGGGAGGTGGAGGGAGACAGAAGGTGACAGGGTGAAGGGAGAAGGAGCAGCAGATTGGGAGACGTCAGACCCGGGGCCAGGGGTGCCCTGACCGGCTGACGAGACACCAGGGAGACGTGCCTAATTTATGCAGAGTTAGGCTGAGGGGCTGAAGAGCGGAGGGTGTCTGGGACCCCCTGAATAGCCCTGAGACTCAAGGGGAGCAGCTATGGGTGCTAGCTGTATGAGAGCAAGAGGGGCATGGGGGAAGGTAGGGGGGATGGGGAAGACTGTTTTTTGGAGAGACAAAAAGGGGGGGTGGGGGGGGGGGGGGGGGTGGAGGCTGCTCGCCCTGCTCAATTGAGGCGAGGCTGTCCGTCTGACGTCCCATTAAGGTTTGGGACAGGGCATGGGGAACGAGGCGATAAAGGGGAGAGGGAAGGAGGGAGGAGGAGAAGTGAGGCCATGCTTAACTCCCTCTCCGCTAGAGATGCTCTCTATCCCCCACACTCCAGTCTTCTTCTCCAGTCTGGCTACCTATTAGATCTTCAGGGCCGTCCGTCTGCCTCCCTGCATACCAATTTCCCATTACCACAGCTTTGAACGTGAGCAAAGAACAGAGTCGGACTAAATCAGAGACAAGTAGCCGGGCTGATGGGGTGGTTGTATGAGAGGCTAGAAGAGTACTTCAGCATCCAGGCAGGCAGATTCATTGGGACACTGAGTAGTGTGATGTGGTGTTAGCCAAATATTGGCCTTAGGTGAAATTGGGCATCAGTTTTCATATTTATTCTATTAATTTAGATGTTTTTCTAATTTAATTTTAATGAATTGAATTAATTATTATTTAGTAGGGATGCACCGAAATGAAAATTCTTGGCCGAAACCGAAAACCGAAAGAGAGGAAACCAAGACCGAAAACCGAAAGAAATTATGCCAATTATTAGTACCATTGCATTTATGGCTATGACTGTGTACTAACTTTACTAAAATCAAGGCATTGCAATTGTATAAATTAATATTAAAGTTTCAAAGAATAAATCAATTACAAATTATGCAAATATTTATTTAGCACATTGCAACAATGCACAGTATAAAATAAAATTCAAACTTAACACTAGAACGGCCATGACGGTCATTTTGACCGTTTTTAAATTTATGTAATAACTTTGCTGAATAAAAAAATACAATCCTGCTGCTGCCTGACTTTTCCTAAAAGAGTCTGTATTTTAATTTGAAATTGTTTTTATATACACATTACACAAAAGGCAAAGAAAATACAATCACTTTTACCTATTTCGGCCATACACGGTCATATTGACATCTCGGATTTTCGCGGTTTTGTTTTTAGTTTTTCGCGCGGTTGAAGATGCATCTTGGTTGCTAAGTAACTACCATAGCCTCTGTCAAAGAAACGTAACTAGCGGTCTCAAGTAACAAGTGTGGGCATCACCGATGGGCCGAAGGCAAAGCCAGAGTCGGTAACGTAGGCTACTACGGCGTGGATGGACTCTGTTCTGAATCAGAAGGCAAACACCGGGCGCTCGCTCTGTGAAAGGCGCGGAACACGTAGATGGCCGGTGGCTGTTTACATGTTCATATAACTTTATACATGATATGAATTATTGAAACACGTATTACTACTCAAATGTATAATTAAACTCGTTAACATGTACATTTCGGTGTTATTACATTTTTCTAAAGATATCCTAACACAATACATAATACAATATCGCAATTAGGTATTTATCATGAGAGATTAGTTTGGAATCTGGCGGTCAAAATGACCGCTCACGGCAGTTCTAGTAGTTATGGAATTCCGGCACTTCTAGTGTTAAATGTTTAACTTGACCCCACTCGTGTACATTAAATAAAAATGTACAGATCTACAGGAAGGTTTTAAAATTATATTATTATGTAATTAAACCCGACGTGGAGAAAGTCTTTGCAGATGCACCCCCTCTTAAAATTTCGGCATTACATGATTTGCAAATTCCTGTCCGTGGGTCTTTCTCAGATACACTGAAATACGTCCACACCGCAGACATGTTGCTTCAGACAAGCACGTGCAGGTCGTGGTTTCTGTTTGCGTCATCACAACATTTTGGCCGTATTGTTTCGGTGATAAAAGTATTTCGGCCGAAAACCGAAATGCCCTTTTGGGCCATTTTTGGCCGAAAATTTTCGGTGGCCGAATACTCGGTGCATCCCTATTATTTAGTAAATAAAATAATCAGAGATTGCAATAAAAGTTGTAGCCTCCACTACAGAAGACATTCATTAAACATTGAGTGTCACACAATGAGCTATACCAGTGGTTCCAAACCTGGGGGTTGGGACCCCCCTAAGGCTTCCGTATAAAAATCTGAAAGGTCCCCAGAGTAAAGGAATAAGAAAAAGTCTGTTACACAAAATTATAACTTTTTGTAATATTTGTCTTGTATACTGGCTCTAAAATCCTTCAAATGGAATAATCTGAAAATAAATAACTAAATCACTTTTCAGGTGAACTGCTTACATTCTCGTGAAGAGGGGTCACAAGCAGACATTCATTGTAGGGGTCTATATTCTATGCAGGAACACCGTTTGTGATTTTATTAGTATGAAATAAAAATACTGGCAAAAGATGTGTGCTATCTTCAGCTTTAATATAAAAAATATCAGTATTAATGTCAGCCTTCCAAATATTGTAGTGTGAGGAGACATACTGTATGCTTTGTGTATGTGAATCCTGGCTGATGGCCAAGTGAATCAATGTGTGTGTGTGTGTGTTGCTCGAGAAGGGCACAGCGAGAAGCAGAATGGACAGCCAGGCAGGGTGATGGTTGAGTCTGGTGATGCAGGCAGACAGTTTAATGACAGTCCTCACCCCTGAACATACAAACCAATGAGCGCCTGGCACGCTCGCAGATGTACACGCACCGTATGACACGTGTACATATATGTGTGATATATGGTGTTGCGTTTTCTCAAAAAAAGACGCAGGGCGGTGAAAATGAAAGAGAAAGAAATCTCTCGGTGTATGACCCTGGAAAAGAAATAACTGGAGGGGCTAGAAATGGCTCACAGGCACTTCTTTTGACTGTCACTTTATTCTGTTAAAAAATAAACAAGAGTTTTGAGCATGTCCCTGTGCACATTTACACCTTCCATCTCACATCTTTTAAACACGATTTACACAGATGACACTGCACAAAACTGTCATTAGCTATAAGAAGTGAAACTTTTGTATACATTTCTCAGAATCTGCATACCTGCTACCAGGGATGTTCTAGTGAGGAACAGTGCAAAGCGGAGAGCTATTCACTGGATCAACAGAAGCCAAACTCTTTGTTCTTTTTTGTAAGTTGTGCCTGGCCATGGCCTCGCATCTTAGTCAGCAGGACCTGCTCAGGTCTGGACTTGCCCAAACAAAGACATAGAGCCACCTCATTAAAAAAACATGTCATTGGATCAGGCCTGGGCTGAATTGTGTGATTTTCCCTCCTACCATAAGTGGCCGTGACTGAGCGTTGGGCTGAATGAGAGGCCAGATAGAGGTCTACCAATGGAGCGCCACGCTACATCCCTATGGGAACCACCCTCTCACAGAGGGGGGCACATTTAAAGCTTTGTTGGTCTGTTAACACAGCTTTTTAAAATGCCTCTTTATGGACTCAGCTAAGCAAACTGCAGCCCCTGGTTTTCTTGCGCCAGACGGAGAAAGTAAAAAAAGAAAGAAAAAAGGAAACAGTGAAGGGCAACAGAATAAGAGGAGAAAAAAAGGCTGAAGAGGTTGGTTTTTTTGTTTTCAAAGGATATAAGAAAACTTTAAAGTAATGACAGCAAGCACCAAGATGTTAAAATAAGATAGATATTAAGATGTTTCTTATGTGGCTTTATGTGACATGAAAGGAATACAAATCTGGTTTTAATATTTAAAATCCACTCTCAACACATATTGCTGAAGTAAAGACAATATCATCCTATGCAGAGGACTCCGTACACCTGCTCTCACTGCACCTGAGCACTGAACTTTGCATTATAGTTGGATGCAGCAGAACCAGGTCATTGACAAACTGCACCGTGTAACGGTGTCCTCTGATACAGTCAGCATACACGTTTACCCAAAGGACTACAGACATCCTGCTGCTGAAACAATAGGTTTGTGTGTGTGTGTGTGTGTGTGTGTGTGTGTGTGTGTGTGTGTGTGTGTGTGTGACAAACACAGTCCTGCCTGGGAAACCTGGGCTGGAGACTTAGTCAGTCTCACAGGGCGCTCAGGATGACAGTGAAATGAATAACAATGAACTTGCTGAGAGTCAAGTTCAGAACATTAGAGATGGACCAGAGCTGAAGTGCACAGCCGTACACAAAGGAACTGTGTGTGTGTGTGTGTGTGTGTGTGTGTGTGTGTGTGTGTGTGTGTGTGTGTGTGTGTGTAATTGTGTCAACGCTCTCAGGAAATATCTCAATATGAGCAGAGCACTGGGCTCCAGAGAAGAGCACCCACTAAGATGAAAATGCACACACACACCTCCTCTTCTTGCTCTCTCGCTCCCCTCCCCTACCCATCTCGTCGTGCACATGCAGCAAGGACCCCATCCTCGCAACTCTATTGCTGTCTGCTGCGCGCCTGATGAAAAAGCAGAACGACATAGGGGGGTGCAGATGCCTAAAGGCAAGAAAACGCACATTTGTAAATCACAGCCCCAATATAAACATTGGGTTTAATAGGGGTTTCTCAGGCGCGTTGACAGGGGTCCACCTCACCGTGTGCTTCACCAGCCCGTGTTTTTTTTTCTGCCTGCAAGCCTGCTACAAGAGAAAATGTGACTGAACAGCCTCCACCACCACCCAGCAGATACGATGGTCTACGGGGCTGAGAATGCATCTGAATACATTTACATAAAGATTGTGCTACGTTGACAGAGCCAACTGCTGAGAATGCAGCGTGCTCGTCATTGTCCCCAAAAATCAGAGTAATGATTGAAATGTAGTGCGGAAGGGAGGGGGGAATAAAACGGGAAATGGTCACTTTATTCTGGGAAGAAACAAGGGGGGGGGGGAGCTGCGGAGAGCTCAGTGTTCCCTTGTCCCCTTTAGGTTAATGACATCAGCAGTGTACAGTATATAAACCAGAGACTCGTGCAAGGGAATAATACAGAGGACCCAATATAGCACTATGAGACCAAAATAAATGTAAATAATTTTTACAACCCATGAGATTGAGACTCCGGCTGGTAGGAGATTTCAAGAATAAGTTTGTTACTATTTAGATGAAGAAGGCAATCACACAACTGAGATGCTAAAATAAACAATTGCGGACAAATGTGCAAATGCTCAGGAGACACAAACACAAAAGCTCTTTCTCCAATAGGCAAATCTGATCTCTATTTATTACAATAAATATCTTAATCACAAAGTAATACTGCTGGTTTTGTTAAAAAATGATGGTATAACTGCGGTAGATGCAAGGATATGGACAATTTATCTTAAAAAAATGTAGTAGCCTATAGGAAAAACTTGAAGAATGTTCCTGGCTGATTATTTATTTTTTTTTGCTTCCCTCTGGGAAAAATAAACCCTGCAAAAGATATTTAGTAGTTGTTTGACTTCAAAATACTGCAGATATGAGACCTTATTCCGTAACACACAGCGTGGATATTTCGGCTCCAGATTTTATTAGGAGATAAACTGACCAGATTTTACTGTAACAAATTTAGAGGATAGGATTCCAGTAACTTTTAATCAAATAGATGGGATGTAAAGGTGAGCATGACCTAAGGTACGAAGCGGCTTTTGTAAAAAGCACTTTAAATTTTGAAAATAAAAACAGGTAGGCAACAGTGGAGCGCGGTGAAGACCTGTGATAAACCTCTTGCAGATATAGTCAGCTAGCCAAACCATCCTGTCAGATCAGTGCCTGAGGAGAGGCAGAAGAGATACGGCGAGAAGGGGAAGAGAGCAAAACACGGGTGAAAAGGGTCAGCAGGGAGGAAGGCTAAACCCCAGCAGCAAGCAAAAGATTGTGTGCAGTGCATTTATATTTCAGCATGGTGTGTGTGTGTGTGTGTGTGTGTGTGTGTGTGTGTGTGTGTGTGTGTGTGTGTGTGTGTGTGTGTGTGTGTGTGTGTGTGTGTGTGTGTGTGTGTGTGTGTGTGTGTGTCAACCCCAGCTGGGCAGACATTTACTTGACATGCTGATAGGGATTTAAGCAGTGGGTGGGTGGTGTGTCTGACCAAGGTGAGTGAATGAGCAGAGCAGGGGAGCTAGTGGGGATCGGAGGATGATAGGCAGTGGAGGGGGGGGGGAAGAGGGGGGTGGTTGGCAGACCAGAGGTGCTCACAAAACTGCCGTTACTAAGCTTGATTTCAGCGCGAGTTGAGACGATTAGAAGACGAAATGAGGAGGAAAACAGGGAGGTGGGTTTTTATAGGAGAACCCTCCAGGCTCAGAGAAGAGAAGGGGGACTAGTCTATTGAGGTGATGAGGGAAAGTGGGTCTTTCTTTCAGACAGTCTAATGAAGCACAAGTCCCCGATGAAGAATGGAGGCAGGCTACCGCAGGGTGGGTTAGCTTGTGTCTCTGCTCCCCTCCATCTCTCCCCTTTCTCTTCCTCATCTCTCCACCTTTCTCCGCTCTTCCCTCTCTTTACTACATCCCCTCTTTCTCCTTTCCCTTTCCTCACCTCATGTGCTGCAGTCCCTCCTCTTAAAGGGCTTACACTGTTTATTTCAAAAGAGGCTTAACGTGCCGCAAGCTTGCGCACTCGCCTCTCAGATGATTTGATGAAATGGCAATGATACAGTGGCCAGCTGCATTTCACCAATAAAGAGGATTGCTATTGATGGGCAGCTTCATCAAGGAAATGTGACACATAGCAAGGCAACATTTAAAATTAGCAAATGGCCCAGCCTCAGTTGCAGCACACTGTATCAGAACAGAAATTCCATCTGAATTTTTAAACGTGATGATTTAAAATGATATCCGTAGGGATCCAGCCAAAGCATTCAAAACAGGTACGTGTAATGAGTGACAGATTTCGGATTGTGGCGTGCACGTACAATGAACCCCGAGCCGACATGTTAAATTACAGGAGGCAGCAGACTGAGACAGACAGGGGGGGCTGTCAAAGTGTCTGACTGGGTTTGACTGTGTTTGGCTGGGGGTTGTTTGACCAGGGGGTTGACTGGGCTGCAGGACTCATTTCTGGCTCGATTTGGCTCAGGGCCGGCTGGAGACTGGCCAGAGGCTGACTGAAAGGGGTTGGGTTCCCCTGCTTCGCAGCTCAAGTTGTCCCTGAAGCAAAGCAATAAGAAGCAGCTTATAAAATAAGCAAACACAGAGGCCGCCAGCCAGCCAGCCGGGGATGAACGGCAGATGAACCACACACACTCTATGCTGCACTGACACCCCCACCCCACATCCCTGACCTTGACCCTTGAGGTCCCTCCTAACCCGTTTCTGAATGGAAGTCGGTGCAGCTGGGGTGTCTAGCCATGAACTAACCACAACCCCCTCCGCTGCACAGACCCCTCATCCTCTAATCATTTAGCCTGTTCCCACGCTTGATGACTGGGATGCCGTCTCTGCATCTGAATGGTGCAATTTAATATTTCAGTGGCACCATTTGTCCTTTCTGTCTGTTTAACTGAGGGCAACACCAATCCCAGGATGTTCCATGGTTTGTATGAATTATCTGCTAAACTCTAAATCTGAAATGTTCTATTTCCAATTCAGGAAGCTTTTCTTTGATTCCGCACAATATTATTCCTCTCTGCTTTACACCTCAAAATGCATCCGCAGTCTGTCTTAATGGCTCAGTCATATAAACCATTCACTCTGAGCACATACGTACGCTGTATAATGTATAATGTGTGAGGGTGTGTAAGTGTGAGTGTGCCATGTGGCATTGAGGGGGTTCAAACCCCTCCACCATCACATTTTCATTACGGCCAAATCTCAGGCCTGTGCTACAGCAGCGTGGCCTTTTGCAGGCGAGCAGGCAGTTTAATCACACATACAGCACTACTCCATTTTCATTTCCTTTTCATACAGCCTCCATTCCACTTCGGCTTTATAATTCTCCCCTCAGAGCTGTCTGGCCTGTCTGAGTGTTGCAGCCTGTTGAAATGGCATAATCAGTGACTTGGATAAATGCCTGACTGTTTTTCCCTGAGTCTATAATCAGACTTGGGGCTCAGTGTTGCAGCTCTGAGGAAACAGCAGCAGCAGCAGCAGTAGCACTTCACTCAGGAATTACTTCCTAAGGAGATCAGTTTCACATAAGGAATTTGGTGGAGTATCAATGAAACGAATTGGTCAAGTGCATCTTGACAAATAAAATGGTTGCTGTTACTTGCAGAAGCAGGAAAAAGTTCAGCTCGTAAAAGAAAATGTGGATTGTCAGGATTACTGCAAAGATTACAAATACACAAATGTCAAAACACAATGTGGTTTTCTTGCAAGGCAAAGATAATGAACTTTGTTGTTGATATACTGTATATGCGTGTGAAAAATGCCGATTAAAAAATACCTGTCGGATCATTTGGGCTCAGCAATCTCTATAAAATACAAGGTCATTCTATTTCTTCCAATTAAAATATTACCTCCACAGTGCAATGTTAATGTCATAAATGGAAAATCCTCGTACGAGGGAGTTGACCAATTTGCCTTTTGTGCTTTATTTACATGATATCAAGTGTTTTCGAGAAAGAACTGATCATGTATTTGTCTCAAAGAAAGAAAGCCAGGATGAATTGAGCGTTGGGTGTAAATGCTTTCAGCAACTATTACTTCAGTGGGTGGAACACATTCAATCAATACCTAAGCAAATAAAAAGCAGTGGGCAGTCTGAATGAGAAAAGCTGCAGTGGACTGGATGACATACACACACACACACACACACACACACACACACACACACACACACACACACACACACACACACACACACACACACACACACACACACACACAAAATGAGCAGTCCACATTCAAGCCGCTCCACAAAAACTCTTAATATAACCTGGTTTAAATAATTTGATTAAACTGTCAAAGGGTTGAGGCCAAATCCAAATTTTGATCTGCGTTTTTCCTGTTGGGAGATCATTTCACTCTAACCAAATGCAGTTTTTAATCATGCATCTTATTCGAATAACTTTTTGTCTTTAACGAAAGGATGTTACTAGTCTTTCGCTAATATTTATAATTTAGAAAGATACCCATCATTCATGTAATTCACGTACACAAAATATTTGTGAAAATCATTTGGTTATAAATCCTCGAGCGTAGGAGGCATGTGAAAGATGTGGCTTTGCTGTAGGTCTTTGGACTTAAAGCCTATGAGAATGGAAAGGGTGGATATCGCCACTCTGCTCTGACATACACATACACACTCCTATATTCATGCACATGCAGTACGTCCACTTAAAGCAAGGTCTACTGTGCCATCCTGCTGGTTCTCTTTGTGTTGAATTATGCATAATTGCAGCAGCGTAGTAACACACATGGCTATAACTGTTATTAGCATAAAAGCTTTCTGCAGGAGATGGCGTTAGGGTGAATGTCCTTTTTTTCCCTGAGAGTAAGAGTGAATGGAGACATTTATATCCGTGCGATATGGATTGGCATGCAAGTGTGTGTGTGTGTGTCTTCATACAGTATGTGTGCATGAGCGCATATGTAACAGTTATGGTGGCTGACTAGTAGGGTTGGGCATCGTTTGGATTTTAACAATTCTGATTCCAATTGCGATTGTTCCTTTCGATTCCGGTTCTTATCGATTCTCGATTCCGATTCTTTGAGGGGTGGAGTTGAAACGGGTTACGTGCTTATTTCACAAAAAAGAGGAAAGTTTAATTTTGATTCAATGGTGGGTTGCATTTTTACCGGGCTTTTTCAACGTAAAATAAAGCCACACTAGAGCGCCGCTTACTGTGTTCAACAGCTACAACACAACAAGTGCCTGGCTGCTACTGAAACCAAAACGTGCGCATGTTAAATGTGGAACCCATGATCAGATTTGAAACCAAATCCTGATTCATGATTCCAATAAAGAAAACGATTCCATGTAGGAATCGCTTCTCGATGCCCAATCCTACTGACTAGCATACGTGGTAAGGTGTTCTATTCATCTGGTGTTCCATCAAACATTCCCCATGTTTGATTCGAATATGCAAACGAGGAATACAACGGCTCCACCCAGTTTATCCCCCATAAACCAGGCAAACTACTCTCTTCTTAGAAAGACTTACCACCCACCTCCCTGGGCTTGTCCTCCATCCTTCTCCCTCCCTCAGAACCCCGCCCTTCTATAGTGCCCAAACACACACACACACACACACACACACACACACACACACACACACACACACACACACACACACACACACACACACACACACACACAATTGTTTTTAACTGTAGTTGTTTGCCTATCTTTTATTTTCTCTCTTTCACTCTGTGTGTGTCTGATATTTTGCTGCGGCAACACCGTTATTTCCCATTTTTTGGGCTCAATAAAAATCTATCTATCTGTCTGTCTTCTTCTCGTTGACATATTTTTCTCTTCTCGCTTTCTGAAACTTAGCTAGTGTTCCACTGTAAAACAAACCCCAAACTTCCAAAAGATTCGAGCGCGCCTGTCTGCTTGACTGCCATTTTCTCCCACAACATGATTCCGAAGCCTGCAGCCCCTCCAGGCTAACCACAGCTAGTGTTGGCACTTCACGCTAACCTTTTCACTACTTCAGCCTCATCAGTGACACTATGGGTTGATTGGACAGAGAAGCTTGATTAAAACTGCCTTGAGTCTGATAGAGAAGACGATAACAGGGGTGAACCATGCCTTTTGTGGATTGGTAAATGACAGCAGCGGTTACCACACCACTTAAAAAGATAATTTATTTCTAAATCCCTGCATGGCTTTCAAGGACAAAACATAGCCATGTAATTTGCTGTACTGTAAGCAACTATTTAGAAATATCAGCCTTTAGTAATGGGCTCTTTCTGAGGGAGAGAGAGAAAGAGTGTGTGTGTGTGTGTGTGTGTGTGTGTGTGTGTGTGTGTGTGTGTGTGTGTGTGTGTGTGTGTGTGTGTGTGTGTGCGTGCGTGTCCTACAGTCGTTGCTGTGAAGTTCAACGCTGCACTGCTACAGACCGACAACAGCTACCATACAGCAGGTCTTCAGAGCGAATGATAGCCTATTTCCAGGACACAGACAATTCACCAAATCGCTCTCTCCAATAATTAGCGCTGACAGGTGAAAACGGCCACGAATGCCATGGGAGTTCACAATGAAACGGACAATTGCACAAACGCACAACTATGAACCCCAGAAGCACGCACACGCAAACATAAACTAACACGTCCATGCACAACAGCAGCAACAGAGGCTCCGTCAGCACAGCTAACACCACATTAAGACCATAAAGCACCAATACATCTCCTGTTCCACGTCCACAGCCCGTATCCTGCTGCTTCTGCGCTGATACCCCTGATCCCCCTGCGCTTTGACAAGGCGTAATAAAGCCTGTATGAAGCGCCGCATTGTGTGGGGAGAACACAATGTTGCCTGCTGAGTGCTGTGAGAAGGGCGTACACCGGTGGGTCCCACGGCGCAGCAGCGCACCAGGGCCTATAGCAGGGAGTGCTGAGCATGCTAATGAGGTCATTATGTTATGCCTCTCCCTCGTTCCTGCTCTCCTTTACAGTGTGGGCTTTGCCTGTCAGAGGAGGCAGGGTACCCCGCTAATGCAGCCAACCACAGATGTCACATATGGCACAATGAGAAGACACATGAGCGTCTCCGAATGAGCCGAAAGACAGGGCGACGCTCCATTTTTCAGCCAGCATCAAAAGCAAGAACAGCCATTTAACGATTTGCATAAGGTGAGCTTGAAGAAAAGTAAAGAGGAGGACAACAACAGGCAACATTCATTTGCTAATTGTTCCTGCTGTGTATTCAATCAGCAACCGCGCAGGATTGTGTATCCTTTTTTTTTTTCCTTCCCTTTTTAAGCTAGCGCTATTATTTACAACCGAGGGGGAGGGCTTAAATATCGAGCACATGCAAATGCAATTACAAGATATTTGCATAGTCGTTAACTATTAGAAGGCAGATGGCAAACAGCGGGCATTAAAAAGCGACCGAGCGCCATCTTGGGTGAGGAGACAGCTGGCAGACAGGAAACGGCCATTTTGTGAGCGTGGGTCGCTGCCAGGCTGAGGCGTAGAGAGGTGCCAGTATCTCTCTGTGTGCCAGGAGATTGGCAGCGAGGGGGAATTGTGCTTTAATACCCTTCCTGGTACAGGCAACAACAACGGACTCTCCAACAGTCAGTGACAGTATGATCACAGCCCAAGGCTCCTGTTGAGAGCTGACTGAGATCAACTACAACATTCTGACATTACAACTCTGAGCAGAGATGGTATCTTATCATAATACTGTTACCAGGGGTGGGGATATTTCTTATTTCTGTTATTCTCCTGGCTTAGTTCAATATGGCTTACAGAATCATATAATTAGTTTAAGACAAAAAGGCATTTCAATGAAGACGTTGTACTCACCAAGAGGTATGAATCCTGTTGCAATCGCAGCAAGTTTTCATGCTTGGAAAACTGTTCATCTGTCCTGTAATGTCCTTCCAAGTCCACAAATATCTACAGTACAGTACGTTTTGTGGCATGACCTCTCAAAACTTTTTCTCAGCCGGATGTTTCTACCACTGCATGAAGAAATTCTACTGAAGGCTTTCACCTCTACACTGAAGTCAGTTTTTTTTTTTCCTTCCTGAAGATTTTGCCAATTTTCTTTAGTCACTACCAATTCTGCTAAAACATCTGAAGAGCGAGTCTCTTTGTGTGGAGAAGGACTTTTGTAAACGTGGAGGAGAAAAAAAGTCAGATGAAAAACCGAGTAGTATTAGACAGGAGGGGGGGGGGGGGGGGGGGGGGGGGCACTGAGCAGGTACAACTACAGTCCTTTTCATCTCTCATTCAATTAGCAGCCATTCGCTTGTGCTGCCATGGGATCCCTGCTGCACAGCAGTAAGTGGACTTCAGGTGCTATTTCCACACACACAGGGAGAGAGAGGTATGAAAAGCCCGGGCCCGCCTTCCTCTCTTCCACCTTATAGATCAATACTGCACTGCCATATCCTCTGATGGGAGCTGCTGTAGTGAGGGTAAGAAAATCTAAGGCAAAAAAGACAGGTTGTGTCTGATACAAAGGATGAGGGAAAAAGTTCAAATTGTCCTTTCATCCTGGCTCATGAGATCTTGGGAATATTGTGCGCTACGTGCTGGGAAGTGGGACTGAGCAGAAATGTCCTGTGTACCATCTCCGATGGATCCTTATCAAACAGTTAAGGTGGAATGAGTAATAAGAGGGAGGGAGCTGGAAAAAAAGCGACCTTCGACATCCTGTCTTATTCTTCTTCCGTTTCTCTCCCTCCCTCGCCGTCTCTGTGTCTCTCTGACAAAGTTTTATCAAGTGGCGCAGCAAAAAAAACCTCCGGCTGAACCACACACAAAGACTCTCTCTCTGTCTCTTCCCTCTCCCTTTTTCTCTCTTATTTTACACACACACACACACACACACACACACACACACACACACACACACACACACACACACACACAGACACACACAGACACACACAGAGACACACACACACACACACACACACACACACACACACACACACACACACACACACACACACACACACACACACGTGCACCTACTGACACACACACTGCGTGTGGGGCGGTTAAGGCCCTGGCCCTGGCTGGTGCTGGGACTGTTGGAGAAAGATAGAAAGAGAGCTGGAGAGAGGAGCTGGGAGCAGTAGTGGTGGTGGTTGGTCCCTGGGCTCTGTGGCCTGCAGGCGGTGCTGGGCAACCTCTGCTAGCCTCTCTCCTCTGTATTGATTTCTGCTGCTCCACGCTGCTCCGCTCTGCCGCAAAGGCTCCTAGCCGGCGGGGATGAGAGCTTGGCTCACCCGCCTCACCTGCCTCTCTCCTGGCTTGGCTGGCCTAGCCTGCCCACTCTGCCGCAGCTTTGGCTGGCCCCTGCTGGCTCCCCGGGACCCCCTGTATGCAGCGCCGAGGCCACAGAAGGAGGGCAGCCAGAGAGCCCATGGCGATCCACAGCTGTGTTCACCTGCTCTGGGTTCACCCGCTTCGAACCACCTCCTCGAACTGCTTCCATCCTTCTCTCCTTCCATCCTTCCACCCACTCTGCTTCTCTTTTTCCTCCTCCACTGCCTCCTCCTCCTCTTCCTGCTGTATACTAACAACCAGAGACAGAGAAAAAAAACAACAAGTTAATCTTAACTTTCAGCATTTTACCCATCCTAAATGTCAATCCTGTTCTTTGATCAACAAAAAGTCGGGGGTGAAGATTCTGGCATCCTTTCTCAGCCGTTAATGTGGACCTGCTAACCTTAGAGAGCAGAAACTGCAGGGATTGAAGGCTTGAGAGTTAAGTGTGTCAGGCAGAGAGATACTGTCTGCCAAAGGTAGTCCCAGCTATTACATTCTGATGTGCTGCAGATAGCAAAATATGGCAAGAGTGGGCCCATTATAAAAATCCGCACTGCATCAATAGAATACATTAGAAAAAAATTACAGGAAACTTCAACAACCACCCTTTTTTTTGCTCTCCCTGAGCCACACAAGCCCACTGAGTTGTATATTTATTTGCCATTAATGGTTATAATTAACGAAAGCAACATTTAAAACAGAGGATATTTCAAACTACCCTTCCCTCACCCCTCTCTCTTTGCGCCATAGTGAGTGTGAAGGAATGGAAATGTTTTGGCCAGACCAGTGGTGCTCTATAGAAACTTTGTCAAAGAAAACATCTCAGCTTTTGTATCATCAAGAATTATTCAAATGGGTTCGGCAGCCCTCTTCTTATGATAATAGCAGTTAGGGGGACATTTCTTTGAGGATTCATGGTCCCATTGTTGTTCCTTAACAGAGAAAGAGCCATGGCCAAATTCAACCCCCACCATCCCCACACTGCACCAACCACACAATCTCTTAAACATGCTCGCCACAGCCACCACAGAGCTGTGACAGCCCTTCTGTCCACCTCTCTTCACCCCTCTGCAGGCCTGAAAAAGAGACTAAAACCCACGGGCCGACTGCCAGGGGAATAGAGAAGTAAAGTGCGGAGGTTTTAGAGCCGGTGGGCCGGCAAGGCTTTGGGAGTTAGAGCTGTCTGTTAAGGAAGGAGCGAAGGGGGTGCGAGAGGGGCGTGGGGGGTGGGGGGGGTAGGGGGTTACACAATTGGGACAAGAGAACCAAGTTTGGGAGAGGGGGGGGGGAGTTGAGTTAGAGGGACATGGATGGGTACTGGGGGTGCGGTGCATGTCTCAGACACAATAATACTATTCATTGGGCTCAGACATGGGTGTTAACTCCCCTCTGACAGAGCACAATGGGACTCGGCGGCATTCAGGCAGCCTTGGTGATATTGTTAGTTCAGGGCTGCATTCTCCCTGCTGCAGGATAGAGCGCCTGCATTGTACCCATCCGGCAGGATGGATGGAGGGAGGTTTAAGAGGTGAAAGGCAAAGAAAGAGAGAACAGTATGTTTGTCTATCTGTCAGTGCTCAAGGAGCGAGGGGCAGAGGGAACAGAGGGCGGAGAAGGTGGGGAGGGGCGGCGGAGGTGGTGGTGATGGTGGTGGTGTTGGGGGTGTTTTGCCCCATGGCATTGGACTTGTTTGTTTCAGGGGGGGAAATAAAAAGGAGAAACTGAGACTAAAAGAGACTGTGCAATAAATATTACTCAAGCAGCCCAGTGCAGGGCTAAAGAGGCATTAAAAGGGGTGGGGACACGGACGGAGCGAGGAAGGAATGGTGGCATTTTTATGGAGGAAAAAAACGTTGCGGTTTTGTATGCTGCTTTATAGTTTAGATGCATCTTGTTCATATGCCTCAAAAAGAGGGAGAGTGGAGAAGAGTGGAGAAAGGGGAATGACAGAAAATGAGAACTGTGGAGGTTGCTGCTGTTCGTGACTCGGATGAGGTGACATCCAACTATCACAAGACCTACTTTTTCAGAGCAGAGGAGAGGAGAGGACAGACAACATATAATTGCAAGGGAGAAGAAACGGAGAGTTGAACCAGCACAGTAGACATAGGGGAATTCAGGCTGTGATGAGATATAAGTCAGGTTTTTAACTAAATGTAGCACAAACTGTAACTGAATTCACAGAACATCCGCAAAAGAAAATACAAATGAATGTGCGTTTAGATTAAATGTTTATATGATTAATCGAGAACACAATTGGCAATGAAAAGGATCATGCAATGGATTAAAAGTATGCTCAACTGTGTTATGCAAGTGTGTCTTCCTCATTGACATGTCACATATAAAAGGAAACACTATGTTGCCATATGACATCTCATCAAATTTCTTTGGAATTTACCTCCAACTGAGGACTTAATGTATAAAACAGCAGATCTATAGCAGCAGTAAGGTATGGATGAAAAGGACAGAAGTATAAAAGGATGCAGTCTGCATGTATCTTACACACACACACACACACACACACACACACACACACACACACACACACACACACACACACACACACACACACACACACACTTTCATGAACTACTTTGTTTGTTTCCCCTCTGGTAAACTCTGACCAACCGTTCCCATAGCAACCTTACCTACTCGTTCCGTGTGTGTGTGTGTGTATGTGTGTGTGTGTGTGTGTGTGTGTGTGTGTGTGTGTGTGTGTGTGTGTGAGAGAAAGAGAAAAACAGGGAGAGATATGTGGGGTTGTGTGGAGGGTTACAGCAGGACTAATACAACAGAATTACCTGTCTGTGTGTGTGTGTGTGTGTGTGTGTGTGTGTGTGTGTGTGTGATGGGGTGGTGGAAATATTAATCAAGGGATCCTCTTAATGTTTCCCAGACCTCAATCTCTGATGAACTTTGGATGATTCTGGCTAAAAGGAAAAAGCTCAACTTTCAAGCATTCACACGTCTTCCCCTATTCCTAGTCATCTGCATTCCCTCTCAGCAGCCTGGAGTCAAACTGCCCTTCTTAGAGAAGGAAAGAACCAGTGGTGTGATGCTGGGGTGTCAGGCAGGCAGGGGCATGGCTCTCGTCAGGGGGCTAATGCCCTTCAGGGGTGGCTGAGGTAGGTAGGGCACTGCCCTTTGTCCCTGGTGGGGGAATTACATTGGTCAACCAGCACAGACAATGTACCCCCCTCCTGGGATGGGAGGACCAACCTGCTCTCTACCAATGATAGGGGCAGTCAACTGATCACTAACTTAATTAAGGACAGAGGAAAGTAAGAGAGGAGGAGGAACGGGTGATGCAGGAGACAGAGAGAGAGGATCAAAAGAAGTAGAGGCAGTGGTGATAAAAGGGGGGGGGATAAAGAAAGCGATGCAAGGTGCACATGGACACGCTAAAATAAGAAGAGGCATGGAGTTAAAAAGAGAGCAATGGGAAGCAGCGGAGGGGCGAACAGAAGGCTTCTCGAGCACAGGATTAGGGGAGGGAAGATCAAAGGATCAGGTCTAACGGAGGACAGGAAAAAGGCCGGGATAGATGGCCAGAGGAGGGGAGGACAGCGACTTAAACTCAAAGTAAGGAAATCAAGTAGAACAGCGAGGAAGAGGAGAGCTCAGGTGTCTATGACCTTGAGCATTCATTGTAACAGGTGCACAATGTGAAAACCCCCTCTCTGTTCCTTTTCTTCCTATTTATGCCACAGCACACACACCTATTCAAATCCAATGACAAATGCAGCAGATAATTCTATTACAGAGGACTTTAATAGAGGATATGTAGGGGACAGTTAGCGAGCCCAGGTAGCATGGCTCAGGACCACTGCAGACAGATATGGCTCTGCAATACTTAACAACAGGGATTTGGCAGCACTGTTGATTGAACATGCCAAATCCCATTTGTTGGAGGACTGTGTGCATTTGTATCGACACTCTGTAACCTTGTGGCTCTGTAAAAGGAGACCTCAGATTGTGTGTGTGTGTGTGTGTGTGTGTGTGTGTGTGTGTGTGTGTGTGTGTGTGTGTGTGTGTGTGTGTGTGTGTGTGTGTGTGTTTTCCTGGCAGGCAGACAGGTGGGTGGCACAGTTCTAAACTCCCCTCGATCTATGCTCCACTCCATCCCTTCATCCTTCCATCTTTACTTCGCTGTCTGCCTCTATTCCCTCTCTTCACAAAAAAGGGTGACAAAAAAGAGATAGAGAGGCTTTCTCAACACTCCTTTTCTTGCTTTCCCTCCCTCCCATCCTCCCCCCTGCCTCCCTCCGCTCCTTCCATCCCCTATGGTAGAGCTGCCAGACAGGAGTGCTCAGCAGCTCTCCGAACGTTATTGATCCTGAGAGCAAGCCGGCCAGGGAGTTGGTGTCTCTCCCTCTCTCCTCCTTCCATCACACCCTCATACCCCACCACAGCCCACAACTTTTTCTTCCCCCCTTCCTCCCCGCCTCTACTTCATTTATCAAGGTTAAAGAACTCTTATAAAAAAGGGAAGAGGGGGTCGCCTAGATGTTATCTGACTTCATGAAAGAAATCCCTTTAGGCCACTCCACTAGAGGAGGATGCTCTTTGCCAGACCCAACTCTACACACACACACACACACACACACACACACACACACACACACACACACACACACACACACACACACACACACACACACACACACACGTCGCACCAAGCAGCAGACCACTTATAGCCAGTCAGAAATAGAAAGTATCCTGTCCATAATTTTGGTACACAGCAACAGGACAATCAGAAATAGAAATAAAGAGGACGGATTAATGGACAAGGGAAGAGGAAATTAGAAAATGAGCATTACAACACAATGTTTTAGAAGGCACAATTTAGAGTTCATATCAGTCATAAGCTACTAAAAAAAACAAATTTTGGGTTGTCAGGTGCACTGCATGCTCTTTTTCAGAAGGTAGTGGTTGAGTGGTGCGTTTGGCTAGAGCTGCAGTATTTCATCCTGGAGGAGGAACAACACAAGAGTGATTTTTCACAACCTGGCAACACAAATGTTGTTTTCAGAGCTGAAACAATCAGTCGATTAACTGATTAGTTGATTGACAGAAAATAAATTGGCAAAAATTATGATAATCGACTAATCGTTTACATTTTAAAGTATACATGCATGAATATGTGTTGGATTTCTTAGTATGATAATTAACTGACTATGTTACTCGCTCATCACCTTTAATTGAGATACCATTGCTATGCCTATTATTAAGCTTTCGAATCTGGCACGTCGCCAGGTATGCAGTTAACAATGATAATAGTGGCAGATTTACCACTCGGAATTTTTAAAACATTGGGTCCTTGACTGCAGCCACAGATAGCCAAAAGCTGAATTGTGACTGGAACGTTACCTAACTAACATTAGTTAGCTAGCTAAAAAAGCTAACGTTAGCTCCACGAGTCGGTCAAACGCTGGCGGACTTTTTAAAGTTTCCAACCGACTCATTTAGAAACAAGAACCCTGTTACACACTATTTAATCCATGACTTTTGTTCACTCCATCAAAGTATTACGGCCCCATGCACACCACTTAAACAGGTGGAGAAACAGGTGGAGAAATCCAAAGCAAGACAGCCCGGCTGTACCTAGCTAATTCCTAAGCTATGACTGGATGGCTGTTTGAGGGAGGGGTTTGTGAAGACGTGAAAAATATTAAATATTATTATTAATCATTAGTTTCAGCCCTAGTTCTTTTTATTTATGCATAAAACTGACAATGCTTGATAATATCTATATAAAGGGCACCTTATTAGAAAGTGGTTCCAAAAAAACCCCACAACAAAACTATGCAAAGATCTGGAAAGTTAGTTTGCGCAAAGCCACAAGACCTGTACATTTTAAGCTCCAATTATTCATCTGTAGAGGGAATACAGTTTCTGCATTTCCAGTCTTTAAGAGACTGTAGCGGCTATTGTTCCAGTTTGTAAAAGGACTGGAAATGGCTCTACATGTGGAGTACATCCTGTCTTCCATTGTTACTGCTTTCACTCTCCCCTATAAAGGCCTGCCTGCACTCCAGGCTACAACAGCCAGGCAAATACACGCAGCAGCACATTACAGAGCCATACCTTCCCCTCCCTTTGTGCTCTGTAATTGCCACAATGCATCTTCTCATCCAGCTAATTAAGTGAGTCTTTCCCATTGTCTCCCAATACTATCACCTCTTCACACAGCCAGAGAGAGAGAGAGAAAGCCACAGCAAGAGATGGAAAGAGCAAAGGGGTGGAAGCAATACAAAGGCAGGGGTCCAAATAGAGAAAGGATGAATGACAAAGACATGTGTCTGTGTCCAAGTAAATGTTTACCTGTTGAAAAAGGTGCCTGTTGTCTGTGTGCCGGTGAGCTGTAAACAGCGCATTACTGCTGTCAGACAAAAATCTTCCTTCTCAATAAAGTCATTTCAGGAATCAGGAGGGAAAAAAGTCTCAGTATTTAGATTGACAGCAATGCATTTTTAAAGCGACAACATGAGGCCAAAGCATTAAAATAACCAAAACTGAGTGTCATGGCTCGACTTGAGTTATTTGGCTGACGACCATGACATAGAGTTAGGGTGAATGTGTTTTTTGTTAAGTCACTAGATTGTTTGACCTTCACTTTATAGAATGATGTATAATAATAATAATAATAATAATAATAATAATAATAATAATAATAATAATAATAATAATAATAATAATAATTTATACTTTTTATCAATCCCCCAGTAGGTAAATTACAAAATGTATGTACAGAGTTTGAAAAAAGAAGGCTGTTTTCACATTCAGCTACTGTACGGGGAAAGGTTCTCTGCACCTATTTTATATCTGAGTTGAGCATGTGCACATACGAGCACAATTTTAAGATATCACACCTAGTTCGGAAGCCAATCATGGTCCACTATTTAGCGTATACAGAGCAAAGTGCTTTTATATATATTAGTGTGTGATATCACCTATTTCGTTTTTGTTCATTTAGTCCTCCTAATTCAAGAAAAAAAAGGTCTAAATCTAGCCTCACTGGTCTTGCTCATTCTACACAAAAAAACAAGAACTATTACAGTACAGTTTGACTACAATATGAATCTGAATAACAATCACTGATATAATGAAACACAAACAGGAAGAAATCCTGGAGCGGGTCCAGGAGTGAGCCTGGGTGTTTGAACTAAAATTGCCCTCGCCTCCCACGTCTAAAATAAAAAAAAACAACAAAGGAAATATTAATAATTTCACTTTGAAGCGTTGCTCTACCACATAACTTCACAAAGACGTGAATTTGCTCAAGGAGAGCACTGAATTCCACTCTTCTGTGTAAGATCCTGGATATTTCCTAATATCACCCAAATGCATTACGCTGCCTGTTGAAATAGTTATAAGCGATATAAGCTTCAAACTGTCATGACTTCACTACACACAGTGCAAAGTTGTGGAAATACTTGATGGAATCCATAATGAACAAATAAAGAAAACAGGTGATTTTGTTTCCCCTTCTTCTTTATATGCTTAGACCTTTTGCGTCTTCAGAAAATTCAGTTTGAACGACTGAATTATTGGAGGACATAGACCAACAGACTCATCTAAATTCCACTTCTCTTTAGAGTTGCTAGGAGAGCCCCCTCCTCCAAAACACGCACACACAGACACACACTCGCTCCATGCTCAAGTCCACTCGCTGACCTCTCAGGCCAGACACTCTTCCCAAACTCCCAAACTCTCCCCCTAAAAAATCCCCTCTCAACCCCTCCTTGAACCTCTGCCACCCCTAACTCCCCCTTCCCATATTGAACGCTTTTCCTTCCCACACTCAAGTTCCTGTCAAGGCCCTGACAGACAGACAGACAGACAGACAAGTAGGGTGACATCATGGTGCAGAGGGAGAGAGAGAGAAACAGAGGCAGGGGGCTGCCTGCCTGTCTGCCCCCAGCACCCACACAATACAGCAGGGCATCTGGCACTTGGGTGGTGGTGGGGGACTGGGTGGGGGTCTGTCAGGACAAAGCGTTTACATCCCCCTCCCTGGAATATGATTATAGTTTGTAAATGGCGGCTAAGAAGTAAACGTGTGAGGAGAAGAAAGAGGCTGAGATGCGTTGGATGATACAGTAATGGGCGTATACAGTGAAGACACCAACAGCTATAGTAGTCCAAGCAAATGAAGAGGGTTTTCTGATTTTCTTATGTCTTCATGGAAAATCTAGAAATTAAACAAAACTGCCAAATCTGCATGTACATTTGAAATTTTCCTGCTGTTTTCATAGACTTTGTTTTTCCAAAAAGTGAAATTGAAACTGTTCAAACTAGCAGGTGTAGTGCTGATCTGCGTGTGTGTGTTTGGTCACTTGCAGCTTGTTAATTTGCAGGATCCAAAACGAAATAATGGTGGCAACGGGATAGAAATCAGTGTCATAATACTCTCTCTCTCTCTCTTTCTCTCTCTCTCTCTCTCTTTCTCTCTCTCTCTCTCTCTCTCTCTCTATCTGCAGCGGCCCCCACCTCTGTCTCTGTCTGAGAGGCTGTCTCCTCGCTGCGTGCATACAAGTGTCTGTGTGCATACATAAAATAAATGAGCTGTGCGTGTGCATTGTGCGAGTCCACAGGCCCAGTATATATATTAGAAATGTGACTTGACCCTGGCAGGCTGAAGCAGGGTTTCTGCGTCGTACTGGGCGTGGGAAAAAGGGGAGACCTCTTTTCACAGCTGCTCCGGCCGTTGCATTGAACCAATGGAGGCCCACCCCCGCCCCCCCACTACCAACCCTAACCTGCCTCCGCCGCTAATGCCCCCCTCCCTCTCTCCCTTGCTCCCCCTTTCCTATTCACTCCGCAGCCTGCTGCCTTTCAGCGGACCCCCGTCCCTCCCTCCTGCGCTCTGTTCGTCACCCTGCTGCACCCCACCATCACAGCCACCACCAACCTTTAATACAGCCACCTCCCCATTCAGCCAGTGTGCACTGAGATGCCAGAGGCCTCTGAGCTTTAAGGAGGTACAGAAAAACAACGCAGCTAAGTGACTAACCAAATAAAGCAACTAATGCAGACTAAATAACTAACAAACCTAATTTGCCTAGGCATGTTTGTACTGACATACCGCAACTTAACATAAACGCTAAAATCAGACCCCCTGTCTTATTTCCCACACTTCTTCTTGACCTCATGAGTTCCTTCTACTTATTTAAACTCTCTTTGTTGTTCTTCAACTCCATTTCTATTTTCTCACTCTCACATTCTTTTCTTGCTTTCCTTCCCTGAGGCCCTCTGCAGATACTTTAATTTATGTTAACATACGCCACAACTCTACACTCAGTGCCCCCCCACCACACACACACACACACACACACACACACACACACACACACACACACACACACACACAAACACACACATTCACCACCTCCCTCCATCCAGTGTATTCATTTGAAGAGATTTATTTCCTATCAAGCTGCATATTGCAGAGGGTATAATTCAAATCTACTTTAAAGAACAGCCAAGCAGTGCAGTTTATGTATACAAATCTAAAAAGCCAAGTAAAATAAATTCCCAGCAAACAGCTGGTGTAATGCAGATTGGCAACTTTAAGAAACCATGGGTGGGCGGTGGGTGTTTGGTTTAAAGATAACCTATTACTGACAAACCTCACAATCAGCCTGTTTAAACACATAATGCAAGGCTTCTTTTGTTTCACATACTCTTACTAATCTGACAGTATTACCATTCAAAGGCAGGCTCAGAGTGGAGTCATGAAACACACACACCCACATGCAATTTTGGAGTAACTTTAAAAGGTCACATAATGTGCAGAATAACTCCAACAGATTCTCAGGAGCAGTCCTATGGTGCTGTCTAGCTACCCTGATGATACGCCAGGCGCGTTGAGGAAATGTTGAGAAGCGGCGAGGGGGCAGCGACGGGGGAGGAGGGAGGGAGGGAGGTTGTAGCCGAGAACCTGAAAGGACTCCATCTCCCTTGGCCAACATGCCATGACGGTGTGGAGCAGAAGTCTGAATTGGTTTCTGTGGGGTGGCGGAGCTGGAGAGGTGATGGCAAGATGAGCCCGAATGGGGATGGAAAGGGGTGGGGGCTGTGGGGGAGGAGATACGGTACACTGAGGTATGTGTGTTTGTGTGTTTGAGAGAGAGAGTATGAGAGAGTAAGAAAGAGAGAGAGGGATGGCAGACCGGATCTGAGGTACTATAAATGAGCGGATTACCACTTCCCTCTCTTCAAGTCTTTCCATATACATGAGAGTGCTCGGCTGTGAAGCAACACTGCTATGTGTGAAATCACACGTCCTTTGGCCCGCACTTCCTATACGTAAATTTTAACAAATGCACATATTGTACGTGGCTCTTGTAAGGGTAAAACGAGGCGTGAATGCAGACCCATGCGTGCTAGCTCTTAAGTGCTGTTATGAATACAAAGAGGATGTGAGGAGTGTCACTTCTGGATTGATGTGTCTCTGCGTCAAATTTAGCCTGTAGCTATGCCTCCACTTCTAAATCCCATGTCCAACCGAAGCTTGTTTGCATCGATTTATCTAGTTTGTGGATATGATATTGACTAAGTAGACTGGCAGCCCTTATCGAGTTGAGGCAAAGCGAAGGAGGTTTAAGAGGTGGTCGAACACTATGAAGGAGGAGAGCCACAGGCTGTGAAATCTCCTCTGATCTTCCCTTGTCTGATTCTCAAATGCAACTCTTTCTCTGGGGGGGCATGCTGATATAGAAAAAGGCCAATGTCACAGAACACTCATCTAACCCTGGAGGGAAATAAAAATAAAAAATAAATCACTTTTTCTGTTTCTACCCAGTGACGGACCTCAATATCTGCGGATGGGGCTTCATCTCCCTCACCTCGCCTTGCCAACGCTCCCTCCGTCACTCCGTCTACTTTGTTCTCCGCTGGAGGTTGAACATGCGCGAGCTGAGCAACATTCTCGGCCGTGATGGCCCGCTACAGCAGCTGCTAGGATAGCGAAGGTAATCTTTAGTCGTGTCACTCAACACTGAGAGGAAAGCTAAGAGGGAAGTAAGTGAGTCACCTGGTTCTACAGTAGCTTCAGCCCGCATCTTCAACATTATTTGCTGTTATAAAAACCCACAGCTTACAAGGTTTTGACAAGTACTGTAGTTAGCAGAGTAACTGTGACAGGCTGTGGTGGAAGAAGTATTCAGATCTTTTACTTAAGTAAAAGTACTGATACTACACTGTAAAAATACTCTGTTACAAGTAAATGTCCTGCACTGAAAATGTTACTTAGGTAAGTATCATCAGGAAAAATGCACTTAAAGTATTAAAAGTAAATGTACTCAATGCAGAAAAATCCTCACATTTTAGAAACTGGAAACGATCCAGTTAGATCCATTAGACCATTAAACACTTCCTTGATGGACAGACATCAACTAAGTGTTTAATTGTCTAATCATTTCAGCTGGACTAGTAGGCTGTTATATTGTTAGGTAGTTTAATTTATAACGAAACATCATATTTAATAAACTATGTGTGTTTTGTCTGAAAAAATCTTAATTTGTAAAGTAATTAAAGCTGTCAGATTAATGTAGTGGAGTAAAAAGTACAATATTTCTCTCTGAAATGTGGTGAAGTAGAAGTAGAAAGTGGCATGAAAAGAAAAACTCAAATGTATACTTAAGTACAGTACTTGAGTAAATGTACTTAGTTACATTCCACCCCTGATGACAGCTGGGGCCAAAGGTCTCTGGGGATACTAGTTTATAACAAATAATATATTGTGATAAGTTGGTAAATATGTAATACTGCAAACAGTCAAATATATGCTGCTTTCCAACAATACAACAGCACCTTGTCTTCAGAATAATCAGGCAGGAAATTTGGTGAAAATTATAATATGGCTACTTCACTTACTACTACTTAGGCCACTGGCTTCTTAAGCAGCTAACTTAAACGTGTTTGGAAAAAAAGGAACTGTTTGTTCTTTCATTTTTTTGTCTGTGTTCAGTATTCCTGGAGAACTGCAGCGAAATTAGGTATGAAGGTGCATCGCGAAACTTAAAATGCAGAAAGAGAAACCAAAGTGGCCGGGTTGCTTCAGTGGTAGAGCAGGCGCACATATACTGAGAGGTGTATGCCTCAACGCAGAGGTCCAGGGTTCGAATCTGACCTGTGACAATTTCCTGCATGTCTTCCCCCCCTCTCTCTCCCCTTTCTCACCTAGCTATCCTATCAAACATTAAAGGCGGAAAAGCCCAAAAAAATTATCTTTGGAAAAGAAAGAGAAACCAAAAACAGAGATGTTTCTCTCGGTGTATGTGTGGCTGAGGGTACAAGGCCTGGGCAGAGAGCAGAGGACAGAAAAGTAAGTAGTTGTGGGGGGAGTTCAGAGGGAGGGAATTAGAGGAGTGAGGGACTTAGCCACCCTGGCAGTCTTTCCACATGAGCACACCTTGTGCACACACCAAGCCAAGCCCTCCCCCAAAACCATGTATCCTTAAAGGGATAAAAAGCATGGACAAAGGAATTAAAATATAGATTACACAAGTGGCCACCCTGCGTCTTATCTGCCAAAACCGTAGAATCTAACAAATTGGATCAGATGTTATAAAGCAGAGGGCGAGAGGCCGGCGAGTGAAAGAGTGAGGAAAGCAAAGGAGAAAGTGCGCATGTAAAGAATGCGAGGCACGCTCTTTTTTGAAGAGATCAGTTATGATGAGATCCGGACTTCTTAATGACTTTTCAGGCCTCGAAACAGTTTGAGTGCAATTATTTGAAAGTACTGTATAAATAGTTCAAGTTCAAGTGTGTGTTTTGGTGTGAGTGTGAGAGGAAGATTATTTTGAGGCCTCACCGGTAACTTTGGAGTGATGAAGTCTGTTTTGACCCACTCTGTGACCTCTGACGCTTAGAGCAGGAGGTGGTGCGTGTCTCCTTTGACCTGGTGTCCTGCAGATGTGTATTTCTGTGTGTCTGCACTCCACAGATTCCTGCAAAAAAATAAAATAAAGCATTAAGTTTAGAGAGAGAGTCCATTCCTGCAGCAGGTCAAATCTCTGATTCACCTTCATTTTTTTCTTACACAGTGCTTTGAGCAGAAATGGATGTCACCGCAATAAACATTTCGGCCACACTTGAAATCTTCTATAGGAAACCACAGAGGTAGGTGTTGATTTAAAAATCAACGTATATCTTTCATTTATCAATAACATAGTATTAACTGACATTCTGCAAACAAGAAGTTGATATTTTGACTTAAAGATAAATTATGAAATTATAAATTAAACGTGTCAGATTCAAGTTTTAGTTTATTGTTTGTCAAATAGAAAGGCAAAAAAAAGAAAATTAAAATGTATAAATTGAACTGGAAAACAATAAACGTCAAACATAAATCTACTGTAATTAATGACGATGAATTTCATCTGCACATATAATGTAGTAAAAAAGAAAATAGTTTAATGTATCCAAATAGAATAATAAAGAGAGTGCATATTGTTATATTGGAAAATGAAACATGCACCATTGTTAGACTTAATGTGTGGAAAGTTTCTCATATTTCTGTCTTATAACTGTCAGTGGTAAATGCATGACAATACCAATCTCTTCAACACACACACACACACACACACACAGTTCACAAGCGATTACACAAAATACTCAAAGATTACATCCGCTGAAACCTGATGTCCTTTACGGGTTTAAAGCCTGCACGTCAGCCTTTCAATTTTTTTTTCTCTTTCCATTGCATGGGTTGCTGTTGCTAGGCTACCAAAACCCAGAATTCATAAGTTCAGAGAAAAGGTTTATATAGGCCATTGCAATTCAAGGTAAAATGATAATAGAAAATTGATAACACTGGAATATATGGACTTTGGTGATATGGAATCAAATAGACCATGAGCCAGAAATAGTTTCAGATCTGAATCAAAGTGTAATAATAGCGATAACAATAATAATAATAATATGATAACAATAGCAATTATAATAATAATAATAATAATAACAATAACAGGCAAGTCTATATAGCTTGAATAAAAAATGTAAATCACACTCAACACTTTTATAAAAAATTATAAAATGAAGAAACCCATGAGAGAATGCATTCCAAGAAGAACTCAAAATCAAATTACACATTACAGACGCAGCTTTTGCGAAAAATCCAAGTCCCACACCCCAGTCTCAATCACATTGTAAATAAAGTCCAATTCTGTAATTGACAGTATGCTGTGATGCTTTTGTGCTCTGTAGAGACAAAAAAACTAGGCACTGACAACGTGTAGCAGCACACACGTAAACACATGCAGAGCAGCACATGTGCAACTGTAAAAAAAACACACACTTACACACACTCGTACACAAACAGCTCAGCAATCTAGTGGCCAGGTGTGACACACACATGTTAACATCTACAGGATGGTAGCTTGGAAATGCAGCAGGGCTGTAGACCTACAACAATGGCTCTGCTGTGTACATGATGGCTGCTTTGTTCCAACATCTTTGTCAACAAACAACATCCGCGCCAATGCAACAACCCTAACATGGAAATATTCAACGTTATCAATACAGTGCAGAGAAAGAGGGGTGAAGGAAGAGAGAGGGACGGAGGGGTTGGGGGGACATCCTGACATATCTACGCTTCAGCAGGAAAGGCTACAGACGTGACAGGTTGGTGAGAAATGCACGCATGAGTGCATAAACACATCTCTCCTAATTCCTTATCTTCTCATTCCTTCTACATCATTTAATCCCTCTCTCGCCATACCACTTTTTTTATTTATTTATTTATTTTTATTTGTTTGTTAATTACTCTATGACAACAGCACGCAAATAAACCCCAGCTGGTGAAACTAAACTGTGCAAGACAATGGAAAGTGTAATGCAGCCTTATGGCAGGTGTTGGCAGACTAGACGTAGACCAGACTGGGCTCCATCTGGTGTTGAGGGCCTCATCCTGATGGTGAAGAGGGCCCAGACAGACACATATTAATGTGGGAAAAACCGACGTCTAGTCTGCCTCTCAGACTGCATTTCAATCTCAAAGGGCTCTCCCCATATCCTCCATTTATTACCCTTCAGCAATGCATTCATTTCTACTGCTACCGGGTGAAAGCTGGGAGGGCGGTGCTGTTGGCGTGGCGGTTGGTGTAAGTCATGGCACAAAACGCCATTGTCAAATCAAATGTAACTGTGCTGTATTATTAATATGTTAGCTTAATATCACAATTATCCCTTAAAAGGAATATTTGTAAAAATATTGGGCACATTTTGCACACGGATAGTCCTGAAATCAGGAATCTGCTTTTATGAAATCATTGTACCTGTACCAAAATTACCACCACTAGAAAAACGTGAGGAATATTCCAGCTGAAACAATACAATCTTTAATTCTGTGTATTAAAAAAATGCCTTTACTGGCTCCTGTAACACTGAAATGGAGACATGGCTATCCTGACACCCCTGCAGTGTTTCCTTAATGAAAACATTATTTTGCGCCACGCTCTATTAAACTATCAAAAGCATAACTGCACAGCTCATACTGAAATTACCATTAATGTCATAATTACGACAGCAGTCAACTGAGGTGTATAGCCTATTGTTACACAGCACACATGACATTGGAATATATTCACAGTATGTATTAACAAACACAGTACAGCAGCATGTTGCCAAGCGTTTCCTTGCTCGGCCCATGCTAGCTCCTTCTCCACCTGCCCTGCTCTGTGACGCAGTAAACTGGGGCCTACTAACAGTAGCACCAGGCTATGTGCTGCTACACACTCACACACTCTCCACCGTGCAGGGCAGAGCCACCACGCAGAGCAGCAGATCCAGCTTTAGCAGCTAACACATAATTGGCTTGTTTGAAATTCAACAGGCTCCACTTCAGAGTGCAACCTATCGCTCAGGCAGTGCTGGAACCAGACAGGAGCAGCTCCTCTCTGACTCGGATAAAGAGAAGGAAGAAGAAGATAATGTGCAGCCCAAACAGCATTATAAAACAGGCCCAGAATCAGACCGGTCTCGGGACTAACTAGCTGACCCTGCCCTCCCCTTCTGCTTCCAAAATCTCTGCTTGGCCTGCTGCTGTACATCGGCTATGGAAACGTGCTTATTGGTATCATCATATTGGTAACCTGCGTTTTAGCAAACATAGCTATTGCAATGCATTTGTTTTAAAAAATCATACAAAGGTGTACATGATGTTCCCCTGACGTGCCGCAGGCCTTTTCCTCAGCAGTGTGAGACATTGTTTGTTCTGTCCTCTTTGTGCATGAGGCCTGAAGCTGCTGTTAATAAGCGCGTCAATCAAGCTAAATCCAGGGATTACTGTAAAATTATCCCTTTGACTAACACTTACTCAATCACAGTATTGTCTTCTTCTCCACCTAATAACCTGTGACGCATTACTTTGATAACCTACTACACATTCTCCTGATATTTTATGTACCTGCTGTACAGCACCAGGCATACATACAGTACTCAGCCCTGAAGATGCACCTGATAGTGGGATTATTTCTCACTGCATCCAGCAGTGGCACAGTATGTATTGAGCCTCTCTGGCATGGCACAGTAAAGCTACCACCATCAACTTTTTAGAGACAAAATACAGCAGCATGCATTAGCAGAGGCACAACACAAACAAGTGCATTAGCTTGGATTGGTAAAACTCCTTTCCATTATAGAGACAGTATACTGTAGGCCAGCAGCATGGGGATATGGGGGCTACTGGCGGAACACGTGACTCCCAGGAGTCGTCCAATCAGGTGCTTTTCCAGCTACAAGCCGTGTTCCATCTCACCTTCTGGCTATCAGCATCCAACTAACTACACAATCAATAGAAACACCCAACAACCCAAACACGCTGCTTTTAAGCTGCTATCTTGTGACTAAAATGCAGGTATGTTCCGTTAAGAGAAACAGCAGAAGCACCACTGCCGAGTCGCCCTCCTCCTCATCCTTATCCTCATCACTCTATGAATGGAGCCTGTCTCTGGTTGCTAACTACAGTACTGTCACTCCACGCATCCCCCGTGAAAGGAATCTAACGCTATCAATCCGTGTTTTAGGGGGGCAGTGTTCTCCTCTGCACCGGTATATGTCCAAAGGGAAGCAGGAGGCGTTTCTCGGTGCGATGCACGGACGCTGCCGCGGGCTTCCAGTCCTCCTCCGTGCGGGCTGCATCCATCCATCCGCTCCGGCAGCACCTCTCATCCACCATCGGTCCCGGTTCCGCCGTGACGACTGCAGAATTAGTTTATACATTCGGTTCTCTAGCTTTATGATATTGCATAAACTCATACAGCTAGATAACCAAAGAGAAAAACTAACCCACGTCTCTTAAAGGGCCCGCCGCCGCCGGAGCTGCTTGTGTTGTGGTCACATGGAGCCATTGCATTCCGCCTGCATACGTACGCCTCTCTCTCTCTCTCTCTCTCTCTCTCTCTCTCTCTCTCTCTCTCTCTCTCTCTCTCGCTCTCTCTCTCCCCCCTCTTCTTCTGCTTTCCCTGTCCTCTCTGTCTCTCCATCTCGCACAGCCTACACACATAACTGCGCGCATGCACAAAGCTGGTTATAGGTAATACCCTGTTTTATTATTGTCTTTACGCATAAGACTGCTTTGGAATAGCTCAGAGCTGATGGGCGATGATGTAAAGCATTACCTCCATCACCATGAGATGATCATCAATAGGCTACAAAGTGTATCATTTTCAACAACCCTTTCTATAGGCTAAGTATAGCCTACACCAATGTGAGATGATTCATGCCATCATTTCTGTTCTTTAAAAGCAGCGGTGAACTTCCTCCTGAGTCCTGACGAGCATCTGCAGGGTGAAGTCATCCAGCTTTAGGAGGAGGATGATACATTCACCTGTCATCCACGAACATGCGTAACAGGAAGGCTCCATGCCACTGTTAATAACCTTAATATAGCGTACATTTACCCACTAACTATACCATAGCATGTCCAGTTTACGCTGCTAGCGATAACACACCAGCTGATTTAAGAGACAGTGCTACTTCCACTGTCTCGCTAAAAGATCACAGTACAGGCCCTCACAAACAACCATCTTATTGTTGTTTTAAATGCCAGCTCACATCGACCCATTTCAGAGCACAGAGCATAGTTTCCGTGTTGAGCGAATTAATCCATTAATTGTTTGAAAGCATGACAAACTACCAAAAGGCCTATATAGCGCACAGTCCAAGGGCTTCCAGCTAAATGTCAACAGCATGATCTAGTGGAACAAGTCCAGCCTCACTGGCTGTCACTGTGTACTTTGGATTAGTTAATGACATGCTGACAGTTAAAGCGGGGCAAACTAGCCTATATAATCCTTTGTAATCACAAAACATGGCTATTATTATTATGCTCAATCAATATGTATCGTCGAGACAGCTCTAATGCTAAGCGTTTAAATCTAAATTTCACTGCAGAAAAAATGCAGATCACAGATAAGCATCGGGACAAACGTCAGGATAAAATACTATCATTTGACATCTTTCTAAACACGTCTAATATCTGCTGGCACAAGTCATTCTGTAGATGATACTAGCGTGCAACTCACATGATATTATAGAGATGATAAAGCAAATTAAAGCAGGTCATTTAAACTACACTGTATTCTTTCTTCAATAGGCTACATTGTTCTTAAATGTGGCTGAAGCTGCATTTCATATTAAATGGCCTGTCCTCGGCGAAACAAGTCCTTGAATTGAGAATAAACATACAGAATACTTACATATTCAGTCTTGTTGAAACGGCAGTTTCCATAATCGTACAGTTTTGTGTGCTTCTTAATAAATAAGACTAAATTATTAAAATCCACAACGCCTTGCTGCGGCCGAGATATTCTTCTAGAGTCAGTCCGGGATGGAGCCTCTCTCCCCGGCTCTCTCCAGCCGTGATGCTCCCTGTCTTCGACCATGTGGGATGCCGGCACTTATGCGAAGACAAAGCCCATTTTACGCACAGCGCCCCACCATCGGTGTATGCATGCGAATGCTTAGAGGAATAATCGAGGGATAGCGTATATTTCGGGTTGTAAAAAGACACTGTAGCAGGGGCCGAAGAAGCGAAAATGAGAGAAGATGAGAAAGCGCCTCGGCTATCAGAGTGTCAGATGTGGGGCGCAGGAGGCGGAGGGCCGCCCGGGGGGCCTCGGGGTCAGACTGCCAGGGGAGTCGCACGGAATTAGGCATGCTCATTGGCACACACACATGGGTGAGCACCAGAGATATGGGGTGGACGTAACAGACATACGTAGAAAAACACAAGCTAAAAACTACATTCAGAGAGACGAGTTGCCATCATGATACAAGTGTCTAAATGCTATCAAACCTATCCACTATCATAAGCAGTCAAAATGCTCGTTGGATCTCAATATGGGGTTCTATGAGCCTTCTAAAATGCACCGAGGGGGTCTCCAGAGCTCCTCAAACAAAATGAGGAATCCTTATATATTTCTATGATCCGCTAGAAAACATCCACTTAGAGAATGCAGCATGCACCATGTTTCAATCACCACCAAAAGTGAACACACGCATTAACAACATTCAGATCAATTAATAGCGTTGTCCTAAATAGAGGTACAGGGTGCAACAGTGTGCACAATCCCCTGAATGGATAGGCCTTGGGCAATGCATCACCCAACTGGCCACGTCTAAGGATTTGTTGACAATGAACATCCGTCTTTCAGCCCCAACCTGTCTGTGTAAATAAGGACAGAAAGTTTGTTCCCATAAAGAAACACTGAGCAAGCAGAGTACTGAGCAACGTAGGCCTACAGCAACTTAGAGGTTACAGCACAGAGCACTACAATGGTTAGGGTTCGTAGTATAATGTACACTTTTTATTAAAAGTCTAAATCATCTTAATTTTCTTTTACAAGAAAGAAAGAATATTTTTATTCATTATTTTATATGTCTGTATTTTCCGTATTGGCTAAAACGAGTCTAAAAACATTTGAAACACATTTATGTTTTAATTAGCAACTTCAGAGAGTCTAAAGGAAACAATGCAAAGACTGACTGAAGCATGACGGTACTCTCATTTGGACTACATCACAGCGATATTACTGTATTAGAAGCCTATACTGTGTTAGCGTATCGCCTTTAGCTGTACATGTTAAATGGAGCCCTATACAATTCACACTGTATGCTAAACTTGTATAAAAAAATTATGAATTTTATTTAGAATTATAGATGCTCGTTATTTCAGACTCGAAATAACGAGCCTCTTATCATACCTTATTATGTGTGCATATTACTGTGTGTGTGTGTGTGTGTGTGTGTGTGTGTGTGTGTGTGTGTGTGTGTGTGTGTGTGTGTGTGTGTGTGTGTGTGTGTGTGTGTGTGTCCTGTTTCTATTTGAATTTTAATCAGCCAGTTTCTGTAGGCCTGCGAATAAAGCCGCTTCCTATGCGGAGGAAATATTTCAGGATAAAAAAAAGGAGATGATCATAGGCTTTCTTAATAGCAGACACATAGGAAATATTTGTCATCTTTTCAAAATAAAAACCCCATCCTCAATAATGTCATAATTACTAAGGCTACCTGCAGTCCACCCTTGTTTGAGAATCTAAAAATAGGCTATAGGACAGAAATCTCACTTTTTCAAATTATCTTCCTATGCATGCCATAGCCTACTACTGTAAATAAGACTGACTAGCTAAAGCAGTTCAAATGTGTTTAAATTAAGTAGAAAGAGAAGGAGATTTTTGTTAAGGGGTGTGTGTGTGTGTGTGTGTGTGTGTGTGTGTGTGTGTGTGTGTGTGTGTGTGTGTACTGTATCTACATTAAACCTGATTGACTCTCAGCTCTGCCTTTCATCAGCCTCACGTGAATTCTTCTGAACACGCCCCCTGACTACGTCACGTCCTGACAGTAAGGTGTGCACGAGCTGAACATACTGACTTAGAGTTTTCTATTCTATTCTATTACAGTCTGTGCGTATCGTGTTCACGGTCTTCTTCCTTGCTCGTATTTGTCTTAGAAATCTAAAAAATTAAAATCAAACGTCAGATAGCCAATGATGAATTCACCTGCCATATTCTTTTGTTTATGCTGTTTGTCAAACACGTGTGATTCACGTCGGAAAAGAAAGGATTCTTTCTTTCTTTCTATCTTAGCAAAACTTCAAAACAAAATCTGAAAAGAGAAAAGATGCACGAGCAGTGACTGAAGCATAATTGGAAAACAGGCTTTCATTTTAAACGTATGAAAACTGTGTAATGTAGGCCTATTAAAGAAAACTGTAGAGACTCGAGTTCAGCACCTCAAGTGAAAATTACAGTCACTGTCCATGGTGCTGAAACGAATGAAAATGAGTCACGGCTCTGTTTTGAAATCGAAAGGTGAAAAAGGAAAACACTGAAATAGTTTGGAGTTTTTAAGCAGAGATAAAAACCTAGTAGGATCTAATCAAATGTAATAATATCCATTTTTGAAATTAAAACTGAGTAACCGTATCAAACGTGAACACATATTTGTCATATTCTGATCGGAGTCCCACCTCAGCATTCAACAGAAACAGAACCGATTACCTAATGTGACTGTTTCCCGTTTTTATTAATGAAAGAATGAAATAAATGAGACTGAGAAGGATGATCTCAACAGATCTCAACAGACTTAACAACTGCGATATTTTTTTCTTTTCCTCAGGGGCATATATATGATATGATCAGAAGAATAAACACGATTTAACTCTAATAACATTATATCTAAATATCAGATGTATATCAGTAGAATTTTACATCTGATGATATTAATTGATACGTTGATTTAAGTTATGTTTATAGCGAAACTGTGTGGACTCAAGTTAATTTAAGTTGAATCTCATGATACGGCTAAATCACCTTAGAATGAATATAGAGCCGCTGTTGTATATCTGATGTTATGTGGCATGAGAAAGTGTGTTAAGTGGAAATGAAATAGGAGGCTAATAGTCCAGTGCTTGTAATTCAGTTTAGAGTAGGCCTACACCTGTTGCACTATAGAAAGAAATAGAGAAAGAGATAAAGAAAGAAAGAAATAGAGAAAGAGAGAAAGAAAGAAAAAAAGAAAGTGTATCTTAATTCTGTCTTTAAAAAATCTGCTACATTTATTTTGCTATTCAATTAAATTAAACTATTATAATGACAACATATTTCTCTATTAAAATATTACCGTTAAATATAATACAAAATATCAGGTATTCAGGCCTAAATATGCAATCATTTGACATAGGCTCACTATTAATTTTGATTTTTTTGGGGGGGAAAAAAAGATATGGAAATGTAACTCAATAAAAAACACTCCCATCATTTTCTTATCTCTCCCTTTAGAACAGGGTTGGCGAAATAAAGGTTAACACCAAAAGGCGAATAAAAGTGACTTTTTGTGTTTCAAAGAATTTGATGGCTCTCTATCGTAGTAAACTACAAGGGCCTGATTAATTAATTTCACACTGTAGCTCCGGAGAAGATTGTTCCACAAACAAGTGACCAAAAAAAAAAAAAAAAAAGAAAAAGAAAAAGAAAGAAAGAAAGAAAAAGACAAAAAAAAAATCGCCCAAAGAAAGAAAGAAAAAAAAGTCAACATCAAGTTCAACAACGTGCTGGTGCTCATTAGCATCACAATGCTGTCTGGGAGCTCACAAGTCTTCTTAACAAGAGGCTCTGGCGTCAAGTCCCTCCACCTCCCAGCCAAGGGGACATTTTCCCAGGCTCTGCTAACAATCACACAACTGTTTGCTTTATAAACGCCAGCTCTGGGGCCACTCAGCCCGCCTCATCACCGCTCAATGGATGCTCCCGCTAATATGGGATGGAACAGCCTGCTGCCACTCATTACTTCAGGCTTCACTTTCTAAGAAAGTGACATTTTCTGTTTCACTTTAACCATATTGTTAATATAATGTTCTATTATTAATTTTACATTGTTTTTGTAATGTCTTATGACTTATTTTACTACTACTTTATATTAATAATAATACGAATATAATTATAATAGGCCTGTAGGAAATAGCCCAGCATGCAACTTTCTAATAGCCTAAATGTTCAAATCATAAATCCACAAATTTAACATTCAAAAGTCATACTTACAAGCCATAAACTTTGAATAAATCCCGCACCTCCGGTTCAAGTCCATTCAGTATTTTAACGCGAGTTTGTACCAGCATCTCAAGTGTAAGAGCCAGAAGTCCAGGGAGAAACCCACACGTTGCACGCCTTCACTGACTGAGATTAAACCTGCACAATGAGTTGATCCAACCCACAGAAGTGTTTTTTTTTTTTAAACACTGCCATTACTTTTGCTTCAGTGACCAGAGACAACCCGAGGCCGAGGCGATACTGCTGCCAGCATCTACTCCTGCATCCCAACATCTCCTCGGATGACAGTGTGCGTGCGAAGCTGCTGCGTCTCGTCGCTGGTCCCCTCCTCTCTCTGCCCCCCCCCACTTCTCTCTCTCTCTCTCGCTCTCTCTCTCTCTCTCTCTCTCTCTCTCTCTCTCTCTTTCTCTCTCTCTCTCTCTCTCTCTCTCTCTCTCGCTCACACACACGCACACACACACCGGCTGCTATGAACGACGTGTACAAAAACCAAAACACATTTCGCACCGCTTATGCATTGACCATTGTGAATTGGTGTCCATTGTTCGGTTTGAAGGACGCGTCTCCCTCTTTAGCTGCACCCAGCATTGGCAGCATTTGATAGACGTGGTGAGCGACGTGCAGCTCACGGCTGCAGCCTCTGTGGCTGCACATCGGTGCGGGAAAGGGTGCAGGAAGGCACCACTTAGGACCTTTAGGAGACAGATCCAGCAGACCCAAAATGCTGGGATCTTTCGGGTGGAGGGAAGAAGGCATGAAAAAAGCTTTCGCTCGACGTCACGGAATGTAAAAGCACATCAGAGTGGCAGAGGGTGTTGGTCACAAATGTGCCATAGAAGATACCTACACTCCTCATCCCCAGCACACTCCATCCTCCCCCTGTCAGCTGCACACTGAGGTCCCGATGGCAACGGGTAGAGAGTCAGTTTTGGGGCAGTGAAGCCGGCAGGAGAGAGACCTCGACTTGAGCAGTGATCTCCAAACCTGCACCTTGCTAGACTGAAGCACCTGAGTCAACAGCTTGATGGAAGACCGAGCCACAACGAGCCTTTAACCAGCCGAAACGACTGTAGATTTAAATACTGTAGTGTCCTTACGTTTCTGAGCAGGCTGCAGGGGAAGGGAAAGTGCGTAAAAGAGAAAGGATTTGTGAGAGATGGGGACGATCGAAGCGCAGCACGCAGCAGCGGAGAGTGATGCTGTTGCCGCAGCCTCAGCAGCGCCAGGAGAAGCAGATGCTTCCCCGGAGCTCCTGCAGGTCACGTTGCTTGTACGTGGTGCGACGTCTGCTTCCTTTCTGTGCGTAACGGAGCGCACGGTGGACATTCATGTGCCAAATGTCAACCATGAACAGAGTGAAAACTACTGAATTAAGTCAGTAAAATCAGAACTACAGATTGATTGCACGTGAACACAGATGAGAGTCGCCGCCGCGTGCAACAAAACTAGCCCTCGAAATGAGCGTAATTGTTTACGTGCTGACGTCAGGCGCCGGGATTGGTTATTCCAAATATGTTATCCAATGCGCCTGTGTGTGGGATCCACGGTACAGGCTCGCTCGTTCGTGGGCTCTCAACATGTTAAGTCTACTTCACTAGCGCTGACACTGCTGCATAGGCAGATTATTTTGTTGCATTGTTTTTTTAAATTTTTTTTTTAAGAAATACAAATAAATCTCTCTCTAAAGGCATTTTGAATTTCCAAATAAATAAATCAGTGTGTGCATTATGTGTGTGTGTGTGTGTGTGTGTGTGTGTGTGTGTGTGTGTGTGTGTGTGTGTGTGTGTGTGTGTGTGTGTGTGTGTGTGTGTGTGTGTGTGTGTGTGTCACCAGATGTCAATTTAGCAGAAGTCAGAATTTAGTGAAAACTAGACCATGATAATATTTAGGTAAGGAACATCATTCTTCATCACTTCAAAGTCAGAAAATATTTTTTGGTGCAAATAATGATTGTAAAAATTAAACCTAACAGACCATCCAAGATTAAATGCACACACAGTTTGTCTTTATTCTACTTTCTTTAATTCAACATTTTAAAGCTAAGCAAACCGTATTATTTGTATTATTATTATTATTATTATTATTATTATTATTATTATTTTATTAATATATATTTGACGGTACAATACAACAATATTAGGTCTACAGTCTTCACGATTAGTTGGTGTAGAATCCAGTCTCACACATGAAATTAATAAATAAGGTTATATATTGCCCTGCACATTCAAACAGCTCTGGGAAGTAGGATGAGCTGAGCAGACAAAACTTTTCAGAATCACTATACAAAGCATATTATGGGATGTAACGGCAACATATTCAGTGTCCTCCATAAACTCCACATCGCAGAAAGCTAAGACAAGAATGCCTGCGTAATCATCGAGTAACAGCGACACCTATTGGCTGAAAGGCAGCACTGAGGCTCAGGCCTGTGTAGGTCTGACTGTCCTAAATCCACAATCCACAACAACACATCTCCATTAAACGGCATCAAACATCATAACAACACTAATATAGAAACACAGCATCTACATTGATGCAGTTGAATATACTAAAACTCTCCGACTTTGCAGATAAAGTGTTGGAGTATCTGACGCAGGAAGTGACAGGCCTTTTCAAACTAAAAGACATGCTGATACATTAGAAACATCTCAAGCGATAATGAGTGTATAGCCTAATGATAGCGAGGGGTATACAAATGAATATTTTATCGTAATCTATGTCCCTACATAAGTAGATATTATCGAAAAATAATCCGTTATAGGCCCAAGATGCAGAATAAAAGAAATCATTCTAATTGTACAACTTTGCTGGAAAAACAAAATGTGATTCACCTTGAAATAACGACGGACATGGAGAAGTTAGTCTGTGAGAGTAGGCCTACACAGTGTCATCTAGTCATCAACATGTTATTAAAACAGCTGGCTATAATGTATAATCAGTGATAGTCGCTCTCAGAGCTGTAACATCATAGAATGTGTAATAATAGTATGGAGTGTTTTAGATTTATAAACATAGAGGAGGAATTGTTGGGTCTTTTATTTGCTTCAGCAGGAGAGCGTCTCTATTTATGGAAGTCATGGCACAGGAATACAGGAGTAGACCCTAAACAAATTCCTCAAAGACTCTAATCATTGATGTTCACACAGATTGTGTTTAAGTTTAACATAGAAATAATGTCGATATGATTTTAGATTTTTAGTATCATAAAGCTAAAAAAAAAAATCCTGTAGTTTGATTCTGAGTTACTGAAAGAAAGGTGCATTCTTATCATATTATAACTCGGATTTATTTAGCCTATTAATATATAAAAGTACATTTCTGGACATTTCTGGAATTAATACATAAATAGATTGGGTTGTGCGGAAGTATAGCCGAATGATTGCATTAATTAAAAGAATTTTAGGTGCAACAGAAACTGCGGTTATCATCCGAAATTATAGCCTGCTACAGTTATAAAGAAAGCGCTAGGAATGCATTGTTCTGTATAAAATACATTACAATAATCCTTTTAAGTATTAGACTATATAACGCAGAGATCAGCCAAATACACGGTGACGACCAAACGATTAAAGCTAATTCAGCGCAATTGGACCTTCACTGAATAATGAACATTGAGGCTCATTACCTTCTGAATTACTGTAATATTATTATTTTTTGGTGTTGGATTTTTGCTTTTGTTTGTAGAAAGCTGAGGTAAGACTTTTAAGGTTTTCAAAACAATACAACTGTTTATAGCATCTATATAAATAAATAAATATATATATATATATATATATATATATATATATATATATATATATATATATATATATATATATATATATATATATTTTATTCAATAAATCAATGCGTTTATTTTTTCATTCAGTAACTTATTAAGTCCCACTTACATTAATTATGTTTGGTGTATTTACAGTATGAGCATTTTCATTGATGTGACAAAATATGTCTAAAAGAATGTTCGATTTTTACATTTCTAAATTTCTAGAAGAACTATCTTCTGATTATCTGTAACAGCTACTTACTTTCAATCATTTTCTTTCTCACACATCATTTGCATCTTTTCATATGTATTTAAATACATAAGTTGCCACTGTAACACAACACCACACACACACACACACACACACACACACACACACACACACACACACACACACACACACACACACACACACACACACACACACACACACACACACACACCCCACTCAGGCAGAACATTTCGAATCCTAATTCTAATCCTAAATCTCCTAGTTCAAACATGCTTCCACCTTAAATTCATTCATTTCTTTCAAATTTGTATGAGTTGTGTGAAAACACCGAGCCCTGTTGGCTTCAATTGTTAATAAGTGACCAATTCAAGTGGCCACTTCTGGGAATTGTAATGGCCGCCCTTCAACGAGGCTTGACCTGCCACAGGGACATAAAGATGTCAGAGGTCACTCATGAAGACCATGCAGGGAGCACATATTTGCCATGCCCCCAAATTAGCAGCAGTTAATTGTAACAAATTATTATTATGTGATGATGGACGTTGCCTGTAGTGGTGGTGGTAGTATTACAAAGGATTTTAAATACTCAAATCCACAACAAATAAACACTACAAAATTGTGAGCTATTAGACAAAATCCACAGATATAATTATTCAGCTACAGTAGTGTCTTATAACACGTCTGGAGGAAATGACCACCCATGATTTGGACAGCATATCAAGATAAGCAACAGCAAGGTGTCTAAACTCTCACAGCTCTCTTAAATCTATTCTGAATTTCTTTGTATTTATGCTAGTGGAGCGACATGATACATATCTGTTGATATAAGAATGTAAAGCCATATTGGTTTTCTAGTTAAAGAGCATGGCAGCATGATGGGAGCATTTTCCCTTGAGAATAAAAAATGCATTTCTTATGCAAGGCAATTTCATAAAAATGGTAACAAATATAACAACAAATGTATTGTTTTCAGATTATATCTTCAATAGTCATTTGGCTATTGCAAATCCAATTCCCACAAAAGCTAATGAAGGAGACAGTTGAATCTCATACTGTCAGCTTGCCATAACCATGTAAGCACCAACAGCCTCCTGCGTTATAGGCTGACATCATGGCCACATACAACAAGTATACTGTACTGCAGATACACTCAGCAGCAACGAGCAGTTGGCCTAATGCAAAGGCTTTCAGCGGAGCAGCCCCTGACTGTGTCATTAAGGAGTCAGGTAGATAACCTCCAGACTCATAAGACATCAGAGATGTTGCCATGCAGCAAATGTCTGACATATTCAGGCCTACAGGCGGAAGCAAGATACACACTGCACGTGTCATCATCATTCCCACATCAACTGCTCACATTCATGAACAGAAAGCAAAACTGATAAGTACAAGGGATTTGCAAAAATGGACAGTGTTCATTTCACGGAATTCTGTGAGATCAGGTTGGTAGATTAACAGCACCATTTTCAATCACAAAAATTTAACTTTAAAATTAATTTTAAAAATACATTCAAAGCGATTTTAAACACTGTTCCAACTGAAGAAAACTTACATTGCAGCAGCTTCTTCTGATGCTGAGAGAGAGAGAGAGAGAGAGAGAGAGAGAGAGAGAGAGAGAGAGAGAGAGAGAGAGAGAGAGAGAGAGAGAGAGAGATGTTGGTTCATTCTCCGCCATGTGAAAACAGACTGGTGTTCTTACTGCTTTCCTGGTTTAATTGGGAACAGGCTGAAGTTTATGCTAATGAGCGCTGACATCAGTCTTAACAGCCTCCACTCCATAAAGGAGAGGAGCAAAGGGCCAAAGTCGCGCCTCTTTTCCCAGGCAATTCCGCCGGTCAAGTTCAAGCGCAGCGTCAGTGCGCACTGATTGTCATTCAAAACACGTGAATGCACAAAGCCAATTCATTGGGGGAGGTGGGAGGCCGGTTCCACTGTAGGCCTGCAAACACATTTACACGTAGCTTATCAATTATAATCGGTTTATCAATTCTCAATTAGTTCACAAAGAAGTTTTTTTTTTTAAAATTCAAACAATGTTACAAGACAAAATGAGTACATTTTACGGTTTCACTTTACAATATCTGGAGCAAAATACAGTTTGGACCGTTAATAATGAATGAATGTAGGCATGTTACTATGCGTTTTTAAAACATGACAAATGCAAAACTATACAATCATTTCTATCCTGGGGGCTTTTTATTTTTCTTGAAAAGGTGCTTTTTAAAATTCAGTGAACAGCTTTTTATAGATGGACACTTCTCAGAAATCATCTCCTGGACATGCACTGCAGTGTCACAATATGAGGAGCTTCTTCTTTTCATGAAGCAGATGAGCCGAGTCATGTGAAATCCATTATTTCATATATTTCCTTTAAATGAATAAATATATACACCCATCAATCACAGAGGAGGATATGCAGGGTAGATGGAGAAAAAAAATGGATGAGTTAGAGATTTGAAATAAAAATCAGTGAGAGCTTGTGTAAAGGGGTTGCAATTCAGTGATGGAAAGATGTCTAATATTTGGTTCATTTAGTGGTAATGATCATTTGTGCAAACATATTTTCATTTGACACAGAAAGGTAAAAGAAAATAAAGTGTAAAAATAAAGCCTATTGCCTGATTCTTTAAGTGCCAAATGACAATGTATTTGTGTGTGCATGTACATCATCCATCTGTGCATGCTGGATCATCCATGGCATCGTCTATATGCTATAACGCTTAGTGAAATAAAATAAGCAGCATACATTTGTGTAATTACGGTGTAAGTGTGCAACGATTCATGTCGTCCAAATCCAGAATCTGTGTGAGGACGAGCCAAAGTAACGGCTTAACACATCACAGCAGAGCCAGGCACAGCTAATTCCCTTCTGTTTGAATCCGTACCCAGAAAATAGACAAACCATGCAGTGAGTGAATATGCAGATATGAAGCCTGTATGCAGATAGTCTTCAAATGTATGTGTGTTTTCATATTTTTAAATCCACAGCCTGTAGTTATACTGTAATGTAGGCCATTGCAGAGGAAGGACTGTATCTGTGACACTACAAAAATGGCTTTAGATGAATAACTCCAGAATTTGTTTTATTTTTTTAAAATGGTATTGTTGTGGAATAACTTATTTTTTAAACAGGTCTTTGTCACTGAAGACATTTCAGCATGTCACCATAGAAAAATCACAGGTATAAATGATCAAGTGAATAATGGCTGAATTCCAATTGGTTGCTTCAGATGAAGAGTCCTGGAGTCATTGTTAATGTTATAGAGTCTAAATATCTGCTGTAAAAAAAAAAGGCCTATATGAAACTAAGCAGCATCTTCTTATTTAAAAAAAACATGAGACTTCATCACTGAGGTTCTTGCCTTTGTCTTTTACAGTAGAAACGTGGACTGCGAGTTTAAACCAACAGTATACACTAAAGTTCTTATTATTACTGTAATCAGCAATACATGACACATGCTGAATGTTTGATTAGAAAGACATGCGTCTGTCTGGCTCCATCATATCTGACCCTTGTGACCCTGATATTTGCTTTGGTTGGAATCATAAACGTGATCAGGTTGAAAGGATGGTGTATCACCTTGACAGACTCTTTTCCTCTCTTCCTCATACAGTATGGCTGTGTCTATGTAATTAACAGTCATGGGTCTCACTACTAAATAAATCCCTGTGACAAAGCAGATCTGTCCCTCCATAGCTGGTTCCCACAGTTATCCCCCCACACTGCAGCAGTTAGGAAAGAGACAAAAAGCAAAAGAGCGGGGAAAATGAAGGGAGACAGGAGGAGGGGTTAAGACATGGTGGTGGTGGTGGTGGGAGTTTCCTTTGACGGGGCACCATTGCAACATTTGCATATATTCAGATCAGCCAATGAATACCACGCATGGGGGCAAACAAAGACGAGCCAATGGGAGGGCTGCATCCCTGCTGCGGACTCCGAAGCAGCCGACGGGATCCCAGCAGCACCCTGGGAGAGACACAGGGAAGTGGTGTGGGAACCGAGAGGCCCCCCGAGCTGAGCAGAGGGAGGGGAGCCACTTGTAGCCCGTGGGGAATTAGCATTTTATTTGTGTCCATTTACCTCAGTAATTTCTGCCCTGCCACTTCAGCCACAGATGGCTAACAGGGCAGGGGGATTAGCATTTGTGTCAAAGATGATGATTATGGAAGTGTTTTTCCACCCAGACAGAGATATTTATTCTCACAGTGTGAGATGACGGAGATGTTGGACACAGGGTACAGAATATTGAACCTGTTTCTGTATATTTTTTGCTGCTTATGATTAAAAAAGTACATGTTGGATGATGTTATGGCAATGAATGAAACAGCTCTCTTGATGTTGCACTATCCGCATGTAAAGAGGTCATAAAGTTCTCAAATGCTCTGGTTTACCACATCAGTCCATACATACGGTGTACATTTTATCTTCAGCAGCAGCAAGAGATGGAGAAACAAGCACCTTTGTGTCTTTAAAGGGAATGTGGACAAAATAAGATCCTAATTAAAATGTGATCGCTCCATTTCCCCCCTCACTCAGAATGTCACAAACTAATTGCCTTTGGGTATAGACTGCAGTTAGATCAGCAAGACTCATAAGGATCAAACAACCACACAGAGTTTGATATTGAGTTGAACAACTAATTTGATGTGATTTATGTTTACAGATGCCTGCCCACTGGTGCATACATGACCACCAGAGATGCTGTCGCTTCATCGCGCAAAGCTCCATTTGATCAAAATGCACAGCTCTCATCGAAAATGTCATGCTCTTGTGCGCAAATTCACGGGGCAAAGGATCACACACACCTTCAGCAGAAGGGGTGTCCCCAATTAGCAAGAAGTGGGAATTCAATCAACTTCTGCAGACCACCCAAATAACATGAACGCACATGCTAAACACAGATTTCAATGTGGTGAATGGTTTTTGGTAAAAGATCTTTTGGAGGGCGTGCGGCTGGAAACACTCCGCACTGTTGGAGGCACACGGGCCTCCTCTTTACAGAGGATGAGCTGCCATTATAATGCGTGTACAGGCCAGCGTGTGCGTGTGTGTGTGTGTGTGTGTGTGTGTGTGTGTGTGTGTGTGTGTGTGGACAATCATTCTCATCCTGAGTGACCAAGCATACCACACACGGAGGATGCATCAGTGCACCCAGAGCTGTCGCCCTTGTAGCACAATATTCCCCAAACACCTCGTGGTTTATAATAAGGCTCAGAGATCATACAACATAGTAAAGCAACACATCACAAACATACAGTATAAACTTTGTCTACAGGTTTGAAGATAACGATCGCATTTCCTTATTTTTATTCATCTAAATGGAAAAATAAAACTTAAGTTCATGATTACATCAAATCCCACTGCGTCCTCTCTCACCCTCCCTGGCTTCCGTTTTAATGCCAGAGAGTAAGAGGAGCATATCTGAGACTTTAAGCTTCACCATTTGCATAATGTTTGTTTTTTAATTCAATGAAATGTTAAGATATATGATGGTGGAAGCATGAAACATGGAGATTATCATTAGGAGGATCTCACAGAGGTGTTAAGGGGTATTGACGTAGAACAAGGAACTAAGACGGATAACATTTTACATTTTAATTAGAGCTGAGGAGGGAGTGTAAGCATGGTGGTTTAATTAAAACTGCTCTGCTGGCTACATTAAAAGGCTACATATACTTATTTTTTCACGTTTTTTTTTTTATTTGGAAGGGAATATGTCTTAACTTGTACATTTGTCTGCTTAATATTTTTCAAATAAAACTTGGTATGTTCAACACTAGTATTATGGGGGGAAATGTTTTTTAATCATTTTTTAAATATCATAATGATATTTCTTTAGTCAGTGTCACTACGAGCCAATGAAAGCACTGTTCCTCTGTGGCTACTATATTGCCTCCATGAGCACCGGAAATAAAATAATATTGAGGCTGAGAATAGCTGCTGAGGGCAGTGAGCTTTAGATGCCCCTGTTGGTTGTGTTCATTTGTTGGACGTTTAAACAATTTCAATAAAGTGGTTAAAACTCAAGGGCGTAGGTTTCACAGATGGAGGTTAGTCGAATGCTGTTTCCTTCATTTATACTTATATTAATCTTGCAAATAAACATTATTATGAAACAGGCTTTCCAAAAATTATTTTAATGCCAATTAAAATCACATTCGGTTGTCATTACATAAGATTAATATTGTATATGCATCTTTAGGACAGATGGCACAAGGGTACTACTGTCTTTTACTGCCTATGTTTTAAATAATCAAATAGATTTAATTATTTTTGAGAGAACATTGACTATAAACAAAAATGGAGATTCAATGAGTTCTTTTCTCTCAAAAAAGTGCAAAGAGTTTTTTTTTTTCATAAAAAGTAGGCCCTACAATTAGTTACTATTGACACATCGAAGCAATAACAGGAACACCAATAACTTTCAAACGTAGCACGAAATCAAAAAAGTGAAATTATTAACGATTATCATTGTTAACCTGACAGTAACAGGCCTAGATGGGGTTGTTGCTAAATCTGACCGCGTCACTGGCTATTGCGTAGTTTACAATGTTATCTTACCTTGTGTTTTTGATTTAAAAAAATAATGACAGTACTTCGGTCATGCTAATGTCATGTATGTAAAAAAGCGAACAGCTATTTTACTTCCCATCTCTGAGCAGCAGTTGTTGTGCTGGTAGAAATCAAAAGTCGTCCAATTTACAAAGCTTTCGAGGAGCACCTGAAGGCAGCGCGACTCCACTACCACATCCGGGACATTCAGCAGTTTCACATGTCAGTTGGTTCAGCTGTCAAGACTTTCCTGCATGTGAAGAAGCTCCGGTATCTATTCTGGTTTTGACCACGTCTTTTTTTCGAGAAACGAGATGGTACGTCAATTCACACACCAGTACACTGGCAGGTTGTTATCAGCCTGTTGGTAAATTCTCCAGCGAGCTAATTTAGCTTGTATGGTGCCTATAAGAGCTAATGTGCTAATGCTAGCTAGCTAGCTAACTAACGTTTGCAGCAGCACTGACAGGTGGTGAAGTTTAGCTAAATTTAGCACGATAGCCATTTGCTAACTTTCATTCATTTTGCAGGAGCTTTCAACACATTCTATGTTTAAGGTTGTTAGACTTAGTTGTTACGGTTAGCTTTTTAGCATTTAACGTTAGACTTAACTAGCTAGCTTCTTCTGTAGCCTGTGATATGTGGACAAACTTACCTTTCGTGTAAATTAGATAAAACTAACGTTACTTATTCTTGAAACTTTCTTGGGTCTTGTAGGCCGAGTCAAAATGAAATACTGTCTTGACTGACTGTCACAGTTGTGGCGAAGACACAGACTCTCTGACCGTCTCTGACGCATTTACATACAACGTTACATGTTTTCGTGTCCAAAGATGTAGTTTATAGTTGAATCTCATACCTAAACATGTGTGTGTTTGCTCTTGCAGGCGCTGATGGGAATTCAGCTGGTGGTCAGCTTGCTGGCTGCCAGCATTATGCAGAGGATGGCTCCACACTGCTCATTTGCACGCTGGCTAATCTGCAATGGCAGGTATTACACTTTATCACCCTTACAATCAGGTTGTACATTACATTATTCACATACTGTGCTCCGCACTGTATACATACATGTGCATGTCGTTTTTTTTTTTTTTCAGTTTGTTCCGGTTCAAACACCCGTCAGAAGGAGAGCTGTGTGCATTGGCTGGGAAGCAGATGCCTAAACAGACCAGGAGAGACAGGTGGGAGTTGGGGGAGGGTCTGATGATTCAGAAAGGAGACACAGCAAAGTAATGCAGTCTGCAGGAAGAAACTGCCTTGAAAAAATATAACTCATAGGTCTTTCACTCTCTGAAATAGGTTTACCTTTTGTTGCCAGGGCTGTACTTCACTTCTGAACAAAAAATGTCTTATCCAGACAAGCTGGCCTTTGTCTCTCTTTTTTTTCTTCTTCTTCTCAATAACAGCAGATTATTTTTTTTAATTTTTTTTTACATCGTCGTGTCTTCTTTGTTTGATTTCTAGGAGACAGAATGGGGAGAGCAAGCCTCTCACTGTGCCCAAAGACATCGACCTTCACCTGGAGAAAGCTCCAATCAACGCCATTGACGCTCTTGGTAAAATAAACACTCCTTTTTATCTTTATCACAGTGACATTGTGCAAGTACAAACACTGCTCAAGCTCAGGTATTGACTCACAATGCATATACAGTATTTAAATTTTTTTTATAGCCCTTGCCTTTAAAAACAGTGTATGGATCACAGTTTTAATTAACAGGTAGTACACAAAATAATCTTCTGAGCCTACCAATGTTTTTTTCCATCTGGTTTCTACTTTCAGTGCTGCGTTTCTTCCTGGAGTACCAGTGGCTGATAGATTTTGCAGTCTATGCGACAGGTGTCTTCCTGTTCACTGAGTGTTACTACAGCGTTGTGGATGCCAGCAAAGAGGTCAATATCGGAGCCATCTGGTGTGTCTTGACTGTTCTCTTCAGTCTGTATCCTTCAACTGTGAAGTCATTTTGTCGTGACGGATAAGTCTGTAAACATCATTACGGATTGATACTACAAAACACAATTAACTTGTTCTAGAGCTGCAGTCTCTAACGTTTTGCATGAACGATTAACAAACATATTATTATTAGGATGTGTGCTAGTGGTGAAACTTTATATTAAAAAGACTTTGGATATTTTAAAACCAGTTAATAAACTAAAGATAAAGTGGCCTAATATATGGGGATTGGACTGGATGGTAACTTTTCCTCGTTAGTTTTAATTTAACCCACAACCCCCAGAAAGACCCTTCACACTCTGATGAGCCACTACTTCCGCTCTGAAGAGGGCGGCGAGCGCTCGGTGTGCCTTGCCTTTGGCTTCCTGTCTCTGCTCGTGGCCATGCTGGTGCTGGTGGTCAGAGAGGACTACCTGGAGTTCGGCCTGGAGTCGGGCTTTTCCAACCTCTTTGACAACTTGGAAGTCTTCGCCAAACAGCAGGGCTACGCTGACTGGTCGTAAGTATTCTGTCCCCGCAAAGACAACTTATGACTACGACACCACCTTGGTTAAGTACTGTGCATGAGCCAGTAACAGACGTTACTTGACGAATATCTGTGCTCGACGCAGCTCCATTTGGTTGTTGTTTTGACTCCCTTCAGAATCCCAGTGACCAAGCTGACGGTGAAGCTCGTTCTGGCTGCTATCTGTTCTTACATTGGGGCTCTCCTGGCCTTCCCCGGCCTGCGGATGGCTCAGACTCATCTAGATGCTGTACAGATTAACTCAGACCGACCACTCATCCAGTAAGAACTAATGCATTCACTACCACAACAAGCAATGTACTCCATGTCTTATTAAAACCTATATTATAGGGCTGTGCAATGAATCGAAATGTAATCGTGATTATGATTTCGGCTCCCAATGATCACAAAAACTGAATAATCGAGGAAAAACTATTATTTTTGCTCATTACGTTTTACGTTTATTATAATCGTAAGTAAACTCTTATTTTCTCTTGTGTTCTGAATGAAAAAACAAAGTTTAAATAGGAAAAGTATTGAGGCATATTTCACAGTTGTAGGTTTTCTTTTTGATTTATTTAACTTTTTCCACTGTTTTAAGTTCAGTAATTGCAACATCTTTCCAGAAGTTAACGAGCGATCGTGTTAAATTATGGTGATTTCATTATTGACCGAAATAATCGTGATAATATATTTTTTCCCATAACCGAGCAGCCCTACTATATTAGCAGTATTTCACTCTCTTAGATGTCGTTACTGTTTCCTGCAGGATTCTGCTGCATATGAGTTTCCTGTCTCCAGTCATTGTGTTGGTTCTGTGGGTGAAACCCATCGCAAGGGACTTTCTGGCCAACGCACCTATGGGGAAGAACTCTGTCACATTGTGAGTGCACATACCTATTTGCTAATTTTGTCCATTCCAACTACTACTCTCTCAGTTCTCGAGACCGAAACAATGGCCACTAATGCAATATGTCCTCCAAATGGCACGTTTGACTTTTTCGGCTCCTCTCCTAATCTCACGCCTGCAGAGTTTCCAGCGAAACATTTGACAGCATGCGCCTGTGGATCATCGTGGCGTTGTGTGTGCTGCGGCTAGCACTGACTCGTTACCACCTGCAGGCCTACCTCAATCTGGCTCAGAAGTGGGTGGAGCAGATGAAGAAGGAGGCGGGACGTATCGCTGCTATTGACATTCAGAGGAAGGTCAGCTATTTGAACAATGGCGGGTTAACCTTTTGAATTCAATAGTTTTTACATCAAGTGAAGGTTTACTGGGCAGTGGAAAAGTAACTGCATGTGACGTGTAAACTGACAATAAATGTGCCGTTTTTCAGGTCACACGGATCTTTTGCTACCTGACTGTAATTACTCTCCAGTATCTGGTTCCTGTTTTTCTCATCCTGTTCTCCACACTGGCACTCAAGGCACTGGGTAAGTAAAATACCACTACCATCACGATCACTGCATGTGAGGAAGAAGTAGGGCTGGGCGATATATCGATATTATATCGCTATCGTGATATGAGACTAGATATTGTCTTAGATTTTGGATATCGTAATATCGTGATATGACTTAAGTGTCTTTTCCTGGTTTTAAAGGCTGCATTACAGTAAAGTGATGTACTTTTCTGATCTTAACAGACTGTTGTAACTGTTCTACTATTTGCCTTTTCCCCACATTACTGATGATTATTTATCTAAAATCTAAGCGTGAAGATACTTTGTTAAAGCACCAATTGTCAACCCTAGAATATCGCCGCAATATCGATATTGAGATATTTGGTCAAGAATATCTTGATATCTGATTTTCTCCATATCGCCCAGCCCTAGGAAGAAGCCACACTTGATCTTTGTGTGTTTTGTACTTTTTCCCCAATGAGTCACATGTAGATTTATGGGAATAGTTTGACATTCTGGGAAATGTGTTTATTCTCTTGTGGAGAGTTAGACGAGAAGGTCGATACCACTCTCATATCGGTCTGTTAAATATGACGCTACAGCCAGGAGCCGGCTAGCTTATCTTACCATACAGTCTGGAAATGGGGAAACAGCTACTGCTTCCAACCAAAACTAGTCCAGCACATAGCCCCCTGTAATTACACTTCAGATTAAACAAACAAGATACAACATGTGAATAAGTGAGCTTTAGAGGTTCTAGTAGAGTTTGTTACCTACGCACAGAGCCAGGCTATCTGTTTCTAACCTGGATAGCTAACTAGCTGCTGGCCGTGGTCACATATTATCAAGACAAATATGAGAGTGGTAAAGCATGTTCCCCAAGATGTCGAACCATTCCTGTAAGAGCCCATTGAGACAGTTCCAGCTACAGTGGCGTTACATATTAGAAACATCCATAGTATGTCAAGTAATATCAAGTTTTTGTTTCGGTCAAACATGACAAGTAACTGTTTCTTCTTGAGAGCCTGCCTACTTACCTTTTCCTCCCAAGTTGAGTGGTGAGATCCAAAATATTGACTGATCTCTACCAATCCTACAGGGGACTTTTCCTGGGTGGCCGGTGCAGAGCAGACCCCCGGGGTAACACCAGCACTGGTGATGCCCACAGCAGCGCCTGTGCTGCCCGGGGTTCTGGACGAAGATGACGAGGGGATGGAGGATATGGAGGAGGACGTCCAGGCCACAGTAGCACGCCTAACCGAGGCCTTCACAGCGCTGCGGTCCGTCCTCACTCCACTTTTCTTCCGAGGTTTCTTTGCCTTCCTGACGTGGTGGGTGGCTGCCTGCCAGGTCATCAGCTCTCTGTTTGGAATCTACTTCCACCAGTACCTAATGCAGAACTAACTTGAGGGAAACGGGAGTGCCACACGGTTCTACCTGCAGACAACAGCATAGCAACAGATAAAGGGGACATTTCATTAAAAATGCACAAATGCAGACAGAATGCACCTTGTTTGTGGCCAAAACAGAAGTTTTGGTCAAGGTTTGTTGAGAGGAGAATATTGCAACACGGTCTGTTGCAATATTGGGCCTCAGGGCTTTTTGTGACCAGCAGGCTACTGGTATCAACAACACAAATACAGAGAGAGCTGGGGGTCTGTTTTTACAAAGCAAGTTTAACTTAGTCTGGCTCTCTTTGGGTTACCTGGCTTCACCAAGTCTTTACATTGGCTTTGTCTTTTGATAACCAGTGCCACAAAGCTGGTTTTCACCTGGCTCAGTGAACTCGTGAGTTAACTCTGGGTTAACTGATCCAGCTACGGGTGTGTTCACGTGAAAGAGGCAGAGCTTTTAATTGCATGCAACATCAAAAGAACCATGAGAGGATTACGTAATATGACACAGAACAACCCACAGGGAAATTAGGTAATTGTGCTAGTCAAAGGTGATATTCAGTATAATTGCACAAGTAGAATAGGATAAAAAAAGAAGCTTAAGAAATAAGAGGACATATTTCTAAGTGTGGCTATATATAAGTGTAATGCTGTGTTCACACTGCTGTTTTGCACGACTTCTTGCGGACAGACCTGACAAAGCATGAATTCAGACTTTTTACAAATCTGCATCACAATGTAATTTCTCTGCTTACTTTCTATATCCGTTTATTGCAATTAACAGGAGCAGGTTAGCTGTGCAGCATAGATTACCATGGTGGTCTACCTTGGCTGAAAGTGAGCCAGCTTTGTGATACCGGAGAACGACTTAAGCCCAAAGATATCCAGCTAACCCACTTATCTTGCTTCATGATACAGGCCCCCTGGTCATCGTCCAGCTGTTTCACACTTTTCCTGCAACGTTTCAGATGTTTCTATGCCAGTGTTACCTGAATTGTTCTTAATAGAACATTATGAAATGGTACCAAGGTAGGTATTAGTACTTACTTGCCCGTGTAGATTTATTTTTGTGAGGGACTCTTTGTCCCCCTTAAAGAACCGATTCAAGAGTGCTAAATGGTTTTTGTTATCTTTTTTCTGCTAAAAGGTTTTGATTGAAAATGTGTAGTAAAGCTTCTGATCCATCCTATTAGGGCTGGACGATTTTGGCTAAAATCATAATCGCGATTAATCGAACAAGTTACCTCGATTACGATTATTGAACGATTATTTAAAAAAAAAAAAGATTCTTATACTGTAAATATGTTCACGGTTATTTTTACGCGGCAGCCGTAATATGTTTTAAGGGGAAAGTACATTAACGCACAGTGGGCGGCCGCGGAAATATTAATAGGATTAAAAGACCGAAATAACCGACTTGGTAAAATTACGTCTGTTATAGGCTCTGAATTTCGTTTTCGATTAATCATCCAGCCCTACATCCTATTAAGTTAAACGCCGCTGAACGTGAATCCTGTGTTTGTGGCTGCGTGTCGGCCAAGAACCGGAGAGATTTTGCTTCTATCTAAAGAGTTTCCTTCAGTATTCCTAAGTGCCTGGGAGCTCAGGGATTTTGAGTCCATTTTAAAATGTCCTTTCTCCCTAATCATGCCATATTTAGAATGCCATATGTTTTTGCTTTTATTTTCTAACACTACTCACTGGCAGAATTTTTAGTTGCAGTATCTTAATTAGTTCACATCAGTTTATTTTGCTGTTTTTATTGCCAATTAGTCATGTACATGCCTACTTTTGTGTCAGTGGATTTTATTTATTTATTTATGATACATTGACTCAAATAACGTTTGTTGTTTTAAAAATGATCGAGATGATGTAATTCTGTTTGTGGCCGTTTCTGATTTTTAGTGTTTTTTTTTTTAGATAGTATATTTGAATTGAATGCTCTGAAATCCTTGTACTGTGAACTTTATATGGAAAGTGTTACTTTTCTTCTGAATGCATGGTGTGCAAACTTTTGGCTGTAATCTGACATTTTTGTTTGTGGGGCTCAATAAAACATTTATTTTCAGTCTCATGTCAGTTTGATGTTTCCACTTAATGCTTTCCCTCGAGGAGCGTGGGAGATACTGCCGATAAAACATTTCCTTTTAAAAGTCGGTGCTCCAATTGACAAGCTATCGTGTGTGACAATGGAGTGTCTCTCCGCTTGTGCTGGGTCCTGATCTCTGACCCCCAACCTCCTGAGAAGATCCTTCTTTAATCACTGATAATTACTATGAACCTGATGCCCCTCAAGAGTTGGGGAAGTAATATTGTTTGTGGATGCTCAACTTGGCCACAAGAACTGAGATTTATCTGAACATCTTCCAAATCCTCTCCATTTGTCAGTGTAGCCTAAGCTAGATTTGTAAGCTTTGACATTATCAAAACCTTCATGCCAGTTGTGTAACAACAGTTTAAGGAATGTAACCTTTCACCAGAGTGAGGCTGGAAAGGCTCTTTGACAGTTGTCATCATTTATTGCTGATATCATTTGACCAATCTCCATGTCCAATCAAAAGCCACAGAGGTTCTCTTATTTAGGGAGAGACGGCCACCTTGCTGTCTTTTAATGTGCACTGGGACATACTTCACTGGAGGCAAAGCCAAGTGAAGAAATTTGGGAGGGTACCGGTTACCAATCTGACATCCCACATATTATGGCTGTTTAAAGATTTAGCATTGGGATGTTCTGTATCAATAGTATTACATATTTTAAAGAACAATTCCATGGAAAATATTCTGTTCTTTGTTAGACACCTTTAATCGAGGTGAACAATTTGGGCTTTGTAAGTTTATGTGGCGCTCCGTGCCTCTCTGAGGCTGTGACAGGCCTTATGAACTGGAAGGTGACAAGGTTGACACATCTATATAATCACATTCATTATGTGCATCTGTGCTGGAGGCGTCAGGCCCCCTCAGTCTGAGCCGTGGACTGCAGCGGGCCAAGTCAGGCAGCCATGGCTGGCTGTGGTTGCTATAGAAACCAGGATATGTGTGCATGTGTGTGTGCAGGACCCAGACATGCCCTACAGATTGGGCCAGCCTAGTCTCAGGGGAGCAGACCAGACATGACCCCAGTGAGAGCCTCTTTTCATTTAGGGAGGAGAGACGACAGAGGTGGACTCACAGCGCTAGCATAAGAAAACGCGGCACAGTTGCTGTAAGACAACCAGCTGTGGAAATGAACCTTTTTGTGCCAGATGTATTTTATTTGAAGACATAAAGGGTTCCAGGCCTTTAAAGTGGTCCCTTCTTGTTCTTCTCGTTTGGTGGCTGCATGGTGAGCTGCCTGACAGGGGCTAGACATGATAATGAGGGAGTGTGTGTGTGTGTGTGTGTGTGTGTGTGTGTGTGCTTGTTTAACTACATTCGTGGGGTCCAAAAACCAGGAATACAGTATACTTGTGGGGTCCGGACAGCCTTGTGGGGCCAAAATGCTGGACCCCACAAGGTTAAAGGGCTGTTTGAGGGTTAATACTTGGTTTTAGGATTAGGGTTAGAATTAGGTTATGGTTAGGGTGAGGGTAAGGGTTAAGGTTAGGCATTTAGTTGTGAGGGTTAAGGTTAGGGTAAGGGGCTAGGGAATGCATTATGTCAATGATGGGTCCCCACAAAGACAGTGAGACGCACAGTGCGTGTGTGTGTTCAAAAGATGGAACGGAGGTGAATAAGACTAAATCAATGGACACATGAAAGCTTGATAGCCACAGCAGACAGCATTTTATCTGTCTTCAGATTCAATGTACATGAAAAAAACTGTGGTCACATTTCTTTTTATTTGAGACAGATGATGAAGTAAATTCCCTTTGTAGAAAAAAAAAACCCAGCAGGGCAAGGCAAAGCTACAAATCAAACCGTTTTTATTTAAAAGTAATCACAACAAATCTGTCTTTGTTCTGTTAGTAAAGCATTCAGCAAACGTGTAAAAACTCAACCCAAAAACATCAGAATACTGATCATTTGGTTCTTCATGCTGATATTACAGTAATCCACATAAAAAAGAGCTAATTCCACAGCAGCACCTGACTTGAAGAACTGCACCAAGAATCTCTGCAGGGCTCGTCACGCATGCATTAGTTGCATGTCTTCAGGGAGAACCACTCAACCTGTGTATTGTCAAAGAAATTCATCAGATAATGAATAACCAATAGTTCAGCCTTGGCTTCCCTGCGCTGCACTCTCTCATTCAAATCCAAATTTTGTGACATAAGGATGACCCCTTGTGGACAACAAGTGGAAATTCATCCAAACCCAAATTAGTATTGAGTATATTGTCATTTGCACACAACAAACAAAAACTGAATATGCAAAATTAAAACACATAAATCCAGTGCACAAAAATACAGTGCAAAGTACATTTACAGATATAATGAAAACCAAACATTCCTCAATAATAAATTAATTTGTTTTAGTTTTTTATTAAATAGCCTATCTTATGAATATTTAGACTCATTCATTACACATTGTTTCATATATTTCTAAATATCATAAGACAATGATGGCAGTAAAGCTCAATAATATCTGCAATATGCAGTTACTAATTTAAGCCCTTCATTAAAAAAATAATAATGTGGAAACCATTTTTCTATTACTTAAATCAAATTAGACCCAATATAGACAAACATATAACATCTTTGGCTGTTGCAGCTTTTGATTGCAATGCATAGGGACAATATTTATACACTTTGGTCTTCAGTTAAAGTAGAATGCCATAACTGTGTTGATGGGGTAAAGTAAAAATATGAAACCAGCAATTTTTGGAGGAATAATACAACTAAAGCTTAGCGTATCCACAGCTACAGTCTTACAAACAAACAGAAATAAGCTATTTTTACACTTCCCAAAGAAAACATCATCCAAGTCCCTGAGAGACACTGACGCCCAGAATTTTAAAGGATAGGTTTATATTTTATTTTTACGTCTGTCTTAAAATAATACCCACATGTCCATATGTACATTTAAGCAGAGATCCCTAATGTGATTTTAATGTACAGTAAGAGACGAGGGACACAATTCACAGTCCTCCTCCTGCGTGAAATATGCATTCTTAACTGACTCTGGAGCTTTTGTGGGGCTTCAGCAATCTGAGACAAATCAAGTGGACATCTTGCAAAGTTAAAGTATTTTGAGTACAACACCTCTCTGTGTTACTCTGTAACTTTGACTTGCTTCTCTATGACATTGTGCTCTACAAATAAATTAGACTTGACTGTCCCTTCACCAATGCAATGAAACACTGTGCGAAAAACACAAATAAGGGATTTTGTAAGATAACTTGTGTTGTCTTATTCAGACTACTGAAGCCTCCTATTAGACACATTTTTAGTCCATATTCTTGACGTTTCACCTCCGGGATTACTCCCGTGCAGCAGGAAATTCCGCCGGATGCATGTATTTTCCGTTTCCTTCCGCTTTCTTTGTGTTGGAATTTTAAATTCTGTGGAATAATGAGGACTATTATTGACTGCTTCTCAGATCTCTGCAGGGTAAATTGACACAGCTAGCTAGACTATCTGTCCAATCTGAGTTTTCTCTCGCTTCTCAACTATTTTTAGCGCCGCCCATGATGATTCTGATTGGTTTAAAGAAATGCCATTAAACCAGAGCACGTTTTCCTCCCATCCCCGAATGCTATGTGGAGTAGCCAGACCCTCCTTCAATGCGCTTTGAAGGAGGGTCTGGCAAAGCAAGACTACCGAATTTTAGACTGCAGATTAAAGAGTGTAGATTTTGTCCCCCATTTCTTATATTAGAACATCATTATGGAAGTATCTTTTCACTGCCGGTATGGACAGTAGGAGCAATTTCAGTAAACTAAATATATTTCAGTGTGCATTATGGGCATGTAAGAATTGTTTTAAGACTGACTCGAAAGAAATGTGAATTCATCCTTTAAAATGTCTCAGTGTATTTAAAAACAAAAGGCCAAAGCTCCAGTGACGGGTGAACTGGTTTTATGTGGGGAGACTAAAGGCTAAAACATTAAAGCTTATATAACAGGAGGGACATAAGGTGTAAAGGTTTACTGTGCACAGAGACTAAGGGCTCCTACACACTGCCTGCGTGGTGTGAGCGTGGCGTTTCGGTTGCGTGTCAATTGCGTGGCGGCTGCGTGGCGTTTTCTATGTCTTTGCACACCAGAAACGTGTCTGAGGCAGCACTGCTGCTGCTGCTAGCCTTGTCTGTACACATGTATGTTTCCCATTGATAAAATGAAATAACAGCGTGTTCTTCAACTTTGTTTTGTCAATATTTTTGTTAAATATAAATATATACTGATTTGATTACAGCAAAGACAACGTCGGCAGTATTGAAAATAGGCTACAGAATATTTGGTTCTGTATTGACAGGTGCAATATTTGAAAATCGATAATTATTTAAATTACATTTATAATCTGCATTTATGTCAAAACCTAAAGACTTTCAAACATCAACATGTCATTTATTAAGATGTATTTGTGTCAAAATGATATATAAACATTTTTTTTGTATTCTATTTTGCCTGGAAACGCTTGCATGTCGCTGAGATGTGCGTGTCACGCAGGCAGTGTGAAAGCTCTAACGGTTAGAAATTTTGGCTTCCATGTTAACAGGTTAGAGTCTAACCTGTTAACATGGATGCCAAAATTTAAAAAAAAAACGGACACGTCACGCAGCTGACACGCTCATGGCACGCAGCCAGTGTGCAGGAGCCCTAAGTGGTTTATTCTAGCTGGTGTGATGAGTCATTTTCCATCTGCTTTTCACTGTAACATTTTTTTACCATTTTACAGCTATTTTCCAATTTTCACACCAAACCACAGTCAAACACTGAAGACCGTTTGGAAAGTCAAATATGTACTTGGGCGGTTTTCCAGCTTTGGAGAAATGCAGCTGGTCCCGATGTGCTGCTGTAGCTAACGTCAACAAAGTCACAGAAAAAAATACAATAAAAAAACAAAAAAAACACATTTCAAATTGTATTTTTGATTTACGTTAGCTCCAAACAGAAACCTTAACCTAGCCAAACTAAAACAAATGTCTGTATGCATCTGTCTCCTCAAGGGATCAATCAAGAGATGCAGAGAACATTCTCCATCGCCCAGGAGAGACCAGCTCCGCGTGAGGAGACAAAGAGAGGCATTCCTCTCTGGGATGATGGGGACAAATAGACCCCATCTCACTATCTTCTCTGTGTGTGTGTGTGTGTGTGTGTGTGTGTGTGTGTGTGTGTGTGTGTGTGTGTGTGTGTGTGTGTGTGTGTGTGTGTGTGTGTGTGTGTGTGTAAGAGAGGACTGGTTTTGGTGGAAGATAGATAGCTGATTGAATGGGAGATAGTGTTAGACTGCAGCAGCCAGCTATCTCTGCCACCCATCACTTATCTCTATCTGCCTGAGCGGCTGCCCTCCTTCCTCTTCGTCTTGCGGGTAGCCGGCTTTGGGAAACTCCTTCGTCTCATTGGCTGGACGGGCTTCTGGAGGAGTCCGGCGAGCCGAATCAGGGTTGCTCATTGGAGAGTGCTGCCGGAGGTGGTGTAGAGGAGGGGAGGTGGGCGAGGACATGTGCTCAGGAGAGTTACGCTCCAACTTGATGCTGAGGTTGAGTGAGGACAGATGTGGAGAGGCTGAGGAGCAAGACTGAGACGGGAAGGAGCACCCTCCGCTGGACATCCTGGAAACAACAAGACAGAAGAAATGTCGGAGTTTAAAGAACCTCAGTTTTCCAATTATGTCTTAGGTGTATCGGGTGCAGCTTGATGACAGTTTGATGTAGTTAAAATCAATGAAAATACCCTGTGCAAATGTGGCATTATGGATTAAACAGTCACAACACTTTCTACCATATAAAAAACATTAAGTAAAATCCAGTAGAGGAAGCAGTTGTAACCTAGCCTGGTCCTACCAGACTCTTGTACATTTCATTTGTACAGAGAGTCTGGCCTCTCTCCATTGACAAGTGTTAACTTCCTTGAAGGCGGGTACTCTGTTGAAGTTTAAAATACATTGGATCTGCCCAGAGCCACTCTGGATCTGCCATAACCAATCGCTAACGTTTGGTCGTGACGTATGTCATGCGCATGTACAACAAGAGGGGAGACCGACAACAACTATTGGCTTACATTTAGCATTAGCATCGCTAGCGTTCGCCTTAGCCACTCCTTCACCACTAACTGAGCGAGCTGGAAAATCAAACTGTTCCCGAATCCCGTGGGGAGGAGGGCAACAACATCATGGCCACCAACAAAACTCAGCAAAGATTGTTCTTGCTCTGGCTTTAACTTCTAGATATTCGGCAGCGTTGCTGCCACAATGGACCGAATGGCTTTGCTCGCATCTTTCTAGAGCACGTCTTCAACGTCATTGTTCTCAGCCACTCCCTCTGTTCGCTGATTCGACCGCCAAATATTTGACCGGAGAAAACCCAAGAATTACAAGAAATACATTGACATTTATATAATGGACCAACAGATCCCGTGTCTTTGGATGGAGACCAATGAAGGCCATTAGAAGCACTTTTCCGATGATGGCTAGCGTTACTGCGCAGCCTCCAACTGAGAGAGACGACGTAGATGTGCCGTGAGCAACGTGTCTGAAAGTTGTAAGTCTTCTGGTAGCTGTGCCAAGAGAAATCTCAATCATTCCAAATCTTGCAGAGATGGAGAGCGTAGGTATATGTAAGGAGATAACATAGGCACAGGCTAATTATTGCTAACTAAAATGCTAGTTAACATTAGTAATTACACTTAAACAGCTAATGTGAGACGAAACTGCCTGCAAGTTTCTCCTGTACTATACGGTAATTCCTCTACTATGCGACAGTAAGTGGCGTGGTTATGACACAATCGTTAGACTATTTTTATAAAAACGTCTGCTATGGAGCCATAACGTGAGGTACAAGGTAATGGAGCCTTTTATACACTGTCGTGTTTCTTTAGAAATAAACAATGGACAGATATAGTCTTTAAACACTTCAGATGTAAAGTTATTCGCTGTCAAAGTGGCGTCAAAATGAATGGCAGTCAATGGAATGCTAACGGGAGGTGATGGCTTTGTAGCATCAAAATGGCGCCATAGGAGGTTCGCGGTCCGAGGAGAAGCTTACCCCCTTGAGAATATACCGCAAACCCAGACGGACTGGAGGGAAATGAAAATTGAGCGGAAGTAAGTAGGAGGGCAGAGCCAGGCTAGCTGTAACCCAGGAACAAACGAGAATTTGTAATTCCATATTTTATGAAAATAATAGCTCAAAACGTCCAGAGGCAGTTCACCTTTACAATTAAACACAATCTTTCCACACTTATCATTTAATGTATATCTTTTAAAAATAGATATTTTTGTTATTATTATTATTATTATTATTATTATTATTATTATTATTATTATTATTATTAATATTAATAATAATAATAATAATAATTCCTTTCTCTAATTTTCTTTGTTTTTACTTTATATTCCATTAACTTTTGTTTTATTTCTTTGTAATTTATTTGAACATATTTTAGCATTAGTTTAAAATTATTTGTTTCATTGTTTTTATTTTCTTATTTTACTGCATTTTCTTATTATTTTGTATCTATTTATTTTTCACTTTATTTCTTTTGATTAAATCGTTTTTTTCTCCATATTTTCTTTTTTTTTCGTTCCCTTGCTCTGTCTTACTGTTTATCATATTATTGTGCGTTCCAGATGCTGACAGCTGTTGTCAATGAGGACTTTATTGTGTTATAAAGCCACATACAGTACATGGTTGCCTTGGGCTGAAGATTACCATCATATTGAGATACGTATGTAAAACGTGATGTTTGTTAGTGCTGTTTTGCTCCTGATGAAGATCTGATTGATCAAATGGATGCACAGCAAGCGTGAATAAATAAATCCTTGCCAGAGCCAAGAACAGTGTGCAGATACAACTTTCTGCAATGATTCCATACTTTATCCTCACAGAGCTACCATATTACACAATAAATATCCTTACCCTGGGTTTATATGAGGCCCATGGGGATCCTGAGGCAGATGTGCTGGCTGCCAGGGGTTCATTGTCCCTCGTTGTAGACTAACCGAGTGATAAAAACCCGGTGGGCTGTACTCTGAAAAGGAACATATAAATTAAAAGATGAAAAAAGAAGACACATATATGGATTTTATTAAACCAGAATGAGTGAATGGTAGATTATCTTCACAATAAGAGGATAGTTCGATATTTTAGGAATTAGATGAGAAGATCGATACTACTCTCATGTCTGTACTGTAAGCATGAAGCTACAGCCAGCAGCCGGTTAGCTTAGCTTATAGTTTAGCATAAAGACTGGAACCAGGGGGAGTACAGCAAGCCTGGCTCTAAATCTCACTAATTTACACGTTACATCTTATATTGTTTAATCCATACGATAGGGAGTTATGTGCAAGACTATATATTTTAATTTATTTTATTTGGACGGGTGGAGTAACTTCCTGAAATGTTGACATCAATGTGATGTTGTCAGGCAACCAGTCGAGGTCACAGCGCCCAAAAAATAGTGCAGCACAAACCCCCCCTGAAAAACCACAGCTTGTCGTTTTTGTACATGTGCTGTTTACAGTCTTTGTAGCTTGACTTTTAACAGACAGACATGAGAGCGGAATCAATCCTCTCATCTAACGCTCAGCAAGAAAGCAACCGCCGTTGAATAGATGAAACATGGCAGACGTACCAGAGGCTCCAGGAGAGGGGAGGCCGTAGCCTCCCAAACTGTGACCCAGCAGCCCTGCCTTGCCCATGGCTACCATGGAGCTGCTGCTGTGCAGGCCCTGGTACAACACACCCCTCTGAGGAACAGGGAAGGAGAAATCAGTCAAACCGTTGTAGTTAGGGCTTGGTATTGCTCAAACATTTCTGGTACCGATACCGTGACTTCAATACCGGTTCCTAAACGATACTTTTTCCAATACCAATTTTATAAAACAAAAAAGAAATGACAACATAACACATTACTATACAAATCTTTTTATTTATTTTAGAGTTTTTCCTGTGTGTCTCTACGAATTGTAACCAGTGGTGGAATGTAACTAAGTACATTTACTCAAATACTGTACTTAGGTACAATTTTGAGATACTTGTACTTTACTTGAGTTTTTTCTTTTCATGCCACTTTCTACTACTACTCCACCACATTTCAGAGAGAAATATTGCACTTTTTACTCCACTACATTGATCTGACAGCTTTACTTACTTTACAAATTAAGATTTCAGCACATAAAACACATGTAGGTTATAAAAGATGATGTTTTATTATAAATTAAACTACCCAACAATATAACGCCCTACAAGTCCAGCTGAAATGATTAGACCATTAAACACTTCCATGTTTCCATGGAGTTTCTAAAATGTGAGGATTTTTCGGCATTGAGTACTTTTACTTTCATATGCAGGACTTTTACTTGTAACAGAGTATTTTTTCACAGTGTGGTATTAGTACTTTTACTTAAGTAGAGGATCTGAATACTTCTTCCACTACTGCGTGTTAGGCAGCCAATCAGCAGCATTATTAGATCTTGGTAGAAGCATGCTGCATGCTGATTGGCTCACTGACGCTGATGAGATTTACTCCTTAGGGATTGAACTTTGGTATTGAATGACGAGGCATTTTTCAATACTGGATACTTTAGAGGCAAATTCGGTCGGTGCCTAAAAAATTTGGATTCGAATTCGGCCCTAGTTGTAGTGATATAGAGTGACATAATTGCATGCATAAAATATGTTTATCATATGTGTGAGAAGTGTGACACATTTAAGTGCAGCTCACACAGAATAGTGACTTACAGCAGAGTTGTGGTTAGCACGCGTGGCCCCCATGCCCTGGTTAGCAGCCTCTCCCCGCAGGTTCTCACTGCCCGGGTTGAGAGCAGGAGGGCTTTTCATCTCCAGAGCTCGATTCAGGTTGCCGTGGGAGAACATGGAGTAGCCGATACCTACACAGCGAAAGAAAGGAGCAGGAAGTGAAAAGAGATGTGAGCTTGTTTCACTCACAGAGGGATCATTTATTCTCTGATACATTCTTCTGCTCGCTCTGTTTCTGCCACAAGTGTGATAAAAATGAACTTCTTCTTTTAGTTTGACTTTTGTGTTGGTATCAGATCTTTGAGGACAATGCGCAGGTCTAGTTTACAAGTTCAAATTTGTAATATATTATAAGTGTATTGATGACCTGACGGAATCCATTTTGAACTAATCGCAAATATCCGTGTCATTTATTAGAAAACGATTAACTTTACGTCTAAAACACTACGGCTGTCAGTGAACACTGTCTATTAATGACATCATAGTGCACCCAAATAGTTAAAGAGTGTAAAAAAAGAGGCTGACTGGCAGGTGTGATACATTCTGCACAGAAACCACAGAACTGCTTACAGCTGCTGTTACACTGGTAGAGGGCCAGTTTCACAAAACACACCAACTGCATGTGTGGATTAGTACGCACACACATGCATGTACACACACACACACACACACACACACACACACACACACACACACACACACACACACACACACACACACACACACACACACACACACACACACACACACACACACACACACACACACACACACACACACACACACACACACACACACACTTCCTGTGAGTTCACAGCCAGCTGCACAGAAGGTTGATAGTACACATGCATTTCAGAGCAAGCATTTAGCAAGACTAATAATTGAATCTTGCTAAATCAATTTTAAGGCAGAACAACGGTAACAAATGGTCATTTTCTGTCAAACATTGTCAATTTCTAAAAAGACATGATTTCAATTCAGTGGAAAGTTTAATGCCAGCAATCATTTTCTCACAGTGAGAGTCACATTTCTCAAATTATGCACATTTCATTTTGTAATGAAACTCTTTTTTTCGTGCAGAGTCATGTAGAAGTCAAATTATGGTACTGCAAATGAGTATAAAGTATAATAAACACATTAAGGTAATGTGATAGTTTGGTTCACTATTAAAATTAACTGTTCTTTTTCATAATAAGGGCCATTTCTGGCTGCAATTATGGCATATAGTATACATTCTACACACATATACATTCTAACGATGTGTATAGGTTACTCTCCATAGTATTTTCTGTCCCTTTGTCATCTGCTGGTCTTGAACACTTTGTGAATAAAATGTATCGGGTAATGTTTCATACAGTGTAGGAGCCGCATCTGCTCACCTGAGTGTGGCGACATGAACGCAGTGTGTGCGTGTTGTGCAGCAGGGCTGGCAGAGCCAGGTCTGGAGCTCAGAGATTTAAAGCCTGGAGGTCTGTGGGACGCCATGTTGGATCCGGAGGAGTTGGGGAAGCCGTTCTCACAGCCTCCAGACACCAGGAACTGGGCCTCCGGTGAGAGGAGTGACGGAGCCTGTAGAGTAACAATGTATAATAACAGCATAAGAATTAAAGTTTAGAAACAGTCAGAAAGTGTCAATATCATATTATGTCTCTGGACATTTCAGTCATTGTAAGCTGTTTCACTTCATTAAAATGATGAGAATTAGGAGAATCCACATTAAAACACAGCCCGGCATGTGTGTGTGTATGTGTGTGTGTGTGGTGAATGTGTAATAGTAGAAGTGTGTGTGGACTGACATAAAAGCGTTGGCGAGCCACAGAGAGATCCATGCCCTCGCTGAGAGGATATTTGTCTGCAGCCACCTGCATGCTCTCCTCACTGTCCAGCTCAGAGCCGTCGAGATTGAGGCCTTTCCTACGCAGAGTCTGATACAGAACAGAAGGCGCATGTTGAAAATGACCCACAATGATAGCATGAAGATTTGGAAAAGCAACATGAAGGCTTTTCATCCAAAATACAACCCTCTGCATTCTTTTTGTTAAAGTTTGCAACCCTGAATGTCATGTTAATGCCTCCTGAAACAGTTGACTATTTTGTTCATATTAAATCATGCTTCACTGTCATTTCCTTCCACAGCAGCTTGGAGCGTACCTCCAGTATGTCCGTGTTGGTGCGACTCTCGTGTGGCTCGCTGTACTCTGTGTACTTGAGCAACACTTTGTCCATGTCTGTGCTGGCGTACTGGAACAGACGGTTGGTGCTGTTGAAGATGATGAGGGCGATCTCGCAGTCACACAGCACACTCAGCTCGTACGCCTTCTTCATCAGACCAAACTTACGCTTGGTGAAAGTCACCTAAAAAAACACACAGAGGTTTGTGTCATCTTGCCTTTAACTACAGCCAGTTACTGATGTGTGAGAAGAATATATAGATCATAGTATTTATATAAATCTAAAAGTCAAATATGTGAAAATGTTCCAGTGTGAACTCAAAAATTTGCAGGAATGAATAATTGGAATAAATATAGCCAAAGTGTGCTGTAGCAGGAAAAAAACATAATTTTTTTTAGGCCAGTTTGGATTAGTTGCCATATAATCAGCGTAAAATACAAACTTTTTTTGTTATCAGATTCATGATTATTGCCATTTAAAAATAATACTGCAAGGTAGGATTGGGAAAAAAAATGTATTACTTTTTTTAATGGGAAAGCAAAACACACAAATCCAAACTGATCGCTTGCAAATACTTACGGTGTTGACAGTCAGGTATGTTTTTTTTTTATATATATATAAAGCCTAAAATCACAAGTTTGTCTCAGAAGACTTTACAATCTGTACAGCATACAACACTGTCTATCCTCCTGACACACTCAATTCAGATAAGGAAAAAGTCCCCCAAAATAAAACCTTATCACCAAAAAAAACATTCAATTCTGAAGACCAGATATGAGAAACAAATCGCATTTTCCAGTTTAATACGTTTTTCTTCTTGTCTCCACCGATTCCTGTTGTGTGTTTGATGTGTGTTATTTTTTTTCATACTCACTGATTAACATATTAAATAGGTTACAAGCATGTGAACATCTCGGTCACATTGCAGTAACACACTGACATTACCTCAGTCTGTGGTGAAAATGTATGTAACTTCTGGCTGTAAGTTGAAGTCAACATCACACTGTTTGTGTGTGTCCAATTACTGAACTCTCAACCTTGTCTATATAGTATGATACAATTTTAGGCCATATTTTGCTGCATCTCCTGCACCCTCTTTGCACTAAACATGAGTTACTAATGTGTATGTATTTACAGCATGTCCAAACAGGCCTTAAAATGAACCTGTGCAAAAATGACTGAGGCAAACCCACTGTATTAAAAAAAGGTTAGGGTAAATAAATGAAATATTGCCCACCTGTCTGTTCCTCTGGTCCAGAATACGAGATATTTGTATTTTCTTTCTTCCCATTTTTTCTGCCGTCTGACACTCTGACACCTGTAAAATAATATATAACAATGTTACAGTGCAACACAATATGTTTGAGTTATTGGCATCCGTACTGCTGCAGTGAGCATCAACAAATAAATGTGATATTAAACACTTTTCTTCTATATTTAAAAAAAAGTTATGTTAAAAATATTTCTTTTGTGTAACATCTGTACGCAGTGGCCACTGAACTAATGGTTTATTATTGTGTATGTGCGTCTACATTTTACAATAACAACAGCACAAATATTCAATAATATTTCTCTTCACGCTCATATAATTCTGGTGGGAAAATGTTTGGTTTAAGTGACTCAAGTCCCTTTCCCTTTGACAAGGGCAGGGTTTTTATTTTTAAAACCATGAGGCGATGCGGTCTAAAGTTAGAGCAGGCTTTGCCGGGCCAGCAGTCCACATAGTCTGACACCCCCACAGTCTGGGTTACCCCCGGGCCAGCAGCTCAGTGCTTGACTGCACCGCACGGCCCCAAGAGACAGGGTTAAAAATACAGTAGATAGCTCCTTTTAAAGGTTCAACGGGCAATAGCTAAAACCAAACAGTCAAAGGAAAACGGTGTGTTTTTGAAAGATGGCTGAAGCTAAAAGCCACCCACTCCTCTCTCATGCACAGCCAGGTCAGAAAAAAGCAAGCAGAAGGCAAAGACATGGATGGATTGTGGTTGGCTTTGTCCATTTTTGTGATACACACAAGCTGTTTGTTTTTTTTATTGGTCCAGAAAAGCCCCGCTCCTGTCCATGGCCGCGGGAACATATTTTGAGTTGGGGGTGCTGACAAATTTTCAAGAGTGACATTTTCAGCCAAAGTCAACCACCACAAACCTCATCCATCACAACGCTCCACAAGCGGAAAAACAAAAACAAGAATGAAATTCAAAATCCAAGACAGGGCAAAACTAGGCCTGGGTAACACAGGATATAGGCACAAAGCTACGACAATGGTACAGAATAAGCCTACTACAAGCTCAAACACTGAGACACAAAATACAAGGGTATAAAACACACCACTGAATTAAATTAAATCAAATCAAAAGTTAGCTGCCTCGTCGTCTGTTGCTAGCAGGGTCGCTGTGGGAGTGACAGATGTAGAGGTGCTGCTGCTACTTCTTTCAGTTACAGTTGCTGGGTTTTCTGACTCAGGTCTATTAGGCTTTTTAGCCTGTGGTTAATTTATGAAGAAATCCAAAATACGCTTTCGTGCCATCTTATAGGCAAGCTAACTTCTGTGCTGTTGACCCGCCGGGAAAGTTTCCGCAACTATCTTCACTCGTGAACGAGTGTCAGAGACGCGCAGTGCGCCTCGCTCTTGGCAAAATTGGCAGATTCATTCTGATCAAATTATGTGTTTATCTCTTACCAACCAAATTTTAAAATCAAATTACATTTAATTGTAATGAAAGGGAGTAGGTTAATATCAATAGTCAATTCATTAAAATAAATGTACATGTCATTTTTAATTATGGTTGTAGTTTGTCTACCATTTGCTAAGGGGGTGTTGTAGTACCCTCCGCACCATGCTCCTGTCCCTTATAGAGCTGGACACTAGAGAAATGTGAAATCACACGATTGTTTTTACTGACATTCTTTGCATTATGGGTTACAGCCATGAAGTGACTTCAATGCAAACTCATTAAACACTAAATCAAACGCATACGTACATTTGCCGTATGTTATTCCCATTTTACACACCTCTATAAGCGTACAACTAGTGGTGGTTTGACTCCTCTGACCTGACCGTACAGTGCTTCTCCAAAGCCCGGAGCAGTTTTCGCTGGTTTTTCCCCCTTTATACTGGACATGTATTGGACTTTTCTATATTTAGTCCCCTGTCCCTCCTGAGCGGATATGGCGCCTGTGTTCCCACGACCCCTAAAGTTCCCTCAACGTAAGCTTGGCACAAAGGCATCTGGGGCATTTCTGGAGGAATCCACCTCTTTTTTTGCCCTTATTATTACCTTATAAAGTCCTGTGATATCCACTGCAATGAATATGCTGCAGATATACCTCAACCTAACCTCAACAGTGACAGCTACAGATGAATCCGTCATTGTCGCCATCTCGGCGGTAAAACAGGACACACTGCAGACGAATAGCCTACGTTTACAAGTACAGGGTCCGCAAAACCAGTACTGGTCTGTTTGAATAACACCTCAAGCCACACCACAAAAAAATGATCTCACACTACGTCAAACTGCGCTGTCTCTCAGAAGTGAGACCATTTATCCTCATATCAAGGCGTGCTAATGGCGAGAAGAGAGGGAAGTGGGACGTGTTCTAAACAGGGCAGAAAGATCTTTATCTCAGGGGTTTTACAGAAAGTTCCTCTCCTCTCAGATATAACCAAACAAGGACTATCACAGCTGCTGTGTTAAAACACACAACTAGCTGGGTATATATAGCTACACCTCCAGCCAAACTGGTGGAGTTAGCTATAGAACTCTATGTGGTTTAGTTTGTCAAAGGCCTAAAGGCCCAGACAGGTAGGAAAGGCACGGCTGTGCCTCACACATCAGCAAATTCTGGATGTTTTCCCGCACGACAACTGCGGTTTGAGGTCTGTGAATGCAGCACAACACATCTACTGCCTGTGACCATTCATCTCTAAGCTCAACTCCTGAACCGCCAAACGTGGAAATGAAATGAAATAGCAGATCCTTTTTAACCTCTCAGCTAGTATCAAAAGCATATGAATGACATGAATGTAAAAACACAATTCCTGTGTGTGCTGTAATAGTGCAGTGATTACACACATACACACTTGCCCCTGGGTCTCGGGCTTCTATAGGGAAAGTGGACACCTTCGTCAGACGCCTTCCCAGAGGCGAGACAGTGGAAAAAAACTGAGCACAGACACACAGCAGAACTCAGCATGCTCTCTGGCATACCCTGGGCGCTTCTGGCTAAACACTGGGGGCATCACTGGGACAACAATGCACATGCAAACTAAATGCTTGTGCGTCAACAGACAAGATAATTTCAATAAGTTCAATCCGATCAAACCAGACTGTATAAAATATATTCAAATTAATGTATTTCACATTGGTGGTTTTTCTTGCTGCAGTGAACTGCATGCATGAATGAGAAGGGAAATAAGTAGGGCATTTGTGAGTATTGGGGGTTCTGCTACGATGGTTTTCTTTCCATGAGTCATTTAGAGCATGATGGCTTGATAATGTGTCAAAAACATGCTAAACACGTGCAAGCACATTAGCCAAAAGAAGCTATACTATAACAGCCAAGTCAAAGGCCAAAGTTTGTGTTGAAAAGAAAAAGTAAATTGCAATAATCCATTTAGTTAGCGCACTAGAGCATGCTCCTGCACTACCGTCTTGCTGCTGCCGCTGTGAAATATTATTTTTCACACATGTATTGATTGTACAATGAAAGCAATCAAAAGAGAAGCTGTGTGACTGCTGCACCCCACTGATCTAGTGAACTCTAAGTGCAGAGCAGGACTGCAGCTGTGTGGACGACACCTAACCGAGCTCTGGTGAGCCAGCCTTGGTTTTGCTGTTTAAGTCATTTCAGTCACTCCCGTGTTAGTCCCATCAAAGTCCCGAGTTAAGATGGTCAAATGGGAAACCAGGTCCAAAACTGGAACCAAATTTTGCATGAACCAAGACAGAAATCCAAAAGTTCACAAGGGTGATTGCCAAAGATCAAATCAAAACAGATACCAACATTATTTTAAGAAGAGAAAGCCGCCAACTCTTCTTTTGTGTTCAAAGCTGAAGAATATAATTTGAATATCAAATCATCAATATATCAGAATAAATGCATGTGTGTGTGTGTGTGTGTGTGTGTGTGTGTGTGTGTGTGTGTGTGTGTGTGTGTGTGTGTGTGTGTGTGTCATCTTCAGGGTCGGACAGTCCATAGACTCCCCAGGCCTTTGCAGAGTGATGGTGAAGACATATTTGTCTAATTTGATCAGGAGATAATTGAATTGCCTTAATATAGCCAGAATAGTAATAGTACACGCAGGCATGAGCGGAACATTTCCATAAATGATCAAATGTTGTATGGCTTTATAAAGTTGATACACTGTGACTGAAGTATGAGTAACTGAAGATGAGAGACACCTTAATGACAACTGACAAAAGGACATTTCTGGCAGACGGCTACAATTTGTTTCAAAAAAGTGACATCTTGAAGAATTATCTTATACTCCCCAAAATATGAGAGCTAACGATGCACATTTTGAACGAGACCCAGTGAAATGATTGAAAAAAGGCAACAGGTTTAAGGGATGAGAAAGATGGAGGAGTCATGGGATGTGTCTAGGCTATATCCAAAGGATTTATTATGCACGGCACGCTGTTCGACGCTAAAAATAAAAACAGTAAAAATAAATTGCTTAAAGAAATGTTAGCGGATAATAAGGCCTGATAAATTGCTGACGTCATTCAAAATAGACCGTTTAAGAATAGCCCGTCTGTCCCCGAGTTGCCAAGCATCCCTGTCTAATATAGCCTCATCTATACGCTGCGTTCAATGACACAGCAACAGGTACTTCACTACCGGCTATAGCCTATGCCATAAATATGTCCACACAGAAAGCAACAGAGATGCTAACAAAAACTAAATGCGCAAGCTTCAAAAGCAAAATAAAACATCTCATCTCACCTGCTCTCGGTCTCCTTCTCTCGGAGTTTCACCCGCTGGGTCGTAACCAAACCAACAGGAAAAGTCGCAAATACAAAGAAAACAAAGATGTCTTAATGAAGTCTTGTGTTCTGGTCTCGGGCTGATGTGAGTTATTCACCTGGTCAGTAGTAGTGGATGGTTCAGGAGCGCTGCTTTCCAACAGCTGGCTGCTGCTGCCCGCCTCTCTCTGTCATCATGCGCCGCCTCCTCAGCCGCGCCATTGGACACACTCCTCCCCCTCCCACCCGCCTTCAAACGCACCAGTCACTCAAGGCTGGCACCGAGTTCGCAGCTGAAATTACACTACACTTCACTGTGTTTTCATCAATGTGTAGGGCTCATAGGTAGGGCTACTAAAATGATCCATATTACAGAGCAGACACCAACCATTTGGTAAGATTGCAATTTTTTTTTAAAAAGTAGTTTGGTTTTTGTGGAGAATTTCATTACTCAAGAGTTAGGGAGGGGACAATTGGCAGTGGAACGTCCTGTTTTGTGATGAGTGATTTGCATCCACACTTACATTACAAAAAAAAAAAAAAATGTAAATATGCAAAGAAAATATGACTGGCTGATAGTTGTTATGACTGAAGATTGAACCATTATTCATTTTAATGAACACCACCAAACGCTCCTATCTTGGCCTATTGGAGGTTCCAGGACCACGTTTTGGAAACCACCACACCAGACTGGCATCATTGGTGATCTCCTAATAAAGTTTTAACGGTTCTGAAATAAAATCTAGATTATCAAGATAAATAAAATAATAAATAACAAGATATAAAAATCAAGATCAGATTGTGGTCAGACTATACATAGGCCTACTTTTGTTAGTTTCTTCTTTGAGATTATTACCACTTGTGAGTTATGCAACAATCTTCTCTAATTCAAGAGCAATATGAATAGGGCAGTTGTGTCTCTTCAGTTTCTTAAAGGGAGGGGATGATTTAATGATTAATGGTGATTTGGAAATGAAAGAGACCATGAATCCACGGGGTGTGACTATAACAATTTGAAATAAATCCTGAAATAAATAAATGAGGCGCTGGGTTACTTTGTGCGGGCTAAATTATAATTCCTATGGGCCTACAGCTGCTAACTGAAGGTCTATCTCTGCAAAAATATTTAACTGCTACAGTTGCTTGGAAAATAGCAATATGGGACACTGAATTTGATGAATTTACTGTTTACTGTATGTCAGACCACAAATGAGACAAGAATTAGCTAGCGCATCCCGCGGAGCCCGCCTCACTCCCCGCCACTAGGAGACTACTTCGCCGGGATGAGCGTGAATGGCAGCTCCGGAGAAGGACCTTTAGTTAGTGGCTGTAGCAACTCAAATTCAACTGGTGCAATCTCCAGCATCGGGGGTCAGTACCGGACCGCCCCGACTCCCCGCCAGATCAGTTAACTTTCCGGCGAAGTAGTCTGCTTGGTAGGGAGAGAGGCGGCGGGACCACTGGGTGTGCGAGCTAGCTAATTCTTGCGCTGTTGCTTTGGTCTGAATCTGTGAGATAACCACGCCCCATAGATTTGAATATAACCCCATTCATTTAAATATAACCTATGGAAATGTAAAGAGCTGGGAAATAAATATGGCATCAGAAAATAAAAGTCCCCTAAAATAAATAGAAAGTCTTTTGGAAAACATCCTTTTCTATATCATGTATATAAATGTATATAAAAAATAATTTATTTATTTAGGTCTACTGAACTACATTGACTCGTTTATATGTTTGTAATATACAGTTATTCATATATGTATTGCCCTATTTATTTATTTCAGGATTTATTTCATAAGCATAGGCTATTTATATATTTCAAAGTGCATGTTTAGTTCAATGTTGACTAAATGGCATTCCAGTGATCCCTTAATATAAAGTAATATCTACTTGCAACCCAACCGGTCGCATGAGTTATATTTTAGATTGATTTTCCCTTTTAGACTGTTAAGATGAGAACAAAAGCCCCAAAAAATATATGTAATTTTTTTGCAACAGAACTTTGCTTTTTCTTGTTTCCTACCTCTTAGATTCATCTCACGACCCCAAGAGGTGTGGGGGGGGGGGGGGGGGGGGGGGGGGGGGGGGTCAATCCTCAGGGTGGGAACCCTTGCCCTAAAGACACAATCTCTTATTACGATTTGAATGGAATTTTGCATTGATGTGAGATCTTTTTTTTTTTTTACAATCTGCCAATCCCATACTGATTGAGGGTTTGAAACCTGCACTCTGTGTGTGAAATTAGAGGAATTACACAGGGACTCTTATTGGGATTTTAAAGCAGTTAATGGCAGCAAAGTAACAGCAAAATCTTATCTCACACGTCATTTTAATCTTGGTGCACATCAAATGTGCAAAGTTGTAATAAGTATGATTAGACTTAATTAAAAAAAAAAGTGTGTATTAAAGGTGCCTGCACATAAGAATGGCCTTCTGGGTCAATAGACTGTCCTTTAATCAAAGGAGGAAGGTTCAAGTAAATTGGCATGCATTCACTCTGAAGTGTCACTAATTCTCTTCAGATTAATTAAGTGTCATATATCTATATATTTAGTCTCCCAGTATCATCAGTATATGACCAGGTGTCTCTCCCTGAATTAATTTCTGCTGTTTTGATTTGATCAGTCAAAATGCATTCTAATTGGTTATTAAACTGAACCCTAACAAAGGCTGTGAACTGAAACTATGATTGCAATTTAGTCCACCTCTCTACATACAGGCCTATTGGTCGGACAAAATTACAGGAACACCTAACACTGGGCTATGATTCATTTCAACAACACCACAAGTTACAGCCCCTGGAATAACCCGAGTTCAATCAACAACTCTGATAGTCTCAACAAACATTTAATACAAGCTTCGAAAGGGGGGTGGGGGGGGGGGGGCAGCATCTGTGGCAAGACTGCCATATTAGATTGCATTATGTTGTAGTCACACATTAAACATGAATACAACAGTTATATACAATATTTCTGTTTGAGTGTCATGTGTCCAAACTGCTGCATAGACCATTTGCTGTTAATATGTGTTTATTCAGTTTATTTGCTATCCCTGGGTACCACTAATGAAAGTGAATGGTGTGACGGTAAAAGCAAAACAAAGCTAAGACACTAATGGAAAACAGACATGCTGTCAGCTTAATAGATATATTTAGAGGTAATAACTGAATCACTGCATGAGCTGCATTATTGACTATTTTTGGGATGTGACACAATGTACTCCTAAAAATAATATAGCGACACATTTATTAGCACAGATCATCTTTGGAAGTGTGGACAACAACTCTGTTTCTCTCTCTCTCTCTCACACACACACACACACACACACACACACACACACACACACACACACACACAAGGTGCCACACACAGCTATGAACGTGCAAACACACACAGTAAAAGATCCCCAAGAGGTAACTCAAACTGTGCATCTGATGCAATAGTTAGCAACATCCCTGCAGACTGCCGCAGCCTTTTTACCTCCAGGATTCATCTGCGTGGGTGCCATCAACCCAACAGAGAAAAGCACCAACCCCCATATGTACATACAGCAAGCTAATCATCTGCAGGGGAAATTGTATTTCTCCTCAGAGTTCTATTTATGCAAGTGCGTTCTTCATAGATTTAATCTAAACACTGTTAGAGCTCCAACACACCGGAGACTGAATTACAATACAATCACAGTTATTAAATATGACTAATTAATATAAGGCAGGAGCCAGCAAGTAGAGAGATAAAGGTGCCTTTGAGAACTTTCTGCATCAAGTCCATTTTTCTTTCTTCATTTTCCTGAAACTTCTCACTTCTGCTTTCGACAAGATCAGCCACGGTCCTTTCAGAGCATGTGGTGAGGTTGTCGAATTCAGAAATAGCCTCCATGGTCAGTGTACATGTGTGAAAGCAATTGTTCACATTGTGTACCTTTATAGCTACAGTCTTATCTACATCTCAACAGACTAGAGGGCTACACCTTTACTAACCCCCCCCCCCCCCCCACCAAACCCAAACCTCTAACAGAACAATAAGGCCTCTGTAAAACAAGTCACAGACTTTAAGTAGCCTATGTCAAAGTGTTTGCGGTCCAGCAGTGGTATGTAGAAGTGTAGCCTATATGAAGTTAATTTTAAAATATGAATTCTAATAAATCAGGCAGATACTGGACAAGTATTTGGTTTAATAATATGGTTGCAATATGCATGTAAAAATAAAAGTAGGCTACAGGGCACTGTTTATTGTAAAATAAATGGATGCAATGAAAAAAAAAAGTGCATCCCTAATAAAGTGTGCATGTTTCCACGGCAACTAGTGAAAAGGTAATTCGATTCAGAGAGTCTGAGGAGCTGGGCGAAGAATAAAAGGGGTATTAAACAATGAAGAGGGGTTAGCTAAGGTGGACGCTGCTGCAAATTCCTCAAACGTTTGCTGTAACGCACACCTGCCATGGGATCATCTTGCACAGGAACAACTTTAGGACTTTCTGGACTTGGGAGTCACATTGGATTTTGCTTTATCATATGAAGTGCATGTCAGTTCTTTCTTCTAGTGTTTGTAGCACACAATTAAATGGCCTGTTGAAAAGGGCTATATAATCCTTTAATCACTTTATGAGGATATAAAGGCTATCACATCGTAAGAAGTAGGCTAATCTATTATCCCAGCAAATAAAATATGGCTTTCAATTCATAAGGATATATTTGAGTAATTTCAAGGTCTGTTTTTCTTTTGGAGCAGGCCCTAGAAGTTATAATGCTTCCAGTAGGCTATATTTTGTGCAATGTAGCCTACACAAAATGCCGTTTATTTACGTACAAGTTTTATTAACTTTGTTGTGGGACTGCATCGTTTTAATGCCCTTTGTTGTCACTGTGTTTTGGATTTAGTCAGTGAGCGCTGCCTCTCCCAGGAGCGCGTCAACGCATTGTTTCCGTGGATCCGAGAGAAAAAGTCCATTGTTGTTGCGAAGTTTTTAATCTGGCGATTTAAAGCCCATCACATGCTCAGACTGAGCAGCGGGGCGCTGTACCACAACAGGCAAACTACCACAAAAATTCATGTTGGAGAGGAAACTATTCATCCCGAAAGGACCGAGGAAGACATTGTATTCACACAGCAATGCCAGTGCACTTTTTGGGACTTTAGGATTGACGGAAAAGCGTGTACGACCAGCAAAAGCGAAACTTCTGTAGGAGAAACCGGACCGCCTGAGATTTATGATAAAGATGACGCTAAAGTACAGCCAGCGGTCTCTAATAGTTCTGTCTTTACTGGGGATTTTATCGGCCATCATGTCTGTTTTATCGGTTATTTTGATTTTCCAGCTTCAGTCTCAACAGACGGCAGTGAAGGAGTCTCCCCCTTCCACCTCCTCGCTCATACCCGCTCATATCTGGGCCGTCCTGCTGCCTGTCTCCACGGTGCTCTCTGCTCTATCTCTCACCCTTCATTTAAGCTCTGTGGTGGTGTGTCTACTCCACAGCTACTTTTCAACAGAGGTCTGCAGAGGAGAGCAGGATACTGAAAGGTATTTAGCCTGCATGTAAGGCACCTCTTCTACCACAAGTTTAAAAGAAACAAACACCTGCGACAGGCCTGTCAGCCGCTTCACTCACTTGCATGCTGCTCCACTTGTTGTGACCTTTTTCACAGCAGACATTTTTTTTGACTTGTCATAGGAGGAAAAGCGAAGCTGAAATTGATAACCTTAACGATGGCTCAATTCCATCAAGTGTCCCAGTAAGCTATTTCAGTGAGTCAGCATGCACAATACCAGGGCCTCTCCTAAGTGGAATGCAGCCATCATTAATGGTTTTAAATACACCTGTGCTTTTCCTACTATGTCAACATGTCTGCCGTGAAAAAGGGTCTATTGATAGTCCGGTGACTTGATCAAAACGCACCTGGTCGCATTACAGCTAATTGCAGTATGACGCATCTGGAAATCGCCAATTATGAGCAAGTGTAGTCTTGCTTTAAGACCTTTAAAACAACACTATACGTTTTACAATAATACAATCTTTCTCTACCCGATAAAAGTTACATTCATAAGCAATAAAACCCACTTTTGCTCCGTTCATGTGGTCTGGTCTAGCTAATGTTCGCAAACGTTGTTGTGTTACTGTTGCACTACATTTTAGCATAGTGTCCTGTAAGTGTCACTTTTGGCTACAGTGGCAACTGTTAAGCAAACTTTACATATTTACACTTTACCTACTTGTTTAAGTGCAATGAATGACCAGGGAAATATATACCCCCCTGCGTTGTTATGTAATGTAGCCTAATCCAATACAACCCTGTAATAAATCCTGTAACATCAACTGTTGGTGTTTTTTGTCTGTATATGTAAATGATAAAACAATCAATATAAGGCTAAACAAATAACCACAAAATACAGCTTTAAATAAAACCCCAGATTCCAATCAATGTCTTCCAAAAACATAACGCTTTAAAAATTGTATCAATTCTTACACGGCTATGGCACTGCATTGTATTGCACCCCAGGCTCCTATATTCTGGTCACACAGTCAGTGTACAACTTACACCATTGCTATAAGTGGGGGGAAAAAAAAAACTATACAATTTATCTGGTTAATGTTCTTGTGCCCACACCATCTTCTTTAATTGTTCTCTGTAAACCACAACAGGTCCTGGTGGACTGCATTCAATTTCATTAAAAGAAAACAGTTTTATTTTAAGTATAAAAGTGCCTTCCGTATGTGTCAGAGTGCAGAGGCCCGTACTGCAATGTTGTTGGCCGACCCCCACCTCTCAAACCCTATGAATCCCATCTAAACAATGGCCTTCCTCTCATTATGCACCTAGCACACAGCCTCTAGCTGGCCCTTTCCCACGTCGGTCCAACAGCATACCCCAGGACCTTCCTACTGACAGAGGGGACATTCCAAGAAAATGTGAATAATAATGAGCTTTACAAAATATATAGCATTTAAACATACCCAGCTAATTAATAATCAAATGTTTTAGGACTTACAGTTCTGATATACAAACTTATCAGGGGAGAAATGAAAAAAGATGAAGAAAAGTTGGACTGCATAGCAAAGAAGGTGCACTTAAGACAAAAAGAAAATTGTCAACACAGAAATTGTTGCATGAAATCATCATTTATGCACCGATGAGAAAAAAACAAAGTAGCAATGTTAAAGTGTAAACATGTCTGACATTAACCATACGACATCTGTTTCAATAGAGCAGACTGGTTCCTTTTGGATAGCAGAGCTGTACGACACGTGGCTATCGGACTGTTTTGCCTGGGGGTTTCTGTCTACTTAGCAGGTAAGAATGAAAAACTAGATTTTCATTTTTTGTTAAGATTCTGGATTTTCTCTGTAAGAACATGTTGCCCAATCTGGCATGTCATATTTAATCCTTAAATAAAGTAGAACTGGGCATTGGTTACTGCCTTCTAGCACATTTCTGTATGTTTTCCTTGTGTAAGTGTGTTAAGCTTTTATAATTTGCATGCAGCGTACTCTTTTAGTCTTTAGCCTTCAACAACAAATTCACAAAGACTTGAAAACTAGTGTCCAAAACATTGGCGGCGCAGTGGATTTTCAACAGCAGAGGCAAAAGCAGCACGGCTGCTTTCTCTCTGGCCTGTCCAGCGAGTCCATGAGAACAATGCATTCTTTGAGCAGCGTCCATGACTTAAGTGTTTTTAATGCTGAACCTGGCAGTGCTGTGGTGCTCTGTTCCACTGAGCGGCTTGTACTGAGGGGGGGGGGGTCACTGGAGGCAGTCCCTCCATTGTGATGAGGTGTTGCCCTTATGACCACACTTCAGCCTCAATCAAGGAGGTAATAGAGCAAGGGACCGTAGAAGCAACACCAACAACTCAGAAAGTCACGTCACATCCCGGAGCTGTGCTTTTCTCCCCCTTCCTTTAGCATGCCTGAGTCCGTAGTCCTTTTCCTGGAGATAAACATAGGACAACTCAGCTAAGAACAGCTAGCCTTTAAATTACATTACAACAACATTACATGCACTTTTTTTTTTTTGGTAAAGCATCCAATTGCTGTGATGAGGAGAAAGAAATGTGAAAATAAAAATAAAAGCTTAAATTGGGAAAAAAAAAAAAATAATAACCCATAACAGATGAATCAAATAAAAGATGAGCATTGCTTGCTGGTCATTTAGTGTTTCTGTATATATATATATATAAATTTCCCTCTTCTCTTCCTTGGCAGCTATGTCCATCTTTATGCTCCTCATATTTGAGGTGGAGACAGGCATTGCAAGTGCTTGCGTACTCTCCTCTGGGATCTTAATCCTACTGGTCGTTGTGATCCACTCGTTGGTCAAAGCTTCTTATAGTGCCAAGCGCTATCACAGCGATCACCTCGACACCCTCTTCCAGAATGACCACGGAAGCAGCAACGTGCCTGTCTCCCGCCACTGCGAGCTCAAAATTGGCGTGGACAAACCGCGGATGCAGCGCAGCCAGTCTCACCTCCAGCATCAGATCGCCTACCCTCAGTGTGGCAATCCGAGGCAGCAACAATGCCAGCAACAGCAGTACTCCCCTGCTGAAGGCTCCCAGGGCCACACTAGTGATAAAGATGGCTACAGCAGTGCTGGCAGTGGTCCCCGAATGCACAGGACCCTGTCTACTGAATCTGGTTTACTGCAGGCCCAGGCTAAACCCTGGAATGGGGTCAACAACGAGATGAGGAGTGTCCTTGCACGCAAGTCAGGGATTTCCACAAAAGACTCTACTCTTGTGTGACATAAAGGAAGCTGAGCTTGTGGTTAGATAAACTGATGACCTTTTAAGCATCACTAGAGGACTGCTAACACAAGTGCCATCTCAGACAGATGTAGAACGGTCCGTTTGTACCTTTTTACGCACAACATTTTTTTTAGAAAAAATAAGGGGACAGAGATTGAAAGGCGTACCCAAGTTTTCCCCTTCATCAACTGATTTCTCCTGTTCAGATTATAAAGCATTTTTAATTTGATGAAAAACACATTGAGCACAAACGTCTGTATAATTTGTAGTGTTGTTGTATGAATGAGTTTGATTTAAATCTCCCCAGTGTTGCCCAAGTCTCAACCTGGCAAATGTATAGCTTTCATTGTAATAATGTCAATACTCTATTCTGCTGTATATGGTGGCTTGTTGCCAAATATTTGTGCACAATGTGCAGATGTGTTTTGTTATGCGTTGTTCAAAATGATTTCATATCAAGCATAAACTAATTCATTTTTTAGAAGATATTCAGTTTAAAAGTAGGATGTGTTTTTGACACCTGAAAATGAGATTACGATAATGTTCACAAAAAAAACCTGTTAACTTTAAATGTCATTTAAATACACATGTAAAACCTTTCTGAAAAAAAGAAAATGTATAATACAGGCCTGAACGTGATTATGTCATGTCTGGAGGTAATACTAACCTTGGACACCTCAGTCCAGAGGTAATGAGGAAGTGGGAGGGGCATGTGGAGCAGAGACAAGGGGACTGGGTGAGGGGGTCACATCATGTAAGCTTCATGCAGGTGCAAAGGAAAAACAGGGCAAATAAAACAGAAAATGTGAAGCTCCCATTAACTACAAAAGAGTTCAGAACAGGCTTGATAAATATTTTGCAGTTATTGGGGGGGGAATAAAACTGAAAGGAAAAGAAAAAATGTATTAGCTGATGTCCTAAAATATTACTTGATATACAATAAATAATAAATGGATTAAATGAAACAAAAACAACAAACAAAAGGTATGATATTGTGCAAAGAATAAATGCAAATATGATAAAACTCCAGACACTGAGTCACTTACGGCTCTAATTTTACTCTCAAATAAGTTAAGTATGCAGAGATTCAGGAAAACGTGAAGTACAAGGACTCACAAGTGGATCTTTGACACTTTTGTAGGGGTGGGTAGTATGGCCAAAAAAAGGTAATAGCCTATAATAATCATCTGGCTTATTTAAATATTGGCAATAATTATGTCAATGACTATTTTTGTTTGGTAATAAAAGTGTGTGAAAACCTCAAATGATGACTGTCCCTCGTCCAAATGGTTGAAGAAACAACCCTTGATACTGGCACAACTGAGAAACACCCTTACACTTCAAAGTTGAGTTAGAGAACAGTCCCAAGAACTAACTTTGCCACTTGACAAATGTTGGTGTACATCTAAATTTGCACATTTTGTGGCTTTTTACCAGGCCTTTTCTTATACCCCCCCCCCCCACCTCACCCACCCTACACTTTAGACATCACTGTGGCTCAGTCAGCATGTTCACTGCTGCCTCCTACCTGCGTCCTTGAGAGTTGCTAATCTGTTCCTTCATGCTGATGGCTTGACGGAGGAGGCCGTCAATGTTTTTGAAATACAAGCTGCTGTTCGTCATGCTCTTCACGGCACTGCAAAAACCAACAGATCAATCAAAGTTTTATCAGTCAGACAGTGCCTGGGTTCTGCAAATACTGTATGCAGGTCTATGCTTCTGCTCACCTGCATGCATACTCTACACTGTAGATGGCTCCTTGACTCTGCTCCTCCCAGCTCTGCATGTCTGTCTGTGTGAGGTATGACAGAAAATACTACCATCAAATATATCACAAAAGCTTTTGAGACTTGAAAATAAGTCACAAAGTAATACAAGCAACCAAACCCAATGAGGGGAAACACATGCTAAATCAGAATTCATACGTTACTTCTTTACTATTGCATACCTCAGTTTTAACTACTTGATTTAAATGACTCTGGTCTTTAATTGAGTAGCAGACATACTGATGATGTCATCTACAGACTTGTGAGGGTTGTGTTGTTTACTTTGTGTACATTATTAGTCCACATGACCCCCATATTGTGGTATTTGTTTGTTTCTTGATACACATATTACTCTCAGGTTAGTGTAATAGTACGATTACTGCTAGTTTTTTCCCCCAACAATATGACACAGGGTGAGTACCTTGTGTTGCACCAGTTCAGGCAGGGACCTTCTGACGTGTTCCTGCAGTCTGTAGAGAGCCACTGACGGCTCGTTAGCTAGCACGTACATGCTCTCCGTGAATTTGTCAGTCACTGTAGAATCAAAGAAGTACAGACACATGCAGAGAATACCTGACCGGTGTTCGAAAAAGAAAGAAAAACAGAAGGAAACATCCAACAGCATGGGACATGAACAAACAGCGATGTAAACATAGCATTAGCTTAGCGGCTAAGGCGAGCTAACAGCTACTAGCTTCGTTGCAAGGTGAACAATGAGGTAATTGTATGCTGATAAATTAAACTATTATTTACCTCGTCTAACTTTTAGTTGCATCTCCTGGTCCTCCATAATGCAGGCTGCTTATGTCAGAAACTGATAACAACACAATGCAGTTGTACCATAGACAGTATATAAGAGTTGTACGCGAAATATGTCAGCTGATTCTTGCGTCTTCCGTATTTGTATTGTCATGTGTCACAAGACAATATTCCGGACAGAAATAACGATTATGAAACATTAGTTCTTCCTTCAAAGAGTAACGCGGTGATGCGTTACACCGGTTGAATCCAACGTGTCCTCGTTTATTTTGTGAAAATAAATGATTTATTGAAAAGCTAGATAATCAACTGAGCGACAAGTAATGTATCTCGGTACATTTTGTGCACTTCCAGCAAGACCCATCGTGCGACTCGAAATAATTTACTTTCAGTTTGCCCAAAAGGAAGTTAGCGCAAATTACACTGTAAGGCTGGATGTGGTGAGTGGACAACGTTGCTTGTGCTTTATGAACTAATTGTGGTCACTTTTGAGTTCTGTACCACTTTATTTATTAGCTAGTTCATGTCTTATTTTTTTATTTTATTTATTGCAGTGATGATGCAGGCCAGAGGTGATGAAGAGGTTGCAGATGGCCAAAATATTCGGTCATCTAACGCGAATGTTTGTCCTTCCGAGTCCAGAGATGAGAGGTCCAATGGTACCTATGCCTTTTATATTTGATTTTTTAATAGAAGTTCCCTGTCCGTGATCATTTTCTTGACACGTTACCTTTTTCTATGTAACATCTGTTGTCAACCCGATGTTAAACAGAGAATATATTGCTTCCACTGACATGGCTGTGGTTCATCTGCTTGGGTCAATGTCTCCAGAAAACATGGATGTGGATGAAGAGGGTTTGTTCATACACCCCACCACTCTGACCAACAAGCAGCGTGGGAATGAGGTTACAGTACGCCCAGCAACATTAGACTGTAAGTACTGGCAAAGGACAAAATTGTGTGATAGACAAGCAATCATGGTATCTTCATTGTATTGAGCATATGAAGTTATTCAGATGTTATTTCCACCATGCAGCTCTGTCCATACACCAGTTGGCAGCTCAAGGTGAGGTTTCACAAGTGGCTGCACACCTGAGTAAAGGTGAGGAATTTGGATGTCACTAAGCAGAATAACAGAATGCAAATTTTGTTTGGCATTGAACTGTACGAAATTTCTACTGATGGGCCGTGACCTACTTTATTTTGCAGACAGTTCACTGCTGAGCAAACAGGATGAACGGGGCTTTACGCCTCTCATGTGGGCAGCAGCGTTTGGAGAGATAGCAGTGGTGGATTTTCTCTTGGAAAAGGTTAGAAGTAAGAGACTGCTGTTCAGAAAGACACGCACATGTCAAAATGCACTCTCTTATCAATGTTTATGGGATTTTTGTTTTAGGGCGCAGACCCCAAAGCAATTGCGAGGGAGCGAGAGAGTGCCCTGACACTGGCCAGCTCTGGGGGTTATGTGGACATTGTCGAGGCTCTTCTCAGACATGGAGTAGACATTAACACTTACGACTGGGTACACAATGACTCTTTCTGTCTGACATGCCATCACAAATCCACAAGATGTATTAGTTATGGCAAGCCAACACACACTAAGATAGTTGTACAACTACAATGTGATTTGTATTTTATTCTCAGAACGGTGGGACTCCTCTTCTTTATGCTGTACGAGGGAACCACATCAAATGCGTAGAGGCACTCTTGGGTACATTGCATGTCTATGATATAAAGTCATGATAAACTCTGACAAATTCAGTTTGAATGCTTTTTTAACTGCCATTACTATACTCTCTTTAAGCCAAAGGGGCTGACATGACCATTGAGTCTGACTCTGGGTACAGTCCAATGGCCTTGGCTGTTGCCCTTGGACACAAAAAGAGTATGTATTGTCTTTGTATACCTGAGAAATACGTTTTTTTTTTAAATTTTTTTTATAAGAGGTTACTGTAAAAAAATGTTTAGCTAAATTGACATTTTCATTTATTGTTTCCTAGTTCAGAAAGTGTTGGAGGACCATATTCTGAAACTCTACAAGCCAACAACATGACACTGGTTAAAGTCAATAACTGGAAATCTGTGCTCACACAGTTGATCTCAGATCTGCAACCAGCTTACATTGATGGTGAGATGACCAAGACTTCTGTCACAATAACAAGTCATTGTAATAGATCAGTTTATATGCAGAGACATTTAAACTAAAATGCAACATTGTGCAGCAGAATTATTTTGTTTGGCTGAAGGACAGCAGAAAAGGACTGTGAACCGAGTTTTAATAAAAAATTATTTTTATAATGTGTGTTCCACTGGAATGGCGCTTCAACTTAAAGGCACAATATAAGTTCAGAAAGCATCATTACAAGTGCACTTATAATCACAAGAAACGCATTCAATCTGCAATTAAAACTCAAGATTTGGACTCCGTGCCAAGCCTTCTGTGTTTGAGTAATGAAGAGTGAGATGGCTGGACAGATCCCCCGAAAGCATCCATACCAAAAAAGTCCACATTCACACATCAGTTCATGAGATGGCAGCACAGATGACATGTTTCCCAAGTGCCACCACACCATCCTGCATTTTACTCAGGAGTCATTTCCTCTCTCACGAGACGATAAAAAAAAAATGGTCACAAGGCTTTCCCCCCCAGGACATCCAAGGAATAAACAATAATTCTCCCAAAAAAGTCGGCACTATTCTCAAACATTATTTTTACTTTGTCCACTGCAGGGGCCTCCTGTATGGGAAAGCTGTGGGTGTGGAGTTAAGAACAAGATAAGCATGGCAATAATGAAAAGCATGTCCAGGAAAATATTGTCCGATACTTATTATGAATTATGTACAGCGGTAACAGGAAACACACTGTGTTTCTAGAGTGACAGCTGCAGAAAAAACAACAACCCTGGTGTAGACCCACAAGGCTAAATTTCAACGGATTAAGCCAGAATTGCATTTACTATTACGTTAACTATCTGGTTAAAAAATATTGGTGATGGAACACCAATATTTGTCTGATAGAGTGGTTTTGGTCAGCCTAATGATTGTCCACGGCACACATCATTGGTTGTAAAATGATGATTAATGCAGTTGAGTAAAGAGTTAAATGTAACATTTAAAGTTCCCTTGATTACTGGTAAATGAGTATGTGTTGTAGAAAATATAAGGTTCACTATTTTTAAATGTTTCTCCACCATTTTAGCATTTAGCATTGACCCTTTACAGGGCTATCAATCAAATATCGGTCCAATGCTGCACAGTAAGACTGAAGGATATCTGAAGAGAGTTGTTGTCCTCTGGATAAAAATGGCTGATCTCTGTAAAGGCTCCATCTTTTGGACAACCTGTGGGAAGGCACAAGTGGAAAATAATTGACCTTATCTTATCACACCTAACATCTTGTCTTGTAATAGTATGAAACAACAGAATGAGAAGGCAGTGGATCAGGAAAATAATTTGTGACGAGGTTTACAGTTGATAAATGTGATCTCTGAGTTTTACCGTCTAGTCTGCATGTTTTTGCTGAGAAGCCTCCCTGGAACTGGACCTTTAACTCGGACACCTTGACAGACTGGGGGAACTCCAGACACACCCACTGACATTCACCCTGTCAAAGACATGATGCTGATGACTCCCATGAACATTCAGGTGTCTGTGGGAAGTCTTTGAGTATATTATATTATATTATATATATATAGTCTCCCACAGTGCAATGCAGGAAAAAAAGAGCTTAAAACAAATGTGGATGGCGGTGATGGGACATCTCAGAAGACCAGAGACAGTATCTTTGACAGAACTAATACATTTTTGGAGAAAACATTTTACACTTCTAGAGAAGTTTAAGTATAGACTGTATGAGTTTAGGTGGCATTCTAAAGTTGCAGTTTGAGTATTATTATTTCCTGTAAGTATAAAACTATGTCTTAACCCTTGTTGTCCTCTGTCTGTCTGTTTTGCCTGTTGATAAAGTATAAACTATTACATTTATATTACATTATAACTAATTTCTGATAAAAAAAAAAAAACAGAAATTATGAATTATTTTGACTAATAGTTACGATCAGAAGAACATATGTTGATGGATAATTACAGCCTTCATGTATGGAACCATCAGTGGTATTTTTGGGCAATTTGGTTGACCACACACACACACACACACACACACACACACACACACACACACACACACACACACACACACACACACACACACACACACACACCTTTCACTTTGATAACGGGTCAAATTTGACCCGAGGACAACATGAGGGTATGTCGGTTTCATGTATATTAACTGCAAAAATAGGGTAAGTTACCATTGCAATTAGTATGTAATACATACGGTTTACAAGTATGTATTAAATACTGGGGCCGCTGCAGTTTTACCTGGTCTGAGTTCCAGCACGTCTCTTCATTGCGGTCAAACAAATATTTCTTTCCATACTGCTTCACATCTCTGTTTAGCACTGAACTCACCCTGAAATGAGAGTGACAGAATCCCAGCTGTTAGTTTGAACGTCTCCTGGCTAACATACAGCAGAGCATGTGTCACCTACGAGTCGTTTTGTATTGACCTAACGGGAGACAGCCGTTCAAACACGACATTTAGGTCCATTGGCTACGTCTTAATGAATAACCTTAATTCATTTAAAGTTATTTACCTGCTGTGAGTTTCGCTGCAAATCAACGAGGATGCCATTGTCTAAACAATTTAAAATACCGTAAAGCGATCCGGCCACGCTGTGCTTTCTTTACGACAGTGACGTACTATAGGTAGCTGTTTGTCTTCCCGCCACTAGATGGAGGTCACGTTCCGTCCAAATATTGCATGGCGATGTTGCTGGTTGCTAAAGTCTTTTCATCTTCACCTAAGGTCCCGGCGGCTCAAAATTAATAATTAACAGCATAAAACATTAAATTTAATTCGACTGTTTATAATCTGTGTGCCCAATAGGCTGGCCAGAAAGATGCTACGTGCTGTTCTCCTTCATGTTTACCCAGCATGTCTCCCAGTTGTCTACAGGAGGAGACACAAAGGTAAGGGAGATAAGAATCGATTAGGAAGAGAGGACTCACAAGAGGTGAATCAATCCGCTAACCGATTGCAACCTTCAAATGAAACATGCAGAATAATAGATTAAAAAAAAACAACTTTAAATGTTACATGTGTGTTAAGATAACTCTGTGATTGTGTTCACAGCAGATTGGTTAATCCCATAAAAGAACCAATACCAGCATATATTGTGTTGCTTTTATCAGTGAGCATATTCCTATAAATCTCTTTCGTAAACAGGGAAGAAATAACACAGCAGACCAAATATGTGCGAGGGAGAGAGAGCCTGTATTTGGCACATGGCTTATTGCAGATGGAGAACTCCTGCTGAGGTTTTGTCACAGTGCCCCTCACTGCAGATAATCAATAGGTCTGAAATACAAAACCTGATGAAACCCAGCCTCCGTAAAAAAAAATTACACACGGCCACACACACACACACACCCACACCCACACCCACACACACACACACACACCTTAGCCCTTCCACAATCAGCACCACACACTTTGACTTTGTAAGCCTTCGTACAGCAGGTTTGGATTTACAGCCCCCTGTCAAGTCAGATTAAGTATAAATTGGGATTTAAAGCTGCTGTAATATTTGTCCCGTGTCTGTGAATGGCAGCAAATGTGTATATATCATTGGGAGTCTTGTAGAATTGTTAATCAGAAATGCTGGCTCAACAATTAATTTGCCAGGTGCTCAGATTATGGCCTGAAGCCATTTTGGACCTCCACTTGTCCAACATACCCATGTGGGGCCTCACATGGGTGAATGATGAGTTGGCATGGGAGGGCCGTGAAATGTCTGCTGGTGGCGTAAAGGTCCCAGGCCAAGCTGGGCTGCAAGTAGAGCCCACACGTGCAATCATACGAAGAACCCACATGGGCTCTTTGTATCCAATAAAGGAAGAGCTCGACACGTTAGGTTGCCAGGTAACCAGTGGTGCCTCAGGGAAGTTACTGCAGCCACTCGAGAAATAGTCCGGCCCCATAAAACCACAACTTGACATTTTGACACGTTGGTTTTTGTACAGATCAAACAATTTGCATATAATGTGTTAGTTAGTGAGCTTTAGAGGTGTTTGGACAGAGCCAGGCTCGTTGTTTCCTCCTGTTGCCTGTTGTCTTCGTGCTAAGCTAAGCTAACTGACTCCTGGCTGTAGCCTTATACTTAACGGACACACATAAGAATGTGAGATCATCTCATCCAACTTTCCGAAAGAAAGTGAATAAGAATGTTATTTCACAAAATGTCAAACTATTCCTTTAACCTGGGCTCATCACTGGGCTATGGTGGGCTTAAAGGGGATATTTATTGATGTCACAACTGTTTTAATTACTTGCCTCCAAAATATTTCACAATTCATTTTGTTGTCATGTGGAAAAGCAGCTTTTAATTACACGTCTGGTTTGACATCTCACTCCTTTCTTGCTCGCTGAACTTGTTAGAAGATTACCTTCACCTCTGTCACTGATTCGGCCTAAACACTCATGTTCCCTCAGCCATCTTTGTCACATTTTCACCACAGCGGTTGCCATTTCTGTGTTTGTCACCTCTGTTTCTAGGTTATGTCCCATGAGGCAGTGGATAGCAAACTGACTTCGGGCTCAACCCCAGCTGACTTTTTGGTCTTTTACATGAAACCTCTTTACCTTCCGTGATGATACTTAAAGTCTTAGCGGTTTCTTACTCTGACTTATTACAAAGAGACTGTACCGAAGAGAGGTATCATCAACAGAAGGAGTAATCATGGCAAAAAATTCAATGGAGCCTCGGGAGAGCATCAGATTGTCTGTGTGAGCAGAACATCTTTTCATAGCCTCTGTGTGACCATTAAATATCCGTTCATTGAAAAGCATGCACATTATACCTTGGAGATGGAGCAGTGAGATACATGAGAAAAGTCTGTCTATTCAATTTGGGAGTCTGTACCAACAAAGTGTTATATATATGTATGTATATTTGTAGTTTATGTAATGGAAATGATAAGCATTAAGGCTACGCTATCTTCAGTTTACCTCCAACAATCCGCTCTAGTCTTGGCAACAGAATCAGGGTCATTCTTGAAGGATATATTGCTCATTGTTTTTATTTATTTTATAATAGTGTTGTTCTTGAGAGAAGTGCATCAATGTTAAGCATCAATTTATTTTCATGTTTGCAATTTCAGTGCAATTCCTCGGTCACTAATGTTACTGAAAAAAAAGATTTCCTTTTTATCGTTTACAGATACCTGAAGACAAACAATGTCTGTCGCAATGAATAAAGATGACGTGTCATCTGAAATGGATGGGTAGTCTGACTGTATTGAGAAGTAAATAAGCAGGTGCTTCAGGAGGTAAAACGGTCACTCTGGTCTATTCCAGAGTTTATGAGCTGTGGGCACTTGTGCAGATTGTCTTAATGAGTTAGGTGATTAATGCCCGTGCTGCTGTCAGTGGAGGGACACAGCTTTTGGGCTGGGGCAGCACCACAGCACATTATGCTGTCCCCTTTTGGTCCACATGATAAACTGGCTCTGTGACTTTACTGAACTTTTTTTGTGGTTTACTTCGATCAATGAGAAGTCTGCCTTGAAAAATGAAACTTTCTGGTGCGATATGGGAGTCGGTTGGTGTGAAAACAGTAGGTCTAGTCACTGGTGGTGTGCGTTGAGGCTTAACAAAATGGATAAATATGTAACTATAACTTCTGAAGTTTAGTTGTTGGAAGTTTTTACATGTTGCATCCGTCATCTTGGGACAAATCAGTAGTTGATGATAGCTGTAGTTAATGATTTAACACACTGCCTTAGGCCACAGACAGCATCCTTTCTAATCTGGCTAGAGAATGACGGAAATTAGAATGACATGATGCCGCTTAGTGGTCGTAAATCTTTTACTTCAGGAAGACAACATTTGGCGTTCCTTGGGGTACAACTAATTTTAATAAAGCAGGAAATGGGCAGAAACGTGAGGCACATCTGTCGACTGCTGCAGCAATTAACACAGGATCTTGAGTCGCGGTGCCGTTGGCTGGCAGAGCTCCTCACTCATCTCCATGTTGAAATTTTCTGCTCCAGTTTGAGTGAGGTTCTCTAATTAAATCATTAAAAAGCAGAGCATTTGCACAATATGCTCCACTGCCTTCATTACGAAGCACAATCACTTGTAATTTATTCACTCACACAATTAAGGAGCTTTGGGTTTGATTCGTTGTCTGCATGAGTTCACTCTCCTCTATTTTTTCTTCTTATTCTTCCAGGCAGAGTAAAGGTGGACATGCATGCTTTCACAGCTTTAAATGACTGCAAGATTGGGTGCCTGGGTAGCTCACCTGGTAGAGCGCGCGCCCATATATAGAGGCTTGCTCCTCGACACAGTGGCCGCTGGTTCGATTCCGACCTGTGTCATTTCATGTCTTCAGCTGTGCTATAAAAATAAAGGCCTAAAATGGCAAAAAAAATAATCTTTATTTTTTTTTTTTCCAACAATCTTTTTATTGAGCACAATGTACAGAAAGACAGTTATATAGAGGGACAATACTTTTGGATTTTTCACAGAACACATAAACAAATACAAATTTAAGGATAGTGCCTGTGAAAGTATTCTGAAGACCTCTGACCAGTAATCCGAGAGGGAAGAACATGACCAGAACATGTGTGTTAATGTTGCCATGGCGACATATCATCTGCTACAATTCTCATCCGCCTCAGGATAAATTCTGGCCAGCCTAGACTTGGAGAGGTGGGTACGGTGCAAGACTTTAAACTGAATTACACCTAACCTAGCACATGGCGTAGTTCCATTAACTCTCTTCAGAGCATCAGTCCAGGATTCCTCAGGTATTACATCCCCAAGCTCCTCCTCCCATTTCCCTTTAATTCTATTGAGAGGTGTCTCCGAGAGATGATATGCTGGAATAGATTCTTGCAATGAAGCCTTTTAAATTGAAGGGAATTTGGAATATGTCACTCATAGCAGTAGGTTGCGGTGCATTGGGGAAATTTGAATCTAGATTTTGCATAAAGTGTCGGATCTGGAAATATCGGAAACGACTTGAGTCGGGGAGGTTGAATTTTTGAGAGCGTTGACTAAAGGTAGAGAATACACCTTCACTGTAGAGATCCAAAAAATAATCTTAAAAAAATGTATGGATGACTGGAGCATAATGGAACCCTGGGATTATTTAGCACCGTGTCCAAGAGGTTGGACACACTTTGCTTGCAGAATCACAGTGAGAATATACTGTCATTTTGTATACGAACAATACAAGGTGACAAAATTTGTTCCCCCGGGCTTTGCATCCCCGACTATGTGCAGTGCCGCGATGGGCAGGATTTATGAAGTGTGACCGATTCCACTTCACGCTCGAGCAGTCAGAATCCCTGCTTGCTCATGATGTGGTCGGAGGCCCCCAGGATATGCCTCGCTCAAGCCCTTCTCAGCCGGCAGCCTCGCTACCACAGCGGCATGCCCTGGCCTCTGATATCTCAGCAAGGAAATGGTCCTTCAGTAATGACTGGAGCACTAGCAGGCGCTCACAGGAGATCACAGTGCAAAGAGAAGCCAGAGTGTATCATTTTACGGTGAAGTCACAGGGATTTGTCACGAGGAATAGCAGGGGGATCTCACGGTTGGGGGAATTTCATGTTCAGGTTCAGGTTATAGTGTGAGACTAAAACAATAGAGGATAAACCAGTTGGTTCAAAGCAGTGACATTCTGTTGTTTTTTTTCACCTCTCTTTACTTTTAGCTGTCTAGACGAGGAAGAGGACTCATCCTCATACTCTGTATTCCAGCGGGCAAGTGCAGCTGCATGTATGACCCCACCTCTCATCCTCCTAATCTCCTTGTCTCACTTTATTCACAGAAACACACCTTGTGAACATGAGCAGCCAAGCATCAGAGCAGCTCTTTACAGCGCCTCCTCCTCCTCCTCCTCCCTGTTTTCTCAAGGTAAGAAGAGGCAACGCACGCGCTACATCATCAGAGATCACTCAACCCCTTCTGTCAGTTGTTTTACATGTCAGACTGGATCATTGGTGGTTGGTATGAGGCAATGGTATTTGATTTCCTAAATACTTAGGTTTTAGTGCAGATGCCTTTAACTTTATTGACCTGCTGCATCTCAGTGGTTTGGTATGGTTACAATTCATTTTTACCACCACGAGAAGCTGAATCAGACTGTTAACAGTCTCTACTTGCACCACTGGAGATAATGTACAAATGCACTTGTCTAAGCAACATCCAGACGTACATGCTTTTAATTATTCAACCAATGTTCAGCCTAAAAGTACTTTCTCGAAATACTGTCACAGGAAGAAAAGTGAAAGCTGTGTGTGAGAGTGAGTGAGTGATAATAAATGGAAACGGACTCAAACTTAGAATAAAATAAAAAAGGGAAGGCTTTGCCAACTACTGTAAAATCCCTGATGTTGGGTGTCTTTAGCTGCAGTATATGGAGTAGTAGCTCCCCTTTTAACAGGGAGAATTAATACTGCTGTTGCGGTTGTTACACCGCCACAATGCAAAAAGAATGCTTCAAAATTATGAATGAATGCACTTATACACAAAGACACATGTACACAAATACCTCCCCCTTTTTTTTTTTTTTTTTTTTTATAAATCATTTGATCATGTAAAAAGACCTACACACTTTATAACCATGGAAAGAATGACTATATGTTTTTGGAGAGGCGTTGCTCATATAGTATATGTTATGGGCTCGCATACAAATATCACCCACCTCTCCTGTTCGAGTGTCTTTCAGCTCTTGGTTTCTATTTTACGGTCCGCAACTAACCGGTTATCGGGTAAACCCTCGTTTTGTGCTGTTTTAAGCAAAACGGTCATATTAACCGGTTGTATTCTACCTGCCCAGCATCAAACTGTTCTGTATTTTAAAAAACAAATACCGAACCAAAAGAGTTGTTAATCATGTGCATCGCTAGTCGCAGGTAAACGAAACAAACCAGGCCCGTCCCGACAATGAACAAATCACCTACTGCATATTCATACATAGATGCAAGGTAAGTTACTGGATCAGAGGACCACAAAAATAGGTCAGTAGGTAAATGAAACGCCTTGAGAAAACATTATTCAAGCTCTGCTGATCTACTTTTTATTTCAAAATAAAATAAAAAGTAGAGTAGTTTTAAATGTATCTATAAATGATGTATTTCATTGATAGCTATACCTTTTGTGATGATCACACCACAATAGCACTTCAGATATTCTAATTTCAAAAGGAATGAATGATTTCATATTATACCCATCTGAATAGATATTAAGCTTTCCCTACATTTACCTTTATTTGTTATCTTACTATGATTTGTAAAAATGTAGTAGTATAGAGTTAAAGGAATGGAGGGGCAAATGAGGTAATTAGTTTTTTCAAGCACGAGGCAGTTATTCACACACAAAGTAGATAATGATGTAAGAGACAGGTGAGTGAATGATGGGGACATAAAAAGACTATAATAGAGAGAAGATTAGCCTGCTCTCTTGAGGTCGTGTCTCAGCATTTGAGTACCCGCCACAGAGCGAGGTCAGGCACATGAGCGGCAAAACCTTTCAGACAGCCGTGATTGGGTGGACACCTGAACATGCTCAGCTAAGTCTGGCACATTGTTTCTACAACAATTAAAAAAACTGGCACAATCAATTAGGAGCTCCCATTCTCATTACGGCTTGTTGTTACTCCCTGGATGTGACAGACAGCAGCGGCAAACACCTGCTCTGTGCTGGTTCTGTTTTTTGTTTTTTTTTATTATGTGTGTAGGTGTGCGTATATAGTCGATAGGGTCAAGTGTGTTGGCCTGACAGATGTGTGCATACATAAGTGTCGCTGAGAGTGCCAGGTAAGGTGTTATGCTGTGGAGCACAACAGTCAGGGGATGTACATGTGGAGATGTCTGTAGGCTGATGGGGTTAGATTAGCACCGAGTACGGTTTGCCTGCACAGCACAGTTTGTGTGTGTGTATGTTGAAGTGTTTAGCTGCTGTCAGACGGGCTGCCTCTTTAATCTGTGCAGACAGCTTTGTAATTGGGGCGCTGCACGAAAGGGGGGCAGGGGGGGGGGGGGGGGGGGGGGCTGCAGCTGATACACACTCACAGTCTGAAAGATGAAGAAATAATAGAGGTGGAGGAGGTGTGTGTGTTTCTGTGGTGATGTAGGGGGGATTGGTTGGGGTTGAGAGTACAAGGACTGGCGGCAGACGTCCTGGGGATCGGGGTCCTCGGTCCGTCGCCGAGGCAACAGCATCATTGTCTGGGTCGATTAATTCGATCCCCGCCTGTTCACCCACTCAATCTGGTCAAAACCAATTGAGTGCCTTTCTGAATGAATTCCAATGGCAGCCATAAGCCCGATTTTCATTTCAATGCATTTCAAACGCATTTCAAACAGTTTCACTTTCAATTCCCTCCCATCGCCGGGCCAACCATAATGTGGTCCTCTCCTCTGGTCCCGGCCTCCTCCCCCAAGTCCACCCATTGCACAGGAGATGAACTCACCAGACAGGTGCCATACTGCTCCGAATGACAATTTGCCTTTTGGAAATCAGCCTCTGGCTCCATTGTGTTCCCTGAAATTGAGTTAGCCCATCAGTAGACACTCAACAGCTCCCTCTTGTCCCCTCCTCCCACCTCCCACCTCCCTCTCCCCATCTCTCTCTGTCTCTGTCAGGTCCTTTAATGTTAAAGCTAGCGCAGGAGAGTGCTTCCATTTGAACGTGTTCACAATAGAAGCATATTTTTAAATTGTAAGAGCATTGCATATTATGCAACTGTTAGGGAGATGTCTGTCATAAAAGGTTGTAATAAAAAGACCTGGACCATATGTGAGCCGGAAGCAGTAAGAGCAAAATTAATTTTCATGTGCACAAATGATATCGGTGCAGTCTGATTGCTTATTTTTATGTGATACAAAATAGACTGGTTGGGGTGGAAAAAACCCAGCCATCCTTCAATAAAGGTGAAATGACACCATGTTTAAAATAGCTGAGCCTCAGTACTGGGCTGTGACTAAAAGTGTATCCCATAGTCTCCTAAAAACAACCATCTCCAGAGCTGACTAGCAGCAACTCTTGACATGTTATTTATGATCAGGTCAGGCAGAGGGTCCTTGGTCAAGCCTAATTAATTACTGCGTCGAAAAGCAAATGAGTTATCCATCAGGAGAAGTGGATGGAGAGATCCATCCATATCAAGTCATCCTGCAGAACAAATGGTTAGAGATTAACTGTATTGCACAAGTAGCACTAACTAACCAAGTTACTGATGCAGAGAGGATTACAGTAGTGCAACGATGGCAGGAAGGCAGAGGACCGCTCCGTTCAGTTGATTGCTTGGCCAAGTAGAACTTATTTGCAACCACTTGGATATGGGTTCTTAAAAAAACCACTTGCTGTGTGTGGCATTAGCAAACAACGACAAGCATACAGCATAACATTAATATGGCTATTAGTTGTCACATTAAAGGTTTCATATCTCTGTAAAGGCAGGTCAGGTTGTTTAGCTGGATTTAGCTGCTGTCACTCATTACAAGGCAGGACAGAACACTAATGCACACCTCATTTACAGAATATGAAGGAACAAATGGATATTCTTGTGGGAATTAAAGGGAATTTCCCAGTGTAGAAAATGTACAATCAGCTCAGACGGACACTTTGTGTCCACGGTCAGTTGGCCATTCTTTATCAATGGACACATTTTGTAGCATCAGCTCAGTCCAGTGTTGTATTTTTTTTACCACAACCACTAGAAATTAAAAATGTTGTCCTACCTAAGATATCAAATATGTATCTTCAAGGTGGCCGCCTTTTTCAAATTCTATGTTTTTGAATCGTATTCCTCTGTGTGCGAAGTCCTATTCATACCCATGTTTAGTCAAACTCAACCATTTATTTTATTCACGTAGTTTCGGATTTGGATTGTAAATGTGTGGAAGCCAATTGAAATCAGCTCTAAGTTTCAAGTCAGTAATCTGAAAGCACAGTATGTACACACATTACTAATTATAAATGGTAACCTGTGTTTTGAGTGGGCTTTTTCTAAATGAAATTGAAAGATTCATAAGTGCTGACAACAAAAGGGTCCAGACTTGGAAACTGTCACCGAATGTAATGGGGAAATTATCTATGAGAGCAGCTAATTACTTGTCTTTTACTTTCAACACTGTGTGTGTGTGTGTGTATCTTTGCCTTGTGTAGAATCCAGTTAGCTGGGTGTTTCACTCAAGGCGGTGCTGTCAAGAGTAAGCTACTTGCACTATTTCTTAAAAGAAAACCATAACATTTACAGCCAATTATTGCTGTGGTGGTTTGGCTATGCGTCATACTGTATCTGTGTGCTCCTCTTCCCTTATATAACCGAGCAGTTAATGCGCTAACTCTGCTGTTCTAGCATCAGAGTATTCCATGTATTTGTAGTTTGGGGGGGCATTTTTATGTATGTAGAGACTGACAGTAGAGAGATGACAGGAAATGTAAGGAGAGAGACGGGGAATGACATGCAACAAAGATATGGCAACGTTGCAGTTCATGGTCACCGCTTTCAAACTCCAGGACACAGGGACGCCTCAGAGTATTCCATTTTAAAGCGACTGGTTGTACTTGGGTACAGTGGTGCTATAAGCTAAATGCTAAAGTCAGAATGCTAACATGCTCGCAATGACAATGTTTAACATCTGAATCCTAGCTTTGCCATTGCCATTGTTAACCATCTTAGTTTGGCATGCTCGTATACAAACGATTGGCAGTTAACATTATGCACATAAGTAACACAAAGTGCAGGTAATATGTAGGTATTTGGTCATAAACCAAAGTATTGGTCAAATAAAAATGTTGTCCTGATAATAGCGCTAGATGGCAAGTTAAGCGATCACCAAAGTTGTTACAATTGATCCTCTGAATGTCAAAATGGATGTCAAATCTAATCAATCAAAATCAATCTAATAGTTGTTGAGACATTTCAGCGGTGGACCGACCGACTGACAGACAAATATTGCCATCCCTAGAGCCGTGTGGCTAATAAAAATCCATCCATCAGCTGTACCCGCTAATCCTGAGGGCTGCAGGGAGCTTGAGCCAATCCTAGCTGACAGTCAGCGAGAGGCGAGGCACACCCCGGACAGGTCGCCAGTCAATCACAGGGCTGACACACAGGGACAGACAACCATTCACACTCACATTCACACCTAGAGGCAATTTTTATTTAGAGTTGCCAGTCAACCCAACCTGCATGTCTTTGTTCTGTGAGAGGAGACCCGAGCACCGGCAGGTTTGAACCCCTTCTTGCTGAGAGGTGACTTCCACCATTGTGCCGCCCTTCATAATACACAGCCAGCTAAAATGTGAAATCTGTGTGTCAGTCATATCCACTCCATAAAAAAATAAAGCTATTTTGCACAGACATCAATATTAATCTCAGGTCTGTAGACTTATTTAATGGATACAAGTTAAACTGGATTAATATTGTGTATGCAAATGGATTCCCTCTTGATCGTGATTATAAATGACTGAATGATCTACAGAGTTCACAATCATTTTAATAATTAGTTCATTTAGAATTATAATTAAATAATTGATCTAGCGAAAATGCTGATCCCCCCCCCCCCCCCCCCCCAGCTTCTCAAATGTGAGCATTCACTATTCATAGGACTGTTTGATAGGCTAAACAATGAATCCAAATAATTAAAAAAAAATTGAAGGGGAATGCTGATAGCCGAATCATTATGGGGCATACCACATGACTGCAACGTCTCTGGCTACATTCCAGCTGGTGACTTTTGTTGTCATTCTTTTGTTTCCTGTCTGTCTCTATACCGTTTGCTATCAAACAAAGGCAAACATGCTGACAAAATATTTTAAAAATAAATAATTGTTTGTTGTACCCCTACAAATAGTTAATATGTTATGGGCAATTGTAGCATTTCTGTTAGATTAGCTTGGCAGAAGGAACACATCTACAGTATCCATCCATCTTCGTCCGCTTATCCGGTATCAGGTCGCGGGGGTAGCAGCTCCAGCAGTATCCAACATCTACAGTATGTTCTTCCATATATAACGGTTAAGACTGGATTATCATGACTGTTCTCTTTGAGTACAGCTCACAATGACTGATCTGTGTTGACCAGAGCTCTATTAGAGTCAGTCTCCTGCAATCAAACATGTTATTGTCTCAGACAGCATTATCTTATATGAGCCCCCTCTGGCACGTTTTCAAAACTGGATAATTGCATTTTTCTGGTTTGTTTACATTTCAGATTTTTCTTCCAGTATGCAGGTGCTGGAATATAAACCCAATTACTTGAGAAGTGAATGGGAATGTTCCAGACCAAAGTAATACATCAATGTCAAGCAGGACTGAGATCTGCTGGTGAAATATGATTTTCTTTCTATCTGTAGAAATAAGTTCCCAACTCAGTAAAATGAAAATAAACTGCTATATTTGCCAGCCACGGCCCATTTACCAGATGGTGGATGTGAACGGTGGTTAAATTGATTTAAAAACAAAAAAAAAAGAAATAACTTGATGTACCTCACATCTACAGGAAGTAGTGAAGAATATGCTTAGTCCACAGTAAGGAAAAGACATTACAGATGATTCTTGAACTCAACGTTCTTCACTAGTGCATTTGATTTTAAGGAGAAATTGGGTTTGCAGTTTCATCTCTACAGACTGAGCTTCACGCGTTAGTTTAGAGAGCAGCACGTTTATGTATGTGCTTTAATATTAAAGCCAGTTCACTAACACTTGAATGGCCATTGCAACACAGAAAAAGGTTTTAAACTGCAATGATGATAACACTAGTGCACAAGTGCAGAAAAAACAGCTAAAGTGCATCACATACAGTATGCATCTGTTGTGAAGAGCCCAATACCAGCTTCACTCATTTTCTTTCTGCCTCTCTTATGTATTTGCTGTGTCTCTCACTCTACACTATCAAACAGCACCAAAATGCCATAAAAACAGTAACTACCAAACAGCAGACATTTTATTGTGGTGATGTTCAATGAACGTTGGCAAATAATAGGAGCTCAGAGGAAAGTAATGGCATGTTTTGGCTCATGTCCCTTATCTCCTCGCCACATCACCTCAACCACAGGCCATTTCCCTTTGCTTGAGTACAACCTGTAAAAACCTTATGAGGGACAGTAACCTGAATGGAGCTCACTTAACTGAGACATCACGCTTAAAAGCTATCCATTCCAGTGTTTTGTACTGCTTGTCTTCGTCTGTAGGTTGATTTCATGCCTCCTTTTTTTTTGTCTGATGCTGAAAAACACCTTGAGGGTACATTATTTCCAAGAATAGCTTTTTCTTTTTTTCTCAGAGTAAGGCATTAACAATGGCATCATACAAGGCAGAAAGGTAATTGAATTTGAAGTACTTTTAAGGGCATTTCTGCCTTTATAAGATAGTGACCAAAGAGAGGTGCCAAGAAATGAGTGGGGAGAGAGATGACCAGCAACAAGGATCCCTGACTAGATCATGTTCCTTATCTATATATGCTCATATGTATTCAGTTTAATTTAGCTCAGCTCAACCTTGTGCATTTCTGTTTAGTTCCGAGTATGTCAGGCACTGCCCAAGCTGGTCCAGTGTAGTCTGGTCTATTGTTGTTTCATGTGAAGTCCAGAATTGGGATGCAACTAATTATTTTCATTATTGACTATTTTGTTGATTATTTTACAAAATAATTATTTATACTTCTCAGAGCTTAAGGTGACATCTTGTTGACGTCTTGTTTGGTCTAGTCTATATCCTCGACATTCCACTTCCGGGATTGGACGGAAATTCCGCCGGATGTCACTCATTTAGGCCGGATATCCGTTGCCTTGGGCTTCCTTTGTGTTGGCATTTTGAACCCTGGTTGATTTATGAGGACTATGGTTAACCATTTCTCAGATCTCTGCAGGGTTAATCCAGACAGCTAGCTAGACTATCTGTCCAATCTGAGTTTTCTGTTGCACGACTAAAACAACGTTTGAACGTACACACGTTCCACCAAAACAAGTTCCTTCCCGAGGCTATTTTGCAGAGGCGCCGTTGCTCCGTATGGCGCTTAGCGCCGCCCAAGACGATTGTGATTGGTTTAAAGAAATGCCAATAAACCAGAGCACGTTTTTCTCCAATCCCGGAATGCTGTGTGGACTCGCAAGACACGAAGAAGGTCTGGCAAAGCGAGACTATGTTTGGTCTGGCCAACTCAGAAAACCCCACAAGATATCCAGCTTGAAATTATATTTAAAAAAGTGAAGCAGCAAATGATCTCATTTGAGAAGCTGGGACCAGAGCATGTTTGGCAAAATTTGCTAGATAAGTGAGTTAAACAATTAATCAATTATCAAAAGTGTTGGCTATTTATTTTCGGTTGATTGACTAATCAGTTAATTGACTATTTTTTCAGCACTTGTCCGGAATGTGCAATTCATTTATAAAGTTGATAACTCTTGATGTAACTCATAGAAACAATGGTACATTGTCTGCCCAGTCACATTGTTGTTAGATTTTGTTGATTTTTCTGACTGTTATGAAGTATGCTGGGCTGCTGGGCTATTTGTTATAGCAGCAGGGTTTAAGGAGAGCACAGGAAAACCAATTGCTTATTTCTCTGTTTATTTATTTCGCTCTTTTTCTCCCTCATAGAGTACAAACACACATCCACATGGCACATCCATGAGCTATGGAAGGAAAAATAATAGATTTTTCGATGCATTGTGATTGTGTATTGAACCATTCAGCATGCACAAACCTCTTTATTTGGAATTTTAAAAATTGTACTTTATGGATAACACAAAGAAATGTATGCACACTACAAAAGAGTGGCTACAATATAAAAGACTCTGAATCAAGATTATATTTCTGCATTGCCTATCTCTGACCTCAAATGTTTTCAGAAATTTTATTGTGCTGTTTGGCTGTAAAATGAAAAAGTTTGTGACCAAGTCGAGCCAAAAACCAAGCGGCGACCATCAGCCGACCCGCCAGAGAAAACTGTCTTATTATTCAGCTAAACAGTACACTGAAATACGTTTCTGAAAACATTTAAGGGAAGACCAGCATTGCCTAGTTTAACAGTTTTATCGCAGTTCAGGGGCAGTCATTGCCACTGCTTTGAGACCCTATACTCTGATTGGTTATTTTCCTTATGCTATTAGAAGCACCAGGAGGAGTCAGAGGAATGGGATTTCTCTTCATGGAATATCTGATTCATGTACTGTCAGGAGAGTATAGTGAAAGTTTGAGCAAATATGACAAAAAGTAAAAGCTTGAAGTTACCGTGTGTTAAAGTTCTATGTGTATCAAATTCATTCATTCAAATGATTGTGATGGCTGAACATTTTGTTTGTAGAAACATGAAACAATCCCAAAGAACATCGGTGCAGTCTATGTGTTGCGTTCAGACCATTCATTTCAATGTCCCAAGGTTGAATCCGGCGGCATGCAGCAGATCGTTCTTTATACTTCCAACAGATGGGGTGTGAGGAATTTCAAAGCCTACACATAGTGGCTTCAACGTGACGAAGGGCACAGGTATTATTGTCATTTCCTTATATTACATTTATCTGATGTTAAAGAAAAAGTAGAGTTAAAGTGCTGGTTCGGAGTAATTCCACTCTAGGCTGCTTTGCACCTTGACCTCGAGCCAAACGACCCCCCCATAAGCTTTTTTCCCTTGTTATAATGTTGGTCGAGTTAGTGTTATCAGCTGGTTAGCTTAGTGCAGGCGCTAATGGATCCATGTTTGTATCTTGTAAATTACCCCACTAATAATGCCCGGAATGATACCAAACTTCTACAGTAGTACAAATAGTTTCTGTACTTATAAAACGAGGCATTAGAAAGTTTGTAACTACACCAGAAGTATTTTTAAATCACACTTGCCTGATGGATACTCCTCTCGGCTGCTACCGCGCTATCGGCGCTATCGTGCAGTACTTACATACTACTACTACATACTTCGGGTGTAGTTACAAACTTTCTAATGCTTCGTTTTATAAGTACAGAAACTATTTGTACTACTGTAGAAGTTTGGTATCATTCCGGGCATTATTAGTGGGGTAATTTACGAGATAGAAACGTGGATATATTAGCGCCTGCACTAAGCTAACCAGCTGATAACGCTAACTCGACCAACGTTATAACAAGGGAAAAAAGCTTATGGGGGGGTCGTTTGGCTCGAGGTCAAGGTGCAAAGCAGCCTAGAGTGGAATTACTCCGAACCAGCACTTTAACTCTACTTTTTCTTTAACATCAGATAAATGTAATATAAGGAAATGACAATAATACCTGTGCCCTTCGTCACGTTGAAGCCACTATGTGTAGGCTTTGAAATTCCTCACACCCCATCTGTTGGAAGTATAAAGAACGATCTGCTGCATGCCGCCGGATTCAACCTTGGGACATTGAAATGAATGGTCTGAACGCAACACATAGACTGCACCGATGTTCTTTGGGATTGTTTCATGTTTCTACAAACAAAATGTTCAGCCATCACAATCATTTGAATGAATGAATTTGATACACATAGAACTTTAACACACGGTAACTTCAAGCTTAAACATATGTAAGCTACCATATAGGCAACGTAGCATGTTGTGGAAACATTGATCAATCAAAATGCATCGAGAATCGTTTTTCTAATTGAAGTGTAGCATCGCAAGATACCTAGAGATTCCCATCCTAGCTGTGCTCTTCTTTTATTCGTTATGTGCACCTGGGCATGGCACTGCTTTAGATGTGTGTTAGAGCAGTGGTTCCCAACCTTTTTTCCTTGGCGCCCCCCCTACTTATGTCTAAGAAAAGCTGAGCCCCCCACCCCCCCGAAACCGAAGTTGAGGTAACTCTCGAGATAGAGCCTTACTTTCTTTTTTGATACAGAGGAGTTATCAGCATTTATAAAATAGTGATGCCGTGGCGGCAGGAAAAACGAGGATGATAGCAGCTAGCAGCTGACCTGATGACAGCAAGGGCCACAGGTTAAGAGGTCCCGGAGGTTTGGCCTACTAAGTAGCCTGCCTACAATTTTAAGCGAGAACAAAAATATATAGTTTTTATACAGACTTTTGTATACATTATATATTCTAGTGTATTACCATAATTTGTTTAACGTGCAAATATATATTTTTTTTACCTCAACCTCAAACCAGATAAAGACTTGCGCACCCCCTGTGATCTTTGCCGCCCCCCTGAGGGGTCCTCGGACCCCAGGTTGGGAACCACTGTGTTAGAGATACGATACACTTGGGTTACAGGAGTTTGATCATGGATGTACATATGAAGTTTGATGCGTTTAGTGTATATGCTGCTGACTCATTCAGAAACGGATATATATATATATATAATATATTTTTATTTTTTTATTTTATTTTTATTTTTTTTGACAGGAGCCAAATATGTGTAGACAGCTTAAACGCATATCAGAACTGCCAGTCACAATTTTATCAGCTGTCTGTGAATTTATCTGAATGCTGCAGCGTTGGTAGTTTTTGGTGTGTGGTGTGTGTGTGTTAGAGGATAATGAGTGACAGATAAAGAGCGAGAGAAAAGAGGAAAGACAAGAGAAACCAAGTTTCATATATCCTTAATTGTCCTCTGCCAACATCAAACAGCAGCAGTACATGGCGAATGAGATAGCATTTTGAAAAAGACTTCATCCATTATTTCAAAAGCAGCTCAACAATGCACTGTGTACAGTTGAATAAATGAGAAATAAATAAATCACGCACAGGGAGCATGGTAAGGGGACAGAGGAAGCAAAGTAGAGAGAAAGTCTGTTAAACAAGTCATCACCAAGTGGTAAACTGATGATGGATTGAAGCAATCACTATTCTTTTCTGATCACTCCTGCACGAGCTAAGGAACCTTTCTATAATACTTCCTATAACTCAAACAGATGCTGTACGGTTCCTTTCTCGCTCGCCCAATGGAAACTCTTTGTTCAAAAAAACCCCATTTGTTTAATTACCCCCAGCGATGGAGCCAATTAAGAATTTAAACTCAATTAAGTCTCAAGTGTGACTTTTTTTCTTCTTTTTACTTCAAGTCAGATAATGATGTAGCCCAGACAAAAGCCCCTGTGGTGAGTACAGTCATTATATGGAGGATTGTTGACACATATAATTACTTTTTATGGCTTTTTCCATCACAAATAAGATACAGTCAGAATCTTCAACATATTTGCATGTAGTGTCAGATTATACATCAACAAACAATGACAGTATTTATGACAGCACTGGTTTGAATAAAAAAATGTTTTTTTGCGTGTGTGTGTGTGTGTGTGTGTGTGTGTGTGTGTGTGTGTGTGTGTGTGTGTGTGTGTGTGTGTGTGTGTGTGTGTGTGTGTGTGTGTGTGTGTGTGTGTGTGTGTGTGCGCGTGTGAGTAGCTTTCAAGTCATTGGTCATTGTTACAGTTAGAGCTCCCCCCTCTGAACCCACAGTATCTGATTCTGCTCTGTGTAGCTACACCAACAGGCAGATTCTTCATTGAGTCTGCGAAGAACTACATCACATCCAGCAGTGTTGTGGCAATTTTAAGCAGCTGATTTCCAGCGGTACCAATCAGCTACTTCACCAACTCTTTCAATAATAAATGAGACACAGAATTATGCTATAATATGACGGCAGCTACAGACAGGCTTTCCTCGCCAATAAATGACAAACCGTTGTGCAAGACTAATAGTCTTCTGGCAACTTGTCTGTAGGGTTCCTGCCAGTGTGTGTATATGCTTGATAATGTTGTTTTGTGAGCAGACCTATTCTAATGAGCTTATTTTGCTGTGTGTACTCTTTAACCATCTGAATTGGAAAAAGAGTCACCTACAATAGCCAAGTTGACTATTCATAGCCATATATTTAGTTTATGTGAATTACATCTAATCCTGAAGGGGTTCTGTTATGATTACATCTCTTTTCATGTATTGTGCCTTCATGTTAGGGCATAATGACAAGTCAAAATACATATTCCCTTTAAAAAAAACAACAAAGAAACCCATCAGATAGCTGGACTGTACCTACTGTGCAGCCAGCAGAGTTTCTTCTTGCCCTTGCCTAACAGTTGTGGCAGAAATAGACACTTGCAGCATTTGTAGTTCTGGCCAAGAGCGCTTTGTAAACACAGCTGACGTACTTTGGTAATTGTCCGTTCGCTACCTCTGGTCCCCCCAAATCAAGGTTGTTTTAAATATTACTAATGTAATGAGTGCTTGGCCTCGCTCTCTGTCCCCTGTCTCCAGCCCCTGCTCACTTTCCCCAGGCCATGTACTCTCCTCTCACACCTGCCATCCTCGAAACATCCACTAGACCTACACGCCTGTTCCCACTTACCTCATCTGCCCTGCAGTTCCCTGTAATGGGTCTCAGTGGACCTTTTTCACAGCAGACATTTTGATTTGTCATAGTAGGAAAAGCACAGCTGAAATTGATAACCTTAACGATGGCTCAATTCCATCAAGTGTCCCAGAAAGCTATTTCAGTGAGTCAGCATGCACAATACCACAGCCTCTGCTAAGTGGAATGCAGCCATCATTAATGGTTTTGAATACACCTTTTCCTACTATGACATGTCAACATGTCTGCCGTGAAAAAGGTCTATTCGGATACTTCCGCGAGTGCACTTACACGTAGTACACTGTGCACAATTGTGCAGTGCGCACATTTCAACAGGGTAGTGTTGTCTCAAATCGCGCACAACCGTCATGCACTGACCAGAAATTACTCTTCCTTCTTCTTCTGTTTAATGGTGAATTGCAGCTAGGGGGAGCATTACCGCCACCTATTGTCGTCGGCCCGGCTTTTTTTCTCACTAACCGACGGCATCATAGTGGTACTTATCGAAACAAACGCATGCATATATTACATTTGTATAGTTTGTGTTTCGCTGTTTCAATAGCAACCGCTGCAGCTTCCTCTCCTGCCACTTTCACAACTTTAAAAATACATTGGTGGTCCCGTGTAGCTTCCACTCCGTAGCAAAGATGGCAACTGTTGAGTGCGAGTAGTGTTCAACGAGCCACACTCAACATTTTGGCTGCTTCGAGTGCAGCGTCCGGGTACTCACAGTGCACTGCATGTGGCCACACTTCGTCAGTGTGAACCATAGGCTGATGTGAATGCACTATGTACTCAAAATAGCAAGTGTAAGTACAGAAGTGTGCAGTTTGAGACACAGTGCAGGCCTTCCCCACTCACCTCCTCACCTGCATCTCATTTCCTCATCGGTCACTCTCTACATATACCGGTCCACTTCATTTGTTCCCTGTCAGATCATCAAATTGCAATGTGATGTGCAATTTGGACTCTTGCTGCCTCTACATTATTTCACTAATAAGTTACTGAAGTAGTGTAATCCTGTTGCATCCTTAGTCTGCATTTGGGCCCTACTCCCGTTGCCTATGATTTGACACAATGAATAAAATAAAATTGAAATAATTCTACATCCAAACAAATTGGCGGCCAATACCTGCCACTTTCTCCACTTTTAATAGAGTGACCTGTAAAGCGAGTGCTTTTATGAAATTCATTTTCATAAGCTGTTTAAGGCTTTAAAACATATTTTCATGTATTTGAATTAACCAGGGCAGATAAAAAGCATCAGGACTTAAACTATGATTTACAACAACATATTATTTACCTTATTTTAATTCGCTCTGACAAAATCCTCATACCAGACCGCTCTCCTAATGATAACACAATGCTGAGATGAGGTGAAACACAGTGTGAAGAGAGGGCTCAGTGCGCAAGATTAAAGCTATGTTGATTTGACAGAAAGCTGAGGTTGTCTGGAGTTTAACAAGTCACACACACACACACACACACACACACACACACACACACACACACACACACACACACACACACACACACAAGAATGATGCTGGTCTCAATGGACCAGAATTGTGGATTCCCTTCTGCCACTTCTGTCTCACTAACTCTTTGCCTTTTACCTCCCCCTCTCCCTCTACTCCCCCAAGTCCCCTGCCACCTGCCCTCTTACTCATCCTCTGTCTCCTATTCTCAGCCAGCTGTGTTTGTTTTTTTCTTTTCTGCCCTCTCAGCTCCCCTCGAACCTCATCTCTCCCTCTTATCCCTCTCGGTCCATCTTACCTTTTGATTCTCTCTGCTCTCACTCTCCCCAAATACAATTGTCTGCATTTAGATGGTTATGGTTGGTCAATATGTTGACCCAAACATTCCTGTAAAATATTTCTAAGGGCCAGCATCACCCAATTGATTGGCTACCAGCTGACTTGCGACATCCAATTTCAAACATTAAGTTTCTTGCTCAGCATCTAGTTTCATGAAAAATGATCCACTTTTCCTAATTTCTGTAAAAAAAATAAAAAGTTTAGCTTAACTCACCAAACACAAGTAAACTTTTCCATTGAATGCATTTTCTGAACATTATGAAGCTATAGATTTGTTATAGTTTTTTTTCTTGCTAAAAGCAGATATCTGTCTCATGTAGCTTCCTTAAAGCGTAACTCTCGCCAAAATGCAACCTAGGGTCTTTTTGTGAATGTACCCTGAGTCAAACTTTCATTTTAAAGCATATTTAGGACAGAAGTGCCACTTTTAAGATGTACCATATTTTCATTTTTTGGTCAAATGGCCTTTTTAATGGGAGTGCTGGGGCACTTTTATGCTAGCCTCAAAATAGCTATTTTTAAAACACTAAGAAGGCTCGACACAACATGAGACTTTGCTCGAAGTACCACGGGGGGCTCTACACCTTAACTAGACCGGTGCACAAGGGATATACTAACTCTGTGGCTACTTGTTTTGATATCGACTGGTTTTGACTGCTGAGGTGGTAGCGGCCGGAAACAACAAGAGCTACGTGAGTTGCTCAAAACCTTTCTTTTTAGTAAACTCTGGGTACACAAACAATGTTGTCAATGCTTTTGTTAAGATGTAGAGCTCCTGGTGATACTAGGAGCAAAGTTTCATGTTGTTTCGAGCCTTCTTGGTGTTTTAAAAATAGCTATTTTGAGGCTAGCATAAAAGTGCCCCTAGCACTCCCATTCAAAAGGCCATTTGACCGAAAAACGAAAATACGGTACATCTTTAAAGTGGCGCTTCCGTCCTAAATATGTCAAACGAAAGTTTGACAGGTACATTCACAAAAAGACCCTAGGTTGCATTTTGGCGAGAGTTATGCTTTAATGTTCCCAGGTTATGTCACACAGTTCTTTAGCTTTTATGGTTGCATTTACATTTCCCCAGATAGGCACTCAGTTTAAACATGAGTGTACTAGTTTGCCTCCAGGTCGCCGCTGAGCCTCTGAAATGGTTGTTAGCTGGTTAACTGTCTGCTTTGCATCTGAGGTGTAAAGAACAGAGAATCTTCCAGATGAATTCTCTCTATACTCGTGATTTAGTAGTACATTGTTTCATACACATCTGGTACCATTCTTACAGATTCTCAGATTTCCATTATTTATTAAGTTATTACGGCTTGGTAAAATACTGAGATGACCAAATATTGGCTACATGCATCCATAATAATTTTAATTACAATTCAAATCTACAGTATGTGAAGTCACCTTTCATAAAAATAGGTCCTTAATTTGAAGTAGTTAAAGTCATTTCTTGATGCTAAAGTCTCAGACTTAACTGAATAGGTTAAGGCTTTCATGCTTTGTTGAAACAAAAACCTTTGCACCAACAGTGTTATTACCCAGAACTCATTAACAATATTGTAAAGAGTGATTCCTTCTGCGCTTTTTAAAATGAATGTGAAATTCATTCACTCAGGGACAGTATTATAATGCTATCAACATGACATTTAAAAATCCAGGCACAGAGTCATAATATACATCAAGTTTCTTTTCAAAAAAAGCCCTCGCAACCAGCCGTGTCAGTCACAGAAATGTTATTCTCAACACACTTAGATCCTCACATGTACGAGACATCTGACTCAAGCTTGGGAAGTTTCAAAGGTTACGTGTAAGGGGAGCTGACAGGTTAACAAAAGGCAAATGAAGAGGGAACATCTCTTTAAGAAAATATCGTGGCCGTTTTGTGCGTCTCTGGCATAGTGGTTTACACCTGCTTCCCTGAAGGTGTGTATTAAGCTCCACGGTGGCGTAAATCCCTGCCTAAGAAAGTGGAGTGTACACAGCTCTGTCTCTGAGCCTCTCCCCCTGCAAGCAACTGAGTCCTGATATTTATTCTCCAATGAGATCATTAGAGTAGGAAGAGCTGGAGGCGACCATATGGACAGGACTTCTGCTCAGCTCTGCCATTATTCAAATAGAGATCCTGGTAGTTAGACACCACCGGTAGGCTCTCTACATGTGTTAGCACGAGCACATATGTGGGATGCATGACGGTGACTTGATGGCCGCACACATTTAAAAAAATGTATTGAATTTATGCATCATTTTTGGTTTAATATTAAACTACAAAAGAAATACAGGACATTTTGTGCACGAGTGGGGGTCACATTGACTTGCAGGACTGAATATTGTTTCAGTTAAAAAGATGACACCATAGCAGCAGATACAAGAGCTGAATAACAATGGCATGCAATACTGGTGCAAGTGAGCGCAGTCACCTTTATTAGAAATGTCATGAATAGACAGACGTAACAGTCTGAAAGAAAGCAAAAAGGTTGCAAATTTGCCCTGAAACTGCTGTTTGACATGCCATGCTCACAATATCCTGCTTCTCTTTGAGTCATTAGAGATCAGAGATTGGAAGATGTTTTGCTTTCATCGCGCCTCAACAGCTCATTTGACCAGATGTTTTCAAATTCCAACATTCATATAGATGTTTGTGACATTCGACATCATACATTACTGTAGCAGCATGATCACCATTTCTTTAACAATCAGATAATGGAGCCACTAACACAGCAGCTTCACTGCTCTTTTGTCTTTGTTTGACTCCAGAAAACAAGAGAAAGATCAACATGAAAAAGAAGCCAATTCATATTGCTCCAGGCATGCTTTTCATGCTAAAATATGCATAGGAAGCTGTGATTATTATGACTGCCTCTCTCTATGGAAACTAATGGAGCACGATTATTTGGTTTTTGCTTAATGTTCTTCTTATGATGCTGGTTATCAGTGTAGCAGTGTATAACTTTGACTGTAGAGGAAAATCTCTTTTATTAGGGAAAGTAAGGGATATTATAATCTCATAAAACATGAAATTCCCCGGTACCCTGGCAGCTCACCTGGTTGAGCGTGTGCCCTATGTACCAAGGCTTAGTCCTTATTGCAGCAGCCCTTTGCTGCATGTCATTCCCCCTCTCTCTCCCACTGTCCTGGCTTCAGCTGTCATATCTAACAAATGCCAATAAAAAACAAAAAATAATATATATAAAAAAATACATTAAATTCTGTATTTTTATATAATTATTTAAGGTATTATAGAACATGAATTTGTTTGAACCAAAAATGATTCATCATTATATTTTAACAACAAATGGTGGTTGACAGTGTGGCCTGTATGTGAATTTATGTACAGTATAGATATAAGAAACTGACCGTTTTGCGACCGCTAAATCTGCACAAATAAGACAAAAAGAAACCATGCAATTCTCAAAGCACCCGCAAAGGGTGAAATGCACCCCTAACTGCGCTGTCCTGTTCGGTTTGCACTTATTTAAATGAGGTAATTATGCATACGCTTGGCGCAAAAATTGGCCCTTATATGCAAATGAGCCTCATTGCAAAAACAGTCCAATTCGTAAAGATCACCGCTAATAGCTACACGCAGTTACAGTGAAATAATTAGCGTCTTCAGAGAGTTGGTGTTAACTGAAGAGCACCAACAGCACTGACAGACTGGGATATTAAATCCCAAATATGGTTTTTCTCTGTTCCTTGTCTGAAGTTTTGAGGAAAGCCTCTGCACCTCGTCGGTCAAGACCTGTAGCTCACGGTCTGAAAATGTCATTTTTCTTCTTCTCCCTGCCATTGTCCTGCCTACTGCGTTCTTGACACAAAGGCAACATTAATACTTTGCCTCATGGATAATTGCACTCAGTTGCAAAAACGTAATGGCCGTGTTTGCGCTGTTATATCAATAGCCCAATATTTTTTGTGAATCGGATCTGAGACGGGGCCGATTGAGGATTGCAGAGTGATGCGCAATTCATGGTGCCAACAATTCCCCCGTGAATGCATAAGCAGGAATTGCTGGAGGTCAGAGAAAAGTACAGTGTGATGCAAGAGAAGTGGAAAAAGAGGGCAGGAGTGAAATGATATGCACGAGGTAATTATAGAGTCTGAAGTGAACAGATGAATAGAGCCAATTGCCTCCCAATCCCAAATGAATGAGGGGTCCTAGGGCTGGACACCAGGCCCTTGGGCTGAAATATAGCCACTCTTTTTCTGGCCCCTACCATACAAATTGTTCCCTGCGCTAGTCTATCTACACATGCTGTCTTTTCAGATAAAGCCACGGCAGGGGGGCCGGGATGGTGTGCTGCATTTGGAGGCTTGATTATGCAGAGTGGCAGACTGAGAGAGGCATTTGGAGACGCTTTAGTAGACAGATCACTGCTGGGCCTCTATGGGTTGTGTTTTTTTGCCGTCTAGCAGCCCGAGCCTTACCGACAGAACTGCTTCCTTGTTGACTGGCAACTCCCCCACCCCAATTGACAGAGCTCTCTGTGGGGAGCTGGAGAAGATAAGTATGAGAATGGGTAAAGAGAGCACTGGGGAGAAACAAAACAAGAAGAAAGAGACACAAATTATATATAGGAAAAAGAGATGTTAAAAAGGAATAGAGAGAGGAACATTTTACAGTCGGCGAAAGTATTGTAGTGAAATGCCCTTTATAATATCAAACGCAGGTTCTCCTCTACTTGCTTTGATTTTGTTTTTCTGTCTGTTTTTCCAGATAGTCTAACTGCACTACATCCAACATTTTCAGTGCATTAAGCAATGCTAAATACTGCCTGGTGTTGACTTCCTTAACTACATTTACTGCATCACATCACTTTCTTGCCATCTACCTGGTCAGAGTCATTTACATTTTTGTGGATGAGTCTCCTGCAGTACGAAACAGTGGCAGGCAGTGTCCTCTGTGATGGCGATTTATATAAGTCACACAGTACACTGATTGCCAATAATGATGAGCTGGCGAAGAGAGGCAGAGGGAAAGATGAGGTGGTGATTGTCGCTACTCTGTGCAAGTCGATAATGGAGAATATATGTCATGTGCAATTATGTATCTTACTATGTGCCAGTAACCCATATGCTAATTAATGCTGAAGTATGCCTCATTATGTTGATTTATAACAGGGCAACAGGAGTGCCGTTGACTGACTGTAGAAAAAAAAAGTTGGTGCCATTAAAAGACATGATGTTAGCGTTACTCTGCCTTGCCATTTTTAGGACGGCTCAGTGAAGCTTTGTTTCATTGTTAAAAAAAATTCTACTCCTACATTTTTTTTTTATGATAATAAAATATAACAGTTTGAAACTGATCCACTAAAGTACTGCCAGTGGTTTTGCACATTTTAGCCCATTAAATGCAAATCATGTATACTTAACATTACTGCTGGCCATTTTCTAGACCATAACTTTGATTTCCTACTTTTCAGCCAGTGGTCTCCCTTCATTCCAGCACGCTATGTAAATTAGAAACTTGAAACTTGAGAAACTGCTTCAGATTGGCAATCCATCACATTGAGCATGTAGTCACCCACTTTTTTTTTCTGGTCACACTCTGAATATTTTTGTGGAGTAATTCGTTTGGGAGCATATAAACCATTTTAAACACTTTCCTTCGTGGTGCTTTTAGGGATATTCTGACATTCAAGAGTTGATAATCAGCTACTAAAAGGTACAGCTTTAATTAGCTCTGTTGTCAGTAATCAAACCTTGGAAAATATGGAAATGTAAAAGTTGTTTAACAAATTATGCAAATTTGGCAATTACCTGCATTACAAAATACTGTACACTGCTGTCTGCCACAGTGTCTTGAAAATATTGGCTTTAAAGCTGGATTAAAGTAACTATGCGTGACATCACAACATTGACATATTACCCTGGTAAGGGTGATGAAATATTACTCAAGTACAAGTGAAATTACCTATCTGAAAAATTATTCAAGTAAAAGTAATAAGTAGTTCATTTAAATTGTACTTTAAGTAAAAGTTACTTAGTTAGATTAAAAACTGTAAAACGGGGCAGGAGGATCTCTCCCATGTAGTGAAAATAGAACAAGGGGTCATAAATCCCAAACTATTTTGTTTTTAATTAAAGAAAAATCTATACAAATGTATAAACATATATACAAATGTATACACATGTAATAACAACATAACACATGTCACACATGACATTAGATGTATGTGAATTAATTTAGCCAGTGTCCTACATACGTTGTCCTACGGGTTGCTAGTGCTAGACAAAAATTAGCAATGCCACGAAACATGCTGTTTTACTAATTGGTAATTTGCTATTAGTCATGAAAACTTTATTTGAAGTACCAATGCACAAATACTTACCAAAACATTAGATGCAGAGTTATTGAATGCTGCCAGTTCAGTCACCTTTGGCAGGCACATCTGGCATTGCATGATGATACTATTGGCCCTCTTGAATTAAAATGAAAAACAGCCTTTCAAATGTGGCCAAGAATTTTCATTGTTTAGGGCAGCAGAATTGTTTCAGCTAGCATTTCTACTGAACCAGTCTCTGAACTGTCGTCGCTCGCCTGAGCCACCTCCATCTCCTTCTCAAACTCCTACAGAAAGACTTGGCGCCTGGTAGATAGCCTAGATGCTGATCATTTGTCACTGTAGTGGTTCCGGGCGTGATTTTTTATTTTTTTTTTGTCTTTCTTTCGGTTTTCATTAGTCAAAGTTTTTTTTTTTACTCCATAACGGATGGGATTTGTAATGTAGCGAAATACAATACTTCACTCAAAACGTAATCAAGTACATTTTAAAGGTTCCATGGCATGAACATTTCACTTCATGAGGTTTTTTAACATTAATATGCGTTCCCCCAGCCTGCCTATGGTCCCCCAGTGGCTAGAAATGGCGATAGGTGTAAACCGAGCCCTGGGTATCCTGCTCTGCCTTTGAGAAAATGAAAGCTCAGATGGGCCGATCTGGAATCTCCTCCTTATGACTTCATAAGGAGGAAGGTTACCTCCCCTTTCTCTGCTTTGCCCGCCCAGAGAATTTGACCCACCCATGAGAGAGAGGCAGTTGGTCACACCCCCACTCTCCACCTTGCCCCCCCCCCCCCCCCCCCCGGTCTCCTCCTCAATAGCTACAGACACAGAAATGGCACGTCCTAAGGAAAGCTCATTGTGGGACTGGCTCTAGTGGCTGTAATTCTGCACCAAGGCTGAATTTCAGGAAAGAGACTTCAGATACAGTATTAGGGGACCACTAAGGTCTATATAAAAGCATCCAAAGAGCACCATGTCATGGGACCTTTTTAAATTACCGATTTTAAAAACTACTTGAAAAATACAAAATACACAACAAAACTACTCAATACAGTAACATGAGTAAATGTATTTCGTTACTTTCCACCTCCAATGCTGCAATATCAATATCAGAACTGGCGAGGATTTCTTCAATGAAAGACGAGTAAAGAACGGCACCTAAGGCTTTTCTTGATGGAAAAGATATTTCGTATATTCTCCAGGTAGTAGAGAAAACGTCATATCGTTTGTTGATCTGACATTTTCCACAGATGGTTCTGTGTAACGAACCATGTGGTGCGTCAGGCTGCATAAAACCAAAACATGAAAGAAGCTAAAACACTCTGTGGAGCCTTAGGGGAACCGCACCGCTGGGGGATAATTCTTTGTGGGTTTGTCATTATGAACAATTTTTTTTTTTTTAAATCATCATTTATCATCCTATGATGGATGAAGAATGGTGGCTCCTTTTCTGCAGAAAAAAATCTGGATATTGAAATAAATTTAAACTGATAAATTCTAAAAAAAAATAAATAAATAAATAAAAGTAAGTAACATATGCAAGTTGTACTTAATGCACTAAAATATGCAAACTACTGAGATGACTTTACTTCAATAACAACAGCTGCTATTTTGCAATCCCTTCAAGAAACAATTTTCACAACCAAATGCCAGAAAATGTCCACTGATTATACATATATTAAATTATAAAACAGTTAGGATTTCATTTTGGGCAGCAGGCTACACTTATGCAAAAAAGACTCAACACATGTGATACTGTGTGAGAAAACTGCAACAGTGGAATCAGATCTTGCCACGGTCTTATCACCAAACTTCAATATCAAGCTCCAAGCCCTCTGGACCGTGACAGACACATTTACAACTGGCGTATTCACTGAACTGTCCTCTTTACTGTTTTATTGGAACAGTCAGCACCTGTGCATTTGAAGGCTCTGCGCTGGAGGCTAGGAGGTCCCGGGCAGTTGTTTGGGTGACAATGTACCTTTTAAACAGTAATAGGATAGCACAGACTGTAGAGGTGGACAGAAATGAAATAGAGCGAGGATATTATGTTCTCGGGAGAGGAAGGAGCAAAGCATCTCCTGCTTTAGTTTGTAATACAACCGGGCCTCAGGACGCAGTCTTTGATCATGACGTTGTCTCTCTGCTCACAGCTGTTGTTTGAAATTGAGTTTTTACTGCAGCAATGAACAGAGGTGTGTCAGTTATGAAATCAGTCAGTGTTGATCAGAGTGTTTTCAGTCGATTGGAAAACATTTTTTTTTTTATGGGGGGGGGGGGGGGCGGGGCATTTTAGGCCTTTATTTGTATAGGACAGCTGAAGACATGAATGGGGAGAGAGGGGGAAGGACATGCAGCAAAGGGCCACTGGTCGGAGACGAACCTGCGGCAACTGCATCGAGGAGTAAACATCTATATATGGTCGCGCGCTCCACCAGGTGAGCTACCCAGGCGCCTTGTTTTCATAGGGAAACGTATTCTTAATCCTTTTGTTTCAATTGGGCCACCATAATTGTGGTATTACTGATGCTATTAAGTCTTATTAACATTAAACCGCTTTGACAAGGGCACAAGATAATATCGGCCTGGCCCACAGGGAAGCAAATTATAAAGAAAGTTTGCGCGTTGTTCTCTCGTCCCAGAGTTTCTTTTCTAATGACACTGAGTCTAAGTCTGTTTTCAGGGAGTCACAGCTGAATATAGTTAAGTATTTTTGCACAGGGTGTGATTTTCTCTAATCACACTTTCCATCTGTCAGCCGACAAGACAGAAGGGGGGGAGAACTGTCGTTAGTTTTGGATAAGGGCTGCCGGTAGAAAGACAGCCAAGAGGTGGTTCCAAATTAATGCCCTCGAAATGGAGACACGTGTTACTGTTTGCCATGAGAACAGACCTGGCAAATCGATTTTTCTGACTAATTATGCCAAAGCATGAAATGTCCATCATCTATAGCATTGCTGGCCTTTCATTTGCCAGCTAAATGTCGTGTGTTCCTTTAGGATAGTTAAAATATTGAGCATGGAGGTTCATTCTTGATCATGGAATCAGGAGTTTGACCAAGAAAATGCTAACTTAAGATCAGATGGAGCTTTCAACCATATGTCAAGGTCATGATCTCATTCAGTTGTCATTCGTGACCATTTCCATGACAACCGAGCAAACTAGTGACCCTAACCTTGTGAATCTTATCTACCGTTTTTTTTCTCGGCAATCCACTGTGAAATTTTGTCTTTTAGCTTTCTATCTACATTAGAAGTAGTAATGTGTTGGGTTGTGTAAGTTTGTATCTGCTGCTTGTGATCACCTTGCGGCTGTATTTTAGCAAATATTTGACTAGTTTTCACAATATGGTGCCGGACGGCCCAACCCGTTCTTAATCCAAACTCGTAGAATACGGACGTTTGGACAGTGGCTGTCAGCGTCTGAAGCGACGAAAAAAGCTCCCTTCAGCGTGATTGTATAACGTACCGGGGAGAGCAGCAGCTACTCAGGGTATGACGTAACACTAAGAGCGACTACGGTAACGAGTAGTATATAAGCCGTAATTCTGCGTAGGGAGGTTGGTTGGGGTGGAGGATGGGTCAAACACAGGACTTTCACCCAGGAGACCGGGGTATGTGTCCCGCGTGTCACGTTTCCTAAAAGTCGCTTTCTTCTTTTCCTAAACCCAACCATCCCGTTATTCCCGCGTGTCACGGAAACGTAAGCCCACCCACGACCTTTTTCTTAACATAACTGCGTCAAAAGGGACACCAATAGTCCCGACCAAGCGCGTTTAGATAAAGCGCGTTATTTGACGCTAAAGGAGACTTTTAGCGTCAATAACAACGACAAAGGCACCTGACCAAGCGTCCCTATTTTACGAGATGGGAGTGAGAATCTGTTGGGATGGCCACATCTGGAAGAAAATGAGAGACTTTCCACCGCAGTCTTACAAACATACAAACACGTTAGCGAGCGCAAATTAGATCAGTTTGTACTTTCACATGGGCTTCATTTTTTTGTGATCCAATCTAAGGCTGCAACTTACCGTTATTTTCATTGTCGATTAATCTGTCGATTTTTTTATTTTTTATTTTTTTGAATAATCGATTAGTTGTTTGATCTAAACATGTCGAAAAGTGGTGGAAAATGTCGATCAGTGTTTTCCAAAGCCCAAGATGACGTCCCTTAAATTACTTGTTTTTTTCACAACTCAAAGATATTCAGTTTACTGTCATATAGGACTAAAGAAACTAGAAAATATTCAAATTTAAGAAGCTGGAATCAGATTTTTAAAAAAAATCATAAAATAAAGACTCAAACTGATTATAAAAAAACAGTTGGTGATTTATTTAATAGTTGACAACTAATCGATTCCTCGATTCATCTTTGCAGCTCCAAGCCAACCAAATATTTTCCACACGTTTGAGGAAACAAAGGCTCATTTTTGTACCATCAAACACTTGATATTTCGAAATAAACAAGATCAGTCCAATTTGTCATGGCATAAACTTAAAAAAGGTGTAATTGAATATGATATCATATTGTTAAGAAAATGTTATATATTTTAGTTTTTAGTTTTAGATCTAACTCTGCAATCATTTGTAAGGCTGCACATTAGTATGTTCCTGTACAATTGTACCACAGAAACACATATTGGTACACTATAGACTGGTTTTAGTTGGAAAAAGCTGGTTATTATTACTGGCTTTCACAAATATCCACTCTTTCAAAGGCTTTCAGCTCATCCCTGCTTTGTATTACACCCATACATCATTAAACATCAAGCCAAACCTTCTCTGCTCCCTGCCTCTCCAACAGGTCAGTCAGAGATTCTCTGATTGGCCAGCTCTTTATTATAGACCAATCAAAGCCCAGCTAAGAGTGCCCTCCCCCCCTCAGCTTCATTCATTATAGATCACCGGCCCCCCACCTGCACGGCTTCATTACTCCCTCATTTACAGCTTCTCTGGTCTGCTGACTCTTCTTTTCTCCACACTGCTCCTGCCGGTGCCGTTGTTGTCTCAAACCCCACCAGCATCTCCCCACCCTTTGTCCACCTCTCCTCACATGCTTCTATCTTTCACTCTCTACCCCCATCCTTCCTTCTCATTTTCACCATTAGGTATTTAACCCTTCATTCAGGCGGTCATTCTCACTGACAGCACATGACCGGGTGCAGTTTGTTGATTGCCTTTTAGTGCTTTAGTCAGTCATTTCTGGGTCACTGAGCTGTGAAAGTCCGGATCGGCACCATGAGTGACCCCTACATTATCCCTCCCTTTGTCACACACACATACACTGTTTGTAACGTCAACACAGCACTCTTTTTTTCCCCCCTCCCTCTGTTGAGTTGTTAACCAATTTTGCTAACCAAAAGGCTCTCCAAGGAGTTGACCAAGCCAATAATAATAATAATAAAAAAAAAAACGCCTCCATTATTGGCCCAAGAGCCCAGAATCCTTTTTCCTGCCTTGTTGTAAGTACTCAAAGAGTTGAAGCTTATTCAGCCTGCACTTGTGTGTGTAATATTGCAATATGAATAACAAACTAATCCAACTATATTTAACTGTCATTATTGAATTCATTGACGTTTTTCAGTAGGCTGGCTGTACTGATTGTTTTCCTGTCCTAATGTTCCCCTGCTGTTTTTCTCTTGAAGTTGGTGTTATTGCTTTTTTCACTGACCTTGTTAGGCACTCAGCAGTCAAGCCATCCACAGAAAATCTGTACAAACATAGATTAAGCTTAAGGCCACATCACTATCATAAATGAATATATAAGTGTGTTTGTGTGTGTGTGTGTGTGTGTGTGTGTGTGTGTGTGTGTGTGTGTGTGTGTAATCCACTTAGCATCAAGATTTCACCCTGTCTCTAACATATTTAAATACAATAAAAGCTAGCGCAACCTCCATCACCATTTATGTGTTTGTTTACTCAGGCTGGATGTGCATCAATTTCAGCTTTCTTTAAGTGAAGGCAGATGGCGTGAGTCTGTATCCTACCCTTCAAAAGATTAGCATCACTTCTTCAGGGTTGGTTATGTAACTTCTTAATTTTTTCCCCAAAATACAAGGATTTCTCAGGGTAATTGAGAGCAGCAGAGTGTCTGGCTGCACCAGATGTTTTTGTATTCTGTTGAGCATATTCAAACAAATTGTTCGGTCCACAACTTTAGTCCAGACATTCATGGTTCCCAGAGGATGAACTCTGCTTTGGGGATTCCATGACTTTTCATCCAGCGCCACCATAAGGTTGCCATTTTTGCTTCTTACTGAAATGCCTTCACACCTATTGAATGGATTACCATGACGTTTGGTAAAGATATCCATGGGCCCCAGTGGATGAATCCTACTGACTGTGGAGATCCTCTGACTTTTCCTCAATCGCCGCCACTAGGTTCACGTTTGTGGTTTTGAGTGAAAAGTCTCAACAACTATTATTATTAATAATAATAATAATAATAATAATAATAATAATAATAATAATACATTTAATTTAGTGCTTTTCATGGACTCAAAGTCGCCCTGTAAAGGGCAGGGTACAAAACAAAACGAAGCACAAACTATTGGAAGGATTGTTTATTTATTGAAATTTGGTACATTCATGTCCCCCCTTAGGATGACTTGTAGTAACTAGGGTTGTAAGAAAAAAATCTATACACTTGAGTATCGCAATATTTTATTTAGCAATACTATATTGATTTTCAAAAACACAATATCGGTTTTTTTTTTTTTTTTTTTTTTTTTTTTACGTGCAAAAATATTTATGTAAGACAGTGGTTCACGTTTATGTTGTGTTTAAACCCCCTACCGCTAGATGGCTATGCTGAGACGCACCACTAGTGTCCTTGCCTAACAGTGCCTAGCAGTGGCTGACTTTTTGCTAGAAGCTAACAATGTAGCTATGGCTGAACTTTGGCCTACTTTAGCATATACAAATTTGCTCACTAAGAACCTGCGAACCACAATCCCAAACTGGCAGTTTGATTTTCTGTGTACTGAATTGTTTACCTAAAGTAAACTTCTCTGACTTTTATGCACATCATGTCTTTTTTTTAATATTAGTTTTTCTAAAATTATACTTAAAAAAATCCCAATATATCGCCTTACTCACAGTATTGAAATATATTGCAGTATATTGAATCGTGACCCATGTATCGTGATACGTATCGTATCACCAGATTCTTGCCAATACACAGCCCTAGTAGTAACTGTGGCGATCCCTTAACCTTACCTTTAGCACCATCATCAAGTCAAAACTACAATGCGTTCAATACTTTGGTTTATGTACAAATACCTGCAAGACTAATTACATTCCTATTATTACTTAGCTACATTTTGTGTTTAGTGCTAATTAGCCAATCTTAGCATGCAGGCACGCTAAATTAATATGGTAAACACTGTATCTGCTGAAGCATGTTGGCGTTGTCATTGTGAGCAAGTTAGTACGCTAATGTTAGCATTTTGTTCAAAGCACAGTTGTTCCTAAATACAACCTCAAGGAGCTGCTAGCACGTTTGTAGACTCTGTCGCTATAAAGTTCACTAAATGCAAAAAAGAGGTATACAGTACATACTCTAATCTTTGATTGATAGTCACATTCGGTCATCAGTGCTTTCAAGTAATTGTTTTAAAGCTAGAGCTCACTCATTGCAGTATCTTGTACTCTGTCACTCAATCATTTGTTGTGTGTGAGTGAAGCTGCAGAGAAGACGGAGCATTTGAGATTGTAAACAACAGTGAATATAACGCTTAAACAGCGGAAGTCTGCCTGGGCGTCTGTATGTCTGCTGACCTTTTCATTCATTTCCACTCCCTCGCAGAAAAAGAAGTGGCAGTCTATTTGTTTACTCGCATAACAAATTCATCTTGTGTTCATTATAAAAGAATGTCATGGCTTTGTCACGCATCGTCTTGATCACTTTGTTCACATACGTTCAAGATCCTCGCCCACATACTGTATCTTGAGATATTTTCATTGAGTTACTGCTGGGGATGTGAAATGCTCTATTGTTGTCAATGAAGCTGATTCCAGCTTTACAATTGTTACGCCTTCTTTGTGCAAACAAAAGCACAACCTCTGTTTAAGACGAGGCGGCAGGAGTACACTTTATTCCAAAATCCTCTCGGGGACAAACACATTTCTCTGCTGTGCCTAATTATTCCGTTGGGTTTCAGGGGTGGCTGGACAATGTTTTAAGAAGCAAATTCTCCAGGGATTAATTTCTCTCATGGTTTGCCTAATTAAGGTATTAACAAAATGTAATCAACTCTTGCCAGAGGATGCTTCCAAGCAGTGCATTACTTATAGCTCCAGCCACCACATCAAATATATATTTAATCGAAGTATAATGTAGTGGCTACACAATATAAACACAGGGCTATAAAGCCCAGGGATCAATATAAGCTGTTTCTTTGTTTACTCTCTTGTTTGTGGTTTGATTGCCTTCTGGTCATTCCAGAAAGCAGAAAAGCAGAAAGAGCAGAGAGGTGAAGAGAGTGAGAAAGCGATGTCTTCATCGTCATCTCAACCACCATCATCATCATCAAACAGTTTTGTCCTTTTTGAAGAGTGTGTGTGTGTGAAGAGATCTGGTAAGCTCAAGCTTTGGGTTTATGAGGCTACAGTCCTTTTGATGTCAAGCCCACTGGAGAGTCAGTCTGGCTTCAACTATCCTTCAATGCCAAAGTCAGTCTCAAGCACACACAGCCAACGTTAGTCTGAGTGTAACTCCTATGTGCTGCTTTGAACAGGATGAGCACTTCAGCTGGCCCCACAGCACAGCAATTATGCCATCAATGAAGTGTGAAAACATCCGATGATTTGCATTAGATGAGTTGCATCTTTAAACGTCTTTTCCCGACAGTGATCATTAAAGTTACGTCTCATGTTTTCTCATTTTGTCTTAAATCAAAACGTAATTCCCAATATAACTTTACTGTACAGTGCTGTATGCTTGTACTGTTACGTACGGCACAGCGTGGTTGGTTAAAAGTATTCTCGTGTGTGGAAGTTGTGAGTACAATTGCACAAAAAAAGGCTTATGATATGGGGAGTTAATTCATTTTGATGCCCAAAAACACTGCTTTGTACAATGCAAGGTTTTATGTCCGAGTATTGTTTTTCATTCTTTTCTGAATTATTATCTAAACTGTCTTTTGGGGTCTTAGAAATAGACATTTCTCTCACAGCCAGTTGCTGAATAACTTTTAACTCTACCAGGCTTGACTAATGGTCTTCTTTCTGCTCTAACGAAGCTGTGAATAAACTGCAGACCATACATAATCCAGCATTACAAGTGCTGACTATGGCCAGAAGAAGAAAATACATTAGACCTGTTTTAAAGTCCCTTTATTTGTTATTTTTATAATATACTTTAAGATACTACTTAGTTTTTTAAATCACTCAGGGGACCAGCACCTGACTACAAAACACTTGTGTTTACAGGATAAGTCTTGTCTAGATCTCTCCATTCTTTGGCCTTTTAGCTGTTCCCTGGGCCAGGACTAATACCTGGATTAAAGCAGGCTTTAGTGCCATGGTCATCACCCTTAGAACAGCCAGCCAGAGGACCTGAGGGCATCGGAACCTGCTGACATCTTCAAATACAATTTCAAGGTATACTTTGTCAGCATAGCATTTACATAATGGCATTTATCAAATTTGGCCAGCATTAAGTATTTTTAAAATTGGACTTCATGATTTCACTTTTTACTCTTTATTATACGTTTTCCAATTGCTTACTTTAGATCAGGTAAATCTGGCCTTTATTTGTTGAGATACCTCACATTACCATGGACCAGGACAAGAGTACATTTGGACCTGATGAGGAATCATCTTTGACCTCCTTGCTGCGCTCTCAGAAACCGAAATCCTCGACCGAAATGATGTGTTGCATGTCAGAAATAGAAGTGTGCCGTGTGGTATGCTCAGGCGGATTACCATTAGCTAAAGAAGGGGGCAGGTTTCACTGTCTCACGGAATAGAAAATCTTTGTTTATCATGTCATCTAGGTGAGATTGAAGATGCAGTTTCATGTATTACTGCTCATTATATGGGGATTTTTTGGGCTGCACTTTTTAATAACAATGTCCTTCATTTCTGATGAGTTCCTCCGGTTGTGTTTTAGAAAGGGAACTTTTTTTATGGTAGATTTCATTTGTAGGACAGAAGACAGTTCTTTACTAGTATGGTAATGTAGTGTCCAAGACGTAATGTTGCTGTCTGACAAATGTTTTAGCAGTGCAGTTCTACTTTTGGTTTCTCATAAGTCCATATGGGCTGGACACTTGTACTTATGTGTGGAGGAAACAATCAATTAATATCACAGTGGAAGATATACGGAGACAACACATATTTCATAAAATGTGTTTATAAAATGAGTTTTTTTTTTGCTCATAAGAGCATGTGATTTTTAAATGACAAATGACATGGTTTCAAATAGGTTATCTTGATCTAGTCATGTTTCACAGCGGGTGAGGCGTTCTACAGTCTATAAAAAAAAAACTTTTGAAACTAAGATGATGGATGACATTCACCATGCAACTTTTAAATGAGTGAGGTGGCGATGATTCCTCGTCTTACACATGATTTCCATGTGACTGCCCTATTATGTTGCTTCTAAACCAGTTCAGCACCACAGACAGCTCCTTGAGTCCTGAGGGGCTGCAACGACGCACTACTTTTTCCCTCTTCAGTGGCCTTCATTACAACATCGCCTCTCACGTTATAAATAGTATACTGCTGGCTTATGGTGAAAATACACTGCATAAAAAAATCTTTTTTTTTGTTAAACCAACAAAAAATAATGCAAGCAGCTCTGCTTAAATTATACAACTCTGCTGAACAAAGCGTTAATCTCCCTGCACGCGGCTTGGCGTCTCGTGGGGGATCATTATTCTTTATATGCAACAAAGCGGTGGGTCGCTCACGCTGCCTATGTATGTATAGCAGCATCACTTTACAAGCTCTTTTAAATGGCTGTAGGCATCACTCTGCAACTGCGCTTTTTACAAGGATCATAATCATCTTTATGTTAACTGCCATGCAAAGACTACAATACCTTCAAGGCAAGCGGGGCATTGCTGTTTGTTTCTGGTCAAATCCTCAATCAGGCCTGCCAACTAAATCCTTGGCAATTTGAGCATTAGGCTAATCTAATTTGATAGTCTATAAGCTAGCCCATTGCAAGTAAATCTCAGGTCATAGCTACACTGCCAAACAAGGTAATTCCTATCCCTAAGGTTGTTAATTACAGCGCTCAGACAAAAGCAAAACGGGATTATGGGCCGTACAGTTGGGCTGAGATGCCAAATCACGTCTTTCTAAACAAACCCTCTCCCTCCTCCTTCCTCTCTCATAAATTACAGCAAGGGGGATACGGACTAATAGCTGTGTGGGTGTTGTGTCCCGCATCAGATCATTTATCACTGCTGAACAAACGATGACACACCAGCGGGTCATCAGTCAGATAGACCGCGTGTACATGTAGTTATATGACGCGGTTATGAATTAAGTTTTGGTGTTTGATGGCGTTAAGATGCAGGAACTTCTGGTGTTATGTCAACCCTGGGGACCACAAGCACCCCCCCCCCCCCCCCCCCCCCCTCCCCGCCTCTCATCCCTCTACTGCTTTTGAATAGAGAGCCTGCGGAGCACTCTTTTGTTCAGTAGCGCTCAGCTGCTGGAGAGGTGAGCACCACTCTGGCGCTCATCCACTCGTCGCGGCTGTTGCCTCGGCTCGTCTCCGGAAGAAGCGCGGTCACTTCTCGAGAGACAGTCACTCCACTTGCATGCAAAAGCGAAACAGTGCCTCCCGGTATCTGCTTCCCCGCGCTACACTCACAACTGCTTCGTTTTCACCCGCACTTGCAGGGCTTCTTCTTTTTTTTTCTTCTTTTTTTTTACGCGTCGTTGGATGGTTGAGCTCCTCTTGTCTGTGGCGCTGTAGCACCTGCACCGTACAGACCGACGCTCCTGTAAGGCTACTGCATCGCTCTACATTCCTGCGGACTGGACCTTACTTCATCCGAAAGGTGAAAGCTTAAAGTTGTTTAAGCTGCTTTTTTACATTTGTTTTTTGGCGAGATGAAAAGGGCGTTTCACAGCTTATGTTCACCGCAGTCTGTGATCATTTGGAGATTGAGCTTGTCAATAATGTCAAAGACAAAGATCTATGATCAGAATTGCAGGTGCACTATAAAGACAGGATTGTGTAGCTTTTGTAAGAGTATGGTTCATTCACTCCAAAAATTACTTTTATATTGTTCTGGTTAATGCTTACATGAGGCTGCTTTTCAGAGAAATTAACCATTTTGCCATGTTGTAAATGTATTATTTATATTTGATAAAAGGCCATTGTTTTCACTTATCTTTTTATCAATTCGTCAGTTTCTTGTAACCAAATTCGTGGTACCACATGACTTATGGAAATAAGGGTTATTGGAAACATAAGACCTACTGTTGTCTCACATATTGTAACTCTTTTGTCATTTATCTGCCCGTTTGCATGATGTCATGACTGTCCAAGTATGGTGCATTTGAGTAATACATATAGCATCCTGGAGTATCATTCCTTCATTTTCCTGTTTTTGAAAGCTGCTTATGTTGAACAACTTCAATTTTCAGCCTAACAGGGTCCCTATTTGATTTGGATCTATGTGACCATCATTCCACCTCTTGTAGTAAAGCCCTATGTCTTCCCGCTGTAAGCCTCCAGGTGAGCCAGATAGGGACGGAGGGAGCTGTCGGCTTGGGAGAAAGTCAGTATAGGCAGCAGCGCAGCCAGGGCTGTCAGTGCCATCAGGGAACCAGAGAGGGGAAACCTGAGACATTATCTTGGATGGCACTTACACTCAAATGGGTGTCTCAATTATTTCTGTTGGAGGAAACTTTGCTATAGGCTACAAACTGATCAGAGTGGAGAAAGTACGAGCACGGCTGCCTTTAGTGGGCGATGAGGGATGTTGGTGAGGGTGGAAAAGAAAACAATGTTCCACTTTGCTTTTTTGTCTGCTTGTCTTCATTTCCCGAGTGTATGGCAGTGTGTCAGATAGAGGGTGGCAGCGAGGGTAGGAGCAGAGTTGCACATGCCCCCCTGGGAAATTAAGCAGAGATTCATCCAAGCAGTTTGTCAAATGGTTATTCGAGTCTCTCTCTCGCTCCATCTCTTTCTCTTTCTTTAACCTCTTATTCTGTGTTTCTCTCAATGTGTGTGTCTGGTATTAGAAGACACATGGGCGCTTCATGTATACACACACAGTCTACCGACAGTATCTACAAGCTGTCTGTGGAAGAGTTGATCCCACACTCATTTTCTATGATATGTTATCCCTCCCAACTGCCGTCCCCAACGTCATACCACACATGTGTGATCCTGTATTTGGACTTAGCGTTGGTAGAGTGATCCTTATTGTGCGGGGCCAAGCCAGAAGCTGCAGAAAGGCTGGCTGATGGGTCTTCTGTTTCCCAGCTGATGCAGAGCAACACCACAGAGATCACAAAACACCCAGCTTCCTTTTCATTTTGTGACTGGCTTTAGATAACATTTTCCCTTGTCACTGGTTGAGGGGGGTGTGTGTGTGTATGTATGTATGTGTGTGTCTGCTGGATTTTTCTTCTCTCTGCCTCTTACACTCTCATGCATATTGTAGAAGATCTCCATGTTCATCTTTCTGTGTCTCTCCCCTCTCGTCTGTCCGTTTCTTTTTCTCGCCTCGCTCCGTTTGGACTCTATCACTCTCGCACTGGATTGCAGGCTGTGCTGTTAACGCCATTGTTCTCAGAAGAGGTTTTCTTGCCAGTTCACTGCCCCCTTTTTCACATCTTCTGTGTGATGAGGCATTACAATGGATGAACAAGATCCCTTTCGGGAGAGGTTCACTGCTTGTTGGTGGCTCTATTCCAACTGTGGTCAAGGCCAAGAGCAGCTCAGAAATGTTATCGCCACACCTCAGGAGGAAGAAGAAGAAAAAAAGAGAGAATTTTACAGAAATATCTGCTCTTAGCACAAGGTTGTGTTACATATTTCAATACTGTTCCTTTGCTGCCTGGCTGCGCTCAGCTTAGTGCAGACATTTGTAGTGAAGTATGTGAATGGGCAAGAATTCAATTTTGCACTTGAGTAGTGTCCAAGCAAGTGAATGGGAAACTGTGAATTTTTACAAATGTGAGACATTAAAATTCCTACAATGAACCTTCTGCTATGCTTAAGACAAACAAAGCCACTCTGGCTCGAGATGAAACAAGGGAGAGCAGCCAAGCAACTGTACAGTATCGGCACGGAGGATCTCTGGGCTTGAGTTAGGCTGTTTGACTGGTGAGGGCCTGCAGCTACAAATCCTATAGTTGGAAGCTTGTGGTGGTATGAGTCAGTTATGCTGCTTTGACTAATTGCTTTAATCCTTGAAAAAAGAAAAAGACATTCATTATTAAGTGTCGTTTTGTGTCTTGCTGAAAGTTTAGTGCCGTCGGCTCAATGTTACAAATGGATGTAGCTTTTTTTTTTTGGCTACATGTAAACCGAAGCATTGAGAACTTTGTAAGTGTACAGTTTATTAAAAAGATAGTTTAGAAATGCAATACCGTTCACGTATACAGGCGGGCGCCATCTTGGGAAAACAGTCGCGACCAGTCGAACGACGAACGCCTTGGGAAACCACGGACCATGGGAGATTTCAAGTGACTGTTCAACTCACGTTGCACGGTGTTCGTCGTTCGACTGGTCGTGACTGTTTTCCCAAGATGGCACCCGCCTGTATACGTGAACGGTACTGTGAAATGTATGGACCCTCATTATGCTACCGTGGAAGTGTGGCGCTATTTTGAGCCTTGTTAGTGGTATAGAAATAGTGATTTCTTTTTACTTTACCCTTGCCCCGACGACTAGCGTTATAAGCTAATTAGCGGTTTGCGATTAAAACTGGTCACATTCAGTTAGCATGAAAACAACTCCCAGAGAACGGTCAAACTTGGTACACACGTGTTATTAACCCCTAGGTTCATTTTGCGCCGGATTTGTCCTTTTAAGCAGTGAAAACGCTCAGAGCAGCCTACACACACATTCAATTCTGTTTGTGTTCTGTTTGGATAAATGATCGGGAGAGTGTGTGCTTAGAACAGTTTGTTAAAGTTCAGGTTTATGTTTGCACATGTATGGGGCAGTGGAGCCTGTTAGTCCATCTTTTAGTTCATCTTTTAGGCTTGGTTCTACTTGGCACGTCCATTCCCCCAGTCACTGGGTTGTTTCATCGGCTTAATGAAGGCTGTACCTTTGCTCACCAGAGGACATAAATCTGCGTGATCGACAGCACGGCGTCCTTCCACTCCTCCAACCTGACACCGCCGAGCAGATGGAGCAGAGCCTAAGTGGGCCGATGTTAGCTTTGCCTTGGCTAATAATATAATAGTCTGGCATTAGCCATATTGAACTAGCCGCTGCATATAAAGCCAAGCAAATGAGCAGCGCAGCTGGGCCATCATGGCCAGTGGCAGGGCAGACAAAGCCCAGGAGGCACAGAGGCAGAAAAAAAAGCTAGTTTACCACAATCCCTCCAGACACACCTCGTGAATATTCATCAAAGACCCCCCTAACCCCCTCTCCTTTTCAAACCCAGCTCTGCACCCTTCTCCCACCAAATGTATTATTCAATGGAAGCATTTTCCCTATTAAATACTATAAATAAATAACGACATATGGTAACAGTTTTTGTCTGCTGAATTAATGACGGGCACAGTCGAGTATCTTCCAGTGATTGGAGGAGGGGGTGTGGAGGATGGATTTCCTTTCAGCTACCTTTCCTCTGCTGGCCTTTTCCTTTGTCTCACCGGTTGGGTGCGATGCTTCCTTTGTTAAAGTCAGGTGGCATGGTGTCAGTAGAGCTGAATTGGATGGCGTCTCGATCAGTCACCTCCTAAAGCACCCCGAAGAAAAAGCAAACATTACCCAGCTGTTTGTTTAAACGTTATGCCAGTGTTTTTCCTGTCAGAAAAACAAAAAGCTCCCTGTGGGCTCCTTACGTATGTGGTTTCAGCACCGGAAAGCTCCCGAAGCATTGCCTGTGTAGTCTACCTAACTCGACAGGGCATATCTTCACACACAATGAAGCACTAAAAGATGCATCACTCATGGATATCAAGTATCTAATGTTAGCATCATTGTCATACAGGCTATAGCTGTCAGACTCTGATGAGCTGGTAAACAGGGAGTGCTTGAGAAGCCTACAGATGGCCAATCTTTTCCACTCTCGTGTGCCACCGTTCCCAAAGGAGAGGCACATTTTGTTGTGTGTGTGCAAGTGTTCAATTTTAATTTGTAGGGGTACAGAGTAACAGAGGAAAATGGGAACTAAAGCTAAAGGAATGCATGACATAAGTGGGTAGAAGAAGTGAAACGTAAGCCATTGTTACTGAGAGTGATTTCTGTCTGTCGTCCTCTACCTCACCCTGCCTGCCTGGATTCAACACAGCAGGACTATTTATGAAGCCGAGGCACCAGTGTGATACTTATAAAGCTCTCCTCGCTAATCAGATATCTAGCTCTGGGGTTGCAGAAACCAATCACGTGAATTTATGGGAGAGATCATCAAAGTTGTATAATTAATTTCATTTAGATCCCTTGCACCCAGGTCGACTGATCCCTGCACGCTGACTTCCTATTGTGTGTGATGATTTTGTTTGTGTGTGCAGGTTTTTGCACGTGCATAAGTACAGTGTTTGACTTTTGTTGTTATTGATATTGGTTAATCATTTTTAGCCACACAAAGTAAGACACAATGCGACTTTCCCTCCTTTGTGTTATTCTAACAAATACTGAATGGTGACGGGTGAAAGAGTATTATGCCTAGAATGCCTCAGTGCATAATTTCTGTAAAATATTGTGGTTTCAAAAGGTTTGTTGTTGGTGTATTTTGTCGTTTAGGAGAAGAAGAAAAAGTCAGTTCTGCTTTTTATTCCATATTCCAACCAGAAAAAACAGGTTTCTCTAATCCTCCCGTCTGTCTCCCTGTAGGCACAGAACTGTGAATCATATTTTTCTTAAAGGTTTTTATTGTTGTGGTAATACTGCCTTTTAATGTTTTCACAGCACTCATTTTATTTTTTTTGATCGTACTGCTACATACATTCTAATAAAGCCAGAGGCTGACAGACACACCCAGTCGTTGTCGTTTTAACTGAAAACTGAAAATGATGCTGGAGGAAAAGTAAAGTAAAGGGATCACTAAAGACATTAGGATTCATCCTCTGGTTGAAATGGCAATCCATTTAATAGCTGTTGAGTTACATGAATATCAGTCTGGACCAAAGTGGTGGACCGACGGCCAGTTTGACAGAGCCATCCCAAGAGCCATGCGGCTAACATAGAAACATTAAAACAACAAAGATTAAAGCGCTTTGGTGAAAAAGCCGTCAATAGAGATTCAGACAGATGAGAGACTGAAGGAGATACAGACATAGATGGTCCAAAAAAAAGCAACGACAGCTGGCCGACCTGCAGCCCTCACCAGGTGGATTGTTTTGTGTCCAAACTCAGCCTTTTTGTGACACTTGGAGTGGTCCTTGCCGGTTTAGCCACCTGACAGATATCAGCATAGATTCTCCTTCAGAGGTTTGTCCCTGTGTGTGTGTGTGTGTGTGTGTGTGTGTGTGTGTGTGTGTGTGTGTGTGTGTGTGTGTGTGTGTGTGTGTGTGTGTGTGTGTGTGTGTGTGTGTGTGTGTGTGTGTGTGTGTGTGTGTGTGTATACATAAGCTTGTGTGTATGTGGATGGGTCAGCGGGATCCAGAGATGTGCTAAGCTGAACAGAAAGAGCTATGAAGCTTAGAAAGAGAATGAAAATCTATCTATCTATCTGTCTATCTATCTATCTATCTATCTATCTATCTATCTATCTATCTATCTATCTATCTATCTATCTATGTATCTATCTATCTATCTATCTATCTATCTATCTATGTATCTATCGATCTAAACTAAGATTTAGTTTACGTTATGTCTAGTCCTCTGTCTCTCTATAATAAACAGCAGTGAAATAATTATTCCCAACCAGACTGAATGTGTGTGTGTGTGTGTGTGGGGGGGGGGGGGGGTCTGTTAACTTAGTTTGTTAACAGACCAACAATTTTTGAGGAGGAAGACCATTTCATTTGCCAGTGTTTGCAAGATTGCATTTTAAAAGTAATTTTCATTCAAGTCCTCCGCTGTGTTTTGTCAACACAGAGCAAGCAAAGAAATAAAAACACAATTGTTTGCTTCCCAAATAAGGAGAAATCCAAGTCAGTCACCCAGTCAGCCAATGGACCGACTGAATAAAGAGGTCGCTTTTTGTGGTCGCACATTTTAATGCACCGGGCTTTTTAACAATTAGCATTTTGTGGCTTTGTGCAGAAGCTCCGCAGACAAATCCCCCTTGGTGGGTAGAGTATCTGCTCTGCTCTGCTGAATTCAAAATGAACTGTTGGGGTGGTTCTAAGTTCTGTTTTGTAATTAAGTGTCACGCCGCAAAATGAATACAAAAGAAAACATGTTGTGGAAGAGGCAGAAAATGAAGAGACGCTGCTGCAGTCACTCAATCATGACTCAGTCAGAGGCCTGTACTACGAATCAAGATCAACATGCCCTGGATTTATTTCAGTTACCCGGCTTCACCTAACCTAACAACCGCGGTCCCGCATAAGCTGTGTCACGACGCTGGTTAACGACTAGTTCAGTCAACCCAGGGTTTCCCAATCCAGCTGCGCGCACGTTCACATAAAAGAGGAGGTGTTTGCTGAGCACGACCAATCGCAAACATCTACCAGAGCCACATATTTTACATAAGAAGAGCAAACTATAATTCTACATAAATATATGAAGAACACAGACACGGTTTAACAGGCAAAACGCAATACAGTCGCTACAGTTGCTTCCTAAAACAGGAAGGAAAGCTGGCAAAAAATAGCCGACGCTGTAAATGCGTAAATTGCAACGCTTATTAATATCACCTCCCCATCAGTCAGGCACAAGATCTGACCATAATTACACTGCTTTCCATAAACTGTCGTTGCTTTAGCCTATTATTTCAGTTGCAACCCTGGCAGTGGAAGCGATCGTGAGAGAAAATAAAAAAATATATAAAAACATAATTCAGACCGATGTAATCGGTCAGCCTATATGTAATTCTCTCCCATTAAAATCTATATATTTCATAAAAATACCCATCAGGGAATGTTAACGGGGTTGTCGGTCTCTAAATGTTTTAACTTTTATGAGTGCACCTCTCTCTCCGCGTACCGAGCTCCGCCTGATCTTCTAAGAACATTTATCAAATCGAGTATTGATTGGTCAGTAGGCGGTGCTTTTACACCGGTTGATCTCTAATCTCCAACATAACCTGCTCCCGACCAGGTTAGGTGTTCAGCATAAGTTACCACGGCGATTTAACCCGGTAACAAGTGATCCACCGCCGTGATACAGAAAACCCTGGGTTGAACCTGAAGTTACCTCGTTAACGCCAAATCTTGCTTCGTAGTACAGGCCTCAGGAATGATATAAATCAACTCTCTGTGTTGTGTGTGTGTGTGTGTGTGTGTGTGTGTGTGTGTGTGAGACTGTGTGTTTGTGTGTGGGCCTTTCTTGAGTCTGCGTGTGAATTTGCAGTACACATATCTGCTTCCTCTCACCTCCCTCACGCATTAAATAACGTTAAACCACGATAACCTACCTCCCCTTGTGTCCTTTCTCTGCACGCTTTTCTTTGTGCTTTTCCCCTCCGCTGCAATTAATGAGTCTGTCTGTCTGTCTGTCTGTCTGTCTGTCTGTCCTGATAATTACCCTTGGTGAGTAGTGCTGGAACCCTCCGGTTTGATCCCAGATGTCTTTGATAAATTTGGCAACTGTTGCTTGGTCACCTCTAGTGACTTTGGGTGCCTGAGACTTGGCCCGCGTGTGTGTGTGTGTGTGTGTGTATGTATGTGTGTGTGTGTGTGTGTGTGTGTGTGTGTGTGTGTGAGATAGAGAGGCTTGTCTGAGAACATTGCTATCCCCAAGTGTCCAGCTCTGTGCTCAGATTGATTGGGGACTGCTGTCTGTGATGTGTGTGTGTGTCTGTAATCATTCTTAACACTGGACTATTGGCTTAGCTGTTGATCACTGACCACTGTCTGTCATTGTGTCGGAAGGGGGGCGGGGGGGTTACTGTAGCTGCACCATGTGAGTGCGTTCATTCATAGATAATCATTGTTTTACTCTGTGTTTACTTCCTCAGTCCAGTCGTTATATTAGCGTCCCACCGGCTTAGTGGAGAGCCATAGAGGAAAAAAAAGAGCGGCATGTTCTGTTTTTTTTGAAGGCGTAATTGTAGTAAAATTCCTCGCTTCTGCTCATTGCCTGTCTTTGCTTACAGTAAATGTAGGCGCTCTCATAATGCTCAACTGCCCACTTGCTCGCTGATTTTGTCATGCAGACATGCAAACCCTCCTCCAAAGTCCAAACACTCCCACACACTGAAAAACACAAGGGTTATCTAAGCTTGCTGAGCCGCAGACACCTCAGGCGTTTGAGGCCGAGCCCTAATTGCACCTCATCTTAGCGTGACCTTCATTGTTTTGACAGATGGGGGATCAGAAGGAGACATTCCAAAGCTTTGGTTAGCACCTCTCCTCTCGCTGTCAAACTGCCAGGCTCAACAGTGGAGGAGGCTCGCGCCTGCAGCCATTAGCTGCCTCCCAGAGCTTTTCCAAAAGAGTCAAAGCTGTCTAAAGCTGTGGAGTGAAAGTTTTAGCACTCACCTGTGGAGTGTGTGTGTGTGTGTGCGCGCGTGTGTGTGTGTGTGTGTGTGTGTTTTGTTTATGTCTTGGCTGTGGTAACGCAAGAACCAGCACCCAAGAATTCCAAAGCGGTCCAAATAGCGAGTCAGCCCCACAGCACGTGATGTGGTTTACCACTGAGCCATTAGCAGTCAAGCTGTGTGTGCTTCAGGTGTTCTCAGAGGGAATGGAGAAAGAAATTCTCCCCGCCGCAAAGCACACTGTTTTTAAAAGCTCCCTTGTGATTTATTAGGAAAACATTTCTTCAGATGGCCCACCTTCACTCCGCTGCCGTATAGTTAGAACCTATAGATACAGAGTTTAGCACACACTCATGCACTCACTGCTGAGGTGGAAGGAGAGCAATTTGGAGTGGATTTAAAGTGGCCAGTGGAGATTCACAGTGGCTCATTGCTAAAGATTCTCTTCCCTGAATTGTGTGAACATGTTTGTGTGTAGTGCTGCAAACATCATTTAATCTCAACCTGAGGAAATCACTCGCTCATTCTTTCTTCCCTCGCCTGTCTCCTCCTTCCCCCTCGCTTGCATCTCCGTGAATGCAACGCATCAAGGTCACAATTGAACGTTCAAGAGGCCAATCCCGCAATCACGCTCCTTGATTGCGCTGTTTACTCTTAATCAGGATCTCAGACAGGACAACGCCGTCTTCAACAACCCATCACCTCACACCGCAGCAATCACAGCGTTTGTCATTTCTTATGTATCACTACAAACAGCCTTAATTGGCTGCTGTTTCTTTCCCCCTCGACCACACTGCTTCTGCTGCTGCTCATGAAGAAGCTGCTCAGGATTAATGGCACTTTTTAAAATGCAGACTGAAATTAGCATTGTAAATGAATTCTCAAGATTGCGATGTGACTCTTAAGTGTCATTTATAGATGGCGGCTTTTAAATGGAGGCGCTCTAGTTCAGTGTTGTGTGTCCCCCTGGTTTTATGTCTGGGATGAGCTTTGTTTAAACTTCCCACCTGCGTACCATTCAGCAGCGGTCTATGTCCAAAGGGCTATTACCTTTTCCTTAAGCCAAGAGCTCAGGGTGCTCATCTTGTCACAGCCGCAGATCTGACTGCCAGCTCCCCAGGCCCCCTGTGGCATCTGTTCTTTGCATTTGCCGCCAGATAAATGAGGTGTTTGCTTTTCTTTGGCAGAGCGGTACCTTTCAGAAGGTCAGCGAGGGTGGCTTCGCTGGGGAAAGTGAGCTCTGTTGATGTGGCTCAAAACTCAGCTCTTTAAAGGACCAGTAGCTCTGAATGTGTTAGCCCATTAACCACAAATCATGTATGCTTTAGCTTACTGACCACCATTTCCCTTTAAGTATGTAGATGGATTTCCCACCTTCCCCTCAGCACTCGGTCTCAATGCTTTACAGGATGAAACTTAGAGATCAGACATTTAGTCTAATTATCCTCTTTTTGTAAAAAGGTAATGGAGTTTTTAAACCTTTGTGCATGAATGGCCCTTACAGTACAACCTCCATCTTTGGATAATTTGTCTTCCAGACTCAATTTTCTTAAAACACAGTTTCCTAATTTTTAATAGTTTTTTTAGCTGCCACTTCTCAAAAATGTTGCTTTGACAGCTTGCTTTTTGCAAATTACTGAGCAGAGTTTTCAAGAGTCAAGAGTTTCTGAGACAGAAATTCATTCTGAGCTGACATAAATTAAAAAGCGGTTGAAAATAACTTTAAAAACATATGGTATGCTTTGGGAAACTGATTATCCGCACCCTAAAGTATCCCAATTTTTAGCAGCATGGCTCTTTGGATGGCTAGGTCCGTCTGTTGGTTGGTCAGTCTGTCCACCATTTTGGTCCAGACTGGAATGTTTCAACAACAATTGGATGAGTTGCTATAAAATGTCTTGACTTTACTTTTAGCGTCTCAAAGTGTTCAGTCGTCCATTTATTTAATGGATTTTGAATACGAAATCTTGTACATGCTTGGTTCCAAAACAATTAGTCCCCATTACTTTGGTGGCGCTAGACTTTCACTCTAGCGCCACTATGAGGTTGAGATTTTTAGTTTTGAGTGAAATGTCTCAGCAACTATTGGATGGACATGAGGAAAAACAGGGTTGAAAGCTTTGTGGCACAGTGTGAAAAACAGTAATAATGAGGTGGAATACACTGTGTGTTTACTGTAAGGAAGTTTAGAGGAATATATCAAAGTGGGTGCACAGTGGGATATATTGTGTTATCCACTGTATGATTTAAACCATGGGCCATAAGGTTTAGAACAAATGTCAATGGAATATCAATGCACATTTGTGACAGACTTTACGAGTCTGTCATTTCTTTTTTTATCAGTATTTTTGGCCAATTTACCCTTACACAGCAGATAACTGACAGGGGATGACATGCAACAAAGCTCTCCACCAGGGTGCCCAATCAGTCTGCAATTTCAACTGCATTGTCACACAGACTTTTGAAAGGAAAAAAAATCAAATACTAAGGGCACCAACCCGATTATCGGCCGTCAGACAGTCTGGCGAGGTCGGTGACTCGAGTCTGTTCGGTGTGTTCCGTGCCGTCGTCCGTCCGAGGAGCTGTCAGCCTTCATTTTGGCCGACCCGACATGTTCAGTCGGAGACAGGGCAGTCGGGACTCACCCGGAAATGGCGAGCGGATGAGCCTCTCAAAATCTGACGAAAATCTTTTAAACTGACCTTTGTCGATCTGAAATGAAGACAGATTCAGAAACTGCATGGCCTATTTCTCCCTTAAAATGTTTTCAGAAACACGTTTCGGTGAACTATTTTAGTACAATATGAGATCGTATTCTGAAAAAGCCGCCATGACAGTCTGGCTGTGAATTTCCGAAGAAAAAAGACCCACGTGACGCGTTCGTCCTATCAGCTGCCGGTTTTCATTTTCTGGGAAACAGTACAGAGCAGCGCCGCCTGCTGCTATGGAGACGTATTACGTTTCGCTCACGCGCAGAGCGTACGCTCAAGTCGGCGTCGCCCCAGTGTGTTTTGAGGCATTTTTTTGGACCTCGGGGACCCGACTGCTCAGTCCGACTGCCTTTTCTGCCGACGGTCGGCTGTCTGGTTGGTGTGTAACAGCTTTAAAACATTTGGGGTTGGGAGAAATCTGCTCTGCTAATGGGTCCGCCTGTTTAAAGCTTGCGTCTACCTACAGAGAATCTTTTTTACAGGAATGCAAGCGATCTCTTTGTTGTGCCAACATCGTCAGTCTGTCCTCAGTCAACAGATGTTTTTATATTCTTTAACTCTGTGCTACAGCAACCCCTCCACTCATCCATTTATCCACAGCTCCGTTTCCCTCCCTCTTCCGTTTCTTTCAATTAAACCTTGCGGCTGATCATTTACTTAACAAAGCTCCCTCCGGCCCCCCGTCACTGCGCTCAGCCTCTGCGTGGAAGTGCATTTTGAAGTAGCGCCAGGTGTTTGTTTTTTCCTCTCTCAGTAAACATTGTTTGATGACTTAAATTAGCTTTGATGACTTAAATTAGCTTTGCTGACGCTTCCTCTTTCAGAGAGGAGGCACCCTAATGGGAAGAACAATGCAACTGGAGGGGCCTGGTAAAGAAAACAGCAATGGCACACTGCTTGAACATCAAGTCTTTGGCTTCATTGATGGAGTTCATGGTCAGACTCTCATCTCTGATGAGCTTGTAGCGAAGAAAATAATGAATTCTTAAGACTGTTCACGCCTCTGTGCTTTGTGGCGTCGCTCACTCTGTGGCCTCACTGGAGGCTTTTCCTCAGCTAACATTTACATCACCTTTGGTCTAAATGCTTGTATTTGGGAGAATTACTAGAATTGTTGGGTCTTTGTAAATTATAGAGTGTGGTCTAGGCATACTCTATCTGTAAAGTGTCTTGAGATAACTCAGTAACAGTTTACTTGAAGGTATCTACATAAGAGTGACATGACACTGTCATGAACACATGAACCCTAACTCTAACCCTAACCCTAACTTGTCATGACAAAAACTGAATGACACTTACTAAAAGAAGCGTTATGTCATGAACGTTTATGACATGTTCATGACAGTGTCATGTCACTCTTATGTTTATACCTTCAAGTAAAGTGTAACCGATAGCTCTTATGATTTGATACTATGAATAAAATTGAATTGATCTAGCCTTGGTTTGCAGCTAGCTTCTTTTGTGTATTATATTAGAGCAGCCCGGGCTTTCATGTTTGGTTGTCATTAATTATGCCTATGTAAAAAATGAGCATGTAAGGAGCTCGTAGCGTTAACATGGGAAGCCTTTGCTTCTTAGCTTTTGACTTAGTGCTTCTTGTTTCTTTGTTTGAGTCTCTTTCACACGGTGGGGGAGTCTGCAACATAACATTAACAAGATATGACAAACAAAAGCTTTTATTTCTTACAAATATCACATATAACACAGTAGAATGGGAGAGCACCAAGAGAATATCCATAACCCCCAATCCCATCTGTCTCTCCTCCCTTCCTTTTCCCGAATCTCAAATCTACTGATACCATATCACGTGTCATGCCAGCCACCTGTATCATTTTGTGCCGACACACTGCACCACAACACTTTGCACCACTGTTCACACCCTTTTTCCACCGTGTATGCCTCAGAAAAAGTAGTATTTCCCTTTGCCCCACGGCACATGCAGCTACTGTACCTTCACTTCTCTTGTCAGGTGATAGCAGGTATAATTTTGTTGTCTTGTAGCTGTTCCAGTGGATGATGAAAAACTATTCTTAGGTAGAAAATGTCCAGCCCATATTTGGACCATTTTATTTTTTAATATTATAAAGATACATTGAAAGTTGTAGTCAGGGAGTTCAGCGCAGCACGCTAAATTCTCATAATGTGCTTCATGTTATGTGTCTTAAAGGAATATTTTGACTTTTTTGGGAAATACACTTATTTGTTGTTATGCTCAGACAAATGAGCGTATGAAGCTACAGGCAGCAGCCGGTTAGCTTAGCTTAGCATAAAGCCTGAAAACAGGGGGAAACAGCTAGCCTGACTGTCCAAAGGTGAAAGAATTTATGATGTGGCTGTAGCTTCATACCGTAAATTGGATGTATAATATGGAGGACATTTTAAGTTTGCATTAACTGGGAAGCAGGTGAACTCTGATACAAGGTCCAAATAGGTCCCATTGAGGTAAATAAATAGACTGTACGATATATAATATACGGACAGATATGCGAGTGGTATCAATCTTTTTATCTAACTCTCGGCAAGAAAGCAAATAAGTGCATTTGCCAAAATGTTGAATTGTCCTTTTAATATATTGCACAGAACCTGGTGATAAAGCACTTCCTTTTCTCTACTTCTACATGTGTCTCTCAACATTGTGACACTTTGATATTGTGCCACAATGCTCCCTCTTTCTCTTTCTGTTAACTATTACGCTGTTATGATATGTTGTGAGCTGATTATGACACTTTCTCTTCATCGTTATTGTGCGTGAAGAGTCTGCAGACGGTACTGAGATTGAACTGCTATCAGGAACACATTACCCACACCACAGGCTGGAAAATATGGCCCCTTTCTTTGTGATGTTCTCTTTTTTGTCATTCAGTGCATCCTTCACTCCTTTTGGCTTTGCCTCTTCCTTTGAGTTCCTATTTTCCTCCAGCCAATTCACCTGCCATCATTCACCAAACAGCGAGTCAGTACAGTCAGGGCAGAGGAAAAGGGAAGAAAACACGAGAGAGGAGAGAAAACATTTTTAGAAATTTCCAGAAATGCAAATTCAAAGGCAGCTGAATTTGCTGCTTGGTCTCAAAGATATTTGACCGGTCATTCAAAGTAGATATTCTATAACCTGAATAACTTAGAATCTTCATAACCATTTTGTTTTAAATCAATTGAACATGTATAAAGCAGCTATTAAAATAAAAAATATGTCCCTGGGCTGCCAGCACTGCATCTTGGGAGATGCAGGGTATGATGGGACGAGAGGCAGCCATGGCTCGAACAGTTTGCTGCACTGACAGGACAGCATCCATCAGGGCTTGATGGGCGACGGCAGGTTACCACGTATGAGCCCAGGGAGAGAGCAAGCTGCATCGATAAACACACATTCGCAAAATATCACCCCGATATTTAACCCATCATTACTTGTGAAATGTGAGCGAAGCAGGTTGTTGTTCCCGGAGATAATAACAGACCATGTCTGTAATTTGCCACAGTTGTTGTAGTAGGACCTTTTATCCGATGCATGACTCCTCCGTCAGAACCGCAGATCACTCCGGTAAAGTCCCTCTACAGTGGTAATGCACGAGTACTGCCTCTGGCTGTGTGTGGTTGTGATGAGATGTGTAATTAGCCGAAGCAGTCTGACAAACTGCTGCAGGTGCATGAGAGATGAAGGGCAGTGAGCCAGGAGAGAGGTCAGGAGGAGAGGAGAGGAGAGCGTTATTGTAGCTTATAAAATTCAAGGTTGATCCAGTTTTGTGAAATCATATTTCATTGTTTTGTTTCTATCTCAATGCCAGAGCTCATATCTAATATCTCTCTCTCTCTCTCTCTCTCTCTCTCTCTCTCTCTCTCTCTCTCTCTCTCTCTCGCTCTCTCTCTCTTTATTTACACTATAGTCTCTGTCCATTTGTGTGATTCAAGGTCATTCTCATCAAGTTTGGATATACAGACCGCTGCAGTATTAAGAATAAATAGCAGGAGGGGGGGAAGGCTACAGTATGAATCAGCCAGTTTGTTTGGACCGCCAAGAGTCCAGGTGGAAGAGGTGGAGGTTAACATCACCGATCAGGGTAATTAATTGCTCCAATTTAGTCATTAGGCGTTATTAAGCGAGAGCTGACACCTGCAGGGTCTCTGGAAAAATCGCAAAGAAAAAGAGAGTGAAAGAGAGAAGGAGAGAGGAGGGAGGGCAGAAAATTGCCCATGTTGTTTTAAACTGTGTACATAAACAATGGATCAAATTTAATTGTGCTCACAAAATAAGTAATGTTACTCTCACTGTAGTAGGTATAGGAGGTGTGTGTGTGTGTGTGTGTGTGTGTGTGTGTGTGTGTGTGTGTGTGTGTGTGTGTGTGTGTGTGTGTGTGTGTGTGTGTGTGTGTGTGTGTGTGTGTGCGCAGCCCTTGAAGAAAATTCTAACTGGCCCCTGGAGTGAGACCTTCACTGGGTCTACTTCTGCGCAGACTCTCATCATTGGAAGATACAGATATACGGATATGGAGGAGAAGCCTTTGTTAAAACAACTGACATTCTTAAGAGATCCTCTTGCTTAGAAGCATAATGTTTGCTAGAAAAACCGGTGATGTCAAACCTAGTTATGATGGACAATACACAAAGGCTGTTCTCACCAGGAAAAACAACAGCATTTGCAGTTAGATCACATGCTTTAAATCACTTTTGTTTACATTTTCCTGACAAGTGATGACTTATGGTCATGTAATTTATGGCTGTCTACTCTAAGACTCAAAGGCACAAGTAACATGATGTGGCTGAAGTACCACAGAACTTCGTGAGGAGGTTGTTGTGGATAGTTAACACGGTTAAAATGCTGCAAGTTAAACGGTGTAATCCCCCGTGCTGTATTTCACTCAGAACAATTCAAACAACGGGACGTGCAACAGTCTGCAGCTAAAGACACAGATCAGCCTAGCTGAACTATTTTTTTAAAGCAATTGACTGGTGAAATAAGTTATTGTTATTACATTTTAAATACATTATTTAAATTTGACCATATGGCCTTAGCAATAAAGAAGGCATTATTTAATGTAGCCAACTGTCTGATTGTGCTCTTATTTATTTTTAAGTAAACAATATATGTATATTTAAAAGTAACGCTTTGGCAACGTTATCGGAAAGAATCCAAATGATACCCAACCCTCCTCGTAAGGTATGAAGAGAAGCAAAAACAAAGCTAGAACGAGGATTGTGAAATAAGGGACATTTGACATACAGATAGAGAAGGAGGGAGAGGAATGGCTAATATAAACAGCCCAATACGTAGGGTGTCATCCAGAGAAATTTGCTGCTCCTTGGCTCTCCATTTATGGCTGTTGTGCACAATTGGGGTTTTCATGAAACAGATGGTCCGCAAGAACTGCCCTGCATCCCTGTCCCATCAGGTTGGCCCGATAAAGAGGAGAATGATGGTGTTAACTTTACACGCTGTCTCTTCTCCTAAATCACCTCCAACTTTCTAAACATCTGTTCACTCCTTTGGTCCTTCTTCTCTTCCTCCTTCCGTTTTCTACCCTCCTTCTTCTATTCCTTCCTTCATAGTGCTCCTGGAGCTCCTTCTCCTGCTCTCGTTGCTCCATAAAGCCTGTGTTTCCTCTTGTGTTCCAGCACTGAGCAATTACTTTACAGGCTGGAGAAGGTTACGTTGGCACGCCAGCACTCTTTCTCTCTGATATTCAAATGAGCGGCTGCGTCCGTGACCTCGTTTGTCATCAGTTCAATGGTGTTTTTGTGAGTGTGTGTGCGTGTGTATGTGGCGTCTAATCTCTTATTTAGAGTATCACACAGGAAAGACATTAACATCGGTCTGGTGAAAAATTTGAACCAGGGCTGATTAATTCCCGGCAAAAAAGGAATTAAAGGGCGCTTCCCCGCCATCGTCTTTATTGCAGGATTTACCTGCAGTGTGATTGAAGGTGGCTGCTCTGTGCTGCCACTGTCATTAATAATCAGCAGCCTTCAGGAGATTCATGCTGCCATGATCAAGTTGGTTCAAAACACTTAGCCATTACACATGGCACCGAGGGCTTGATATATGACAGGCTAATAGCTCTGCACTCCAGCAACAATGCTGTGGAACAACAATAAGGACCATTACGCTTTTATCAAACAAGATTAGGAGAACAAGTTACATTTTAGCATAAATAGCAGCTTGTCAGAAAGCTGAATTAAAAATGAGTGACTGTTATGCACAAGTAACACAGTTAGGTTTCTTTTTTTTATTTGTTTGGTTGAAATTGTTTTAACTTAGGAACTCAGCAGCTGTGCACTTCTCTCTGGGACCTGTGTGTGTTTTATATGGTGTGAAGTGTTATTGGCAAAACACACCGACACTGTTGACTCATCAAGAAAAAACAGCATTTCTGAGTGAATTGGTTTAGCTCTGCAGTGGTTCATTCAGTCCACTCACAGAGTAAAAATTATAATCCCCCTTGTCCACTTATTCTTCTCTTGAGAATGGCGAAATATGATAAATGTGATCAAATTTACAGGCTGCTAACACTGTTCTCCACTGTAAAGCAGTGCTTCCAATAAAGCAGCAGTAGAAACAAACTAACTTTATTACTTTACATTCAGACCGGAGTGCCTTCATTTTTCCCCCTGACTTTACTTCTGAAGGTGAATTCAGTGGAGATGAATAAGCACTTTATGGCTGCCTCTAATTTTCCCTGGTCAAGTGTTATGCTGCGGGTACTAATCTGTTTCATTACATTAACTTGGGTGATAAGGCCACCATTGGGAGATTGTGCCGGAAAGAGGAGTGTGTGGCGCTGCACAGCCTCATGCCCAAAACTCCTAAAATGACAGCCACATAAACATATTCTGAGCAACTGCCTGTTGTTTACATGAGAGACGAAGGCCATGTGATATATCGAAACACATGGAGACTTTGCATGTGTGCACATTGCAGAGGAAGCATACGTGATCCGAGGGCTGTCAATTACTGATAGCAACATGATAGAGCCGAGCTGATCAAAGGCCTGCCTTATGTAGCCTGGCCTTCTTTGTTCCTGTCTCAAGAGATGGGGGGGAGGGGGCGTTCACACTGGAAGAGCTTCTCATCATTGCCTCCACACACACACACACACACACACACACACACACACACACACACAGACCCCTGTCCAGATCAGAAAGCAAACAAATTGAATGCTCATGGGTGCACACAAACTTGCACACACATTCATGAACACATATGTACCGACTCACTCATCCGAACACAAGAATGCCCAGTGATTCATCACGTCACGCGTCCGTCTCACCTGCGCACCCATGCAGGTGCACAAAAAGCTTAAAACTGTGCAAAACCGATATCATCCATTTTCCCGTCGCGCTCCCAGAGAGACCTGCCAGGCCAGAGAGATGATCGCCATCCCTGAGATTGATTCCGAGGATTGTTGCTAATTATGTTATGCCGCCGTTTGAACTGTCTGTTCAAATCCAATTATCAGGCAGCCTGTGTAGCTTACAAGATTGGGGCGGCGACAAGGGGAGGGGAGGATTGGGAAGCGGAAAGAGAGATAGCAAAGAAACACACTGTCTGGCTGTGAGATGTGAGGAATTTAATTGAAGGAAAAACATTATACAACAAGCTTAAAAACACTTGTTTACTTTGAATGTGGGCTATGGTTTATTTGCCTTTCTAGTCACCAGATAACCGTGGAAGCTTAAAGCAATAGTTCGACACTTTGGGAAATACACTTATTCACTTCCTGGCATAGAATTAAAGAGGATGATTGATACCACTTTGATGTCTGTACTTTAAGCCGGTTAGCATAAACACTGAAACGGGAAGAAACAGCTAGCCTGGCTCAAAATCCACCTACCAGCATCTCTAAGGCTCATTCATTAACACGTTATCTCTCATTTGTTTAATCCGTACAAAAAAAACTACAATTCCCTTACTATTCCCTGTTGATTAATAGTCTGGCATATAATCCCCCCGTGAATTGTTGTTTTTACACTTTAGATTAATGAGACAGTGTCAAAGTGTCATGATATAGAGACCGTGTCAAAGTGAGAAGAAGCCTCTGGAGATCTCCATTGTCGATTAAAACATAAAAATTATGACAGGGTGCAATTTGAAAGACTGTAAACTTTGCAGCAGGGAGTAAAGCACATAGCTTGTTTTAAATGGATCCCTCTGGTAGCAGTCTGACTAACTCACAATGACATTGCAAAAACAGCCTAAAACTAACAATCAAGTGCACCACAAATTAAACTACACCCCTCTGTGAAATGTCAATTTGTGTTGGCTGCCTTGTCTTGATTTATGGTTCATTCAGTGTAGGTGGTCTGCTGCATGCTCAGTATCTCTCCCACTTTCTCACACACACACACACACACACACACACACACACACACACACACACACACACACACACACACACACACACACACACACATATATACATGCCTTCAAATTAGTTGTCATGCCTGGACATTACAAGCTGCTGGGCCCCAGAAAGTAGCCCCATATTCTCAGATAGGGCCAGAGCTGGCACCAGATGAATAAGTAAAAAAAAACCTTGGCCCGAGGCAGTTCTCATCAATTCGGCTTCTCCCAAATGAGCGTGCCCGAGAATCGATATACCTAGGCAGTCTCCATCTCAGACCAGGGAATCGGGTTCGGACTGAGACCGGACTACAGCAGCGCTTAGCAGTAAAGCTGGAAATAGCCAGGTTGCACGTTCATGCCCCTGACAACCTCTCTTGCTCTCTATCACTCTTTCCCTTATCTCCCGTTATCTTCTCTCTCACCAAGGTGTGTTAACTCTCCCCGCAGTCGTCCCTCCTCTCTGCATCTCCCATGGCTGCACTCCCACCAGCGTCTCACATCTTCCCCGCCCTCCTTATTTACTCTTTAGCAGCACACTCTCGGTTTTGCCGCTCCTAACAGGATATTGGAAACATCTGCAGACTTTCATGACTCATTAGCCATTATAAGTGTGATTATTTATTAAGCACAGAGCATGCTGCTACTATCAGCGTGCTTGCTTTGTACTCACCCCCCCCCCCCCCCCCCCCCCCCCTTCCCACACACACACACACACAACGGCGCTTCTTTTTTTGGTGATTTCACTATTTGATTTCTTCCTTTTTCATTCTTACACTTCGATTCTCGTTCCCGCACGGTTATCACAGCGCAATGTCTTTCTCTTCCACGCCGTTTTTTTTCTTACACGCTCCGTCTCACCCTGTCAAAATCAAGTGTTCTTTTCTCTGGCCGCTGTGCGCTCCAATTCCAGTTTCTGCTCAATTTATTAATTGTACTTTGACGCTCCTCATCTCGTCTCAGTTTTAAACTCTTTATTTCTCTCCATCAAGTCCAGTTTCTTTCCATGCCATTACCTCGTATCCACAATCTGGTTCTTTTTGTCAAAGCTGATGCATGTAATGACATTTTGAACACGTTAAGAGGCTAAAAGCACGTTTAAAACTTGCCCTGTTTCAGCCTCCTGGGTGCTAACGCTAGCAGGAGGATAACACGCTGTAGGCAGCACTGATTGTTTTAGTTTTTCTCGCTTGTCACATTGTCAGTGTGAGGATGTTAGCACGCTGAGGTTAGCATTTAGCTTTAAGCACTACTGTGCCTAAAGGTACAGCCTCACAGAGCTGCTAGCATGGCTGTAGTCTCAGTCTTGTTGAACCATGACATATGTCATATACAGTATATGACAAATGTTCACATTGGCCACTTTGATGAATTGTGTTAAACTGTTCCACAAAACTCCTCAGATGTGAAAGAAATCTTTAAATCATTAATTTGGACACTATAATTTTGTTACATGATAACCCAATATAACCATATCATCACGATGTGATACCAATTCACACAGACAATGAACATAGAATTGAACATAGACTTTTCACTACACCCTTCTCTGTAATCCTAAAAAAAAAAAAAAAAAAACATGCCTACATGCCTATATGGCTGGAGTGAACTCACACTACACATATGGTACCATCCTGCTGATCTATAGGCTGCCACTGTATTTATTCTGATGGGGGATGTGGTGCGGAGTTGATTGTGCAGGTTTACTGACCGGCTCCTAGGCCTTTGCCCCTGCATGATTCAGTATCCCTGCATCACTGACTTTTAATAACTGAGCAGTGAGAATTTACGGTATGCCATACATCACTGGATCCTGCGGACAGACAAAAGCATAGAGGGAGACACAATAAAGCAAAGTGAGAGAGAGTGGAAATGCAAAGACATACAGGCTGAAGCGGAGCGACAGAAAAAAAGAAATAATGTAGAGAAGAGTGTAAGAGAGAAAAAACTTGGCAGCCTTCCCGGTGAAATATGTCCTGCATACAGACCTCCTGTAATAAACTGATAACATCCTTTCACCACAAATGTGCACATCTGCAGACAGTGAGTGTGTATGTGTGGCAAGGGGCGGTCACAGAAGGCATCATCATGTAATGTCTCCATACTTTATTGGTGCGTCTTGCTCTGTGTGGAAAAATATTGATTAAGAAACAACCACGACAGCGACCGTACCAATATATCTTAGAGTTGTCACGCCCCTTGTAATTGTAACCAGTCCAGCTTTAACACCCATGGGTGAGCTGGATCTGACAATCATTAGCTTTTGTCTACATTTACTGTCTTACAGCACATCATTTTATTTCAATTCATATGATTATTTACAGCATCATTAAATTAAAATCCCACGTTGTATTTTTTTCTCAGTCGCATCCTGCTTTGCTCTGATTTAGAAAACAAGACCGTTTCAGTCACTACAAAATAATGATTTAAATGTTGTAATGCAGAAAGATTAGCCAATTAATCAAGTAGTGGACTGATTTTGAAATTGACAACAAACCTTTTATTCAAAAATGTCAAATGTTCACTGCTTTCAGCTTAGAAAAAGTAAGGATTTATAACTTTCAAACTTTGTTTTATTTCGTTGGACTTTTGGTTAAAAAAAGACACCTGTGGAGATGTCACCTTGGACTTTGGAAATGAGCATTTTTCCATTTTTATACTATTATATGAATTAAAGTGCTCCTATTATGCTTTCCCCTTTCCTTTATTGTGTTGTATATCTTTTTGTGCACGTTATAGGTTTACAAAGTGAAATAGCCCAAAGTCCACCCCAAAGGGACTTACCATCTCCAACAGAAAACACTGTTCACAAACTGCTCCAAACAGCTCTATTGTAGTCCAGCCTTTACTTCTGTGACGAACGTGCGTCACTTTGTAACACGTTATAATGCTCGCCTAACTGCTAGCGTGGCACGCCCTCATGCTCTGCAACTGACTAGCTAGTATTACTTACTGCACATGTGCGACTCCCAACAAAGATGGTACAGAAGTGAGATGTCTCACTCTGTAGCTAAAACAGAGAGCTCAACACACAGGGTGAAAAGAGGAGCTGCAGCAATAGTTGCAGTACAACAACTATATTGTGTTTTCTGAAAATTAAACCACATAAACCTATTCTGTTACAACCTCTAAATACAATTATGAACCTGAAAATGAGCCTAATATGAGCACTTTAAATAATTATTCACTAATCCAAAGAAAATTTGAATACATTGATTAATATAGTAATCATCAGTTGCATCCTTAAAACATTTAACCATGCAAAAAGATGCTGTACTACTTCATCCAAATCCACATAAACATATGCGTTGAAGGTATTCTGCCTTTTTTAAACTCTTGTGTACAAGGTGTCCAAACTATTTTTTCCCTCTACCCTTGTCTCAAGCCACATTTATATTCCAGGTGAAGACGAGCAGGCGGCCAAAGGGACCTTGATATGCCGAGAACAAGTTTAACATTTAGCACCGTATAAAGTGGTTTTGCAACCCTGCAAATGCGGAGTCTTAGACATTAGAAAATTGCCTGGCCACCCTTCCTGCACGTAAAAAGCTTTTTGTCACCTCATTATTCAGAGGAATCTCTCTCTCCGTCCCTCCTTCTCTCTGTCCCTTCACCGTGCCCCTTCCCTTCCCTTTTCTCAGTGCAGTATCTTACTCTTTCTCTGTATCGTTCACTTTCTTTCTCTTTCTATCTTGCCCGTTTTTTATTCACGTATGTGGTGTAGGGTGAGCTCACCTTTTCTGATCACAGAGAGCGAGGTAATGTTTTACAGAAAGGAGTGGGTAATGCTCCGCTTCCAGCTGACTTTAACAGGGTGCCTGGCTGCATTGGCTTCTGGATGGTGGGCGGTGTTGTATGAATAAGGGAGACCTGGGTGGCTTTCAGCTGTAAGTAATGGGTTTCTATATAGTTCTGGGCAGCCCTAGAGCTTATTCCCACTCTGCACCATCATGCTGCTCAGCAATGTCACACCTGCTTTGTATGGTGGCGCTTGGTCAGCACTGTGCTGCTTGTGTGCTACACAGTCTCTCTCTCTCTCTCTCTCTCTCTCTCTCTCTCTCTCTCTCTCTCTCTCTCTCTCCCCTTTGCCATTTTGATCATCATGTTTATTTAATGTTGAAGAATTAAAGCAGAAAAACATCTGAATACAAGACGTAGTCCACCACAAGCAATTAATATATGCAGTGTGTGTGTGTGTGTGTGTGTGTGTGTGTGTGTGTGTGTGTGTGTGTGTGTGTGTGTGTGTGTGTGTGTGTGTGTGTGTGTGTGTGTGTGTGTGTGTGTGTGTGCGTGTGCATGCAGGCTGTGCAGCGAAACACTTCACTGTAATTGACAGCACTTTTTAGCTCCATAGCAATAATGCCAGAACAAGCACAGTCTCATTCTTCCTTTCATTCCTTCCTTCCTTCCTTCCTTCCTTCCTTCCTTCCTTCCTTCCTCATCCCTCCATCTCTCTATCCCTCTTTTCCCAACTCCTGATTAATTGCACCTTTTCACGTGAGCCGGAGTAGTTCCTCCTTCATCTACAACAGAGCGTACTAATAATAATCTGAATTTATATAGCACCTTTCAAAATAACAATTACCAAGTGCTTTGCATAAAATAGAATGCATCACTCACAATGTAACAATGGGAAAATGAAAATACAATAACAATAAAAAAGAAGTCCTATGAAATAAAATCACTGTAGTGAGTACAAAGAAACAAAAAGAATATTATAAAAAGAAGTGTGTCTTGAGTTGAAATGTATGCAAAGATGTGCAGTACGCACTAATGAGTAGATACCATGTGCCCGTGTCATTCACACTTCATTCGCACTCTAAGTGCACAAGCACATTTGCATTCCCGTAAGTATTTTGTATATTGCATATTCAATTTTCATAATATCGCAGACTTCATTATAATGCAGAGCTAGTTGCAGAGCAAGTTCTCCTCCCTCATAACCTGCATCTTCTTCAGCCTCTCAAGCAGGGAGGAAAATGTTATTTCCTGTGTGTGTGTGTGTGTGTGTGTGTGTGTGTGTGTGTGTGTGTGTGTGTGTGTGTGTGTGTGTGTGTGTGTGTGCATACGTGTGCACGTGTGTGTGTGCGTTTGTTTGTGTGAGAGATGGAATAAAACTGTCTCTGGCTTACGCTCTGTGTTTGAGCCCATATGGCAATGGTGCCTGATGGCAATATCTTCTTTTGTTGGGAGCCTTGCCATTTTCCCTCACACTGGTCTACCAGCTCCCATTCCCTTCCAAGCGTATACATACAGCGGCAGGCCTAGCAAAGCATCAGGGGAAATTTATGGCTGCTTAAGATTCAAGTTCCCCCCTTACCCAGTCAGGCTTGGCATTTGAGTGGGGCTGAAATAAGCTTCGGCTTTTCTCCGTACCTCTTCCTGTCTCTCCGTCTGTATCTCTTTTCACGCTCTCTTTGCCTCACTTCCTCTTTCTCTCAACATCCCACCACTTGTTTTCCTCCCTCTTTCTCTGTCTCACCACTTTTGTCTTCACCTTCTCTAGCCCATCTTGATTCCTCTCTCTGTATGGATTGTAATTGAGCAGCTCAGTGAGTTATCAGTGACTCATAAGGCTTGTCTCTTGCACAGCATGTTGTGTTCTAGCCCACAGTACCGTCCGTTTTTTTTAGTTTTTTTTTTGGAGACCTGCGGCGTTCTGCTGTTCCACCTCGTACAGGTTTTATAAGCTGGGATGTAGCCGCCCACTCAGCCAATGTTTTCATTTAAGTGCTTTTATACTGTACAGTAACTCCCAAGCAACAAAAGAAACCACCCCAGGATGATGCATGCTCTAAGACAGGTGCAAACACAGAACTGGCCCTGATGGTGCAGAATGGTGCAAAATGTGAATTGATAGAGCCATTTATGTATAACACAGTGTGACAGGTTCTAAAACCTTGGTAATATCCTCGCAAAAAGGAAAACAGTCTTTTGTCACTTGAAGGGTAGCCTCATTTTTCACTCCAAGGGACTTGGACACAGACATTGGGGACGATGGGACTAAATCCCCTCCCTCTGTGTGCACGTGTGTGCTGCAGGAATAACGGCAGTGTGCAGTGATGGAGTGACAGGCAGGCGGCCTGAGTGATTAATGAGCCCTCTTAATAATGCACCATGGTGAGGAAAGAGTGACAGGACAATTTGAGACAAGCAAAGGAAAGACCAGAAAGAAAAACGCATAAGAAATTGCGAGTCATGGATAGTCATGGTGGCAGACACAGATTGGCAGCTACATTTTTTCCAAATATAGATAGAATTAGTTAAAAGGTGAGATTAAGATGAGATGAGATGGACCAGATTTTTCCATGAAAGGCGGAGATGGGTCCTGTAAAGTACTTTGAAATGGGTCAGCTTGGCTCTGTACATTTTTTTGAGCTTATATCTGTCTTTTTGTCCACCTGTAACAGTCTAGCTGTCTGTCTCCCAGTCTTGTCTGCCACATCTACAGTATCAGTGACAGACTGGATAGGGAACAGTGCACTCATCTGACATGTTGAGATCTGGCAGGATCTTTGCGTCTGGTATTACACACGCAGCAGGAGTGCTCACATTGACTCTTAGTGGGAGATCACGCAGGTGCGGCTGGGGGAGTTTGTTTATAAAACAGCACTAAAGGGTTGAAGTGGATGAAAATTGACTGTGCGATGCCCCACCCATCTAATCTACTGTTGCTCGGCCTGTTCTGGCACGGCACATATGCAGTTTTACAATAGTAACGCTGTCAAATTTACCACTTCTTACCACACACAAGTCATTAGAAAAATATCTTACATTTTAAATGGAAGTTAAAAAATGCAGGCTTTTCATTTCTAGAGTTGGCCGTGGAGTTGGTCGACTGAAATTACAAATGTCGCTAGCAGATTTCATCAACTGTTGCTAGTTAGAATAATCAAATGCTAATGCTCAAACTCCGCGAGATGGCTGAAAACTCCTTACCTTGCACGGCAGCTGGATTCTCGCGAACACAAAATCATGCGAGAACCGCGGGATAACATACACAAAAATCCATCTTGTCAGGCTTTAAGTAATGCATTTGTGTATGTTTTACCAGCTCACAGAACCAATCAGCGTCTGGTGAGGAGCTACTGGGAGCTACATGCGTGGTTTAGGTGTGTGCGAGGCGGCCGCAACTATTCGTTCAAAACAACAAAGGCGGACATGATAGACAGATGGTTCATCCAGTCATCTGCCAGGTATTTTTTTGAAAGTGCCTGCCCTTTTCCAAACAGTTTCCAATGACGGCTTCTCAGATGGCTCTATGTTAACACACCATCTGGCACGTCAGGTTAGAAAGCTCCGCCTCCAGCTGACTTTGTAATATTTCCAGATGATTCGGTCTTACGCACATGATGGCTACATACATGATGACATGCTAAAAGACTGATGTCCCAGGCATCACAGTGGTTCGATTTGTGCTTTAATGTTTCTATTGTCTAACAGCATGCTTCACTTTTACAGAGAAAAGGATTTCAGGATGAGGAATGATTGATTAGTTTGACAAACCAATGCCATCTAAAACAAGTTTTGAGTGTAAACACGAAGAGCTGAGCTGCGACTTGCATCTTGGCTTCCACATACCTGTTATTGGTATTGGAGATAATGCTTTAGTTAATAGTAAGCTAGTTAGCCAGGCTTGCTAAAATGCACATCTTGCATTAAAGCACACTCAGACACTCAGTTGAATCCATTCCTTACTCTATCGCTTGTGTTTTTGTTAAATGCATTCTGCCGACTTTCGATCCACAGGCTCTTGTGTCAGCAGCTGAATGTGTAGAAGAATAAACTGTATCACTCAACACATACCAGGCTTAGGCACTGTACGATTGTATAGTACAATGTAGTGAAATTCAGTCCCTGCATTTAACCCAGCCTAAGCATTAGGAGCAGTGGACAGCAACATAAAGCGTCCGGGGAGCAACTTGGGGTTCAGCGTCTTGCTCACGGACACTTTGACATGTAGCCGGAGGAGCCTGGGATCGAACCCCAACCTCATGGTTGAGGGCTGACCTGCTCTACCTTTGAGCCACAGCCAGCCATATCAAGGCTGACTCAAATGAACTGATGTCACTGACACTGACAGCATGTTGTCTGTCTCTTGTACACACACACACACACACACACACACACACACACACACACACACACACACACACACACACACACACACACGTTTGTTTCATTATCTTTGTGGGGACCCGTCATTGACATAATGCATTCCCTAGCTCCTTACCCTAACCTTAACCATCACAACTAAATGCCTAACCTTAACCCTTACCCTCACCCTAACCATAACCTAATTCTAACCCTAATCCTAAAACCAAGTATTAACCCTCAAACAGCCCTTTAACCTTGTGGGGTCCAGCATTTTGGGCCCCACAAGGCTGTGCAGACCCCACAAGTATACTGTATTCCCCGGTTTTTGGACCCCACGAATATAGTAATACAAGCGCGCGCGCACACACACACACACACACACACACACACACACACACACACACACACACACACACTAAAACCATGTCCTAGAATTCTTGTAACTGTATGATATTGTGGAACGATTGCCTTGCATCAAAAAAGGAAAAAGGGGAAGAAGGGCACTGAACTGGCCAAAATGTTTCACTTTTAAATCACTACAGTACAGTAAATGTAAGAAGAGGCTAAATAAAGCACTGGAGAAAAAGAGAATGAGGGATCGATAGCAGAGTAAGTGAGCTAGAGAGAGATGATGGGTGCAGAAAATAAAAGGTTGTAGTGTAATAGCATGGTCACCGTAAACACAGCTCTGACCCTGGGAGCACACATGAGTAGCTGCCATTAATGACCTGAAGAGAGAAAAAGAAGCTATGACAAACTCAAACTGACTAATACAATCACTACATGCAGTTTGTATTAGCACATTCTATTTTGTTATATAGTGATTTATGAAAGTTGCAGTTCAACACCCAAAATGTCATTTGGCTTCATTTTTAATAAACCAGATTTTACTTTGTAGTGTGATATCAAGTCTGTTCTCGGCATCTCCTCACTAATTAGGGCTGCTCAAATGAATTTGATAATGTGAATCATTTGTCAGAGAGCTCCCCTGTTCTGTTGTAAAATAGTCATATTTATTCCCCGTCACAAAGCAAGCAACACAAAACAAAAAAGGATATAGCTAAAAAGGTTTACAAATTTAGTTTTGTCATAAAAATAAGATTAATATCCCAAATATAGACTTTGAATACACTTCTACAGAAGCATTGTAAAAGCAACCAATTCAAACTGTTTACCAAAGGAGACTGCACACAGAGCTTTTAGATTGTTGAATGCATTGTTCTAACTTTTCATTTGAGGAAGCCAATTCTGTAAGTTCCAGCATGCTATAAGAGATTTCTTGAGTTATGTTATGTTCTCTTTAGCCTTGTCAATGTAATGTTAGTCTCACTTTGCCAGACCCTCCTCCACAGCGCTGCGGAGGAGGGTCTGGCGAGTCCACACAACATTCTGGGATGGGAGAAAAACGTGCTCTGGTTTATTGGCATTTCTTTAAACCATTCACAGTCTTCATGGGCGGCGCTAAGCACGGGGAAAAGCCGCGATGCCTCTGCAAAATAGCCTCAGGAAGGAACTTGTTTTGGTGGAACATGTGTACGTACAACAATAGTTTTAGTCGTGCAACTGAAAACTCTGATTGGACAGATAGTCTAGCTAGCTGTCTGGATTTACCCTGCAGAGATCTGAGGAGCAGTTAACCACAGTCCTCAGAAATCAACTGGAGTTTAAAATTCCAACACAAACAAAACGGGGAACGTGCCTATGTTCCCACAACCCTATGTTCCCACATTTCTAAGATTTTTTTCCAAAATTAGGCCCTATGTTCCCACATTTACTTTTGCATAAATTTGTATTAGATTTGATCAGCCTTTCTCCCAATTTGGTAGCCAATTATACCCAACCTATTATCCAGTAGCAGTGGACTACAGATGGAATGTAACCCTAACCCTAACCTTAACCCTAACATAGGGCCTAATTTCCAGAAAAATCTTAGAAATGTGGGAACATAGGGCTGTGGGATCATTGGGCTGTGGGAACATAGGGCTGTGGGAACATAGGGCTGTGGGACCATTGGGATGTGGGAACATAGGGCTGTGGGAACATAAGGCTGTGGGAACATAAGGCTGTGGGAACATTGGGATGTGGGAACATAGGGCTGTGGGAACATAGGGCTGTGGGAACATAGGGCTGTGGGAACATAAGGCTGTGGGAACATTGGGATGTGGGAACATAGGGTTGTGGGAACATAGGGCTGTGGGAACATAGGGCTGTGGGACCATTGGGATGTGGGACCATTGGGATGTGGGAACATAGGGGTGACCCCACAAAACCGAAGGTAATGGACATCCAGCTGAAAAGAGTGCAATCCGGCGGCGGATGGCAACAGAGCAATCCCGGAAGCGGAACGTCGTGGATAGACTACAGTAATGTTAACGTTAAGTGGCAGTTTGGAGCCGCGACTGTTCTGGTAACTCCTTTATAGCTGCATTAAAGTGCTTGTAAGATAGTAGGAAAACACATTATTAAATAAAAAGTCTAATGGAAGGCTTAGGAAAAAAATCACACCAGTTTGGCAAAAAATGCTTCTTTGTGAGGACTGCTCTGAAGAGCACAGTTCTTTAGTTAGATACAGCGCGGTCACCTCAAAGGGCCAATGTGTCACCCTCACTGCAACCACACTCAGTAAAAACACCCTACTTTCCAATCTCTGTCCAATTTAGTGATGCCCTCTAAAGTGGTGACCAGCTTTTCTTTATAAGAAAGGTGGAGAACAAAGAGGCTCAAAGCAAACCTAAAATAAATCTTCTCCTAAAAGGTCCATTATAGCATTGGCTGCCCTGTATTCAAGTACAATACCTCACCAAAAGTCCTAGATGCAGAAGTAGATGTAAGATGTAAATTACGCTATTACAATCACAGTAGTAGTAGTAGTAGTTCATAACATCCATTAAAAGGACTGAATTATTTGTGAAGTTATGTGACTTTTATCTGTCACAAGTAATGTAAATCTACACCAAACACCCAGAGTCTGTTAAATGAGCTTCCATGTGGCACTCCAGAGGTATTTAGTATGAGGTCAGTGTTTTTGTCCTTGGCTGTACCTTTGAGATTGAGTCAGAGTGACCAGCGCTGCTGTAACTGACACTGGCTATCTGTGTCCAGCATCTCCACTCCCCCCGCAGGCCCCGCTCGGCCCGCCAGGTCTCTGGAGATGCCATATTCATTATTTACACTCAGGGTTTCTCAAGCACCACGGCAGGGGCTGACCTACCTCATTTGTTCTGTCTCCTGGCTTCTGTGACACACATATTAGCCAATAGTCAAAATAAACACAGATTTTAAGTGAGTATGAAATTACTTCAGCCTTTTTTGCTTGCTCTTGGCTGCTGTAAACACATAAGATAAACTGAAGGGTTACACTGAAGACATTTTGGCTATAACACAACAACATTTCAGTCCCACAGTGTACACTGAGATTCTTCACAATCTAAGTGCGTGCGTGTGTGTGTAAGACTGGAGCAAAATTCCCCAGTTGCTTTCCACAAAAATAAAATCTGTCCACATAACCCTATGCAGACATACCATACAGTAGGTGGCTCCTGTCAACCTGGCTCTCAAATAGATATTTTTTTAATGTGACAGCGTCTACGCGTCTACACCGCTTTGCTACTTTCCTGATGAGTTTTTTGCATGTTGTGTGCAACAAGGGAACCCAGAGGTCCAGCATGTTAGTTCGACTCCAGTGCTCTTATCTGGCTGTTTCTATTGTCGAAATGCATCAGCTGCTGTGCAGTGTTTTTGCCCCAAAAAGTCTCTTGTGTTTCTACACACAGCTGTGTTGGTATTCTCTTTTAATCCCACACCACATATCAAATCAGCTTCTATTTACAAGGTAAACTGTACATTGAATATTTCTTCCGGTGATTTTGTCTCAGTCATTGATGGCAGCAGTTATTTTATCAAAATCTAACTTTTACAATTTCGGTACATTAGTCAAGAACATTTAAACTATTTTAGTCACTTGGATAGCTTTATGTAACTTAAAGGACAATTCCGGCGCAAAACTAACCTAGGGGTTAATAACAGATGTGTACCCACTCGATCGCTCTCTGGGACATGTTTTCATGCTAATCGAATGTGTTTGTAGCTTGAAAGACGCTAGCGCGGACCGCAATTAGCTTACAACACTAGTATTCGGGGCACAGGGAAAATAAAAACAAATCGCTATTTTGTACCATTAAAAAGGCTCAAAATATCACCAAACTTCAACGGTAGCATAATGAGAGTCCCTACATGTTAACCGAAGCATTGAGAACTTTGTAAGTGTACAGACAGTTTATTGAAAAGATAGATTATAAAGACACTCGCGTTCATGTTTACATGCCGCCGCCGACTTAAAAACCAGTCATGACTTACAGCTGGCGACGCAAACTAAAATCAAAAGCAATTTGCTCAATATATCTGAAGTAATCGCACCGATGTAAAACATAACTTGTCTAGTGTACTTACTCAGTGGATAACTAGCCATCTGGTTCCTCCGGTCTGGGTCGCCGTCTCCAATTTATTTTCAGGACATGGAAAACGTTTCAAGTACAGCCCTGTTTATCAGAGAGGGGAAATCTTCAGACTGTACAAAACACTGCGTCTCTTGGGTGTTGCGAAGCAACAGGTCCCACTCCGTGCAACACAGACACTCCTGTTCGGTGGCCATAGCTTCACAATGTCCGCAGGTACACCACCAGTTTCCCGAAGTACAAGGCTGTGTATAGCATAGCTCTCTCTCTCTCTCGTAGCCCTTTCACGGAACTCCCGCAGCTCTTCGTTCAATAAACTGTCTGTATACTTACAAAGCTCTCAATGCTTCGGTTAACATGTAGGGACCCTCATTATGCTACCGTTGAAGTTTGCTGATATTTTGAGCCCTTTTAGTGGTATAAATAGCGATTTGTTTTTACTTTCCCTGTGCCCCGAATACTAGTGTTGTAAGCTAATCAGGTGTCCGCGCTAGCTTCTTTCAAGCTACAAACACATTCGATTAGCATGAAAACATGTCCCAGGGAGCGATCGAGTGGGTACACATCTGTTATTAACCCCTAGGTTAGTTTTGCGCCGGAATTGTCCTTTAATGTAGATTTCCATTCCAAAGACATGCAAGCTTGGTGGTTTTGGGGAGTAAGTGAGCATCTGCGTCTATGAAACACTCTGGGAAAGTTGCCAGTCCACCACAGCCAGTCTGGTTTCTCTCTGCCTTTTCCCCAGTGGATGCTGGGATAGGTTTAACCATCCTGTGACCCTGAATAGAAATAAACGGGTAAAGACAACAAGATTGCGGACCTTTTCAAAATGTCAGTAGGGACAATACTTGTCTATAAGGCGTAAAGATAATTTAGTATACTTTAAAAAGGTTAAACACGATGGTCACATTAAATCAGCTTTATTTGTATAGCCATTAAAAGCCTTTAAGCACAGCTACAGTCTCAAAGTGTTCCAGAAGACTTCATCACTCCCACATTTTGGAACAGTAAATTAAAATGAAGAATGAATTGACTGCCCTCTATCCTAAGGCCCTCGCTGCTGAGAGAAAAGAATAAATCCTATGAAAAGGAATTGCAACTGGTGACTCATCCGAGCATGCAGCGTGTGTCAGATGAGCCCCACAAGGGCAATGTGTTGCTTTCACTTTCCTTTATGTATTCACATTCCCTCCTTCTCTCTCCATCTCTGTCTCCAGGTGCAGCAGGATGCAGGGCTTACTGCCTGTGTGTGGACTGCAGCCCCTGCTGGCCCTCCTTCTGCTGCAAACTGTGGGCTATGGTGAGTCCTCATTAAACTGTAGGCAGTCCCCGTCACCTGACCCACTGTGTATGCACAGTGTACATAACTCCATATAATCATACACGCAGACAAATCTTCGGCCAATCTCTTTCATTATTTGTAATTATTTTTCTCAGTCGAAATGGAGCCTATGAACACTTCCTGATATATCAGATTCTGTGTGCAGTCAATCTGGCACATGATTCATATCACACATCGTTAATAGTAGTGGAAATTAAAACAATCTATGTTTACCTTCTAAATTGTACATTTGATGGGCTACTTGTGCAACCCTCCTGCAAATCAGAATGTTGTATCCCCTTCAAAATACCCTCTATAGATCAGGACTGTGCGTTTGGATCCACCTCCTGCCACATACCAGCTTCAATGTAGAGGATGTGAAATTAAACTGGGATGAATATATCTGGATGAGAGGCAGAGTGATGTGTGAAAACGGTAATCAAGCATGTGCTTCTAATCAGAGAGAAGCAAAATCACCTAGAGGAGCGGTGGTTTGGTGGTGATGTGGTGATGGCGCAGTGGATATGACACATGCCTTTGGTGTGGGAGATCTGGGTTTGATTCTCAATGTGATCAACCAATGTCTCCCTGAGCAAGACACTTAACCCCTGCGGAGACATTACATTATGTTCTTGGGGTGTCCATACATCAGTACGTCCATCCATCCCATTCTTGTGAACGTGATATTTTAGGACCCCCTGGAAGGAATGTCTTCACATTTGGCACAAACATCCACTTAGACTCAAGGATGAGAATTAGGTTTATGTGGTCTCACAAACCACCTTGACCAGCTACAACAGTATACGATCTTTTATTGTATACGATTGATTATATATAAGACACGGCGGCAAACGATCTGCAGATTGTATTGTATCTATTACTTAAGCAAAGGTACTTCTTAAATCTTAGTACTTCTTTCACTGCTGCAAACAACACCTTTTCTGTAATCTTTCCTCATGCCTGCCTCTGGTTTGTTCACTGGCACAATTATAACTCACACTGGCTAACACTACGTAGCCCGATTGTGGGAAACAAATGAGCATTCTTGAGTGAGTGGCAGTCAGGTTAGCAAAATGAATTTCCCACCTACCCATGAATGAATGCTCACTCAATTCGTGACTGGTAGCCCACGGCACAGTTTGTTGTGTAGGTAGATTAACTTGTTAGATCTCCTCAGTCGCGTTGACATGTTCTTTGTTTGTCAGTCCATCCATTCCTTTCTGTTTCTCTCCGTACTATTGTTTATATCTTAGGCATTTGGCGGACCTTCACAGCTCAGCTACCAGCCCACTTATTCCTCTCGTTTTATCTGCTCATAATGACCCCGACAGCAAGAAGGGGCGAAAAGATGAGCTGTAAAGAAGAAAGATAAATCTGAGATCTCCAAAGCTCACATTTATCCTCTTAGCCAAATCTAAGAGAGGGAAACGATTTGGATATGTTGTTAAATCTCCGAGATATTTATTTCTAATATATAAAATATATTTGCGGAGCTCATTAAACTTTGCTTTTAATTTGGCTGAAAAGCTGAAGTTTAGGATCTTAATCCTCTCATTATGTGTCAGCAAGTTATCCAAACTCTGGAGAGAGACTTGGCAGTTTGCATTTGTTTGGATAATCATCTTACTGACTTTTTTTAAGCCCTCGATTTAGCTGAGAAAAGGACATGTAACGGGGTTGGTGAAGAGAGAGTTATGGAGGTTTCAGTGTCATACAGCGACTTACACAGAAACTCAATAGCCTCCCTATCTGTCTCTTTGGCAGTTTTCTACAGAGCTCTGCAGGGAAGAATATACAATACAAGCATTCACATCCCAACATTCTTGTTTGCCCTCTCTATACTCTCCTTGCACTCCCCTGCTGTGTATCTGTGTGTATATGCATGTGTTTGTGCTTATGTAGGACAGACTGCACGTCCCCTCAGTGCTCGCAGTGGCCTCCCAGACCGTCTGCTCCTCTCTGCATTGTATTGTTTCTGCCTTCTGTGGCGGTAACGGACCTGGCACCGGTGCCTTTCAGTGAGGGCTCAGATTTGCCGGCCGAGAGTTGGTAAAAATGTAGCCAACTCTTTCTGTGTGTGTGTGTGTGTGTGTGTGTGTGTGTCTGTATGTTTGTGTGGAAACCCTCAGGTTATATCTGCCTGGTAGTTTATTTATGCAGCCAACTTGCCGAGGCAGCGCGCACTGTGGCCCACACACACACACACACACACACACACACACACACACACACACACACACAGACAGAATCTTTGAGGAGCATGGTAGCACACTCACATCTGCCTCTCAAGAGTGTATATGTCATGCAAATAGACCCTCTCCGCCTCTGCTTTGAAGGAGTTTAGTTTTTGAGGGCATTAACGTCGTTTCGTCTTTCTCTCCATTCCTGCATTTTGCTGTTTGTTTTTTTCCGTCTGAGTGACTCTGGACATAGTCAATGGGAGGTAGAGGACTACTGGGAGGTTTGGCACTAAAGCTCACCCCGTGACACTTTGCCTGACAACCCCGAGATTGGAAAGAGGGTGGGACGCGGGGGAGGAGGACAGATTACGGGTGATATTTTTTGCATGTGTGTGCGTGCGTGTGTGTGTTGATGATAGTATGAGCATGCCTGCACTTTTGTACAAGCACTCCCGTGCATGTGTATTTATGAATTTTAATGTTGGCTGTGTGCCACACGAGATAAATGTATCATTATGCTTCAGAGGGTGCAGAATTAGTCACGGCAGCAACCTGCAGGGAGTTCCTGTGAAGCCTGACATGGCCTGGTAGGAGTCAGCTCAGACAGGGGGAAAACTGCAGTGAGATGGTTAATATTTGTCACCAAGAGAGGACGAGGCAGTCTGGGTCACAAAGGGATGATTAGAGTGTGCATTAAGTGTGGGGGGGAATGAGAAAATATGCCTAAACACCAAGGAGGGAGGTGAAGTGTCACTGTTACTTTTGACACCTTATTTTGATGTAGTTTAAATATTAGTCTTTTGGTGTAAACATATATTATTTGAGTATATTTATGTCCCTTATTAAGTCATTTCATAAAGCCCCAAGATAAACACAGTTTTTGCTAATTTGCTCAATTTTCAATTTGCGCTGCAAGCAAATTTGGCGTCTAATTGCGTGTTGACTTTGTATGCAATTGCAACGCTTTTAAAATGTACTTGGCTGTGAAAACACAGTAACTGCTCGCTTCATATTATCGCAGTTACCTGTGCTGTCTAGTAGTGTGTGTGTAGAGCAGTGTGATCAGATTTAAAAGCCTGATTCACTCCCCTGTTCACTAAAACACCACTGAATGTCTGGGTTTAGACACAAGCAGCTGAAGCGTCCGATTACTATAGACTAGATATTTATTCGGCAGACATCTATGGGAAGATTTAGATGGTTTACAGACAACATTAATTCTGCATTCATTCTAACTGATAGGCCATAAACACAAAAAAAGCCTATACCTAACAGTATATCCACATCGACAGTCCTTCATAATGTTACATTAACGTTAGCTTAGCATACAAACAAGAGTAAGAGAAAGAAAAATGAGAAAAGAAAGGAACGTATGGAGAAGGGGAAATGGAGGACAATAGAAAAGGAGGGAGCCGCTGAGAGTTGGAGGGATGTTTCGGGGGAGAAGATATTGTGCGAGAGAATGTCAGCATGGCGACATCATTTCCGAACCCTGCGTGATGTCCGCCTGGCAGACCTGCTGTGCCTAGACGGGCAACATGAATGTGCACAGACACAGACACACACAGTAAGGAGATACAGCTGGTCTGTACATCTGACTGTAACTCTGTGTCTTTATTTTTAGTTTGTGTGTGTATCTATGAATATTTGAGAGTGTGTGTACTTCCTGCAGGGGGAAACCGTCTGCACTGCAGTAAAAACACAGACCAGTGATCAAACACAGTGGAAAAATAAGGAGGAAACCATTCCCTCCGCATTCAGTTTACATTATACAGTACATAGCGTCAGAGCTGGTCTTTGAAGAGGCCACCTCCAAAGCATATTGTGTGTGTGTGTGTGTGTGTGTGTGTGTGTGTGTGTGTGTGTGTGTGTGTGTGTGTGTGTGTGTGTGTGTGTGTGTGTGTGTGTCAGCCTCAGCATTTTTCTTTCATTCTTCCTTAATGTTGGCCGTCACCTTTGGCTCTTTTCCGATCCGTTTGATGACACTACTTTGTGTTTGATTTCCTACTTGCCGATTGAATCAATTAATTTTCAGGGAGACCGGGATGGTGCATTAAGATATTTATTCAAAAGTTAGTTTGCAGAGCAACTAACTTGTGTGTACAGAGAGTTCAGTATCTACACATGCGGTCCAGTTGTCCACCTGCCTCTTCTCCAATCATTAGCTTTGACATCATGCAGCTACAGTATCTCACAAAAGTAAGTACACCCCTCACATTTTGGTAAATATTTCATTATATCTTTTAATGGGACAACACTGAAGAAATTACACTTTGCTACAATGTAAAATATTAAGTGTACAGCTTGTATAACAGTGTAAATGTGCTGTCCCCTCAAAATAACTCAACACACAGCCATTAATGTCTAAACCGCTGGCAACAAAAGTGATTACACCACTATGTTAAATTCCCATAGAGGCAGGCAGGATTTTATTTTTAAAGGCCAGTTATTTCATGGATCCAGGATACTATGCATCCTGATAAAGTTCCCTTGGCCTTTGGAATTAAAATAGCCCCACATCATCACATACCCTTCACCATATCTAGAGATTGGCATGGGGTACTTTCCATAAAATCATCTTTCAATGCAAATCAAACCAGCTATTAGGCTAACTGAAATAAAACCATGCCAATCTGCCAAACACAAAGGAAGTCCAAGGCAACGGATATCCGGCCTAAATGAGTGACATCCCATGGATTTTCTGGCGGCAACGCAGCAATCCCGGAAGTGGAACGTCAAGGATATAGACTACGTTCAGCATAACGTTAGGTTAGTGTCAGGATCCCAAATTCTCCCCATTCTTCCTGCTGATTCATCACGTCTGTATCTACTTTTGTCTTCATAAAATCTCAGTTTTTCAGTTTCAGTCTATTAATATAATAATGATCCAATAATGTTATATAACATTCTGGAAGGGGTGATTCTGTCATATGAGTACTTTTACTTTTGATACTTTAATCAAAATTTAGAATGCAAAGCTTTTATTTATAACAGAGTATTTATATGTATTCTGTGGTATTGCTACTTTTACTTTAGTGAAGGAGCGCTATGTCATTTGATCATTATTTTAGGAAAAAAGGAGACATTTATAAAAGTCACCTCTATTTCTTCTATACTTAATTGCATAGTTCTTTTCAGGAAACTTTCTAGGAAGGTATAAAACAATTATGGACCTGTAAAAGCATTACCATTGAGTCCATTTAATAATCCTCTCCTGTACTGCTCGAAACCACATCCATCACGCTCCAGATTAAAAACAACATGGGCCGGCTGCAGTCTAGTTGTTTGTGTTGTTTCAGCTGTCATTTCTTAAAACAGTGATCAACTAATAGCGGCAAGCCTCTGTTGGACAGCTCATCTGTCCTGATTTATGACTTACGCACACTTCTGCACAAACAGACACACACACATAATCAGCTGACACGCAGGCAGCAGGAGTGAAGTGGTGTGGACAGGAGAGGATGCACTCGATCAGTCCCGGTAGCTCTTTTGAGTGGCAGGCTGACGGGTCTGATGTGGGCAAATCGAAGACAAAGGGGCCTTTATCACCGGAAAACCTATTGCAGGCACCTCTGTAAGAAAGAAAGGGGAGAAAGAATAAGAAGGAGAGGGTGAGAACAAGGAATGATGTTTGCAATTGTGTTCTATTACTGTGAAAAAGCCATTACTGCCCACCCTGTGTCTGTTTGCAGCTCGGTGCCAGCCACATACAGGCTCTCCGACTGTGTTTAATAATTCGAGAGCACCTCTAAAGCGAAGACAGATGGGCCAACAGTGATGATCACGTAGATGCCACTGTGAACCAGCAGAAAGAAAACAAGAAAATCTGAGCTCTATGTGCAAGACGTTGGAAGTAGAGCTTCCAGGAGGAGGTGGAGTGTGTGCCCCTCTCAACGCTCACATACAGACATACAAAGACACAGGACGAGGTCAATAAAGAATCGGCTGTTAACATTTAACAAAGTCCATTCACACTGGCATGGACTTAACTGTCCGATGAGTTGTACTGAGCACACATTCTCTTTTGCTTCAGCACTTTTCTTGCTTTGTATTGACATTCAGCTTTAGTATTTCCTCTTCTTTTTTATCACGCAACAGCCTGGTGAGCCTTGTTTAGAAAAGGGTGACAGAGAGCAATATGAAACACAGATAGCTATCAAACAAAAGACAGCCTCTTGGGGGTTAAGCTTGTGATAACATTTCCATCTAAATGCAGATTTGATATAGCAATGGCATTGGGGCCCTCACTAGTTTACATTCATTACCACATATTAAGAGCCCATATTAAGGGGTGTGTGTGTGTGTGGGGGGGGGTTCCCCCACCTGGTGTCCTTCACGTTGCAATTTAGGCTTTTCAAAGGGGTTCTGCAATTGGTTTCATTTTATTTAGTTGTGCAAATTGCAGCACCGGCCAGGAAACAAAGGCAAAAATGTGTCCAAATAAAGGGGATAGAAAGACTAAAAGGGGGGAGCAGGGGGAGGGAGAACATGAATGTGAATGAGATTGTAAAGCTCGGTTGGCTTCATTTGTGGCACTGTCTTGCAATTGGCAACGTAAATAGCTTAATGTTACCCAAATGGTGCTTATCCAGGTGGAACCTGGCAAGAAACCGGCGAGCATTATTGATGCCTCTTAGCCGAAGAATAAATTTGCCTGTTTTTGTTCCTAGCAAGCTCTCGGCAAGGTGGTTCAGAAATTGCAGTTTGATTGTCTTCTGGGACCGCACATTACTGTGTGTCAATGTGTGTGTTTGAAGAGGAGGGGCATATGCGTAAGTGTGTGGTAAACAAAGATGAGTGCCACATCCTCGAGGGGGATAAAGCAAAGAGAGTGACAGCAGGGAGTGGAAACTGATAGCCTCTTGTGAAAGATGTGTTCTTTGAGTGAGTTTGTGTGAGGTGTGTGTGTGTGTGTGTGTGTGTGTGTGTGTGTGTGTGTGTGTGTGTGTGTGTGTGTGTGTGTGTGTGTGTGTGTGTGTGCGTGCGTGCGTGCGTGTGTGAGAGAGCATCAATGTGTCACTATGTCTTAACACACTGCTCGCTGAATCTACTTTTTTCCATCACATCCTCTTCACTCCTTTTCCACATCACATCACTCCAATTTTCCCGGTACACAGACCTCCAGCTTTTTTGGTTTATGTGTTTTCCCCTCACTTGCTTCCTTCTTTCGCTCACAATCACACACTGTGTTATGCTGGAGTCAATTGAGCTTGTTCCTCTTTTCCGTAGTGTCTGTTTTTTTTTTCCTCTGTCAGTGTGAGAGAAAAGTACATTGCTTTTGCTTTTAAGTAAAACAAATTCAAAGTGCATTGATTTCCCTCTACACATATCCCTATTGCAGAGTGTGTGGACCACAAAGTGAGGGGAGAGAGCCACTTTGTGGGCAACAACGTTGTGTAACTCAAAATTGTCATTTTCACCTGTAGTCACTACAGCATTTTAAGTGCCTTTGTTGATTAAATGGAAAAGTTTAATCCTGCGAGATATACACGTTAGAAAAAATTGCATCTGCTCTGACAAAAGTGTTAATTGACATATTAAAATAAATAATGATTCTTTGCAAAGGAAAGAAATTAACCCTGATTAGTTAACAGATACTCTGTAACGGACGTGAAGCAATAGTTCAACATTTTGGGAAATACGTTTATTAGATTTTTTGCAGAGAGTTTGATAAGAAGATTGATACTATTTTCATGTTTGTTTGATACAAATAGAGGCCACTCCGAAGGGTCCGTGCACCATCCTCCCCAATATAGTCCAAGACGGGGTCCCAGATTTCGAAAAAGCGAAAAGGCATGTCTCTGAGCCAGAAGCTAATAGCTTCTAATCAGTCCTTCCAGAAAAATACAGACTTTTTTGTGTGATTGTTGTGGGCAAAAATCCTTGATTATGCGGCACGTTTTCTTAAAAAATGTGATGGAATATGCGGGATATTTATGCGATGAAATTGCGGGAACTTGCATGCTGATTATGCATTGAATTATGCGATCTTATAATCACGTTTTTCTGGAGGGACTGTCTAATGAGAGAAGTTCGAACACTCTCCGAGTCCATCGTGGGAACAGAGTCCGAGATCCACAGAAGAAGAATGCATCTCCTTGCTTAAAGAGAAACACCTGCAGCAGCTTTAGTCTGGAGCCAACACCCAGTGCTTTAGGATTTAACCCCAGACGGGAGTTAGAGCTAGTTTTTTCTTGAATATAACATCAGTTTCCTTACATATTTTGACCCAAAAGTCATTAATAAAGGGGCACTCAAATATACAGTGGAAATATGTACCTTCAGAAATCTTACATTTATTACACAATTCCGAGAGCAATGAGTTAAACTTATTGCGTTAACTATTCCTTTAAGATGATTTTTCCTTATGCACACGGGAAAAATTCCAATAAGGGTAGTCATTGTTGGAGACCCACACTGCTTTACTTCTTTATTCCTCTCCTCCCCTCTCGTCTCATCTTATCCTTCTGCCTTTGAAAGCCTCATGCATTTTGTTTCACAGGTCGCCTCGCTCGATGGGCTGAACTCCTCTCGAGTGTGAAACGAGAGGCCATTTCAGAGCACAAATCCTGTTTGATGCTGCCATGCAGAGCAACATAGATCAGTTGGTGAGGGAGTTAGACAAGTAGCGCTTGTCTAAGACGATGTCACTGGGAGATGGGAAAGAAGTGGGTATTTACGTGTGTTCATGTGTCTGCTGGGAGGAGAAAATGTGATGGGAGGGCTGATGTTAAGCTATCAGGGTAGAGGCACTCAGCCTCTTAGCTTGAGCAACTGCAACCGCATAACGGCCTTAGGAATGAGCAATGACAGCAATCCACGCTTCTGCTATTTGTGTCTGCGCAAAGTCACATTAACCATCCGGTAAGGAATGAAAAATTGCGGCTTCAAAGTGTGTGTGTGTGTGTGTGTGATAATTACAGTGTGTGTGCACACATAAACACACCTTATACAGTAAATACACTAAGCAAAAATAGGCAATCAAAGCTGAGGCAACTGATTTAAAGTTGATCTAAATCATCATCAATGGCTGAGGGGGAACATCTAATCCTGAAAGTAACACAAAAATGCAGAATATCTCTACCTACAGGCTGAAGATAAAACAAAAATATGATTTCCAGTTTCCAGAAAACTAAATGAACTGAAGCTGGCAGGTGGTCGTACTGCGAGGGAGGAAGATGAGAAAGACAATGGAAGGAGATGGGTAGAAAAGCGGACAGAAGGATGGAGGGGTTGCAACTCACACAGCGGTGTGCCTGTGACTGCTGGAAAAACATTGCTCCACAAATCTGCCTTTGAATTACAGACAGGAGGGGCCGTCCCTGTAGCGTGTAGCGCTTTAGGTTGCATCCAATCAAACAGGAATGGAGCAGGACACACACAAAGTGTGCAGTGGAATCAATATAATCAATAATCAATATCAATAATAATTATAATAATAATAATCAATAATCAATATGCTCATTTTCTCCACTTTCTTACGCTGCTTCACTCACAACCACAAATGTCATGGTTGCACAAAAGGGAAAAGACAGGGGAGCGCCAAAGTCATTAGGATTCAAATAAATACAAAATTTCATACATTCTATTTTCTACATTTCACTTCATTCGACATATATAAATCTGGACCATGCTGCTAAAAAGTGGCTATAGCTGATTGAAAATTTGTGCATTGATGGTGGGCTTTGGTGCGAGATCAGACGTACTGCAGTGACGTGTTTTTTTTCCAGCATTCTCAGTAGTGAGGAGAAAGGGAATAGTGACTGATAAGGGAGCTAGAAAAGAATCAGATAAGGTTTAAGGCTTTACAGGTAAACCTCATGCACCTAGGGTAAACAGATGCAGATTGAGCTCAGAGATGATAACCTGTATTACTGTTTTGTAGGAGTGGAATTCACATCCCCCCTCTGCAATGTAAATGAGCTACCTTTGTCTTTTCAGGCAAGGTGACACAGGATTATAATGATAATGTATGATGGGACTCTGCCAGTGTAAAATGAGTTGGGAGAAAAAACAACAAAGAAAAATAGAGTGGAATATTGCAGAATTTTGCTGAACAAAGCAGCTGATACGAGAGCTCTTCTACACACACACACACACTCCTGTGTGTGTGTGTGTAGAAGTGCACTCTGAATTTCTTATGATAGCCTTTCTCTCTGTCATCAGTTGTTTTGATGAAAGTAATATTTGTATCTTCATAGTGGTGGTGGTGCTTTAAGCTGCAAAGAGGTGGTTGATATTGATCCCATAATGCACATCCAGGTTTGATGTATGGCTTATGAAAATACTTTTGATATCTTCCCTCCACAGTCTAGCCCTGCCTCCCACTGTTTAGGTAGTACAGAAATGGTTTGCTGGATCAATGACCGATAATCAGAGATCCACGACGAGCCTCTGTTCGTTCACTCTTACTCCACAACCAGTAGGATTTGATTGAACAAAGGAACGTGGAGGGGGGAGCATGTTTTCTCCAACAAGAAGCAATTAACGTATTTTCAGCGTAATCAGAAAGAACGTCCTGTGGCTTAATTTACAAGTCGGCATTGATTGTCCTCTCTTTTTCTCTCCTTTCCTCTCAGGCGTAACCAACGCCGACACTGTGGTGAATATGCGGAAGGTGACCCATCAGACCATTAGCGAGGAGCTGTCCAAGACTGTTCTCCTCCCCTGCCTCTTCACCCTCCGCCCCAGTGCCAGTTCATCCCATGAGCCCCCCCGGATCAAGTGGACCAAGGTTTGGGGCCAGAGAGGCTCCGACGGCCTGCAGAAGGAGCAGTCGGTCCTGGTGGCCAAAGACAATGTGGTCAAGGTACAATAAAGGCTGATGGAGACCACTGTGAAATATTTTGTTTCACGCTTTTCTTGCGAAAACTAGGAATGGCTCGGTGGTGTATTGGTTCTCTCCCTCTCTCGTTTTTACTCCCCCCTCTCTCTCTTCCCTCAGGTGAAGAAGGCCTTCCAGGGCCGTGTAACGCTGCCTGGTTACAATGAGAACCGCTACAACGCCAGTCTTGCTCTGACAGGACTACGTTCTAGCGACTCTGGTCTGTACCGCTGTGAGGTCGTGGTGGGAATCAGTGACGAGCAGGACACAGTTCCCCTGGAAGTCACAGGTGAATAAAATTACATTTCTTTTCTGATTAAGGCAGCCATTTTGAATTGAAGTCACACTTGGGGTGGGAAATGTCATGCTAGAGCAAACCTAGCTGTATGCTAGTTAAATTAAGCAAACATCATGATTTTCTCTGTCTAATAATAAGTAATACAAATGTATTCATCTTAAGGACTTGGAGAATGCATTTGGTTCACATTTTAAGGAAACATCGCATTATAGTCAGGTAGCTAGCTCAGGTAGCTAGCAGCTACAAGCCAGTACATTTGCTAACTTACCAGGAGTTATTATTTCAAATGATTATGTAATTTCTAACTAAGTAATTAAGAACACCCAACAGCTATATAGCTTGTCCCCGGGTCATGGCACTTTACATTTGCAGTGCTGAACATCACTAATCAATATCACAGTGGTTAGCATCAAATAACAAATTCATTGCAGAAGCTAACACTTTACTGAAAGGGAAGAGGTACATTGCAAATAAACCAACTAGCCGTGACCAGTTACCATAAAAAATCTTTTAGCTATATTTAAGTGGTTTTGACAGAAAACACTTAATCCATCTGTTAATTTTGAATAGTCCTTGGCTAGCCAAGTAGTTTAACATGTGAGCTGAGGGACAATGACATTAACAATGACCAACTTGGCTTCTGAGTTTATGATAGTTTGATATACTTTCCTTCATTACTTAGCATGGTAGCACCCATAGCAGGATTTGTTTTTATCTGATAGCTCTATATTGTAATTTGTTGTACAGCAATTATAAACACTGGACAGTCAGGCCACTAAAGCGTAACTGGGACAGAGAGAGAAAGAGCGAGCAAGCAAGAAGCTGCTACTACCCTCATGAACCTGATTATTTCTGTCATTCACTATCATCTCTTTGCAAATGTAATATTACCAACAATTGAGTGGTGAAATGAGCAGTGATATACAAAGTTATTAACTCCTTTTATTTTTTATTCTAGGCGTATTCTCATGTTTTTTTACTACACAAATTATTGTCTGTGGCGAAGCAACACTCCCACTCTTTGGTGTACAGCTCTCTCATTGTTTCAAGCTCTGCCACTTGAATAGTAACGACCCTGTTGTCCATGCCAGCCAAATACAGCCATTACAACCAGGGCTGTTTACTGTCCGTGTAGAATGTATGATGATGTGGAAAAGGTGAGGGAACTAGAACACATTAAACATCGTTGACCTGGGCCACTGAGGTGCTCTTCATGCACTGAAAGCTTAATGAAACCAAGATGGTAGGAACCCAGCAGTGTACGCTGTTGTCAAATAGTGTTACTCAGAGCGCTTTGTATGGCTTTCGCTGGCTTTACTATATGGGCAATGCGTTTACTGAATTATCTGTATCCAGGACACCTATACTTGTGGAATAACCAGAATACCTGGAGGTAGCTCACTGTAGTAGAACCATAATTACTTTGTTAGGATATTTTAGCTGCAGAGCTTTCATCAGATTCTTTCCAGGTCACTCACTATTTTTAATAATAGGCTATTATCATAATGACTACAGGGAATCACAAGATGCATTCAACACTGTACACTATGCTACCGCTGCTACAAATCCATGCTAGTGTTGCTAACATCAGCTCTAAAGGCCCAGTAGCCTTATTATTTTACCCAGACACAGCACGGTGCATCGTCTGCCATTGAGAATAACACAGACACACACCCCCACATCTTAGCCTTTATGTAGCTCAGATGTGAACATACCGTATGCAGGCATAATGTGTGCGCTTGTTTTTACAGGCCAATGCGTCTTTACAATTTTAGCATTTCAACAAGGATGCTATCTGGTTTTCTCATACTAAGAATCACCTCATCTTTCTCCATAAGAGCGGTCTACATTTAGTAAGCAAGACCCCTGTCACAGTGCTTGGGAGACCCTGCATCCTCCCCCTTTTTGGCCAATCGATTGACACGCTATGAAAACCACTTCTTCAGAGAGAAACCAATTACGTAGCCGGCGAGGACTAGCCATCTCCAGGGCTTAGTCTTAATTGGCAGTCACGCTACATGGCAGACCACAGCCGTCCTCACACTAATTCTACAGAGTGCTTAACATATTAATTAGCAGGTATTGATACTGCTCAGCTATATCAATATAATATGAATCCACACTGCTCTTCTTATAGAGTAATTTGTGTGTGCCTAAGCCTCAACGACATGTTCTTCCTCTCTTGCCATCTCTTTTTTAATTTCTCCCCTGCTGCCTCGCTCTTCTACTCGCTCCTTGTTTAGTCTCCATTTTCTTTCTTTCTTTTGGCACATATTGACTGGTTAATTGGCTGTGCCTCACCAACTAGAGAACAGTGCCATTTACAACTGTGTCAGTCGTTGTCTGTGGTGAGATACTGTATGGCTGCTCCCCATTAACTGGTGTGAAGACAGTAGATAGTATATCAACACTGGGCATGGTCAAAAGCATATTGTAATTGTTTACATAACTTCTTGGGAGCCTGGCATAGCCAGACTAATTCGCAAATGCGCAATTTGCCGGTTAGTTGTGGCTAATTTGCAAATGCGTATTAATGTGAAACCTCTCAGTTCATTTTTCCAAGGAGCGTTATCAACGGTGCAGACCAAAAATGCCTGTGGACACAATTTAATAGACCTACAACCAATTAGAGCAACGACACGACATAGCCTTGAGTGACACATGCGAGGTGAGGCAGTGCTTTGTCTGTTTTGAAATAGGACAAATATTCTCAAATTACAGCTAAACAGTACACTAAAATGTGTTTCTGAAAATATTTTAGTCAAAAAATAGGCAATACAGTAATAGAATTTGTATTTGATCAGCACCGCCCAGTTGATCTGAGTTTCATGAGCCTGGTGCTGGATGGAGTGTGCCGGTTACACTCTGTAACTGCGTTGAAGCATGATGCTCCTCTGTCAGTCATCCGTCTTAAACCCGCCCCGTGTGAGATAAATGAATGTGATTGGCCCGTCCAGTTTCTCTTTGGCTGGAAATCAGTTTAAATGGGCCGTATCTGCCAGAGCAAATGAAACATGAGCTGGCAAATTTGTCTGATTTCCAGGCTAGCGCAAGATAGTTTTAGCACTTTATTTATCTTTTTGCATTGATAGCGCCTCCTAGTGTTCTCCAGGAGAGCTGAAAATCTAGTTCCATCCATGCTTAACAACACAATGAGTCCGCCAAAATGTACAATTTTGTAGATGACTTAAATTGCGAATTGATTGATCACCAACAGGCTTGTTGAAAAGGGGGGAAACAAGGCTATGGCGTGCTCTTGTCAATCGTGCACCATGATAATTCACAGCGCATCTTCTAGCAACGCAAATGTCCAAGCCTAAACCATGTTTTTACAAATCCGTCCAAAATCAGGTTAATTTTCTTTTGAACAAAAGAGAAATACACACAGTATGGTAACTTTACTATCATTTTATATTTTTGTAGCCAAGTAGTAGTAATAGAATTCAAATTTCAGTTTGACTTTAAACAAAGTAAATGTTGTAGCTACTGTTTAAGTTGTAATGCAGTGTAGTGCACTAAACAATATTGCCAAGGGACAACTGCTCAACAGTGCTACAATGAGGGCAGCACACAGTCATAAAGCATAGGGCTTACCCACAAATGGTGCCTTCCTGTTCTTCTCTCCGGAGACTGTGTGGGGATGTGTGAAGATGCAGAGGGTAAAAATAGAGGCATGTACTGGGCATCCAACTCTCATGTGGAATAGGACTGGGTTTCCCATACTATGCGGGAACCCATTTGTCTCTCTAGTGTAAAAATTTGCCAGCGAGTTAGCATCTCTTTTTGGAAAACATCCCACAGCCTCCAAGGAGAAAGGATGGAAACTGAAAAAATTAGGAGGAAAAAAAAAAAGTCCCAAAAAAATGTTTGCGAAGGGGAGAACAAGACCAAGATGACAGAATGGCTAGATAGATTGTGGGAATGTGTCTGTGTGTGACACACAAACGCACGTGGCCCTGCTTGCTTTCATCGGCCATAGCCTGGAGTGCTGATGCTGAAATTGCCATGTAGGCCTCCATCTCGCAGGAATCTCTGTCACTCTCCCAGACAAAGCCGGCGAAGATAAAGGAGCCTTGTTAGTAGCAGATGCCCACTGGCTTTTTTATGTCGCTGGATGCTCCTCAGGGGAGCAGCATTGCATGAATGGCAGGCAGAGGTGGGAGGTGAGGGAACTTTAGATGGACACTTCTGAAATTATTCCTTTGCCATTTAAGTGGAATATTTGTCTCACTTTATTCCCAGTTGATTTTTGTCGTTGTTGCTACTTCCCATTTTTCCCCTCACTTTTTTTGTATTCCTCTCACCCTCTCTTTCTGTCTCTGTAGTTCAATATGTAATGCATACAATTTATGCATCGCCTTGAATGCAGTGTATCTCTATTTCTGTGTTTGCCTTCTTTGTCTTTCTATCATGAGTACGGCGGCAGTGTGACGTGTGTCTGTGTGTATGTGTGTGTGTGTGTGTGTGTGTGTGTGTGTGTGTGTGTGCACTCTTAAAGCAGTAAAATAAACATCACCAGTGTTTGTCATACACCGTATCCAAGGGCAACATCTCTGTTCTCTAATGATAAGCCAACCGACTGCGATGCAAATGAGACTCGCACGCACAGGTTTTTGAACCTGAACGCTGTTGTTTCCTCTTACACAGACAGAACAATGTCAGTACATGATGTGGATGTCTAGAGGGCTCTGTGTTTTTGTATCTTGGAGCGTGTACATGCCCCTGTTGTTATTGGTTTCAAGGTTGCAGTTTATAAATACTTCTGCGACCCAGAGGTTGTGGGTCGTAAAAACACGCGATTAGTTCCTGGAGTAGCCTCTCTACTTTCCATAACATGCTGTGTCTCTTTGCTCCAGGTGTGGTGTTTCACTACCGCGCCCCTCACGACCGCTACGCCCTGTCCTTCGCTGACGCCAAGAGAGTGTGTGTGGAGAACTCGGCAGTCATCGCAACACCAGGCCAGCTGCAGGCTACCTTTGCTGACGGATATGACAACTGTGATGCTGGCTGGCTGTCTGACCAGACTGTACGGTAAGGTTTTCAACTCTGCATACGTATAGAGTATCAGGTGGTTGCTGTTGGAATAACTCTCAAGCGCACACTACTGTTACTTTGGGTAATATTGTGATACAGTCTTTGCTAGCGGCGGCTCATTGAGTAATGAGTAATGAGTAGAGTTGCAATTTTGGCCTGTACATTTTAAAATGCTGAGATTATTCCTTTGGTTTAATGACAGCTGGAAAGCCAACCAAATCTGAGCGCCAGGGGCAGAACATTACCTCTGTAGCCCCTGATTATCACATACGGTGCATCTGACTATCCTGCGCTAGATAATAATAATTAGCAGTCTTGGGCTTAGAGTATCAAGGCTTGCTGGCAGCTCTTGTTAGTTAGACCAGGCTGCTATTTTAAAATCTCCATCAGACAGTTGTTTCAGCTTGATTTTATTTTTTTTATAAATAAATGCACTCTGCTACTAAAAATCATTTGCAAGTCATTTACTGTAGATCTTTTTGGACTTTCTATAAACACATAACTGTGCAACATAATTGGACCTAATTGCTTGTTTGCACACTGGAAAGGCTGTTAACTACATCTGCCCCTTCTGAGCTGTCTATCAGCTGCGTGTGCTTCAGCCTGCCACCTTCCATAAAGTCCCTCTAAACGTTACCAGTCAGAGCTCAACAGAGCTTTCAACAGCGTTCTCCATATCTACATTTTAATTTCAAAATCGCTGTTGCTTCACTCACGGAGCAAATTGACTGTTGTCTTCCTGACACGTTATTTTTCACAAGCTTCCCGCGGCGCGGGTTCCTTCTCCTGTTTTCTTTCTCACCTTCTGTCCTACGCTGCGTTGTTTTCACTCGGGAGTTATCTAATTGGTCCAGATCCAGGAGGCTCCGTCTGCACATCAGCCACTGTCCAATTAATATGGTGGAAAAAATACAGACATCAGCCATCTCTTCATCAGCCACCAAGGAGAAAGAAAGAGGCTGAGGCCGTAGACACTACAAGTTCTCTTGTTTTACTCGCTGCATAAGAGCTCTGCAGGTTTCTGGTTATGTGCAGGCAATGTGTGTCTTCTGCATGTATGATTGTGTGTGTTTGTGCGTTTGTGTGTGCATCTGTTCCTAAGCACTTCATAAGTCGCTGTATGCCAAGCGTAATCTTTTAATCAGCCTCGTTGCTTGTGCCCTGGTGCTGCTGAAATCAATGTACTTGTGGAATAATTGCTCAGTTGGAGTCTGAATATAGATCGCTGTTTTCTCAGCCCCATAGGCTTGCCAAGCCACTGAAGGAATTCCTGATTCTTTTAACCTCTCCTTGACTTCCTAACTCTACCTCCCTTTCTCTCTCTCTCTCTCTCTCTCTCTCTCTCTCTCTCTCTCTCTCTCTCCCTCTCTCTCTCTCTCTCTTTAATATCATAGCATTACTAGAATCCTTACATTGCCAGAGCATTAAACACATTTGGAAACGATTTTAAGTAAATCGGAGGGTAATTTTTCTGTGAAACTCACACTGAGGCCAGAATAATAAAAGAAAGCAAGAATGTGTAACTCGCTTTGGCATGTCAGCCAGTTTCAGGGGGGATATGTATGTGTTTATTTTCTGTTATTCTTTGGGTAATATATTTAGGTAATCTCTGGAAAGGCGATATACTTAAATTGATTGTATTTAGGGAAGATGATAAAAGTTTAGTTTTTTAATCTTATTTTGTACGCGTATGAACACAGACTCATCCCCAGGGATAGCCGAGTTTGTGTGTGGCTGCCTATTGTTCATAGTCAGGCTGTATTAATCTCCCCCTCTCTGTCCCTGTCTCTTGATTTTCTCTGCAGGTATCCCATCCAGTCGCCTCGGCCCGGTTGCTATGGCGATCGCGAGGACTCACCTGGAGTCCGTAACTACGGCGATAGGTCCCCTGATGAGCTCTTTGATGTCTACTGCTTTGCTAAGCAGCTTCAAGGTATAGGAGCTAGGAGCTTCATACATTTGGGTTTAGTCATGCATGGGTTCACTAAGTCGTGGGTGCAGCGCGAGAACGCCGTGACCAGGACTTAATTCTGTGTTAGCACAGAATGGAAGAGGGCAGTAGCAGTGGGTGGATTGTGGAAGACAGAGATTTGATTTGATTTTATTAGGATCCCCATTAGCTGATGCAGAACATCAGCTACTCTTCCTGGGGTCCACACTAAAAACATTACAACAGAAAAGACGTTCTCAGACAAAACAGCCACATGATATAAAAAATAAGAGCAGTATAACTAGCATTATTCTTTCTTGCAAATATAACTATACATAGTCCTCTTCATGTACTTGTATAGCACTGAGTATAGACAAGTTAAATATTACAACATCTTTATATAAATATTCCTATACATAAAAAGTGCAAAAGTAGTTACAAAATATGGTTACAGGCTTAGGGCCCTTAGATGTTGCTTTACTTGTTTCTTTATGAAGCTTGATCTATTGTGCGCTTTAGCAATCTCAGCCGGAAGTGAGATCCATGCAACCATACCTCGATACAATACTGTACGTTGCATTGATTGTGTTCGGGATTTAGAAACTATGAAAAGACCTCTGGTGGCATGTCTGGTGGGGTATTTATGTGTGTTAGAGCTAAATGTGTGCTGAAACAATTTCCATCATGATGGAAACAATCTGCAGATAATTATCTTCAATCAAACTGGAATTACTAGGTGATACATAGCTAGGGTTTTTTCTCTTATTCTGTAAAACAAAATACAAACTAGAAGCTGAATTAAAAAGCTCTGATGTTCAGTACACAACCATGTACTGCAACATATCGAAGTTCAATTTCAATTTGGCAAAGTCTGTCATCATTTCTTTTTCATTTCGTAATAAATCGGTAGTAATTAGCAACTTTTCACCAGCCTCCCAATACATATCTCATTAACTCATTGACTTTGAGCATTTCTTCTCACACACATTACTCCTCACATTATCCCATTCTGCCTCTCTCTTCTTTCGTTTTGTTTGCGTCTTCACCCTTTACCACCCCATCTCAGTTCAATAAATCAGCATCGCCATTCTTTACTCTTGGCATTAATCTCCTGGATTCTCATTTTGAACTCCATCTGTTCTCCGCTTCTCATTCCCACTGTCCACTCCTCCAGCTCATATTTTTTTCATCACACACTGACCTGCCGGTGGGTTTTCTGATCATACTGTACTATTTTATTTGTGTTGCACAGACGTTGTGGTCCTCTTGGGCTCTCTCTCTGTCTGGCTCACTAAGGCCCTATTTTTGCAACACTATTTTATCCACATCAACCCCACCTCTCTTCAGCTTCTCCTTTCTTCTTCTCCTTCACTCGCAGTCAGCATACTTGTCTTTCTTTTAGATCCCTCTTTGCAACTGTTTTGAATTTAAAGAACTATTTTTATATAGTCCCTTCTTTGAATTACTGATGTTTTTTTAATCACTTTTATGCAAAAAATAAAGTGCATAGCAAGTAAAACTTTTCTTTTCTCACACAACATCAAGCCTGCACCTCCTATTCCTTTGGCAAAGTTGAAAAGGAGGAAAAGGAAATGGCTGGAACGTATTGTATTTAAAGTAAAAGAAGTCTCATACGCACACACATTACATAAAACAGACACAGACTCAAATGTAGCTACATCACTTTGTACAGCCATACAAACTGCAAAACTAACTCTCAAAAACCTGCAATCATAAGCCAACTCAACAAAAGAGAGCTTAGTCTGAGGGCTAAAATGCCTTCAGTCTCTTAACCGTGGACTGTAACACACTGAACTGAACTCCTCGCTTCTCTTCTTCTCTTTCTCCGCCCAGGTGAAGTCTTCCACTCCACAGTGCCAGAGAAGTTGAGCCTGGCCACAGCATCTACCCACTGCCATTCCCTGGGAGCTCAGCTGGCCACTGTGGGGCAGCTCTACCTGGCCTGGCAGGCCGGGCTGGACCAGTGTGACCCCGGCTGGCTTGCTGACAGCAGCGCCCGCTACCCTATCAACGTTCCGCGGAAGAACTGTGGCGGAGACGAGCCCGGCGTGCGAACCGTCTACAACAACCCTAACCGCACCGGCTTCCCCGACACCACAGCCCTGTACGACGCCTACTGCTACCGAGGTACGGCGAGCTCTGTGATGATAAACTTGGCGCACCATCAGTGTGGTAATTGCCATGGCAACGACAGAGGGGTCTGGGGACTTGCTTTCCATTCTGCTTTTTAATTAGCACGGCATGTTTGTGTCACACATGAAGTAGTTGTGAAGAGATGACATTTGTGTACCCCGTGATAGATTTGAGGACTTGTATGATGTGTAGTGAAGTCTGAGAGAGAGAGAAAGAGATAGAGAGCGAGCAACAGAAAGAGAGCGAGAGAGGAAAGTGAGGTAGAAAGAAAGAGAGATAGAAAGAGCGACAGCATGAATGAGTCCAACTGGAGTTTGCAGAGACTGTGTCTGACCTTGTCTTTTATCATGTGCCAACTGAGACTGGAATAAATTAGTTTCATCTTGAGTCTGGATTGACTTTACGCCCCATTCTGTTCATTGATAATGTGTATATCGTAAGTTATCAAACTTATGATTTTGCATCTGGAGCTTACCTTAGGTTTTCTGGCTTCCATCGATTGTAACAGACTATACAATTGTATTTCCATAGATAGGGGGGAAAAAAATGACATTTTCATCTCTCACAATGTCATCTTATGAAATTTTCATTGAAGCGTAACATGTACATAACCCAATCATTTTTAGTAAACAAAAACAGCATGAGAGCAGCGCAGCAGAGCATTTGTTAAAACAAACAGCTTATTGATGAACCTCTACATTGCACCAACTAAGCAAAGCTGTATGCAAATTTACATTAATATTTAAATCAAATGACGTCTTTCAGATCGCTAAAAGTAGATAAAAATGGTAATATTTTTTGTTTTATAGCATAAATGGGGGTTCATGTAAGTGAAATTGTTGATACAATCTCATTTATATTGCATGAACACAATATATGCATGTTTGTTCATTTGAAAATGATTGGATTTTGTGGTAAAGCTGCTTTCGGTGTAATGTGGCTGTTGTGTGTTGCAGGCCACCAGCCAGCGGGGGTCCAGGCTGCAGAGGCTCTGTACAACGCCCCCAACCCAGCAGCAGAGGCCATCTCCCCAGTCACTGAAGCCCAGCATAGTGCCCCTTTTTCCAAGACTTCCACCTGGACTGGATTGGTTGACTTGGACCACACAGAAGTCCACTCCATTGCTGGAATCAACAACTCCTCTGAGATTTCTGAAGAGCATGTAGTCATCCACCTAAGGCCAGAGGAGGGCTGGGATGAAAACCAGGTTGGACCCAGAAGCAGCCAACTCAGCCAGGAGGAGTCTGACGGCCAAAAGAGTAGCAACACCATGGGCCTTTCTGACCTCGAGAGCCTGGAGAGCCATGGAGGTTCTGCTCATGAAGAAGAAGATGGTGGCTATTTCGGATCATCTGACACCCCAACATTATCCTCCATAGCTTCTTCCACTCCCCAGCCTCAGACGGGTAACAGTGTGTTGGCCGAGTTTGTGAACACTCTGATGAGGCCCTTTAGCTACTGGAGAGGCGGTGAGGAGGTGGAGGAGACAGAAAACAGACCTTCTGTGCTTGAGGAAAAAGCAGGAGAGAACCAGACGCAGGGAGAGGCATCCAGCAGAAACCTGAGTATACCAAAACCAAGTGGAAACAAGGACAGCATGGACAATGCCATTACGGAGCAAAGGAGTGGTAGTTTTGCCTTCAGGACTCCTACCAGTGGACCACAGAATCCAGAGGAAGGTCTGTCCGAGCAGGAGAAAGAGGTGATGCCACTGATTCGATTAGTGCCTGCAGTCCAAAGCACGGGGCAAAATGACACCGCCACCCAGCCAGGAGAACGAGCCTCCAGCACATCTGCTGACGAGCCTCCATCCAACGGTAACGGTACAAGCTCAACATTGATTTTATTTTTGTGTGTATTTAACCTTTAAAACTAAACTAATAAGCAAGTAAATAGAGGGAAATAGAAATGAGGGTAAATTGAAACTGTTCTATTTCAAATACAGGCCTGGTGCATTTAAATGTCGCTGGTGAATATAGGATCTGTTTATGTCAAGCTTTTTTAAACTCCCTCTGTCTCTCTATTCGACTCGCTCTTCTTTTCCCTTGAGTATGCTACAATATATTCCTCCGCAGGGCAATTTGAAGTATCAATGTAGATTTAAGTAAACAGTAATTGCAAGCAAACAGAGGGGCATATCGCATACAGTAATGCAAAATGTTTGAGTGAAGACTGTTCTGCCTTCATTCTCATATTTATTGGCAGGATGCTTTGATTACAGCACAGGCTGTCAGAAAGAGTACATACAGGTGAAGCTTGAATTTGAATCTACTTTGCCCTAGGTTTGCCCGCATAATGTATGTAATGTTTTTTTAGAAAAAAGCAGACCTGCATCACAAATTACAGCTTATTTTTTCAGAGTCAAATAAGTATTAGACTGTACAATTGACTGGCATTAGCTGTGGAGAAACAGATATATTAAACAGATGAGGAAAAACAAAGCAACTCGACCAGACATGGATAGAAGTTTAAGAAGTCTGTTTTCAGACACAAAGAGAGAAATGCTCTGGGGAGTATGAAAAGGCCTGGGGGTCTGTGTGTGTGTGTGTGTGTGTGTGTGTGTGTGTGTGTCAGACAGGTAACATCCATAGTGGAGTGAATATTGCCCACAGGAATGGTGCGGTACAACACACGGTCACCAGGTCAGGGCTCATGTCTTGCACCCTGGCATGCAGGCACCAAGCCAAAAATCACGTCCTCTAGTTTGTGACTGCAGGGGTAAAGGTGGACTAAAGATTAGAGGAAATGGCTCCCGACTGGAAGGTTGCTGGACCAATAACTACCAGAGCAAGGCACCTGCAGTAAATTAAAGCTCAGGAACATTATCACTGGCCAAAAGTCGAGAAAACAAAGCGTACCACAGCCTTGGGTGGAAGAAGGCTGATTATTTTTTTTATTTTTTTTAATGGCTATCACAAATAACATCCTTGGCATCAGCTAAAGGGGACTATACAAAGAAAGACTAAGATTCTCCCACAGACTGCCAGAAAAATGATTTAATAAAGGTGATGGGCTTTTCTCACCTACCAATTGCCGGCTTTATTAATATAAATGCTCACTGCTGTGCTACCTGAAATCCGATGCCAACCCCCACGGTACTAATGAAAATCCAAGCTTTAGTCTGCATGCATTATTCACAGCCGTATCCAATTAACGTGGAGGTTGGGCTGCACTGCCGTTCGCTCTCGCCTCCATGTATGTCTCTGCTCATTAGGCTCCGGCTCTGTAAAGGTAGGTGGTAATGATCACTACAGCGAGGATGAGCAACACAAGAGGGGGAAGAGTAGATAGAGGAATAGGGAAGAAAGGGGAAAATGGAGACGGGGCGGGGCGGGTCGTTTCTTTCTTTAATGTTGCTGTGATGGAAAGCTGCCCAACTGATGTCTCTTCTTAAACTAGCATCAGTGAGCAGAATTAACTCTGTTATTCCTCACCGCAGGCTAGCCCTTGGATCTTAGTAACTGTTGGTGCCATGTTGCCTCTTTGATTGAGGGGGGTGCAAAGCTTTGCACTGCAGATGGCACATCAAATTATTATTTTTATTTAAGATTATTTTTGGGGCTTTTGCCGCCTTTATTTGATAGGACAGCTAGGTGAGGAAGGGGAGAGAGAAGGGGAAGACATGCAGGAAATTGTCACCGATAGGATTCAAACCCTGGACCTCTGTGTCGAGGCATAAACCGCTCAGTATATGTGCGCCTGCTCTACCCACTGAACCAACCCGGCCACACATCAAATTATTTTTAAAAATTTGAAAAAAGGCCTCTGAATGTAGAGCGATGACTTAATGATCTCCCCTGCAAATCAAAATATTTTGAACATTATATTGAATGAAGAATTATTTTGTTAAGCTCCTAGTTGGAGCAATCTGCCTCCAATAAAACTCGGATTTAGAATAGGCATAAGCTCTACATGCATGGCCTGACCGCCTGTCAAGGAAATGCATGTCTGTTTCACACCAGTCTCGTCAGCCCCAGAGACTGAATTGATGTGATGGGAGACAGTGGGTTCTGTGCGCTGATACTCAATGTAGATGCACCTGACATGATTCACATCATCCAGCCCTGCAATAACTTCTCCTCAGTCTTTTTTTATTAGATTCCATATCTGCAGATGGGCTGAGGTGGCATTGGTGCCAGCTTTCTGTGTCTCTCTCATTGTCAGCCTGCTCTCTCACAATTTAATATTATGTCTGCCTGACCCGAGGGATTTCTCTCAGCCCGTTTACTCCAGTAAAGTGGAGTCAACACAGCAGAACCACTCACAGTGGAAGCACACAATTACCATCTGAACGGGGTTTATTAAAAGTTTGTTTTGCTGCATTTCAGTGTTAAGCTGTGGCTTTTCCACCAACAGATTCACAGTGTCAGAGCTGAACTTAAACCATGCTCAAATCATCCAAACCTATGCCTAATTGTCCCATTTTATTTATTACATGGATCATTACATAGATGATCAACCAAGATTAATGTGTTTAATTATTCTCACTTTCATCAGTGTGTGTAGTAAAAGTATGTAATTAGCTATTTGGATTATTAATAGGACAATTACGCCAGCTTACACGGCTCGTAGGGAAATGAACCTCAGGCTCATAAACCTCACTTGGGCATAAGGCAACATCGGACCTTCTGAATAATTTACACACATTTTAATATTTTAAGCACGGACATATTTGTGTATGTTCTCCCTTTCGTGGTAATTTGTTGTGCTGGGTTGTGTTGCACACCCCCTGCCGTACTGCTGTACTTTTGCTGTACTGAACTGAGGACAGCCAAACGGAGCTGAGCGATGATGATGATGATGATGATGATGATGGTAGCAACACTAGCCGGACCTCTCAGTAACATGACTGCACTGCAGCCAGTGTTGTAATGTAACAAAGTACAAATACTTCACTACTGTACTTAAGTAGAATTTTTACGTATCTGTACTTTACTTCGTTATTTATATTATATTATATTATATTATATATATATTATATTTCCGGAAACTTTTACCTTTACTCCACTACATTTCCTAAATAAAATGTATACTTTTACTCCACTACATTTCCCCTAAGCATCTTAGTTACTCGTCACTCGAAATTTGTTACACTGGAAAAAAAGGAAGTTTGGCGAATCATTGCTCCTAAATTGCCAAGATAATGCACACTCTATTCCAGTTGGTGATGTGATGCCTGTTTGTGGCCAAGCGCCAAAAAAAAAAAAAAAAACATAGGCAAAAACTAAAGAAGAAGAGGAGGAAGCTTAATGACTGATAGTGTCATGGAAGCACCTGGTGCAGGCTCTGCCGCCATGGTAACAGACGATGACCACCCAGACGACAGTGGTGATGACGATAACGTTACACAACTTTGGCCGTAAAGTTCATAATTAAAGTTTTTTTAACTGTTACTTTTACTTCTAATACTTAAGTACATTTAATATCAGAGAATTGCTATGGATACTTAAGTACTGTTAATATCAGATACTTTAAGACTTTTACTCAAGTAATATTTTAAAAGGAGATTTTATCTTCTACCAAAGTAATTTTTTGGTAAGATACTTGTACTTTTACTCAAGTATTGCTTTTGAGTACTTTATACAAGATTGACTGCAGCCCTCAAAAAAAAAATCACACATGCAGACAGAATGAATTATTGATAGTGTAGACAGTGTCTGGTTTAGAGCCGTAAGCTGATAAGGTACAGTTGGACCACTTCATCTAAATAAACAGGTCGAGATGGAGCTTGCTGTGGAGCAAGTCATTTGCTTATCGTGTTGCAATTGCTCCTGCGTTTTTCCGCATGACTTCTCTCACCACAGGCAAGTGTGTTCCTTCCTGCAGGAGGCTGTTTGGGGTAAACGAATCCACAGGGAATAAGAAAACAGGGACAGAGAAGAGAAGTGTGAAATTACTTTGAATACATCCTTCCATCCTTTTGGTTTGTGTCTCTGCGTGTGTGCGTGCCCAAATGTGTTCATGGGATGGCTCCCATCTCCAGCAACTTTATTAGCCGCACTGGTCAGCTCCACTGAAGAGAAAAGAGGCACAAAAAAATCCAACTTGAAATTTGAAATTCACAGTAAATGACAGTTCACGGCTACTGTCAGTTCACCAAAGAGTACAGTTTGTCTACAGCCTAAAAACAAAACCCAGGGATGGAATGGAAATTTAACCTAACTCCCAGTTACATTGTATTGTATTTTTTACTGTATTTGCACATTTACATCTTATTCAATCTTCAAAATGCACAACTTATATTATACGCTAAATACAATACAGGCTGTTAGGGAATTTGATGTATTAGGGGTGCATGATATATCGACTCAATATCGTTATCGCAATGTCACGTTGCGCAATATTATATCGAAAGGGGTTGCGATATTTGCAATATTTTGTTTATATTTTGGAGCGCTGCTTCCCGTCCGTTGGCTGTGTGTGGCTTAGTTGTTTTCGATATAGAGCCCGTTTGAAACGCCGTAATGATCATGTTTCATTGGCCAGTTACCGTGCCACTTGCACATGTAAGTGCACATCAGCGCACGTGTCCACTACATGACAAACCCTATGGAGTGTACCACGTGTGTGCTTATTTCAACAGAGTGACAGTGTAAGTGAAGAAATTAATAGAGCCAGTTTAACGGAACAAATCAGAAAAGCTAAAGAAAAGTTGTGTCCTGTTCTCTTTATTTATATATTTTATACTCTACCACCAGTAAAACATGTCCTGTTCTGTAGACATGGTCGTTAGACATTGTGTTGTACTAAAACTTGTTTTATTTGTTATGAATCTATTTTGATGCATTTCCCATAACTTTTGTAATTTTACATATGTTTAAAAATATCAAAATTAATATCTATATTGCAATATCACATTTTGTCAATATCGTGCAACTCTAGTATTAATACATAGGTCACTATGGAGCCTGTAGAGAAGAGAAAGTTCAATTTAAACATGAACATGTAGTATGATCACATTTATGAATGTGACCGATTCTGCAGGTAAATATGTATTAATTATTGCATCTATTTTGGGAGGTTATTGGGCAAAGTTTCACATGTAATGAGGCATCTGCAAGAAAAGTTTTATTGTTGAGATGTAGGATTAGGTGTGTTTGATATGGTCTCAACACATTTGGATTGGATTACATGGGATTATTTATTGCTGAAAACAGATGTGATTGGATAATTTGTATAGGAAATATTGTAGGGGTCACATGTTAAGACAGGACGAGGTTTAAAGTCCCTGAAAACTCAAAAACAAAATCTCAACTAGTTTGTGGTTGACCGATCTGACTGATCCTAAATGAACACAAGTGTTTTTGTCAAAGTCAGAACAGTTCATATATATATATATATATATATATATATATATATATATATATATATATAGTGCTCTGTATCTGTTGTATGCTCCAGGCAGCAGGATTTGGCAATATTTGAATCAAAATGTGATGACAGTTTGGGGGTTGTTTGCTAATGATGTCCAGCCATAGTCCATGAGGATGTGTTTTTACAAACTTTAACTATGGCTGTTTAGTCATGAATAATGTTATAATGAAAAGTTTCAAACTTTTGTAGGGGATTTAAACCTTAAACCGTATTTGTCTGTTCCATGGTAAGCTCTATGAACAGGTGGGACACAATCCCAACGGATGTGGTCTGAGTTCATGCACAGTCTCTACACGGAGTTGAGTCTATTCATTTCACAATCCCAAATATAAAATGGTTTGTAGTGTGGGCACAGGGGAAAAAAAGAAAATTGTGCAATAAAAACAAATCAAGGACATACAGAACTGTAGTCCACGCATGACAGAAACCCAGTCCTCACACCGCTGATCCTAGCAGACTCATTTCATAATCATTTTGAAACTGAGCTCCCTTTAAGAGTTATATGGGGCTCATGTAAGCCAGTCTTGAGTTTTAATTGCTTATTCTACATCCATAAAATTAAACCCACCCCCGTCCTCTCCAACCCCATAATTTAAATCATATTAATTAGTCTGTTCTGTCTCTGTGTTCCCTGTAGGATTCACTGCAACAGGTCCCAACGAGATATCCCCACCCAGTGAACATGTCAACCTATCCGGTCCTCAGGGTCCCAGAGGAGGCCCGGCCTTTGCTCCCGCCCCCAGCAGCCACTTTCGGTGGGCCATCAAATCCATGCGTGGGTCTAAATTAGGCCCTCCTGGAAATGTAGCCTATGTGGGTAAACGTCCCACCTGGGAGCCTATGGAAGCCAAAGCAGGGCCACTCGAGGTGATGACCCTGCCCAGTTCCCTTCGACAGGACAACTCTGAAAACTATTCAGGCCAGGGGAGGGTCCAGGACGGAGAAGAGGCTAAGTCTCCATTGGCTGCCAGAACTGCATCAGGGGAGGAGAAGGAGACCGAGGGGAGCAGTGAAGGGAGCAACTTTCCCGGTGGGTTTGAAATGAAAGCCAACGACTTGGACGGCAGTAGTGTAAAACTGAGTCCTGAAACAAAGTTGTCACTCAGCCAAAGCCAGACTGAGTTTGTGACTGTGGCAGAGCACACCACTCTGTCCCAGTGGCAACTAGTGCAACAGCCCAGCACCCCAACTCAGGGCTCCCAGCAGCCAGACACAGCAGGCGAGGTCAGAGGAGAGATCTTCTACGTCCACAGGCCCACTGACAACCTCTCCTCTGCTTCTTCAACAAGAGGAGAAAGTAGTTCCAATTCAGGTTTCACTCCTCTTTTAAGCAAGCAAAGCAAAGGCACCAGCAGAAAGGAGGTGGTGACTCCCACACCCGAAGCCCTCATGGAGGTGCTGACAACTTCTGAAGTGACCACAGTGGAGCTTCTGACAACCAGAGACACACAGAGGACGTATCCTGTCACCACAGCAACCACCACAGAAAGTTCCTCAGAGAGCGCCATCCCCGAGGAGTCGTCTATTTCCATTTCATGGGTTCAGGAAGAGCGGGAGAAAAGCCTCTCGGCTACTCCAGCACCCAGTGACGAAGCTCAAACGACTACAGGTGTCATTCACTTGACCACCTTTGCCTCAGACTCCAACGTTGGCGCCACAGAAATGGAATCCAGGTCTGCAGTGTCTGAGTCCTTTGTGGTTGGAAGTCGGTGGACACCTTTCAAAAGCATGAGCCCTAAGTCAGAGGAACCCAAAGCTCCGGTGTCTAAAGACAAGAAAGACACAAACAACCCTTTCGGCATCCTCGTGCCCAACTGGACCTTCGGGCTCTTCCCATCAGGTACGTGAGCTCCCCAGTGTTCCCGGTGAATGAACTTTACTGTCAGCATTATCTTCATGATTATGAGTGATTATCTAATCAGTAGCGGTTCAGTTAATTATGTATGCAGCTCCGTGAGAGCCAGGAACATCACTCACATCACCGCAGTCCTGAGGTGACATACAGTACAGAAACGGCAGCATGTTAACACCGCTGAATACCTTCCACCTGAGTTCACAGCCTCTGCTAACCGAATAAAAAAAAAAATAAAAAAAAAGAATATATATATATATATATATATATATATATATATATATATATATATATATATATATATATATATATATATATATATATATATATATATGTGTGTGTTGTTTCATTCTACATCGCCCCTCTCTTTCCTACTCAGACACGCATCATGCAGTCTTAATGCAGGCTTGTTCTCCCTTCCTCCTGTGTTGGTTTAGAGAGACAGCTCCAGACAGCGAGGCTGTGCACTGAGGCGCGACCTACTAGGTCTTAGTGAAGTAATTAGTGGGTCAGAGTGAGTGCATTTAGGTGAACTGGGGAGAGGCAGAGATCCTAGTCCCCAACAAATCAATGTAGACTCAAACTACAAGATGTGACTTGTAATTGACTGCGGCCTCTTCTCCTTTCTCATTCATTTTTAAGTTTGTCCATGTTCTCTCGGCTCATTCTCCCACGGTCGGCTCAACTTTCTCCTCTCGCATTCTATCCCCAAACTTGCTCAAAATAATAGCAAGTGTTTGCCTCAGAATGCTCACATTGATTTCTTTATATAGTTAATGGACCCGCTACTGCGGCAAAAAAAAAAAACACAGAGCAAATGAACAGAACAAATGCTATATTCTGAGGGCCACTCATCTCTTCCTTGTCTGAATTTGTAATCTTAAGAATCAAAATGTGTTTGCTTATGTTTAATGTATCTGTCTAGAATCGCTGCAATATTTATTGTGTGTTTCTGCCAAACTAATGTCTTTCATCCTCGGCTCAGTGCATCTGGTATTTTCAGTTTGTTAGTTTTTTCGAAAATTCTGACTCCAATCATTAGTCATACCGCTCAGTAAAGTGCATTTTTCTAACTTGTTCTTTTGAGTAATCACATGGAGAACTCAGAGCTAGTAGGGGTTCAGCTGCATTTACTGTACACTGCTAATAATGGGGATAACAGCCTATTCAGAATACAAGCACCTCATGTTAACACCTCCGTCTTTCAGACAGAAATTTGACTCGGTCAATAGAAGTAAATTCAACAGTTGAAAATGAGTCATGAACTGTGAAATTACTTTGAATTACTGCATGTTTTTGGATTAGCTGCACTCTTTTTTTTACCTGCTTGCCCACTTGACTTGCGTCAAAGATCTTCTCCTGGGAAGATTCACCCGTTGATTGCCTCCATTGTATAGTCATTTACGAGCACTTTCAACCATTAGTGACCATTGTCTGAGAAGTATGTTTTTCTCAGGGGAACCATCTTTGGTCAAGTTCACAGGAGATTTGGGGAACTACCGATGAAAAATACCACTTTTGAACTAACTCGGGCACATTTACATTGTTTTAATGTTGATTAATGTTCACTGTCCCCTTTCAAATAAAGAAATAAATCAAAATTGTGAAGCGGGAGACTCGCCTTCTTCCATTTAATAACAGCAGTAGGTAGGAGGATGGTGGTTTCAGTAGAAAGGGCAGCTGCAAAGGCTCAGTGCTTACTGTGGAGCATGACCATGCCGTTATCATTTATTGTAGTGAACATATAATTCAGATTTCAGTCAGAAAAGAAAGATGTTGGTTTATGTAATTGCAGCTCTAAGGCACTCACTTTCGTTAGATTGAGTAGTAGGTTGTTTATTACAATAGGAGATTAAAAGAAACCAGGAGTACATTTTTCTTCTTTATCAGTATTTCTGATACGATGACATTTGAGTTGCCCTGCTCTTGTTGAGTGATTAGAAGGCAGAAGACCCCCTCCCTCTGACTGACCTTTTGTAGTTGTCAGTTATAGTACAGAGAAAATTACAGCAATTATTGTCTGCCCATTAAAGCAGAGAGGTAGAGACAGAGAAAGGAAAGGGCAGAAGAATGGACAGCTCTGGAAAAGGAATAATGGTGGAGAGAGAGGGGTGAGTGTGTCCTCTACTATGGTGTAGGTGGGAGTACATAAACCTCTTTAATCAATGATCAGAGACTACACTAACACAGACCCATGGGCCTACAGAGAGCACGTTCTTCCTCCCTTCTTTCTTTACATTTCTTTATTTCCTTCCAATCTTAATTTTCTTGTTTGTTATCAGACCAGTCTCAGCCCCTTTGTGTCCTATTTGACCATATATCAGAGTGATAAGACACTGGTATATAATGCCACATCCAGCTTTCCAATTCCACATTGCTCTGGCCTCCAGCTAAACCCACACATGGGTGGACATACGCACACACACATACACATACAATAGAAATGTATGTGAGGAAGCACCAGCATGCCAAGCTTACTCAGAAGTAAACCTCCATAATCCACCCCACGTCTCACCATCACAAACACACACACACACACACACACACACACACACACACAGAATATGTCTTAATCCTTTACCGTGAACACTGTGAGAGAGTAAACACATTTCATTTTATTTCTTTTTTAATTACTCATATCTTGATTTCCATATTGTATAATCCTAAAGGCAGTGTTTATTGTTCGTATTGTTCAAATTGGTTATTTTTAAGACCACAAAAAGTTACAAAAGTAAAAGGCTTCTAGTCAAGAGAGTTCCATCAGCCGTGGGCATTTACCGAATGGTTCAGACCACTGGCATGGCAAGGAGAGCGCATACAGTGACGTGGGCTGTCTGTCCAGCCTTTAAATTGCCAATGCCAGTCAAACAGGGAACAAGATGTCTATGAATTATAGCCTTCTTGACTAAAGCCTTGTCCCAGGCTCAAGATGGATCAGACCTCTGGCAACATCAATAACACAGCAGCCAGGCCTCAACCAAATTAGAGTGTTCAATTTGGAGGAGAAGAGCCTGTGTGTGTGTGTGTGTGTGTGTGTGTGTGTGTGTGTGTGTGTGTGTGTGTGTGTGTGTGTGTGTGTGTGTGTGTGTGTGTGTGTGTGTGTGTGTGTGTGTGTGCGTGTGTGCGTGTGTGTGTGGAAGGAGATAATTGTAGACAGGGACAGGCTGGGGTGGCATATTATCAGTATGGCTCTGTGGATAGATGTTGAGTTTGTCTGCCGGCTGTTGGAGTCCTTGGATATGCTGTCTGGAGCAGCGAGAGGACACATTCTCTATGCTGCATATAGAAGTCTATTGATTTTCCTGTCTCTCCCTCAGAGTGTCTCCCATCTTTTTTCTTCTTTCTGTCTCTCCCCTTACTGTTTTTTTTTCTTCTTTTTTCCCGCTCTCCCTCGCTCTCCGTCTCCCTGACTTAATGTCTTTTATTACTCCTCTGGTCATTGTTATGACTCTCGCTGGCATAATGTTTTGATAGCCTCTTGAACTCCAATGTTGTACAACAGAGAGCAGTCAATTGCCGTCTAACCGTATCTGTCCCCCCTGTACAATCCTCAGCCTTAGCTGGATCCTTGTCACTGCCTTTAAAAAAGAAAAGAAAAAAAAAGTGTCATCTCCCTTAAACCGATCTAATTTGTCATCCTGCTATCTGCTTCTCGTCTCCAAGTTTCTCTTTTTCTTTCTTTTCATGGTGTAATTCCTCCATTTTTCCATATCAAACACTCCCGCTGAACCTAATCCCGTGCTATTGGCTGCTGCATATTAAATGAATGGGATTTGTTAAAGAACAGCCTTGAGGAACACTGGGCTCCATCGTGGTGTGGGATGTAACAGTTACACACCACTTTGGCTGATTGAGCACAGGCTCTTTGTTTCCTGTTAACCAGAGGAATAACGAAGCAACCAAAGTGTTGAAAATTAGCGTAAGTACACTGCGGTGCGAAATCACACTGAGCCTTTTGTGGACATCAGTGACTGTTGATAATGATAATGCACACCAGTTTAAAATACACTGAATTTGCGAAACAAACAAAACACCTAAAATAGTGGTGCTAAATCCACCAATAGGCTGTCCGCTCTCAGCCGGTCAGGGCTGCTCAAAAAGAAGGCCAGTTATAAAAACCAAACCCTGTTTATTACAAAAACATTTAAATCTCATTATTGTCTCTCACGGGAAAGGGACCAGAGAAAAGTAATCAATGCCGACTCCACTTACTGGCCAAATCAAATGTCCAAGATAGGCTTTCCTTTGTGACCTCAGACTGCTTAATGTTTATGTTATGGGTAGTGCTGTCAAATGATTAAAATATTTAATCGCGATTAATCGCATTAATGTCATAGTTAACTTGCAATTAATCACACATTTTTCTATATTCTAAATGTCCTTTGATTTCTTTTTGTCCCATTATTTTTTCTCATTTTAATGCTCTTATCAACATGATACGATACTTTTAAAACGGTGCCTGAACCGAAATATATATATATATATATATATATATATATATATATATATATATATATATATATATATATATATATAAATATATATTTTAAAAAACAAAAAAATGTGTTTGTTCTGTATGGTCAAAAATATAACACAATAAAAAGTTTATCTAAAAATAAATGGGTGGGAAAAGGGTATTTTACAATAACTTTGAATGCACCACGAGGCTGGCGAGGCTGAGTCTGTGTTTTTCAGACAGTAGGTTAACGTTAGCTGCTGCTAAGTGTAGTGTTGACTTCCGTGCGGTGATGTTTAAGTTCCCTCTAACGTCTGTTTTCGGAGCATCAGAGAGAAGCGCAGGCATTTAAGTGGCACCTAAATAAGGCACCGAAATCAGCGTTGCTATTCAGTCCGGTAGATAACAGTCGTTAAGGCACCGGTGCCGTATTAGCACCGAGTCTCGGACCCCCCACCCCCCCCCCCCCCCCCCAAAAAAAAAAAAACTCTTCAGATCTACACGATTCACGTGGATGATTCACGTGGATGACTTTTTCCCATTCAAAACAGCGATTTTCATCCCGAAAAGCGACTAGTTTGCAGGTATGTCTACTCTTTGGCCGGCTCGCAAGCCCAAACAAGTGTGTCTGTTGTTTTGTTTCCGGTCTAGCTATATCCGGTGTGGTGTTGTAGTTTTTCTAATGTTACTAGTTGTCGCAACAGCATGTGAAAAAACTACAAAGCTAGGCCAAAAAGAACGTTAATCTCGCGATAAAAAATTGACGGCGTTAAAATGGGTTTGCGTTAATGCCGTTAATAACGCATTTAACTGACAGCACTAGTTATGGGTGCCAACGTGGGTGACAGTCTTGCTAAAAGCTAGTAGTGTTGTGTTCCTTGATTCTCCCTACGCCAAGCCAGCGCCTTCAGATTAGCCTTTATGTTGAAAGCTCTGACCCGTGGTAAACACTATACTGTGGCTGGCGATGGTAATCTCATATTGTGGGTAATAGAGTTCCCTATTACTAGCGTGTGTTGTTTAACCCTCTGGCATCGGTAAAAAATGAATGGCAGAGGGGAGTTGTGACTGCAGACCAGGCCACATAACCAGTTTCTTTTTCTTTTGAACATTCCCACACTGCAGAACTATCGCTATTACTAACAGGTGTGCTATCAAGACTGGTGCTTGTGTAACTATGTGTAACATCTAGAGTGGTCTCGCAATGCCAGACCTTGCTCCACACCCTAACCCCTGAAAAAATTGTTTTTTTTTACTAAAGCAGTAGGCCTATATGAAATCAGATATATTACCTACCACCATTTAGTTGTTTTGTGTTATTTAAAATATTTATAAAATATCTGGTCATGCCAGAAGTAATTATTCCACTCATTTTTGAAACAATGCAATTACCCATTTCAGCCACCGCAAACTCTGCGTATGCTGGGAAGGTTGTTTTAGTCGTGCAACAGAAAACTCTGATTGGACAGATAGTCTAGCTAGCTGTCTGGATTTACCCTGCAGAGATCTGAGGAGCAGTTAACCATAGTCCTCAGAAATCAACTGGAGTTTAAAATTCCAACACAAAGAAAGCGGAAGGTAACGGACATCCGGCTGAAAATTGGGGACATCCGGCGGAATTTCCGGCAGCACCGGAGCAATCTCGGGAAGTGAAGTGGGATGTCATGGATATAGACTACATCTAGAGTAACTTAACATTGACTGGTGAAATAAGTTATTGTTATTACAATTTGTATAAATTTTTTAAATTTGACCATATGACCTTAGCAATAAACAATGGAAACGGTTCAGGCAGCGTTCAGGCACCGACACCGCTTTCAAAGTACCGGTATTGGAAAAAACCTGAATGATACCTAACCCTTACAAAAAGCTTCAGCATAATCTCTTTATGACCTTTATAATAACGAGCACTTTCCTTAAAGTATACTAACATAAGCTGTTCTAATTTACCGATAACGTCTCGCAACAACAAAGACAACCCTTCTGACGCTAAGATTGTTTTGAAAATGAAAGGTGACCAATCTAATGATGATGTAGACAAAGCACAGAGAGAATAACAGCCGATAAGGACAGAAGTAAAGATTAGAAAGAGTGAGGAGAATAAAACGGAATATGGAGGAGGGAGAGAGCGCGTAGACAGAAATTATCAGTCTCTAGGAAGCGAGATGTGCGTTATGAGGTTGTACATCATGTCGAATTTGACATCTTTAATTTGTTCTCACAGCAGTTTTCAGCATTCAGGAAGTGTTGTACACATGTGCACAGCAGCTCATGATACTCGGTCTCTCCATGGACTGTGTCAAGTGCTGTGCCTGGAAAGGTCGTTGAACATCACAGCAAGCTGCGATATCAAAGGCAAATATTAGCTGTTTTGCTTAGTGCTGCTGATTCTTAAACTGTTAAAGTAAAACACACAGACTGACTAAATAATTCAGTGAGGGATTTTCTGTGTAGCAGGGTGTTCACTGACATTTTGGGGAATAGAAAGTGTTGATTTAATGTATATATGTAAAAGTAAATGAAACAAGCAGCGATGTTTGTAAAGGTAATGCACCATCAGAATGTGGGTTTAATATTCTGCAGTGAGCTTGAAAAAAAAACACAGAAAAGCTGTCTTAAACAGCATTTTATGATGCCATAACAATGCTTTATTATCTCTGCTGTCACAACAAAACCTGGTGATTATTCAGCCTCTAGGAGCCCCATCACAGGCAGCTGTATTTTATTTTCGAGATTGTATGACCCAGAGCACCCATAATGGCAGATGAATGACTAAATTGTTACTCGGCTGATACTGGTGGCAGATCCACAGCAGAACTGCAAAGCAAGTTTTGTTGTTGTTTTTGTGGAATATTTTCTCACTTCACAGCCCTCTAAAGATCAGTTGCGTGGCAGACCAATGTGCTACAGTATGTTAACTTCAGTAACACAGTAACTGTGGATGCTAAGCTTTCCCTGAGCACAACATATGCTTTTTAATCATGTATTTGTTTATTTAGTGCAGCGCCTTATGCTCACATATGCACAAAGCATTGTTCTGAGAGAATTTGTGGTCTCTCTCAACTTCAACTTTACATAACATGGTGAACATTTACTCCTCTTGGCTTTTAGAGACAGTCAAACCAACTGGCTCATTGAGGAATAAAACTGCCAAGTAAAACAGTCGGCCACACAGCAGATGAAACCATCAACTGCTTGTTGGAGCATTCAGGCATTGCCATCTCCTCTGATTTTATTGTAGTCATTTTCATTTAGCCGTCTCTGTAAACCAGATAAGAAAAGACCTCTGCTGAGCCATATGTCACCCCATTAAAAACACAGACAGGGATTCACTGAGAAGGGTTGTTTTTTGTTTTACTTCTTCCACGGTGAATTCCTATCTGAGTTTTTATTGTCAGGCACCGCCTTAGGGCCCCTGTGGGTGCGTAGAGTTTCATACAGCAACGAACAACATCACCTTTGTGTGCCACCAATTGGGACATGATGGGAGGGATGGCTGCAGACAGAGAGCTTGGCAGGGTACTGTCAGAAAGAATATAATCCTCTGTGTGGAGTCATTGTGTGGGGATGTGCAGAGCGGGAGAGGCTAACCTGGTCGTGGTGATGTGAGTAACCGTTACAATAGAGCATTCAGGTGCTATCAGATTAGACGTCAGGAATCTGCTTCCTGTTAGGGAAAGAATATTTCCCCACTCTATCTGTATCCAACAGGTCTGTCCTCTTAGAGGGCAAACAATGGAGACAAACTAGCAGTACACAGCCATGATGTTTCTCAGATCACTTTACACAGACTGCTTTTATTACCTCTAAAGGAGAAGGATCTGGATATATTATGATGGGAAACGGCTCAGCAGACCCCGTGGAAATATGGCTTCTGTTATGCCTGTAGCACACCCAAAAAGGTTTGAACAGCAGCGTTCAGCGTTTGAGATGCAGCTCTCGCATTTTCATTCTCCATTTGCAGTCAGGCTCAGCCAGTCACACGTGCGAGCACACAGCATAGGAAAAATAGAAGCCTGCCATCAAGGTTAGCAGTGAAATGTGTGATTTCAAATTGAGGTGTTTTCTAGCTACAGAGGAGTGGCAGCGAGAGGATGAGTGCACCCAGCTGGAGTTTTGGAGCTGCTGGATTGGCTGACTGACTTAACTCACTTTCAACGCCGCTGAAGGCAGAGCGGGAGCAGTGGCAGGGCTCCTAGCGTCAGTCACAACACATCATGCAGCAGTCAGCCCACAGCGAAGTGGAAGGGTTGTCAGCGATGTAGGGCATGTCAGACACACCCACAGATATGTCCCAGCAGGGAGGATTCATAGACAGGGGAGGAAAATGAAGAGGCTCAAGGAGGGGAAGGTTTCCTACTGTAAGTGGTGGGGGTAATGGATATGAAGGTGTAAATTACAGAATCTAGTGAGCTATGAAGATTAAGGCTTTGCAAATAGCCATGGTGCCTTGAAGGAATTTTGGGTAGCAAGCTTTCTTTCAGAGTTTCTGCAGGCAAGGTCACTGTGAGATCATGTAAAGGAGTTCTTCTTTGTTTTAAACAGGTCTCCAGTAGGGATGCACCGAAATGAAAATTCTTGGCCGAAACCGAAAACCGAAAAAGAGGAAACCAAGACCGAAAACTGAAAAAACCAAAGAAATTATGCCAATTATTAGTACCATTGCATTTATGGCTATGACTGTGTACTAACTTTACTAAAATCAAGGCATTGCAATGTATAAATTAATATTAAAGTTTCAAAGAATAAATCAATTACAAATTATTTATAAATTATGCACAGTATAAAAATAAATATAATAGTATAAAATAAAATTCAAACTTAACACTAGAACGGCTATGACGGTCATTTTGACCTTTTTGAAATTTATGTAATAACTTTGTTGAATAAAAAAATACAATCCTGCTGCTGCCTGACTTTTCCTAAAAGAGTCTGTCTTGGTTGCTTAGTAACTACCATAGTCTCTGTCAAAGAAACGTAACTAGCGGTCTCAAGTAACAAGTGTGGGCATCACCGATGGGCCGAAGGCAAAGCCAGAGTCGGTAACGTAGGCTACGGTGTGGATGGACTCTGTTCTGAATCAGAAGGCAAACACCGGGCGCTCGCTCTGTGAAAGGCGCGGAACACGTAGATGGCCGGTGGCTGTTTACATGTTCATATAACTTTATACATCCTCGAACTGGCTGGAATGATTACACACATCCTCTCCAAGGAGTGCACCAGCTGTACAATTGTCCGGAGGAGGTTCATGCAGCAACTGGCAGAGGAGCTGAGAGCGGAGTTTATGGAGGAAAAAAGGGCGCACGGTCCGAACAGCACTGCGAACCACAGCAGACACCAAAACAGAGGCAGTGCCAGGTTAGGTTATAGCTAAATGTTCAAATACGATACTTTTAATTGTTATTTGGCTGTTATGAGTTAAGTTTAATGAATTTCCACATCATATTTTTCGGGATATGAATGTATGAAATAATTACGTTTACTATGCCATCATATGAATTATTGAAACACGTATTACTACTCAAATGTATAATTAAACTCGTTAACATGTACATTTCGGTGTTATTACGTTTTTCTAAAGATATCCTAACACAATACATAATACAATATCGCAATTAGGTATTTATCATGAGAGATTAGTTTGGAATCTGGCGGTCAAAATGACCGCTCACGGCAGTTCTAGTAGTTATGGAATTCCGGCACTTCTAGTGTTAAATGTTTAACTTGACCCCACTCATGTGTACATTAAATAAAAATGTACAGAGCTACAGAAAGGTTTTAAAATTATATTATTATGTAATTAAACCCGACGTGGAGAAAGTCTTTGCAGATGCACCCCCTCTTCAAATTTCGGCATTACATGATTTGCAAATCGCTGTCCGTGGGTCTTTCTCAGATACACTGAAATACGTCCACACCGCAGACATGTTGCTTCAGACAAGCACGTGCAGGTCGCGGTTTCTGTTTGCGTCATCACAACATTTCGGCCGTATTGTTTCGGTGATAAAAGTATTTCGGCCGAAAACCGAAAATGCTGCCCACAGCTTTCTTCACCTAATAGTGCTGCTCTGCTGCCAGAACAACTGCTTGCTAGTAACCACAGTGGAATACAAACATGTAGGCAAGGGAGTATGAGATCCCCAATCTGTCTGTGTGTGTGTGTTTCCTGCTTTTTCTTTCTGGTTTAGGGCTGCTAGGTCATGTGTGAGAGGTCAGTGAAGGGGTGTCCAAGCATACTTGCTATTGTTGTTTATATTTGTGCACAATATGTGCATGAAGTTTTGGAGAAGTAGAATATAAACAGAAGGGTTTAGTGATTGTCTTCGCAGCCAGTCGCATTATTGGTATCATTCCTTTGAAGCAGCTGTGCCAATCACAGTGGGGCTTGAAGGAAAAAAAAGAGAAGAGAAGAGTGCAAATCACCTTTTCCATATAGGGGTATATTGTTGTTTTCTGTAATCTGCCTTATAGGACACAAACACACAGCACTATAAATGTGTTGCCGAAGGCAGACGATGAGCCTTTGTAAATTTAATGTATATTTGTGGAGATATTAAAATGTCTGGTCGGGTTTTTTTCCACACCGATGCATGGTTTTATTCTGACATACAATGATCCACACCAACTATTCTGTGTAGGTACTGCATAATTCCTGAATAACCCCTATGAGATTTAACCAAAACAATCACGCAGTCAGAGTTGTAATTGTAGTATATTGTAATTAATGGTTGCATATAAAAAAAAATCAGAGACACTTTTTCTCATGTGTGGTGTGTGCTTATCCCCCTGTAGTAATAATAATAATATAATATCTTTCATGTAACCCCAGCCCACTTTACATACAGAAAACAAGCAACAACTGTGTTAATGAAAAATCTTGGCTAAAAAGTCTCGATTTAAAACAGAAATGAACTCAGACTGAGGCAGCTGCTGTGGTTTTTTGCAGCAGCCTGGTGTTGGTTGTGTATGATTTTATCAAGGTAACCGCAATGAATAACTGTGCAATTTGCCATGGCACTTTTTAAGAAGAAACTGCAGATACACATTCTGTCTGTCCTATTGCCTTCAGGTGGCTGTAGGGAGAAAGCGGATATCATGAAGTGTCTCATGTCGATTGTACAGGATCATTTAGTATAGGCTGGCTCGTGGTACTAAGTGACTCGCAGACCCAGTTGGTATTCGCCAGAATACCAACTCCTCTGCTTGCACTTCTTGCAGGTAGCTCATATCTGTTGCACCTCACCTCCCACTTTCTCACCATACTTGCTGCTGGAAATACCATACTGATGGGCAAAGTGCATTTCAAGGTGAAGAATATACCCCTATTGGCTTCTTGCACCACATGTTGCGCCACTATATTAATTTCTAGTAACAGTCTACTTCTCTAATTGTACCTGAAATATGAACTCAGCCTTCATGTGTACATCCCTCACTTTATTTGAAGGCATAGTACTCAAGCATATGTGCACGTTCATTACACCGTGGCACTTGATGTAAAAATACATGTTCTCTTTAGTAATCATGTAAGTCACAATATGAATTATACATTATACATTGACAGTAATTGTTACTCCCTACATTTAGTGCGTATAGAATATTGTTGGGTAATTTGAAAAAGGGGGAATGCAGTTGATTCAATTTTCTCATTTCACAATGCCCTGAAAACAAGAGCAAAGACACATTGAAGAGAACAGAGGGGGGGGGGGGTTCCAAGGTGGATAGAATGTGTTTGTGATGATAAGCTAGGATGGATTATTTTCTTGCCACTGTGACAGCCAAGATAATGCAATTTATTTAGGACGAATGAAGACGCCACAAGTGCCGCTCTTGTAACAATACACCCTCAATTTCCTCGTCAGTCTCGCCTTGCGCAGGCCTGCTGAATTGGGTTGTATTGAAATGCTGGCATGTTACTCCTCCCCGGTCCTCTCTAGGCTGATTCAGTGTGACGCTCGGTTCACGAGGTGCTCACTGAGAGCGTATCGGCTGCTTTCTGCTGTCTCAGGCTTCTGGCATTGGAGCTAATTACAAGTGTTGCGTGCGTGTATGTGTCACACAGAGAGAAGAAAATGGAAGGGAAATATAATCAGAAACTGTATGTATTTTTGTTTTGTATATTTTTCGTGTGAAAGTATATTCTAACTTTCAAGTTAGAAACTTCTTTTCTTCTTGCGTCTCCACAGCTCACATACACCTGTAGGCTTGATTTTCACCTCAAGATATGACTGTATATTGATAATAGCACTATGTAAATAAATAATAACTTGGACCAGTTAAACGGATTTGGCAAGCCATAGTTATTTGAGTAACCCAGTGTTCATTGCAGCTTTCAGCATGCTCAGTAATAATGAATGCACTACTGTAGTGGAATGTTTGGCGACTGCAGTCTGTATCCAGTGTTGTTTTCACCCCTGTCACCCCTGGACACACACACCCTCACACATACACAAAGGTGAGTGTATACATATGCAGCCAGACGCGGCAACGCATGTGGTCAGACAGACAGAAATAGCTGCTCCCTCCCCTGCAGCGCTCATCAATCCTGTGTAGTTTGTCAGAGGCCGCTCTGCCCAGGCTCGGTACAGTAATCACATTGCCACACCTGCTCCATCCACAACCTTCTCTCTCTAAGATGTGAACACATTCCCAAAGGATGCAGGGTGGCGTCTGCTGCCTTTCAAGTGGTCAAGCTGGGTTCAAGCCCAGATTTGGCAAGTATCTAATCTGTCAGTTGTCCTTGAGCACTGACTTCCTGCCAGCCTGGGAAGGCTCAGTAGCTGTCCAGGTGCTCTGATCTCCCTGTGGTGGGGGGATCAAAAAACTATTACATTATCATTCTTTACAACAGCTGACTTCATACCGTATGTGACCCCTTGTGTTAACAGTGTTGTAGTTCTGTGGTCTTTACAACCACATGTCCAGATTTATTATATCATTACACACACTGAAAGGCCCCTTTTATAATGTGCGGTCAATCAAAAACTGTGATTCTAGATCTCACTGAGACACATCCACTAACGGCAGATTTATAGCTTGAGCTACTAAAGCTAGCCTGTGTTATAATTCTTCTACATTAAATGAAGCAGAATACTCTTGTGGGCTAGTATATTGCTATTGCTGGAAAAGAAACATTTACATATATATATATATATATATATATATATATATATATATATATATATATATATATATATATATATATATATATATATATATATAAAGGGCATGATTTTTCTTCTTTTCTATCCAGTCATTTAGTGTGGAATTTATCTGGCGTACCACTGGTTTTGACTGACAGTTGGTGCAGTGGGTTAAAAGGGAGAGGTGGAAGCTTGGTTTCGGGGAGGCAAGGCACGCTGACCCTCCCTGATGTGTGTATGACCTCATGGACTGTATAGCTGAAGCGTTTGGTGTAATACCCAGACTGCAGACTGTCAGCCTCTGTACACATTGGACTTTCTCACTCTGCAGAGTGCAGACTGACTGCTGAGGCGCTGACATCATCAGCACAAACCAGAGCCGCTCCACCAACAAGTAACCGTAACCTCTTGTCTCTCTCCGTCTCGTCTTCTCTTCTGTTCCATCTCCTTCCCTCCCTCTCCACCCTCATGTAGCTAACCTCTGCAAATCAATCCCTTTGAAGTCATCTGAGGGCCACATTGGGGTCTGCATCTTTGTGCTTGAGGGAGGTGTTATCTATATTTCAGCAGAAATAATTTTAATATTTCCTCCGCTGTCTAGTCAGCTTACCATGGCAGTAATTGTAGCTCATCTGCAGTGAGCGACTTGCCTGTCAGGGGACATGCTGATACATGATACTGATACTGATCATATTCCTACCTGTGAGTCTCTCTGACTCTGTCCATCCTGTCAGGGGAGAGATGGAAACTTGGAGTCACTCAGGTCATACAGATGACTCAGTGAACAGTCATTGCTGTGGCGACATAGTTATATAGACATAGTTGTATTTCACTCTCACCTTTGTCAGGCACAAAGTTTTAGAACACAGCCCTGGAAGTGAATGGCAAGCAAAACAGACAGACCGAGAGATGCACTACAAGCTAGAACATTGACCTAACGTTACTGTAATTTGCTGACATCAGACTTGGAGAGGAGAGAACACAAGTGGACTGCTGTTCCCCCAATTCACCCTCATAGTTTTTTTTCTCTTTTCGTGACCAAGATAGTTCCGCGTCATCCTCTCATCGAAGTTATAAACATTGACATCCGCTTCGCCACAAGGGGAGGTGGGGCCTTTGTGTAATTTGCTGGCCAACTTGCGTAGTAAGCGTACAGGGCACTCGGCTTTGTTTAAAGCTCTCTCGTGGGACATTTCAAGCGCTCTTGGGGCTCCTCTGGTGGCCACGTTGGACCCCGAGTAGGCAGTTATGCTCCGGGTCGGCTACAGTAAAGAAACATGAGCACCTGGGTTGGGGTGCACTGGTAGCTAAATAATTATATAGTATTCCACATAACCATACTGGTTTGATTCCATGTACCTCTCACTCTCCCCTCATTTCCTGTTGGCGATCCAATGAGGGTGAAAAATCTCGCAATTCATTTATTGCTCTCTTGGACTCTGCTGTAGCTATATCGCTGTTTTCCAGATTTCAAAATGTACTTTGGTGAGTAAAACACCATCATAACGATGAATAATAATGATCTGCAGGAAATTCTTGATCTAGGCTCCAGATGTGTTGTGGCTTAGGTGACAATTAAGCATTGACAGAGCCACTTACACAGATGCATTATGTATATCTTTTTTTGCTCTGTAGCATCACTAAACACATTAAACACATGTTCACAGTAGCCATCATGCAAATGACAATATGAATATTTTACACTACAGCACAGTGATGATGACAACAACTGTATTTACGCCCATACTTTGCAGTTTAGCGCAGCTATCCATATGGCTCTTAACTGTTCTGTGTGCCTCAGTACCTTTTAGAGACGCACTGTACCATTACATTTTAACGGGGCAGCTTTTGCTGGGCCCATATGATGGCTTATCACGCTCATAGGGTGGGAACACTTGAACAGGCCAAGGCATGATCTCTGTCTCAGCAAAGCTATTACAAGGTTCAGTGAGTCCAAGCACAGCAACGAGGCGGGTGATAAGCAGGTGTATATACAGTAAGTGTGTGTGTGTGTGTGTGTGTGTGTGTGTGTGTGTGTGTGTGTGTGTGTGTGTGTGTGTGTGTGTGTGTGTGTGTGTGTGTGTGTGTGTGTATGTGTGTGTGTGTGTGTGTGTCAGTTTATTCCTGCAGAGTTTAGTGTTTCTATCAGCACAACCTTTTCTGCAGGCTTTTTATGTTGAATTTGCCAACCACTCAGCTCCAGACTTCATGGGATGCAAGACATTTCCCACATCGCAATCCTCTTTTATGGTCCGTTCTAAATCCTGGGTGTATGTATGATCCATTGGGGAGGGGCTTTACAAATGTGCCACAAGGCTAAGATAATCTCTCTCCTGAGAGACATAGGGAAAACTTAAGACGGCCCCATGGAGCAGTGAAATGTCACACAAAAGAACATATTTAAAGAAATTCTGCACAGGATTCAAGAGATGTTGCGGTATCCGTTCAATGTCAGGAGCCACAACCTTACATTATGTATTTGATTAGTAGAAGTATAAATTTAAAGCTTAGACCTGAAAGCTGAACTTAAGTAATATGTCTCTCTTTCTTTTTATATCCATAAACTGTAGTGCTACACCTACTGTAGTCCTTCTCTTCCTCTCTCTCTCTCTCTCTCTCTCTCTCTCACTCTCACTCTCTGGCCTCGGCTTCCTCTCTTTTTCCTTTCTGTCTTTCGCACAGAAAAAGAATGACACAGTAGGAATGGAAGAGGCGACCTATTTTAAGACCAGTGTGTAATTAATCATAAGCTAGCAGCAAGCATTAAGAGAGGAGGAAATGTATGATAGCTCCCTCTGTGACTTTCTGTCCCTCCCTAGCTGACATTCTCTCTCTCTCTCCCTCTCTCTCATTACCAGTCCATCTCTCTCTCTCTCTCTCTCTCTCTCTCTCTCTCTCTCTCTCATACATGTGCTTCTCTATAATAACATGTAATTTGTATCCTTGCCTCTTTTGCAAAGACCAGGGTCTCTCTGTCTCATGCCTTTTTTTAATCTGTTTTTTTTTTCACTTGCATATTAATTTTTTGTTTCACATCTTTGCACACACACGCACACTCCTAATTATGAAAACCGCAAAATGTCATCCAATGCCCTGTCGTGAATGTTTAAACACTAAACCAGTCACATTTCATTTTAAGTTATGTGCTGCATGGTAAGGGCTGATTCCATGCATGTTCATCCATTCATGCAGAACTTTGGGCAGAGATGGTACCGTAGTCACAATCCATAACTGCTGTCTCATTTCTGTATACTGTACATGGGAGACTGCAGGCTACTGTTTGTGGACAGATGGTGAACAACACAGTCTCATTTGTGCCTAATAAGTCATTACTAATTGTCTGTGGATTGGATCAATGTCCTATTCTGCTCCAGCTCAGCTCTCAGTCTGTATCACCACAGACTGGTAGATGGTAGCTAAGGAAAAGTCCTTTTCATCTCATTATTAAGGCAGTTTTGCTGGAACTTGTCAAATTATGTCAATAAATGGTTTATTTTATAGAGAAAATGGACCAATAGGAATAGAAGGTTTTTAAGGCATTAAACACATGCATGCCCACACATGAATAAACACACCAGCTATGCTCTTATTTTTCAGTTGGTGATGCCATCCACTTAAATCCTAAGGAGCTTATTGATTATTTTTATAAGATTTGTCACTCTCATTTTTTATGACAGCAAAACCCCTGTGCAGCATACAGAGCGCACAGAGCTGCAGTATTGCTCTCTGTGGTGTGATTGACTCGGCAAATTGTCATAAGAAGTTTGGCCTTTTTGCTACTGACACCTCCCTGGCTAAGGCGACTTGATGACCCAGTCCTCAGCTGTCAGTTCCACTGTGTGCATCACTGCCTTTTCACTGTAGCAGATACATGTCCGCCTGGGCTATGACTCAAAGTGGAGAGGCGTTTGTGAGGTTTAATACCAAAACTGCATGTAGTGATACTCACTTGCCAGACTTATCTTTGACAGTATCAGTGTGACTCAAGCAGATTAATGCATAGGGAGGGGTTTGTAGTTTGCTTTTGATGGGACCATACTGACCTTTGGTGTTTATTATTTGTTAACATTACAAACAAAAAGGTTATTATTTTCATGTTGGTTCTTTCCAGGTCAAAGTGCATCTTTTATGTAACTGTACACTAGCTTTTTACAGTGAGCAGTAGCATTGCACAGCACTTGGAAAGTATTAAGTACTGAGTAGCTGTTAGTGGATCAATATCCTAATTTCATCAATGTCATGCACCACTAATATGATGATTATGTATGTATTGCTTAACTGGTTAAGCATCATGATTAGAAGCAACACAGACTTTTGTTTGTTAGTCGCCATTCATGGTCCCCGTAGAATAAATTGTAATGACTTTGGTGAGCCTAAAACTTTTCCTCTGGCACCCCCAGCAAAGTGTTCACTTATCAGGTGAAATATCACAACATCTACATGCATCAGATGGCTTGGCACTAACATGTTGTTCAGACGTTACTGGTCCCCAGAGGATGAATCCTACAGACTTTGGTGATCCCCTGATTTTTCTTCTGGCGCCACCAGGAAGTTGAGTTTTGTAGCTTTGAGTGAAATATATCATAATTTTAACTAGTTTTGTTTAAACTTAAAACCCAAACAATGAACTATAACTAATCAACATGTAGTGTATTTCGTGTTTAGAGACAGCAGTTATGTTACCCTGCTAAAAAAAAGGCTGGCTACCTTTAAGCTGAACTAGTTTAGCTTTTTTGTAATGTCTAGCGTTAGATTTAGCTAATTTAAAGTACAGTATGATATGCTTATGCTGTATATTATTGTTAAAGTACTTCAAATGACACAGTCATACTATTTAAACTCCATAAAATGTCACCTGAAGCTGGCATTTTATGGATTTTATGTCACAAAGACATTTAATTTCACAGTGGATTAGAGAAACCGACTTTTCAGAATTGAAGATACTGTACTAAGCATTTTTGTATCAAAGTGAAGCCACCTTGAAAAGCTTATTTCCCAAAATTTTAGCATTTTGACATTTTTTTATTCCACCCAGAGTGAGCGAGCGTAGGCCAAGTTTGAGTCAAAATGGCTTTTCACATCACATTACGTGATTTACCTTAACAGTTGCTGTAGACAGCAGCACTGAAAGTAGATTTAGGTTCATGCTGTTCATGTTCATTTTTTCCTCATGAAAACACACCGAAGATACCATTGGCGACATGCTTTTATCCACCTTTGCTTGATGCAACGACAGAAAAAAGAACATAGTCGAGTTGTGAGCATGTGGCAACCGTAAACCAATCATTTGAGCATGCTTAAACAACACTGAAAGCAACAATGGAAGTCACATTTCCTATGTTTTTGGAAAACTTCATGATTTATCATAACTTTCAGTGTTGAGGACGCTACTTTGAAAACGGTAGCGAGTTAAGCTACAAGCTACTCTTCATTGGAAGTGGTTAAGGTAAAAGAACACACCACTTTTGTATAAATTACACTTCAAACTACCATTACTACTTAGGTTATGGTTAGGCGTTGCCCAGATAACTGGTTGGTATTAGGGTAAGGTTGCATTGTGGTTAAGGTAAGAGGAAACACAAACTGATGTGAATGTAGCATTTTGTTCACACTAGCCCTAATACTGGAACTTTTGCATGATTTTGAAAATAGCTACATTACCCAAATGCTAGTGGCAATCGTAGTAGATTCACTATTTGTACCGTTGCTAGCCTAGTTGACACTAGACCCTTCTCAGTTGTAACTGAGAGTGGGTCTGGGGAAGGTTCATTCACAGCCCATTTCCAAAGGGGCGTCACCAACCGACGGCGTTCAAATGCCTCTGGATAGACTAAAACCAATCAGAGCAATGAAGGAGATGACGCTTCAACGTCGCTGCGCTATCGTCATCATGTAAAGCCCGCCTCAATGGTTGTGATTAGTGCCTCGATTTGGAAAAATTGGAAATGGGCTTGAATGGGCTCTTGGCCAGACGGACTCGCAGAGCAAATCTCAAATTTGCCAGAAGTTTGACAGGGTTTTCCCAGGCTATACCATCGCTATTCCCCAACACTGATTTATCAGTAATTTACCAAAAACGTATATTTCAAACTATAGGTCTACTATAAATTTGTTGCGTACACTGGCATTATCCACCCATTAATGGATGGATGGATAGATAGATTTAGACCTAACCAGGCACACACATTGACCATATCCTGCGTGTTTATATTTGATTTTACGAGTCATTCAATGCTCAGCCCTTACATATTTTACCATCTCCATCGGTACATCATTAACCTTTAAGCACTGCATGTTTTCAAATCACGTACAGTGTTGTTTTTTTCCTCCCTGCTGTTGATTTAAGAAATGAGCCTGTCTCTAATGGTTTTTCTCATTCAGCGAATCACTTTTATGTATTTTCAAAGGCAGCCTCTCCATCATCTCCCCTGCCCTGTGTATCATCAGCAGCCTCTCTGCAGCGGTGGGAGTCTATCGCCCAGTTTCACAGGAAATTGAACACACTCCCATGTACTGAGTCAGGGTCAGACAACATCCAGAAATTCACACGCATTTGTACACACATGCATAAACACACTCACACACATACAAATGAAAAGTATTCCCAGACTTGCAGGGGAACTGCACTCTGTGTTCTGCACAGCATCTCTCTGCTCATACACGATTAAGTCTGGGTGCTATTATGGAGAAGATGCAGTGTATTAGATGGCCTGACAGATTGTGTCAGGGGCTGCAATCCTGCAGGATTGGATAATAAAAAGACACTTAATCTAGCTGGTTCCCTACAGTCCTTCTTTGCACACAAAATAAAAAATCCTGATGCCCCCTCTGCGGTCTAACCGTCCTTGTCAAATTCTCCTCCTCCCTCTGTCCCACTCTAAAATATAGGAGCAATAATTACGACTTAATCTCCTCAATCTCGACCATGCATCCACCAAAATATTTCCCATGAAGAGTCACAGAGTTATAGCTCAGCAACATTAAATGTGTTTATTACCTCCTGCAGTAATGTGCCATTAAAATAGGTGCCCGCACCAGTATGCATGACTGGGCGATGATCAGCTGATTTACGAGGGCCTTGGCTTATCAGGAGGACCTGGGATGAGAGGCAGGAGAACGATAGGAGGGGGTTGACTCAGCACACTGTCCTTTGCCTGGCGAGCATCAGTCATGATAAACAGGGGCACGACCGACGCAACAACAGCCAATCCGTCACCTTGTAGAAAGTCATAGAAACCGAGACAAGTCTATATACTGTCTGTCCCACTCTACTCTACTCTCTTCTCTGTTTATGTCAGAGAGCAGCAGGAGGACGGGCCCAGGATAATGAGAGGGGCATAATGCTTGCTCACTGCCTGTCATAGTTTGTCAACATTCAAGGCGCTTTCGTAATGCTCTTTCTCTGTACAAAATAAATAATACATTCATATTTGTCTCCCCCTCTTTCTGCCTTTACAGTGGAGAATAACCCATGTCAGACCAACCCCTGTCTCCATGGAGGGAACTGCTTGCAGGAAGGTGATGGCTATAGCTGCTACTGTCCTCAGGGCTTCTCCGGAGAGAGCTGCGAGATCGGTGAGTCACTGGCCGGTCAGGGCTGAGTGGGGAGACCTCAGAGGTCAGCAGCTGCAGGCAGATGCTGCGTCACTGTGGCATAAGAGACAGAGAGACAGGCATATGTTGGCATAACATTTACCAGCTGTACGCGACTGTGCAGGGAATTCACGAGGAAAGCACCAACGAGTTTCCCTATATATTTTTTTTTTTTCTTAACACGACTCTGAATTCAATCCCAATGCACTCAACGCCAAGAGGAGCTTTCCTGTCAGGTCCAATAGCATTGAATCAGGCTTTCTGACTGAAAGTGAACTGGGAACATCCATATGCTGCAAGTCAGCCAGTTGTGACAGAGGCTGCTGAACGTGTGCTAATGTAGATCCGCTCAGCTGTGTGTGTGTGTGTGTGTGTGTGTGTGTGTGTGTGTGTGTGTGTGTGTGTGTGTGTGTGTGTGTGTGTGTGTGTGTGTGTGTGTGTGTGTGTGTGTGTGAGATGTTTTCACCTTCGGCCCCAGGAGTAGTTGGCAGTTTGTCTTTCCTCTCAGCTGTGTGGAGAATGTGGCTGTCAGAAAATGGATGTGCACTGTTTTTGTGTGTGTGTGTGTGTGTGTGTGTGTGTGTGTCTGTGTGTGTGTGTGTGTGTGTGTGTGTGTGTGTGTGTGTGTGTGTGTGTGTGTGTGTGTGTGTGTGTGTGTGTGTGTGTGGACACATGGCCCACAGAGGAGCCATGATAAGGATCAGTGAGGGATGGAGCAGCTGATTAAAGCGCTGAAGGAAAACAGGAAAATAAAGAAGAGAAAAAGTAGATGTGGCATTTGCAGAAAATATCAAAGTGAATTCAGCAACACAAACCTCACTCGGTTTGATTGAGCTGTAACACATCACAGTTGGTACAAAGTTGTTGTTGATGGCGTCCTGTCTGGCACATTGATTCTGGCTCCCAGCCAAAGAACCGTGGGTTGAACCATAGTAAATATAAGATTGTTTTTTGTTATTTTGGTCATTCCTGTTTTTATGATTAAAAATTTGGTGTTGATCTGAGTGAAAGTAATCAAGTGTAAACAGTTAATAGACAGATGCACCATCAGAATTCCTTTTCCTGAACTTCCTAAATTAGAAAAGAGCACCAAGCACGTTGAACCTTTTGTTAGTCCAATTTCTCGAGCTCTGTGTGTTCCATAATTATGCGTATAATATAAAGTATATACAAAGACAACAGGCCGAGCTGAGGCTTTAAGGGTCATTATTATGGAAAAAGGACATAGATCAGGGATCAGAGGTCATCTTAAGCCTATTGTCCTGGGTCTGATTATCAATAACCTTTCATTCTTATACACAGAAAGAAGATATTATGCAGCATTTAGGTGTGCCAGTGCATTAACACCATTGGAGATCAATCAGCGGTCTGGAGTTGGATCAATAATTGGTGATAAATGCACATTAACTGTTTGTAATGATTTGCTGCAGTCGATGTGTTTTGGGTTTCTTATTGAATGAAATCAAACGTATTGTTTTTTTAGAAGATATTGGAATAAATTATCACATTTTTGCTTAATTTCGGAAGGAAAGAGCTTTCATAAAATATTATATATACTGTTTACTGATTATTTCTGCACTTGCTGTCTGTCCTTCTCTCAGGAGTGTGAAATTGCCTTTCCCAGTGCAACTAAAGTGTTGTGATGTTGATTATGTTGCTAAACAGCTGCATATCTGATATTTTTAATAATAATTACGGCCATAGGTTAATTGCTTATTAGAGCAAATGCTTGACCACAGTTTTACCAACTTCACATGGCGCTGTTCTGAAGGAATTAGGCCTAAGGAAAGTGTGCCTTATATTCTATGTTGCATTTAATATCCGCAGCTACTATTTCCTTCAGTTCATCATTTGTGGTTGACTATCGTATTTGTTGTTTTTTGGTTCCAAACAAGTTTAGATATACCCACCACAGCCCCATTATAGCCTAGAGAGTGGCATATAAACCTATATCCGCTGCACTACCTCTGCTCTCTATGTGAAATGATTATTTAGGCAAAATGTGGCAGTGGCACCACAGCTGCATCGCACCTTCGAGGATGTCTCGAGAACATGGCTTGTAGCTGCAATTATTTGGTAAGAAGTGTTTTGGAGAGCTGCATTATTGATAGCCCGTGTTTCTCCTGTGTGTCGTTAATATTTATGAGAAAGAGAGAGAGAGAGAGAGAGAGAGAGAGAGAGAAGCTGTGGACATCTCAGTGTTAGCACTCCAGCTCCACTAGATCCTCATCTTTAGAAAGTCCTCTTCATCTATGTTCCTGACTTCATCTGGGGACACATAGATTACAATCTGTAAAACACCGTTATAAAAATCTAAGCTTTAGGCTTTAGTAGTATACCAGGACTGTTTGGTGGTGAAGTCTGGATTCTTCAGCAGACTAAGTGATTAATGAGGCACAATACAGCCAGTCAATTTGATGGCGTGTTGTGTTGAGATACAATAATGAATAATATTTGGCTTCCCCACAGCTGGAATGAACATTTGTTCACATATATGAGAAAATCAAAACAGAGATATAAACAAAATGCACCTCTGGGGGATGCTACTCTTCCACTGATTATGATGAGATACAATAGTCAAATATTTCAGTCTTAATGTTTCCAATCCTTTTACACAAAAGTGTCTGTCTGTCCTGCTGCTCTGGAAAAGTATTGAAAGGATAACTGTACATGTGGGAAAATTCAATGAATCTGCATGTTTTGCCCCATTAGACCTCTACTCTTCATTCATATTAGGACATAGAATTTGTTTACATCAAGTAGTTTCTGTGTGGGTGTCCAGAGCCTTTGGACTGAAGATCAATCAAGCTGTGCAACACAGTCAAAGTATCACTTCAGATGTTTTTGTACATTCTACAAAATAATTCCGATCAGACAGTATGCAAGAGCACATGGCATGTGAACTTAAGGAATTGACACTAAGAGCGTATAACCAGAACAAATTATGTATCTCTGTCTCGTTACTTTGCTTACTAAAACTACACATTTACTGTACGTTTAGCACTAGCGTCAGAAAGATTGTTTCACTGTGGTTAACTTACAAACAAACATACAAGCCTTTTTCAGACATTTTGAGATGTCACGGTAGAAAAAGCACAGGTGTAAATAATTAAATGAATGATGGCTGAATTCCATTTATCTGCTTTCAGTCTCAGGGTCCTGGTGTTGTACTGTACATGAGTACACCAACATGTAATAAAGCCATTGTTTTTCCTGCTGTGAGAAAGGCCTACTCCCACATTTATCACAATAGAAGAAAACACGGCAAGGTTACACTTTTGATCTAATACCATTTTTGTGTGCAGGGAGGAATGGTTGTATTGATAGAAAAAGAAATCAGATCAGCTGCATTGTATGTAGGAAATAACGGTCCTCATCAGCAGATTGAGTTTCTTCAGTTAACAAAGTCAACAAAGACAACTTTATTTTTTACTTTATATCAACATAGAGTAAAAGGGTGAGGTGCTCAGAATCATATAAAGTAAGGACATTTACAGTACGATGGCATCTGAGCAAACTAGAGCTGGGCGATATGGAGAAAATCAAATTTTTGACCAAATACCTCAATATCGATATTGTGGCGATATTGTAGGGTTAACAATTGGTGCTTTCACAAAATATGCACACATTGAGATTTTTGATAAATAATCATCAGTTATGTTGATATAATAATAACAAGCTGGTGTGTTTGGAAAATTACATCACTCTACTGTAATGCAGCCTTTAAAACAAAAGGAAAAGACGACACTTGTGTCATATCAGGGTGTAACTGTCTGAGGGACAGTGTTACGGAGTTTTCATGTTTAAGGCTATAGTTTGCTAATTTCATTAGTGTTTGAATTCATACAGTAATTAAAAACATTAAAAATGTAATAAATAAGAGTTTAAAAAGGGATGTTGGATTAAAAATTGTACTAAAATATTTTACCTTAAAAATATTTTGGAATTTCTTTGCATTTAAATCCCTTTCTGTACTGTTGTGACGCTGTGACGCTAACATTGTGGGGCCCGTCTACTTAAGGAAACGTGCTTAAGAGACTGTAAAATGACTGAAAGAAGTACATTTGACTCATTGTATTTTATGTGTTTATTTTTTCTTGTAGTTTTCACGGTGTCTTACGACGAAAATGTGGAAATAAATGATCAAAGGACATCTGTATGATGCGTGGCCTTATTTAATTGGACCAGTGTAATTACACAGGGTATTACGATATCTAAAATTTAAGACGATATCTAGCCTCATATATCAATATCGATATAATAACGATATGTTGCCCAGCCCTAGAGCAAACCCAATTTGCTGATGAGGAACTTCATTTCCCACAATAAATGCAGCTAACCATTTTTTTTTCTTTCAATACCACGAGTTGACTTCAACAAATTACTGCCTGACATTGGCACGTTAATTAAGCTAATAAGGAGAGCGTTGTTTGTGAATGGGACATCTTCATTCTTCATACCAACACATTTCCCTTTGTTACCTTATATCACAGGGTTAATATGGGTTTTAAGTACAATATATTTAGTTTATTTAGAGTCACAAACCCACAGATAGAATAATAAGTTGTTTTAAAGGTCAAGATACGTCATGCACGTTGTTTTACATTTATATTGTGTTTGTCTCGTTTTCCTTTGTGGTTTTTAAAAATGAAATGCCATTCTTGTTGACAGCAGCAGCCATTTTCTGTTTAGTTCAGATGTGGTTTGTTGTGGAGAAAACGCATTAACCTGTCTCAGTCTGTTGCTGAGGACGGGTCAACAAATCACTGTGATTCTAACTGGAGCAGGAGTTAGGCAAATCATTTCTGGTCGACTGCTGTTTGTTCTACAGAAAGAACTCAATCAGCTCATCAGCCGTCAGGTGAAAGGAAGAAAACGGGCATGAAAATCGTTTCGAGCTGTGAGACATTCATATGCATCTGGATTAACCAACAAATAGAAAGAGACACATACATGCAGTGTTTTCTTCATGGCTTTTCGTAACAAAATCAAAATAGCTGGTAGATGTGTACTTTTTGGATTTGTGAGGTCAAGACTGTAAATTATCCTCTTAATAGAAGGAAATTACTCTGATCGCACTATTCTCTCATCCTGTCTTTCGACCCCTGTCCCTCTTCCTCTCCATCAGCAGTGCCTGAGCTGCCTTCTCACTCCGCTTTCACTTCTTTTTCAGCCTTTTTGTTTTATTTCTCCTCAACTCCTCAAGCAAATCAGTCAGAAACAACAAGCAGAGCGCTGTTGGGCATAACACAACACATGTGGGAAAAGACATACACTGTCCAATCACTTCCTCACAACACTACAGTAACATTCAGTCGCAGTCACGGGTGGTTTAAAGAACTCCCAGGTCAATTTCAGCAAAATTAATTGAATAGCAACATCCTCTATCTGTGTACACAGCAATGTCCTCGAGTTGGTTTTCTACTCGACAGGGAGCACACCTGATGCTTATTCATTATTATTATTGTTGTACACCTCCCCCTACTCTCTGACCTCATTTCCAATCATTGTGATTAGATCTGAGTTTTCGCTCTCACTTCCTTCCTCTCTCCCTCCCTGCTCTGTACATTTTTATCAAATGTGATTTGTATTTCTCTGACTACATCTTCACCCCTGTTGCTACTCCTGCTGCTTTCCTTGTCTCCCTTCTATCACTCTTTTACCCATTTCTCTTTCCTGTTCAGCCCATCCCCATTCCCTCCTCTCTTCCTCCCTCCTCACCCCTCCAACATGTTGCTCTTTGGCAAGACCTACAGTGTAGGGCTTTATTGAAATTGCTCTGCAGTGCAGAGATTGGGGTAGCCCCCCCAGCATTTTTTACCAAATAACCCATTTCATTTCCTGCCACACTTTCTCACTCCCCCACAACCCCCTAACCTCTCCCACCCTTTCTCTTTCTGGCTCTGTGCTTCCGTATCTTTCTCTCTCTTGCTCTGTGTTTTCCTGTCAAAGGCCAATACAATTATTAATACAGAAATGCCTCATGCATAAATGAAACTTATTCAAGCTCACACGTTCACTCACCTGCATACTCAAACTGCCAATATGCTCACAAGGGTGTGCACAAAATATATTCTCCTTTGTACTTTTTTTCCCCCTTAACTCTTTTCCTCTCTCTCCCACACACACACACACACACACACACACACACACACACACACCTGTTTGGACCCTTATAAAACCAATATGTACCCAAGACTATATGAAGAGCTGATGCATAACTCATGTTTAAAGAGGCCAAGAGAAACATCCCCACTGGGCTTCTGTATTAAACTAATTCATCCACTGAGACCCACTCCACCCACATCAGCTCATATGATTGAGCTTGAAAGAGTCATGAGGTTGCGGCTATTAATACCATCGGCCTTAAACCACCTTACCGATGTGTCCACAGATCTGAGCCATGAGGTCAAAGAGGATGGAATAGGAAGAACAGGCTGTGGCTGAAGATAATGCCGGTTGTATTGCAATATTTCTCAGCAGATCCCCCAAAATCTGGTGGTTTGAGGTGAATTGAGGCAGAACGTGAAATTGGCATGCTTAGAGCTAGAGGTATTGTATGTGATAAAGCTGACTTACTGTATAGCCAAAAGTGTATCAAAAGTGTGGGACAAAGAAAGAAAGAAAGCTGCGGATAGATAGTTTCTCAGTGAGTTGCAAGGGTATGAAGAGGAAGACAGATGGAAAGGGCCGGTGCTGCCATGCTGCTGCCCTCAGGAGATCCCATTCAGTCCTTCATTAATGATGGGATGGATTTATGTGTTTGGCTCCAAATCCTCCAAGTTCTAGTGCTTACGTCAATATGCTGTAAAGTTTCACTGCTGTTTTTTTGGCTTCTACTTTTCCTCCAAATGTAGATCCGGTGCTGGCCACGGGGGGAAATACTGCACCATTAGAAAATGATGATTCATGTAATGATGAGCAGTTTGATTGCTCGCATACGATACAACAGCACAGACGTGTGGATAGGGTTGAATACTGGAAATGGAAATTCTGGTATTTACTGGGAAAACTTAACAAAATGAATTCCCTTTTCCCTGGAGGTTTTGTCTGTGTGCACCTTTGTGTTTGTGTACTGAAGACTATACTGAAACAAAGTCACCTCCCCTCAACCTCATTAACACTATGCAAGCATCTGTGAGGATCTGTGAGCCTCATGAACCGTGCATGAGGCTGGATGTGACAGCGAGTGTACAAATGGCAGAGTATGTGTCTTTTGTGTGATTGATGAGCAGCAGTTTGTCACAGTTTGTCGGCAGCTGAGGAGCTCTTGAAGAGCTGTGATTGGCTGGCTCTGCTCGTATCTACATGCCTCATTTATTTATCCACGCCAGCTACCACCACCCATACTCTTACCCCAATGCTGCCACCAGCAGTGCCTGATTGAAGTTTCTCGGCCTGCATCTGACTCAGGCTGTGATGCATACACATTTGCATTTACAAAAGCATTCATTCACACAATAAGAGACACACAAAACTGGTCAATACACATACCGTATATGTAGTCATGAAAATGCACAAATTCATTCATGATCTAACACAGAAATTCAACAACAGATACATGGGAGCACACAGATACAACCTCAAGCATCTGCAGGTGTGCAGTTAAACTCTGTTCCCACTATATGGGAGATGGGCGGATGGCATAATTTCCCGGCTTTCAATCAGCATGGACACTCCTTCCTCTCCAAACTGCTCAGGACAATGAGAAACAAAGGACATACTGGCTGCAGAGTTGAATGAGCTGGTGTGTGTGTGTGTGTGTGTGTGTGTGTGTGTGTGTGTGTGTGTGTGCATGCGTGCGCCGCATGCAGTATATCTCTGGTATAAACATACCTGCAGATTAGTAAACTGTTGGCCTGGACTCACCTCTCTCTCTCTCTCTCTCTCTCTCTCTCTCTCTCTCTCTCTCTCTCTCTCTCTCTCTCTCTCACTCTCTCTCACACACACACACACACACACACACAGTTTGCACTCTCTCATACTCACACATTCACACACTTGCCACCTTGACTTGCCTCATCTTTACTACTCTTCTATGTAATTGAGTCGTCAGCTGAAGTGTCAGGTACAGTGAATGAATATGCATGCGAGAGTCTGATATGGGTTTGGTTTAGCTCAGTGTGTGTGTGTGTGTGTGTGTGTGTGTGTGTGGGATGGATGAGCCAATGACTCTGTATACACTGGGTGACAGCTTCAGGAGCAAGTGAAGCATATAAAGGCTGGCCACGTAGAAAGCGGGACAAATTGATTTCCCATGAAGGCGGAGAGCTGGGTTTTACACAGGCGGGTCTTATCAGTGTTCCAGAAACACTTGAGAACAACACACACATACAGACACACAAGCGTCTGCACACTGGGACACACACTTATATCAAGTGTAAAAATGGATCACAAAATGCTACATTCATATGAGAGTACACACAAACAAAAAACATGATAATATGCACTCATGCAGCAATGCACACAAATGTTCTGGTCAAATGACTTTAAAGGTACCCTGCGGAGTTTTGCACCACTAGTAGCACTAGCAGTGTTATTATAAGTAGGTCAATGTTTTGTTTGCAACAGAGTGGAAAAAAATGTCATTTCTCCTTGCAGGATTAATAAAGTATATCTTAATCTTAATCAAGTAGGAAGTATACCCGTAACCTTAGGTTGCTCTCACACATGAACAGTTTGGTCCGTTTTAAACCGAACCCTGGAGCGTTTGGTCAAATAGTCCGGTTGGTTTAGGGTGATGTGAAAAGCTCATTCGAACTCTGGTGCGGACCAAACAACCGAACTCTGATCCACTCAATGCACTAGAATTCAGTTTACTAACCGAACCATATGAAAAATGTAACAATGTTGTAACTTCACCCCGAAATTGCACCGAGTTTACTGAACTACAGACAGGGTTTCCCGCAGCACTTTGCAGTTAAGGCGGCCGCCTTAACACACGCCTGCCGCCTTAACTAAGTCGTCAAAAAAATAAAAAAATAAATAAAATAAAAATATATATATATATATATATATATATATATATATATATATATATATATATATATATATATATATATATATATATATATATATATCCACTGTGTTACTCTGTCCTGTTTGAGTGGCTGTAATGTACAAGTCGCATCAACACAGTCTGTAGGAAACAAGGTAACGGCGAGTTGTCAAGATGACCACCAATCACAACGGAAAGAGCATTTGTTGGTGGTCATTTATTCACATTTAAAGGGATAAATCGCCATTTCACCTTCGCGTGCGCGTCAGAGTTTGTCAACAAATGTGCGGGCAGCTGGGGCATGCCCGGGCAGAGATGGGGTGAGTGGACATATGCGTTGGCATATGGCAGGCAGAGAGCATTTATATATGTATCTCTGTCCTGTTCTTCACATCAGTGAGGTTTTATTCTCTTGTTTCAATGAAGTGAATACATGACGATGTGACTGGAACTATATCATCACCTCTCACGCCTGGATTCTCAACGTCCCCGTCCCGGGTTTTTTGTTTTAATCACTACACGCGGTTCACAACACACGGTCAGTTAGCGTAGTTAACACTACACACAGTGAAATTACGTATCCTGTTTTTATTTCACGCATACTAACTGCTTTGAGTGAGTGAAGCTGTGGGCTGAGCTCTGTTATCTCAGAGCTGTTTGTTTTGGAGAAGAGTTGTCTGGCGAAGTGGAAGAAAGCGTGTCACAGAGGATAACGGAGCCATGCGAGAAGCACTGTTATAGCACATGTTTTTTAAATAATAAAATAATTAAAATTTAGTGTTTAATAAGTAGGCTAATTGTTAAATGTAGTACAGAGTCTGTAGTCTATCTACATCACGTACCAGCAGTTTAACATTATTTTCATAAGCAGCTAAATATACATAACACCATGATTCTCTTTGAATATAGATAATGTATATCAATACCACTAATGTAATATTTTTATAAATAGCTTTTTTTCCGACTCACTGACTTAAGTAAAAAAGCAACTTTATTTCATCAGATTATGTTCAAGATAATTGTGATTTTGCTTGTTACAAACTTAAACTGACTAATATATTATATTCCACAAATATTATTACTGGAAAATAACTGCAATGACAATCATATTTTTTCATCAAATCCATCAGCCCATAACCTAAACATAATCTAACTTTGACTATAAAGCAAGTCTTAAGTCTAACCGGGAATGGTCAAATGTTCTTGCTTTTGCTGGATCTTCCTCATCATTCCATCTGTTCATCTTTTATCAGGATGTGTAGATCCTCAGATGTATGACCACATGTATATAGTCCATACATGTACACCCACATGTAGACAAACTGCACACTCTATAGTGACCGTGTCCAACATTACAAAAGGGGATTTTTATTTTCTATCTCCGTGGTAGCGGGCCAGAGATTCTGAAGAAAATAGCAGGAGACAAGAATGAGACAGAGAGCTATATAGCAAGAAGGCATGACAGAGAGGCAGAGCAAAGATGATTGAGGGAGTAAAGTAATTGACCAGGCCTGCCTGAGTTTGATTGAGTGGCAAACACAAATTAGCTGAACAATTGTAAATAGGTCTTCCTTAAGATTTACCAGAGGCCATTTGTTTGGTTCATTAGCCTTTTCTTTTCAGAAATAGATTTAAAGATTCAACATCAGAGTTCCCTCTGCTCAGAAACACATCCTTATATAATTTCACTGTCAGTGATTAATTGATTCTGACAGCACTAAGAAAAAAATAGATATTTCCAATCTACTATTTCCTCTTTAAGTACGTCAGAAATAGCGACAGGAGGCAGAGAATAGCCTGTCATTTCACCCCCTCTAGGGAACTGCTCTACTTTAAGAGTAGAGTTATTGTATTTTTTTTAGTGTGTACACTCACAGAAGTAAGGACCAAGAGAGAAGGAAAGGAAGAAGGAAGCAGGGAAGGAAAGATAATAGGTAGGGTGGAAGGTAAAAGGGAAGGAAAGGAGGACGAAAGCAATGAAGAAACGTAGTCTGAGGGAGGGTGCAAAAGGAAGGATGAAAGGATGCAAAAAAAGCAAAGAGATAAATGGAACAAGGGAAGGAAGAGAATGAGGAAGACATGGAGTAACAGTGACTATGTTTACATGCTCATAATATTCTTTTGCTCTAATTCCGAAAAGACGATATTCCGACTAAACTGTTTACGTGGCTAATGAAAATAAGTATTCTACTAATATTCCCGTTTACATGTAGCCGTGCAAAACAGGATTTTTTCAGAGTTTACCAGCGGTGGCGGACTTGTTGGACCGTGACAACACAGCGTCCCTCTTTCATTTCTTCAACCAGCTTCTTGAAAAGGTCGGCGTAGCGATGTTTGCGCATATCCCAAAAACTGCTGATATCCAAGTCTTTGACAATGTTTAAAAGTAGCTGTGTTTCTCCTTCTTATCAGGTCTGCAGCCTTGCAAACTGTTGGCTGGTTGGTTTGTTTACAGTAACCATAGCAACGCACAGAGCTGACGATAAGATGTAAACAGGCATATTCCAAATGCGCTGTGTACATGTCCAAAGAATGCTTCTAAAATAATTAGGGCTGTCAAAATAACGCGTTCATTTCGATTAATTAATCGGAGAAAAAATTATGCGTTAAAAAAAATAACGCAGATTAATCCATTCCATATTGAACTTTGCCTTTCTAGCCACCATTCGACTGTAAAATGAAGGAGGGAGACGAGAATGCGCTGCCTGGATCATTGATTGGAACATTTACTTCTAAAAATGTTATTCCTGAATAGGGTTGGGTACCGAAATCCGGTGCTAATACGGCACAGGTGCCTTCACGACCTGTATCTATAATCTACCAGACCGAATAGTAACGCGGATTTCTGCGCCTCATTTCGGTGCCACTGATATGTCTGCGCTTCTCTCGGATGCTCTGAAACAGACGTTACAGGCAACAGAAACATTGCTGCACGTCATGCTAGTTAACACTATACTCGACAGCAGCTAACGTTAGCCTACAGCTAGTTAGTAGCTGGATTATAAACGGTTACAATGCTGACAGCTAACGCTAAACGGTGTAAAGTGTGTCCGTATTTTACTGTAGAGGATTCAACACCGGGATGTAACAATGTGCAGCTGCTGTTGTCGGAAAAACACAAACGGTGCGTTCAATGAAACTGGTAACCTACAGCCTCGTGGTGCATTCAAAGTTGTGGTTGTTTTTCTCATTCAACAGCAATTTACTAGTGAAATAAGTTATTGTTATAGTTATTACATTATTATTAAATCATTTAATTTTGACCATATGGCCTAGCAATAAACAAGCCGTTCTTGAATGTCACCGACTGTCGTTTAGTACCCTTTTTTCTTTTTTCTTTTTTTACTTTCTTAAAAAGTATCAGTTAAGGCACCGGGCAAAAATTATGTATGCGATTAATTTAGATTACTTAATCACATAGTATATTATTAATTAGATTAATTTTTTTAATCGTTTTTTTTAAGCTCATTCTTTTAAGATTGAACATTAGTCTGGGGAGTCTGCTCTGTATTTTCTCCTGCACAAGAGGCGTGATCAACGGGCATAGTTCAAATGACTCTGTTCGCAATTGGATAGTCCTTCAACCAATCAGACCAACGATCTAGGTGACGTAGCAGCGACAGTGGCATCAACGAGTTGCTGCGATTCGGTGGCCATCATGTTGAATGTAAACAAAAAGCTGCTTGGTCGCTTCTCTATCGTCATCGTGTTAAATCCGCCAATAGCGCACCAGGTGGATAAGCCAGTTTGTGATTGGTCCCCGCAAATTTGTAACGGAAGCAGGACAGATAAATGTACAGGTTTCCAGCCTGAGCTGCAGGGCGATATCAAATCGCCGGCAGATCGGGCTGGGTTTACCCAGTCTAGCTGTTTACATTACATGTATCAAATTCAGAATATTGTCATATTTGGAATAATAGTGGAACATTGGTGTGCATGTAAACGTACTGAGTGAGGGAGAGAATGAAGGAGGGAAAGAAAATGCGATCCATTTTAAGAGGTAGACGTGTAGCTCCTTTATGCTGAGGTGAGCTGTGTTAATGATCACACCCTTGGTATCTCGGGCAGATAAAGTTGTCAATGAACAGGCCAAACCACACACAATCCAGAGGGACTCTGCCGCTGCTACCACCAGGAGCCCTAAAGGGACACCTGTAAACTCTCCTGACTCAAAGGAAATTAGCCTGGTGAGACCCACAGGGGTAAAGGAGGATAAACTTGCCATTTAGAGATCTCCAGAGGGAGGGAGAGAAAATAGAAGTTGAAGAGACTCGGAAGTGACTAATGAAAATAAGTATGGAAGGCAGTGAGGAAAGGAGGAAATTACTCTGGAGGGAGAGAAATGAAGAGGAGAAAGTAAAAAAAAAGAAGAGCACATCTACAACTGCTGCTGCTGATTATCTGGCTCTATTCTTTATTTCCTGTTATTTCAAAGTCCTCCTCTCCTTCTGCGCGGAGACAGAAATAGAGAGCGAGGCTTTATGATACTGGTGGCACTGTGGCAGCTTGCTTGGCTTCTCCTGTCCCTGGCTTCTTTTTCCTGGCCAATGGCCCCTTCCCACACAAAATATAAACAGGCACTGAAGATGGAGCCAGTGCATACACACACACACACACACACACACACACACACACACACACACACACACACACACACACACACACACACACACACACAAAGTCAGTGAGTGAAGTCAGACTGTCAGAACTGAGGACTAGCAGTGCGATGTGAGATGTTGTGACACTTTACCTCATTACATTTTCCCAGGCTGTTATGAATGTTTCAGAAGCGCTGTCAACCAAAGCGAGGACCTGTCAGAAACACACTATTGGCACACACAGACACACACGCCTCTGACACATGCATACTGTCATATCAACCTTGCAACATGTGAATTAAGATTACTCTTTTTGCTGTTTTTGTAGTTCATGTCGCCTTGTGATTTTTGGAAGCGTCTACAACGCAGGTTTAAGGCTCACTTCAGATCTCGTAAACCCAGACGATTTGGATCGTTGCCTGCACGCCGCTCTCAGCACAATCGTTGGAGTTTCAAGATGTAATCGCATCTGGTGCTAGTGGGGAGGTAGCATATCCCTGCTCATTCTAACATCTTAGCCAAGGAAAAGTGATGGAACATGTTCTCTATCTTCACCAGAAACCCCAGGATGAAGGACTTTTCTCCAAATGCTGGATCCTCTGATAGGTTGATCAGCGTTGCACTGAGTTCTCTGGAGAGCAGCTCAGAGCCTTGGGCTGTACCAGAGCTGCTGTGTAGTCTGTCTGTTTCCTCTTCTCTCTGCTGATCCTGATCCCTTTGTAATCCATCCGTACCCAAACACAGGGACTCGGGTCTCTACGGTATACTGCTAGCACACACGCACACACACACACACACACACACACACACACACACACACACACACACACACACACACACAAACACACATACACACAAGACTCAAACTACTTTACTAACCATTCTCTGCTATTTGCTAAACATAAATATCACATTTAATTTAAAGAAACAGTTTGTTAAAAGTGGAAATCTAGCGTTGTGAACTGGTATCATTTTGTAGGATTTCTTTTCTTTTTATGGCCACTTTATAGAAACTGAATTCAACTCACATTCACGGATGAAATATCAAAATATATATACATAGTAGATTAGGAAGAACATGGAGGGACCTTCTGCGAGGCCCAATACGCAGTATCTTCTCTAAACATATAATAATCCTTTAATTCTATATTAACAACACAGTAATTCTTTTTATATGTTTTTAGTAAATTAATTTTGTTTCTTAAGCCTACGTGTTTCAAATAAAGATTTTGAAGTGAACAACATATGGAAGGTACTTGTAAGGGAAAAGCTTAAAATGAACACCTGTTAGACTTTATTCCCAAACCTCCTGTGCTTGGACTGCTCTAGCATCTTTTTTTCTGAGATAGCAGAAGAAACTAATTGTGGGACAAGGCAGCTACGCACGAGCACTCCTGTATTATTAAACATCTGCTACAAGGGAAGGATATATTTTGGTCCCAGCACAATTTGATGGCCCCGACTTCAATTCTGTGTGGACCTGCAGTTTTAAAGATTGTACAGGCTGTAGCTATCTTTTCATGAATGTAGGGACACACTTGTGCAAGAAGATGTCACAATAGCAGTAGTAGTTAGTTTTAAATTTGACCAATGTTGTCTCTCTTTGTTAATGTCACTTAACAAAGTTGACGTCCATGGGTTGTACTATTAATGTAAGCTGTGGAGTGTCATTGTTTAATTCTACATGTTGTTAGCTTTACACATCAAGCAGACACAGAGAAACATTAGCATTCATTTGGCTTTGTGTTTCTGGCCAGTCTGATACTTGTTGGTGTCCACCAAAATCCTGAGGGAAATATTTGGTTCTTGCTGCTGAATGCTGCACTATGTTCGCCAGCTAGTCCCTAATTTTAGTTGGTCCGCGTCAGTATTGGGCAGCTAGCGTTCAGTGGTGCTTGCTGCTGCTAGAAGAGCAGTGACTTTCAGCAGCTGAAAGACTCTAAGGGCGTTTTCACACCTATAGTTTGTTTGCTTTGATCCGTATCATTTGATGAGTTTGTAAACTTGGAGCTATTTCCCCTTGGTTCGGTTTCCTTTCACACTTGGAAAAATCCAAGCGTACCAAAATGCGTGATTAGAAATCACGCTAAAAAGTTCACTCTGCTTATTGGTCGGATGTGTGGGGCGGGAGCAAGAAAGTAAATACAGGAAGAAGGTCCTGTGTTCTGAACTTGTGCATATTTCCTGCATCTCCATGGTCAAACCAGCTCATTTCATTTAAATAATCACAAATTTTTACGTTACTACGTATGCTCTGGTCACCGAAATTGCCTGCGAGTGACGGACGGCGAGCTTGACTGCTGTCTACTTCTGTGAGAGAACTAACAAGCTGCTACAGTTTGCTGCTTTGCCGCATCGCAGATTGCAAAGTACACCTGACTACAATAGGCGTTTAGCTCAGACTTGTGGAGTACACATACAGTACTTGGGGCGGTTCGAGGTCGGATCACGTTCTCACCACAAACGAACCTCTCCAGAGTTCGATTGAAAGCATACGGAGGTCTCGGTACGCTTGTTTGGTCACTTGTGTTACGCTCTCGAGTGCGATTGTTCTGTTCTCACCTGTCCAAACAAACCGCACCAAGGGTGAACACTAACTCTAGTGCGATTCAACCGAACTAAACGAGGTAGTTGTGAAAGCCTCCTAAAACACTTTGTAGAGCTGTGGGGAACTGCAGAGTCAGGTGATAATCATGTTTGTATTTAGTGTGGTTTAGAAACTCTTTCTCTCCTGCACCTGTTCACTCACACAATCCTTACACAAACAGACACATACGTTCATATACACATTTATATAATAAACACAGCACACACCAGCATTATAGTTATTGACACAACATGTTCCATTAAGTGGGCATGCTGTTTGGATGAACGGCGGTTCAATAGAAAGGTATCCATCTTTGTAGAAGGGCATGGAAATGTCAATGCCCCTCAGCTAGCTAAAGGAAGTCAATCATCCAGGGTCTCGCACAATGAAGGATGACAAACACAAAGAGCGTTTCAGCAAAAACCTTTTGTGTGACAAACATTTCCATTTCAAAGCCTCCATTTTACACGATGTCATGTCAATTTATTTTTACATAATGTCTGCTGTGGTTCAGAGGCAACTAGGCGAATGTAGAAAGAGTGACCAGATCTGTCACTGCTGTTGGTTGATAAGGTGGCAGACTGCCACACTGTGTGTTTGATTTGAGTGTTTTTTTGTAAAGGTGTCACAGATAGAGCAATTGGGAGTTTGCTTGCATGAATGTGCATTTTCTACTATGTAGCTGACAAAAAGTCTTCCCCTGCCACATTAATGTTCTCCCTTCATGCCCTCCATACCACCCTGTCAGATGTGAATTCTCCAGGTGGCATTTACTGGTTCAAAGGTTCTCTGTGTAATTGATCAGACTGCTGTTTGATCTGTACGGATGGCATTTACTCTACAGAGAAAAATGTGCTTTTCCGACTCTGTTGGGACAAACTGGCTGGCTTTCAAATGCCCTTGCATGCCACCTACAAAAGTTTGGTGCGGATGGATCATATAGAGCGAATAATGAGATTTCCTTTGCTTGCAGTCCAATGTCTGCTTGTGTATCTGTACTTGTGTACTTGCATGAGGAATCAACACAAATCAACACAACACAATCAACACATTGTTGCGGTCCTGTTTCTCTTTTCGCTTAATGAAGCACTTTTTCTCAGGGTTATTCACAAATTGCCGAAGCAATTACGCCTAAGACATTTTCAGAAACAGGACTCTCGGTCCTTCAGAAATTTCCCTCAAATATCAAATGGCTCTAAAAAATAAATAAATAAAAAGTCCCACTTAGTACTGAATTTCACTGCTCCCAGCACTCTTACAGTCATTAGGTTGACAGGCAATGGCTGCGATCTTGACCTTCGATATGGATGTTTGTAGTAGTTTTGGTTTTTTAACTGGGCAGGCGGCATCTTCACTTTCTCTTAAAACCACATTCAGAATGAACCTTTTAAGACTTGTGAAGAGGAAATTGTAGCTATTTTTGTGTCTAAGCCAACAAATGCCAAGTAAAGAAATACCCCAAATGCTTCGCTTTGACATTCTTTTTATTTTATGTTGTGGGTGATATTTATGAGTGTGTGGAGCAGACAAAGGACATTTGCAAAACAACTTACTGCTACGCAATCAAAAAGAAGTCAGACGGGATTCATTTCATTCATTCACAGATAAAAATACAGACATTTCAGACTGTGGCTGTCATCAGTTAACTAGAAAAGGCTTTCTTTGTGCAACTAAATACCTAAGTAACATTGTGTTCCTGGTATCCATATATTGACCTCTGACCTAGTTTCACTGACCCAATATCCATGCATTATCTGAAACTGATTATCCTATTCAGGGTCACAGGGTCACAGGGTGTGGAGCCGATCCCTTTGGGCAGGAGGCAGGGTACACCCTAGACAGGTCACCAGACACATAAGCTCCTTTCATACATGCACTGCAACCCTGAAAATATCTAGTATGTATGTAAGAACACAGATATCTGAATGGACTTGGCATAAACCCTGCTAGCTCCCTAGTACAAAGTCGGATTGAGGCTGTGTGTGAATACAGCAGGTCGTTGTCCGGAGAATTCACAGCAAGTGAGTGGGCGTGTTGATGACATTTCTATCATGCAGCTGCACAAAATTGGTGAAAAAGAATCTTGTAATTTTCACTGACAGGTCGAAGGATCCATCACCTGATGCAACAGCAGCAGCTATGGTAGTCCAGGAGCTGAATGTCGAGCTTCTCAAAAGAACATCCAACTACCTGACTGTGTATACTGTAAAGGTGTATGCTATTTTGATGGCAGTTCAGTGGATTGAACAGATTCAACCTTTTAAAATATTAATATATAGTGACTCATTTTTGGCAATCCAGAGTATTAGGTCTGGTGCATCCCAGAGTCAGCCTGATTTAGTATATTCAATCCTGTCAGCATTAAATAAAGTACCAAGGAGGGGAAGTGAGGTAACTTTCTTATGGGTCCCAGCACATATTGGTATTCCGGGCAATGAAAAGGTGGATAGGTTGGCAAAGGATGCTGTTAAAATGAGATAAACATAGAGATTATTTAAATCTAAGAGAAAAAGTATTGTTATGAAAAAATCAACCAGGAATGGCAACAGTACTGGGCGTAGGAAACAAAAGGGAGACAGCTTTATTCCATTCAGAGTAGGCAGTACTTCAAGCAAGGGGGGGATAGGAGAGAACAGGTCAAGTTGACCAGAATGAGAATAGGACATGCCAATCTGAACTGCACTATATCTTGAGGAAGCATCTAACCGGGTTATGCGAGCAGTGCCAGAACCCAGAGACGGTACAGCATATACTTGTGGCATGTATGGGGCAAAAAGATGTTAACTGAAATGAGGAAAATTGGATTAACAGAAATATCAGTAAAAAGTATCCTGGAGTGTTGGGGGGAGAGGAAAAGGAGGAACATTGTTATTTGACTTCTTGAGAGACTCTGGACTAATAAAAATGATCTAATATGAAGATGATACAGTAATGGGTGAGCTCCAGAAGGAGGCAGCAATGCAACATTGACGAAGAAGAAGGATGATTTACACGAAGATGACAACGAAAATGTCTCACTGGAGAGACGACGAGATTCCGAAACTTTTGGTGGTAAGAGGCGACGACGAAATCGTCTGACAAATTTAAGGAACAGCAAGAGACTCAGTTACTTATGACCAAATCACTAATCGGCTACCTGAATGCTGTGTAATCTGCTTCAGTTTGTGAAGTTTCCGGATCCTGACGTCTCTCCAGTGAGACATTTTCGTTGCCGTCTTCGTGTATATCACCCTTCTTCATCACCCTTGGATGTTGTCATGTCCTGCCTTCTGCCAGCTGTATCCAGGCACCAGCCATCGCTAAAAACCAAACTGAGTTTTTCCAGTAAGTAAGAACGCGTCTGACAAACAGACAACCATTAACACCTATGGGCAATTTAGAGTCAACAGAACACCTGCATATCTTTGGACTGTGGGAGGAGGCCGGAAAGCCCGGGGAAAATCCCACATTAACACAGGGAGAACATTCAAACTCCCCACAGCGGCTGGAGCTGTCCCCGGAAATGTCCCCGGTTTTCACTGTGACTGACAGACACGAAATTGGAATGAAATAGTAGTGCACCCTACACGCACAGGCTCAAGACAGCCAGAGCAAGCCTCAGAGCTCAGAGATGTTCTAGAATGCCCATTTTACGATGCTAAAATTACTGTTTATTTACATGGAGTCTGGTGAGTTTAGCGAACGCAATTTTGCTGACTTTTTTTTGTTTTAAAAAAGGATCTTACTCTTTAACAGAAAGATGCCTACCAGCAGGTTTAAACCCAAACCCTTTTACTGTGGGGCGCCAGTACTAACCACTGCACCTATTATCATTTATGTCACTTGAGCACTGAAATGCAAGAATAGTTGGTGTTTAGCGTCAATTGTAGATTATCAATCATTATCTTCATAATCCAGTCATGTCAATGAAAAACTCTTTCACGTCTCATGCTACTCGAGGAGGAATTTATGGTGTAAGAACTTACCAAAAGGCTTCAAATCCATTGAGTGGTGCTTCTATGTTGTCATTTGTGTCTAAAGTTGGCTTTTAATTAATCCATAGACCCCTCAGGATTCTCTAATAGTTACTTAGAAAGTGCGATTTAAAGTGAATATTTTTTATCTGGAGATGAAGAAGCCTCGTAAATCTTTTGGAAAATCAGCCACTATTAGTCCAGATCCTGCCTCATTATTTTAGCAAAGGCTGTTGTCTCCACTTCCTCATTGGTAAAATAGACCGTATATAATGTGTTGTTTGTGATGATGTTATTATCTTTTAGAGTTTGTCCTTTCAAAAATCTGTTCCCACAACCAGCAGAAAGTTACAGTGTGGAACATTCCCTCTCTTGCAGGTGTACAGTATCACCATGTGGTACTTTTTATGAGTTACTAGACCACTAAAATAATATACCATGTTTTAATGCATGCCAGTCCTCGGCTGAAATATTGATTCTTCTGTCCAAGCCTTTATTACCACCTGAGTGGACTCTCTCTTTCTCTCTCTCTCTCTCTCTCTCTCTGCTGGACTCTGGATTCTTAGCCATGAAATTGCTGTTTGCAGAGCTGTTTACTTTTTATGTGGCCTGAGCATTTACAAACGCCGTGGCCAGAGCATAAATTGAAAGCATAAATCCCACTGTTGTAAAGTAGAAAAAGACCCTCCATAGGTGGCGAACTCCGAAACGTCCTTTCTGAAAGCGTCAGGGAGGACGGGACGGTGATGGAGTTGATCTTGGGCTGGGCATAGCTCTGGTCGAGTACACAGGTAATAGAAATGTTATCTTAAAGATAATTTTTTGGGCATTTTTTAGGCCTTCATTGGCAGGACAGTTGAAGAAATGAAAAGGGAGAGAGAGGGGGAATGACACGCAGCAAAGGGCCGCAGGTCGGAGTCGAACCCGGGCCCACTGCGTCGAGGAGTAAACCTCTACACATGGGCGCCCGCTCCACCAACTGAGCTATCCGGGCGCCCATAGAAATGTAATCAGACCTATTGAACTGACAAATAATCCTAAGGGGGAAATGGGGAAAGGCTGACCCAGGGCCTTCTCTCGCAGGATTTTTGTTTGCTTCCCGTATCTTTCTGTCTCTCTGTCTCTTTCCTGTCCCTTTTCAATTATTCATACCCTGGTTTTGACACATGCCTGCAGTAAGCCTCCGGATATTCTGTCAACCAACACCACCCCCGGTTTGTCTGGCTGCTCTCTCTCTATCCTCCCCCATATTCCTCTATCTCTATTTCCCCATCCTCCGTCCTCACACTCGCCAGCTATCCTTAGATACACCCAGAGAGGCGGGGATAAACAACAAGAGTGGGTTACATATTTATCCTGCAATCAAACATTCCCATCCAAACTGTATTTTTCAATCAGCGATGAACCACATTTAATCCTCCTCAGCCATTAGGTTAGTCACGTCAACTTTTCACATGGATTTTGCTGCCTTTCCTGACAGATTCAAATGACTTAAAGCAAAGCTTGTAGCGTCGCTATAGTGTTCGCTTCACCCAGCAATTACCACAGTGGCTGGCACCTGTTTGTCCCTCCATCCATTTCTCTGCCAGAAGATAAGTGGAGCACTGCTCTCCTAGACTCCCTGGAGACTCTACTAGTGCCCTGGCCTGATTTTGTTGTACTGGGGAGCGAGCCAGATAGTCATACACACACACACATACAAATGCAGTCACACACACACACACGCTGCCACCTGCTTAACTTGGATGGTTCTCTCATTAAGCCAGTTTGGCAGAGTGGACATTGAGTGGGCTTTGAGTGGACTAGCCTGCTGCGCTCTGGCCCTCACCGCTCCGTTTGAGTAGAGGTGAGGTAGACAGCGACATACACTAAGGAACAATGTGTTGTCATGGCCATATGGTACACAGTGGTAACAATATCATTTTATGATATCAGTTATTTAGATTTAGCATGAACATGTAAGTCCCCCTCCTCTCAAAAATGTTTAGCTTGTTTTTACTTCACTTGGATGTGTGAGCGATGTATGCGGAGAGTTTGACACATTTATCTGCTGAAGAGAGAAAATGTCTCTGTTCTCTTAGGGTTGAGATTGTTTGATTTTTGAGGGTTGATAATTTTGTCATTGATTAAATACCACTTACAACACAGTAATACAGCAGAGATTTTATTTATGGATACATTTCAATATTGATCGATCCAGCTTAACGTAGGGTAACCAGTCGTCCCCGGTTTCGGTGACCTGTCCCCGACTAGAGCTGTCCCTGGAAATGTCCCCGGTTTTCACTGTGACTGATAGACCCCAAATTGGAATGAAATAGTGGTGCACCCTCCACGCACAGGCTTAAGACAGCGAGAGCAAGCCTCAGAGCTCAGAGATGTTCTAGAATGCCCATTTTACGACAATAAAATTATTGTTTATTTACATGGAGTCTGGTGGGTTTAGCGAACGCAATTTCGCTGACTTTTTTTGTTTTAAAAAAGGATCTTACTCTTTAACAGAAAGATCGATCTCCTTAGAAATCCTTTCCATAATGTTGTCTGACACTTAGAATATTAATCTGAGCCTATCAGCGGCAAAACAAGCACTTTTATGAACATAAACACAAGCTGGACAATTGACATCCTATTAACTTACATTGATTGTAGCTTGTTTGCAGCGATCTCGTTTAATACTGGACCAATGTCAAAGGAAAATCATTCCTTAATAGTTTTAATTTTATCCGATACTCAATGAGCTGTTGCAGAAACAAGTCCAGCGTGAAGCAATAAAGCAAAAGCTGTCAGATAAATGTAGTGCACAGTAAACATTACAACATTTCCCTCTGAGGTGTAGTGGAGTACACGTATGAAGTAGCAGCAGGGGCGATTCTAGGATCAGACCTTTAGGGGGGCTCAGCCCCTAATGAGAATGTGACACCGATATAGTGAATGCTAAAGTGTTAATCTGCGCCATGAAATTACCAACTTCTTCACAACCACACTTCTGCTCTCCCTCTGACAGATAGAGACTCAGCCAAAGGGCCAAAATTATAATGTATTCTCATGTAAACTATTTATGTCAGCACAGACATTTTTGTAAATTGCTTAGCCAGTGTATCCCACCATAATGGTTATTATATTGCCAGATTCCAGAAATCCCACTTACTTATCCACTTACAAATATGAATATATATTTCTACTGGTATTCTTCCTAGTGACATTAATGGAAAAATATGAAGAAAAAACTATTCCACCTGTGTGTGCATGGTTATAATTCTGAAGTGCAAAATAGTTCATGCTACAGCACAAATATTTACATCCATAGATAACAATAATCAAGTCTAACCTCTGAATTTCTTTCAAAGTGCACCAGATTGATGCATTTAAACATTAAAATAGACAAAATGTTCTTACAGGGGAGCATGCCCATGGACCCACCTAGGGGGGCTTGTGCCCCAGTGTAGCTCTAGGTCTAGTGACGCCCCTGGGGCAGTGTCCCCATTTTAAGTTTTACAAAGATAAAAACATTACCTATTTTGGAGGTATTAACCCTTCTGAGCTGAAAATGTCCCCGGGTTTTGTCTCAAAAATCTGGTCACCTTAGCTTAACGTGCTACGTTAGCGTTAGCTCATGCTAATGCTCGATGGGGAACGTTAATGTTATAAGGTTACAACATTGTTCAACACGTTCATGAAGTTATTTTGAGTATAGTTGTTTTGATCAAGGTAAAGTTACCGTTAAACAGCACTGGGCTAACCCACAATTATGTTTGCCGGCTAACGTTAATGTTAATGTTAGCTAGCTGTATAGATAGAAGACAAATAAAATGTTAATTTAGCCAGCTATCCCACCCTGTTTTTTCTGCCTCACTCCCAGCCGCTAAGGGACTTCAGTTGGGATGAAAGCGGACAACAGCCCAGGGGACACGACGCATCCACAGTTAGCCAGCAGCCAGCCACTATTATAAACTTACAGAAATCCGAACCCAGCCAGCACAAACTCCAGTGCCGGGTGTTAACGATGCTAACAGCAGTAACAGAAAGTTTTATGTTCCATGACATCCCCAATACGGCCACCTATTGTAATGTGATTGAAGTTCCATACTTGGGTCACACGATGACATCTCCATGACAACAGAGCATCCATCCACTGATCAAGATGCTGTTTAAAACAAGCCAAAACAAGCTTGTAGGTGGACCTTCGAGTTAAGATTGTTACAGATGTGCGTTTAAATTGTAGCCCGACCGATCATATTTAATGGTTTAAGAAATCCCATAAACCAAATCAACCACTCGTCTTTTTTTGTACATAAACACAAAACATAAATGAACATTTTTGACGATGATCCTTGAGTTTTGTCAAATTGTGACCATGATGTATGGCATATCTGTATTGCAATTTATTGTCTTTACAAAGACAGCAATAGTGAAGCTTATTATGCCTAAATCTGATGCAACTGCTAATCTCACGTTGCCAGAGCTCCAGTTATTAAGTGCACAAAGGCCAGCCATTTGATTGGTTGCAAGTGAAAATGCCCATCGCATACAATGAAGTTACCTGGGGTTGGTCCTAAAATCCAGGAGGGTCCTCCACCCCTTAACCCAGTTCAGAAATTATATATATATATAATTTCTCTATCAAAAACATAGCAAAAATTGGACCTGCTCTGTATTTTATATTTATGTCATCACACCTGGACTCCTGCAGGTGGTTTAATTGCCACAGACAAGTTTCAATGACTTAAAATTAAATGCCTGGTAAGATTAAAAATAGTTTGTCGTTTAATGTCAGCATCACACCATTTAACAGTATTAACCCAGCGTGGCCTCTCTTCACTGCCAAGCAGCTTAGAGACTGGGGCCCCTTGTTTGATGGAAGAGTTTGTTTGAATCCTGAAGAGTGATGTTTTCACTCAGTGGTGATTGTTGGGTCTCAGTGGTAAATTGCAACTTTAAAGATCTCAAATAACGTTTGTATGTTTTAATTTTTCACTTTTAATGTTACACTGTAAGAAAGGCTCATGATGTACAGTACATAGCTTACGTGGCTGGCACAGGACACCTAATGCAGTTCATTATTATTATTATTATTATTATTATTATTATTATGAATCATTCCTACCTTTTCATTCAGTTACCTCTGGCTTTATCAATAATATTGCAGTCTGTCAACAACTGTTTACATTGTGACTGATAGTACTTATTAGAGCGCGGATCGGGCTGCATTTTTCTGTCCGAGCCCAACCCGCGTCCAACAGAGCAGTAACCGACGAGCCCGACAGGCATTAAGATATTTATGTCCGAGCCCAACCCGAGCCCGACACAATGAGAATCTCATTTTATTTCTCATACTAATGACACATGTACATGTAGCCTAATATGCACGTGTTTCGTTGTCACAGCTACATAAACAAATTTCCACACACAGGAAGACGGATGTTAGGGTAATATTTAAAATGTATTTTAATCACAAAAACAAACCTTTGCATCAAGTGAAACAGGGCCATTGGCTACCAACATAATACGCTGTTTTAAATGTAAAATGTTCAATCGCGCTGATAACAAGATTAAAGGTGATTTAGTATTGAACTTTTTTTTAAAGTTGGGGGACTTAAAAGAGACAGATTAACAACAACAAAAATGAAAATTGAAGCATCAGAGGCTGACATATCCTGACTTTTTATAACTCTTGTTTAATATGGGTCAAGCTCCATTCACGTTGGATCCTACAATTCCCATAATGCAATTCAATAGCTTCAATAGCAATTCAATCTTTCATTAGACCCTCCCTGTCTCTGTCCACACCTCCAGTTCGTAATGCAGGATTCCTGTTAAAAAATGTAAAGTTATAGTGGAGTAATGCCGTCCTGAGCAGAGAATGAAGGCACACTCTCTCTGCGTGTGTTGTAATCCGAGCTTCTCTGTTCTTTGTTTTGGTAGCCGGTCCGGCCGCAGCAGATATTATCTAGCCAGTGGGTGCACTATTGCCGTTATAAGCTTGCGGCTAGCAGTGCTACCCCCCACCATTACGGCTCAACCACCCGCAATTTTGTTAGTATTTCAAGTACAGCACCTTTAAAGCTAAAAAGTAATCAATGATTGGGCTGTGTGTGACTTTCTTCCTATCTCTGCTGTGTTATTCCAATTCTCTATAATTTATTTTTTCACCCCATATAGATGAATATACAACGATGCACTAAACCAGCACAAATGCCATCTCATTCTCACTCCTCTGGCTAGGTCTTTACCTGTTTCATCAAATTCAGCCTTTAATATCAGCCAGCCCAAAGCGGGGGAACCAGCAATGAAGCTGTCATGCTGTTTTATCCAAACAGACTCTTCCGCCCCAAACGCTATCTGCCTGCAAAGCCCCTGTAATCCAACTCTGAAACTTGCCAACTTCCCAAAGTCGTAGCATCACATCACCTCTCCACTTGTTTTCATTACCTCTCCTTCATTCCCTATGCTTTTGAGCATCTCCAGATCCCAACACCTTTCCTCATTCTTCAGACTTTCTCCTGCCTCCCCCAGTCTCTGTTCACTTGCACTCCCATGACCTCTTGCCCCAGGGACTCACTTCGTTGTTGTGATAGCAGTGGATTGTGGGATACCAGCTGCAGTTTTAATGATTTTGCCCCCAGGCCCAGATGAGCCAGAGAAATACAGTTACCACCTTTTCAACAGAATGAGAACTCTCACCCCAGCAACGCCTCCGCGAAATGTGTGTGTGTGTGTGTGTGTGTGTGTGTGTGTGTGTGTGTGTGTGTGTGTGTGTGTGTGTGTGTGTGTGTGTGTGTGTGTGTGTGTGTGTGTGTGTGTGTGTGTGTGTGTGTGTGTGTGTGTAAATGTGTGTGTAAATGTGTGAATTTGCATGTGAATGTGTACATTGTGCACTTAGACACAAGCAAAGCATTTAGACTTGTTTTTGACATTGCATATAAGAGATGCTGTATGACTGGTTGCATTGTTTTGGTCATTTTTATAATATTGATTTACATACAGTATGTGTAGCTACTAGCTAGTGGCTTTGTGCATCAAAGTGGGCAGTGTTGTTGTGGAAAATCGGAAGCTCATCCATCTGAATGTCTTCCTCCCTCTAATCTCCACGTCTCTCTCTCTTTCTACCTTACACCTCAGTCCGTACTCTCCCTCGCTCCTGCAGAACGGCAGCACATCCTGCAAACACATTGCAATTAGCATCATGCGCTTCAGTGCATCCCAAACAGCTCTCTGATGAAGTTCAATCAATTCACTTTAATTATAACTTTCCCAGAAACACCTCTAATCTCTCCAAAAGTTTGATCTCTCGGGGGTTTGTGCAGTAAAAGGCTGTGGCAGGTAGACATTTGGAAAGTTGTTGGTGTGTGTGTGTGTGTGTGGTTGTGTGTGTTTGTTTGTGTGTGTGTGTTCTTGTTTAACTATATTCGTGGGGTCCAAAAACCGGGAATACAGTATACTTGTGGGGTCCGGACAGCTTTGTGGAGCCAAAATGCTGGACCCCATAACTTTAAAGGGCTGTTTGAGGGTTAAGACTTGTTTTTTCAGATTAGGGTTAAAATGAGGTTATGATTAGGGTAAGTGTTAAGGTTAGGTATTCAGTTGTGATGGTTAAGGTTAGGGTAAGGGGCTAGGGAATGCATTATGTCAATGACGGGTCCCACAAAGATAGTGCCACGCACTGTGTGTGTGTGTGTGTGTGTGTGTGTGTGTGTGTGTGTGTGTGTGTGTGTGTGTGTGTGTGTGTGTGTGTGTGTGTGTGAATGTGTGTGTGTGTGTGTGTGAGTGTGTGTGTGTGTTTTCATCTACATAATCTGACTCGCTCCCTGTCTTCTCTCTCTCTCTCTCTCTCTCTCTCTCTCTCTCTCTCTCTCTCTCTCTCTCTCTCTCTCTCTCTCTCTCTCTCTCTCTCTCTAGACATTGATGACTGCCAGTCCAATCCATGCCAGAATGGAGGAACCTGTATCGATGAGATCAACTCCTTTGTGTGTCTTTGTCTGCCCAGCTACGGAGGAGCTACTTGTGAGAAAGGTAACGATGTGGACGAAAACTCTGCTTTCACATTTCACCCGACAAAGGGATGTGTGTTTTGTGGAAGCAGAGAGCGGAGGAGGAGGAAGAAGAGGATGGGGAGAAGTAGATAGATGGAGGATGGAGGAAATGACTGAGAGTAGCAGGAGGAGATGACAAAAATGGATAAAGAAGGAACACAAGGCAGTGATGGCAGAGAATTGTTGAGACAAAGAAGGTGGAGAAGCAAGGTAATGTGACAGTGGAGGTAGCAGAATGAAGATGAAGAGGGGGAAGGGATGGGAAAGGTGTATGAATCACAGGAGAGTAAGATGATGCTAGAAGAGCAGGATGTGGGGACAGAGGTGAAGAGAAAACAACAAGGTTGAGGAAGATGGAGATAATGAGAATGTGGAAGTGGAGGCGGTGGAAGTGGGAGGAAGATTATTTTGGATGTAGACAAAGAGGTCTATGATGGAGAGGGAAGCCCTTTGGAATAATGTATCAGGTTTATACAGGACACCTCGTCCAGCTGGTGTTCTCTCTCATTACTGGAATTCCGCTGTGAGAAGGGGGCCACAGAGGAGGCTGTTCACAAACTGCACGTTACATTAAAACATGTCTGTGGAAAACAACGTTGAGGAAAGCCAACAGCTGTTGTATACATTAGGGTTGATAATTTGGGTTTTTGACCATTTAAATGAAAAATAAAATACCTAGATTTCTTTTAAAGGAGTTGATTTGTTCAAAACTATTTGTACCTGGATTTTATGTCCCCAAAGTAAAAGGGTTGTGATATTGGCAGTTGGCAGAAATAGAGAGAAGTGCACATGAGCTTCCTATTGTGTGCCAAAATATCTGATTAAATGGTTAAAGACTATTGCTGAAAAAAGTATTTTTAACATTTTTCACAAGACTTATTGAATTTTTTTTATCTGATCTGTTTTTCATAATAAAAATGAATACTGATATCACTGATCCTGTATCAGTGATATCAGTAACTAGCAATGCATTGACTGAATACTGCAAATCCTTCATCTCTTAAAACACAAGATTTAAAATAGCACAAAAAACATGAGAATAAAAAAAAAAGATAGTTGGAGACACAAAGAGAGCTTGAGATTTTAGCAAAGGATACATTTTTAGGAGAAGTGTGAGAGAACGGGAGAATTTCCGGACTGCTCTGAATTGCATTAAACCAAGCCAGATTCCAGTGGTGTAGCGTGACCTTTGATCTTAACTTTTAGAAGAGTTGTGACTTTGAATGAATGATTTCTTATGTGTCTGGCTTCCAGTGTCTCTCTCTGCTTTTTGCTGCTCTGCCGTGGTCTGATGTGGCTGAGGGCAGAGCAATCGATAGAGAGAGGAGAGAGCGAAGCCAGACAGAAGCAGCAGACCAAAGCAGGACCTTTTGAATGCTGTAGACACTGCAGTAGGTTTGGAAGGCTCTAACAGAGCTTCCAAATTATTCTTTTCATGGCTGCCTCTTTAAAGGGGCGCTATGCAGTTTTGGCCATTTCTTTTCTGTTTTCTCGCTTTTTGCGCAGGTTTCTCTATAGAGCTCCCCCTACAGCTTCTGAATAGATATTTGGCAGCTCCTATGTTTACTTGTGTCTGACTCCTCGCTCGGTCAGTCTGCCGTTTCCTCTTTCTCTGTTCCTCCGACAACACTTTCCTAGCTTCGTGCTTCTTTTTTGCCAGCTCAGCCATGACGATAGTGTGAAAAACTCCATCGCTACCTTGTTAGCCGGTTCCTGAATGGGCGTATGTGTGCAGTGCCGTGAAGCAATTAGTTGCATAGCAAGACCTGATATCACGCGATACTTCCTGATACTAAGGCCGGCGACTCGCCAGCCCAAAGTTGCAAGGTTGGTTTTTCAGCTCACAGGCGCTAGGGGGGAGCCAAACGACTCGAAAAAAAAGTCATATAACCATTCCAATGATACCGAAGCTGTTCAGTTAAGGTAGATTAAGCTATAAAAAACTGCATAGTTCCCCTTTAATATGCATGCCTCTACTGTGGTGCAGATCACACATACACAAGAAAACGTTTTTTTTAAACAACAGAGGCTACACAGTATACATTTGTTAGTGGTGCTGTGTTTGACTGTGTTTCAGGCAGTTTTATACTTCACCTTAAATGTGTAGCTACTTTAAGTCAAGGCAGATCATTAAATTGATTGAGTCTCACAAGGTTTGTTTTTACCAGCCTTTAGTATTGCATGTACATCCTAAAAAGTGTGTTTTTCCCTCCGCTCCTTCCCAAACACACACACACCCATCTCCAGAGTGTGCCTCTCATTTGACACGCCCTGCTGCCTTAATGCCTGATTGGGAACAACAGGTCTGATTGTGTAGATCTAAAGTCTCTATCTGCCTGTCACTTTTATCCCTCGCTGCTCCACACTCGCAGAATAACAGGATTCAGCTGTGAAAAGTGCAATTCGCAACAGGCGTCGCTCTGCCATTTCGTCGTGATCTCAGTTTGATATCCAGAAGGGGGTCTGAACGCTGGAAATGAACTCATTCGTTCCGCCAAGGATTCCACCCATTTAAATGTCATCCAATTGGTCCCTGTCTCACTAAAGTGGTCCGGTTCTCTCCGTCTCATTTGCTGTGTCTTCTTGAATGTGTGTGTGTGTGTGTGTGTGTGTGTGTCTGTGCATGTCCAGATGTGTGCTTTGACTCATAAGCTAACAGCCTTGCATGCTGGGTAGATCCGGTCCGCTGCTGACTCCCTCTGGCCTGTTACCATGGTGATCCCATCTGAGAGTCAATAATTGTAAGTTGACAGAGCTGATGTCCTTCAGCAAATGTCCTGAGAGATAGAAGAAAATGGCTTGTTACTCTACAAATTTTACAGTTATATTTACTTTACACAAGTTTTTGTTTTTGTTGTTGATCAGGTTGGTTTATAGCAGTTTTTTCTCCGTAACACACTTTGAAACTCGAGAGCTTTAGAAGTTGATGATATTCTTTTTGTATTAAAATACATTTTCAGCATTTTTCACATTATTTAATAATCGTCACCATAGTTGTAGCTGTGCGAAACAACCAAATCCCTCCTCTTGCAGTTATTTTTTCATCAGTTCTGTATCAGTAAGGAATGTTGAAAAGAAAAGGCCAGTGTGATGAGAGTAACGGAGACATCAGCCACTGTTTCACTCTCTTCTTATCCCAGCACTACGACTGATAGTTGAGTGCGTCCTGCTGTTTTTTTGGTCCTCTGCCTAATCAGTGGAGGCAAAAAGCGAATCTCTCTAAGCCTGACTGACTGAAGTGAAAAGTGGCGGAGAAAGCATTAGCTGGTTTCTTCTCATCTACTCTTTTCCCCCAGTCTTTTTATTCATCGTTCACTCCGCAATTTGCTTCCTTCGGTCGTTCTAGGGAGAAAAAGGACATAATATGCAATGTGTGAGAGTGTGGATATGTTACTTTGCTATTCCACTACTGTACACATACCGCCGTATCATGTTCCTGTATCATGTTCCCTTCCTCTCCCTACCCCTCTGCTGTCACTCTCTGCACTACTTGCATCTTTTTATGCCTCTCATCTCTGGTGCACCACAGGAGGTTTCGTCACTCAGTGTGAGTGTTTGTATGTGTGTCGCTGTGTGAGTGTGTCTGTACAGCCTGCATCTGCTGTTTTGTAGTGAATGTGTGCGTGTGGAAGTTTGTGTGATGCTTTAACATTTCTTAGAGCTGCAAAGTCAGAGATCTTTCAGCTAACAGATCTTCACACAGCAATACATTCACATATGTTTTTTACTTGTGAGGACCCTCATTGACATAATGCATTCTCTAGCCATCACAATTACCCAAAAAGTCTTAACCCTTTCAAAAGCCTTATGAAGATTCCTCAAAATGTCCTCACTTTCCCAAAAAGTCCTCACTGCTCAAGGTCTAAAACTCACTTTTGTCTTGTCTACAAAAATAATGTAGAAGCACAAAAGTACACTCACAAACACTTAATTTCCTATTTGCTCTGTCTTTTCTACTTTTGTGGCTTACTGATACATTATGTGCCACACACACACACACACACACACACAACTCAGTCTATCTACCCTTGAACCCTTCCAATTCTCAAAAGACTTTTTCCCTTTGTTTATTTAACAGCAGCTTAGATGGCAGTCGAACACTTCCGACTCCAAGCAGTAAACTGCAGTGCTGTGAAATAACTTGTAGTTACAAAACAACACGCCTAATAAAACAATAATCCTCTCTCTCTTCTTCTGTTTCCTAACAGAACTAATAATCTACAAATTGGAAACCAAAAGCGTGTGTTGAAAGGATTGTGTAGCTAATTAATCCCAAGATATTTGGCTGCTGCTTGGTTCTATGTGAGGAATGTGTTTGCTCTCACAGGCAAGGCCAGCACTTCATCTTCAGCTCCAAAGCCTCTGTTCCTTGCAATTAATGCAGTTAATGCAGTAATTCATGAGAACGATTCGCAAAATGGCACAGAGAAAGAGAAAGCTGCGAGCTTTAAAAGGCAACCCCTGAATACTTTCACGTCAAATCATTAACATTTGTTTTTTTTTTATTTGGCTTTTGGGAACACATTTGCTACATCCCCGAGTAGGCTGCACAGCTGTTACTGGCAAGTATGACTCGGCAACTACTGGTTGAGCAGCATACAGAGATAAACACGCAGGCGAGCATGGCGATGAGTTTAGCCTAGAAGTTTGTTGGTGGGGTTTGCAGCCTTCAGATAGTGTGGTGAGACCATTATACATCACAAATACTATTGAAACTAATAAAAATCCAGTAGAAGTCCAGTGTTCCAGGCAGGATAGCTGACTCATTCTGCTGGCATACACACCTTAAAACACATACAATACACATGCAGGCACGCCCAGACACACAGTAAGTCATTTGACAGGGAAAACAAAAACTAGACAGCGTTACAGGAAACCTAAAGAAAAGTGGAGCACAACCCCCCCCCAAAGAGTACGACGGGTGAATCTGAGGCAGACGGATAGGAAGACTTCTGAGTACGTTGACGCCAACAGCAACACCAGTGCTGCAGATTGGAAGCAGGAAGCAGGCGATGTAGTGTACCCTACACACTGAGACTAATGAGGAGGAGAGCAAACTGAGCTGACTGACAGCGGTGGGAAGTGCTTCAAACAGTTCCACATGCAGTCACTCCATCACTGTGCTCTTTTTCTACTTTTTTCTACATTTACATCCAATGCCAATGTTCAGTGCTTATGCATGATGTGTAGTGTATCTTTTATGTAGGGCATATCTGACCGGAGAATGGAGTTGGCATCCCCTACGGTGGCCAACAGGGGCAAACGCCCTGCAACTTAAGAAAACACATGCAAATAGACAAAACGCAAGCAAATTAAAAAAACAACTTCATTAATTTGACAACACATGCGCAGCATTCAGCGTGCTTTTCTTTGTGCATCGTTTTTTATTTGCAGTGCGTTTATGTATTTGGTTGTGTTGTGGTATTTGCAGAGCGTTTGCTGAATGCTGCGCATGTGTTGTCAAATTAATTGACAACATTAATGGACTCATTCAAGTTTTAAACGTGATTTGATTACGTACCTTGAAACTATTTTCACTATTGAATGAGGAGGAACAATATACAGCCGTATAATAAATACGAGTGAGCATTTAAAAGCAACAAAAAAAACAATGGCAAGAAGTCACAAGATGGCGAAGGAGACCCCACTCACTCTGTAAACACCTTTACTCACCTCTGTATAGGTGTGAGCTACAGCTGTCCCACCAAGCTTCCCTGGAAGATTTTAAGGCTGAAATTGCCAACCTCCGTCATGATCTGAGCAGAGACCGTTTTTAGGGAGTACTACTGCATATGTGTAAAAAGTAGAGGTGGGGGAGGAAATCGACACAGCATAGTATAGCATTATTTTCAGTGGCAATACTGTATCGATACACGGACGCTAAGTTTTGATCTTTTATTATATAAATTGCACATGACAATTTAAGTTTTTGGTACTAGAAAGATAAAAATCAATTGCCTTTTCAGTCCACTAGGTGGTGCAGTTGAGGTTTTGTTTCTGGTGAGTTCAGGACGTTGACAAATTTTTGAAGGCATAATTTGAAGTTGGAAAAAAGGTAAATTGCAATATGTCAGTAAATTGCAATATATCGCAGAATATCGCAATTTGTTTAAAATAATATTGTATCGTGACAAAAGTATCGTGATAATATCGTATTGTGGGGCCTCTGGTGATTCCCATCCCTAGTAAAAAGCCATGTCAAGTCTGATAATTGTCCTCAAGTGATGTCACTTGAGTTAGCGTCAGTTGGGGCTCAAGATTACAAATTTGAAAATGAAAAGAATCTGGAGGTGCGGAGTTAGAAAGAAGTGAGCTTACCAAACGACTGCGGCCCGCTCCTCATCTCGGATTGAGGCTAGCGGCTGGAGTTTAAATTAGCTGCTACTAGCGTAACACACCCGAATTTCCAAACTGTTGGTGGCCGTGTTGTATTGTGGATAATGTAGGCACCAGGTTTTGAAAAGGAGGAAGAATGCGTAATATGAAAAAAAGATGCATCTCTGGTTGTACTGCATCGATTTTTATACTTTTCTTTTTAGGATTAGCTTCAGGGTCCAACAATGTTATGGGAGTGCAATGCTAAATCAGTGAAGTACTCTTTTAACCATATTCTAGTTGACATATGTAGTGTAGAATGTGAGAATTTTGGCATTGAATTGAAAACAAAAAGGCTTTTTGTCTATTGTATTCAAAATGTTGCAGAACTGTCCTGTACTGACAGTCTTGTCTGGTGATAAGGTTGGGTTTCAAGTCAGTAGGGGCTCAGATATAGTGATAGAACTAAGAGAGGTTAGGATATCATAATCACATTTAACACAGATTTGAAATAATACATTTCAGGTAATTGTGCATTTCTGAAAGTAGATATACTAAATTATGTTAACCATATTTAAGCATCTATCCTTTTGTATGGTACTGTTGCTTGAAATACAGCTACTAGTTTCTATTGATCCTGGTTCACACCAGGTTTTGACCGGTTTGAGTCACTTCATCCTTATCATGCTATTGCTTCTTGTACAGAGGTGTGCATTGGTCAATTAGATATGTCACTCCTGTCTTATCTCCTGTCCACGCTCTGTTGTTAAGCCACAGGACACTGAGCAGTGAGACTGTGATCTACAAGCGGCAGTTTGATGTTCGATAGTCCCTAGTTATTTGTGTGTTATGTTTCTTTTTTTTTATATCATTGTTTGTGGAGTGGGTGGTTTTGTGACTCAGCATCTTCTTTCAGACTTGACAAAGAGGCTGAGGAGGAAGGTGTGTGAGTTTGCTGACTTTGCTGTGGTGCTTCTCTCTGTCCCCGACTGTGCTGCCCCCGTCTAAACTGGCAACCCAGCAGAAGCTTGGCTCAAGATTCATTTTTGTGCATCCTCGGGGTCTTTAGAGGCTACTAATGCTAATGAAGATCCATGTGTTATAATACCATGTCGAGAGGGACACGTGCCAAGACTGAGAAGAGAGGGTCCTGGAGCTTTTTGGTTTGCCTCGCTCACAGTGGTCTTCTGAAGAGAGAAACACACACACACACACACACACACACACACAGGGCAGGTACACAAGGAAAAATAAATTCCGGAAGTTTTGCTTTAGCCTGGCAGAGGCTTTTCAAATGGAATAACAGCAAGGCATCACTCACTCCATATGTTATGTGTTCGACACTTGGCGATTCTCCCTCCTAACAGTAGAGCTGGAGAGAGCATGGGGGTAATTTATTCTCATTTATGTACTTAATTAGACAATGTTCCTGAAGCAACTGTCATTCTCCCCTCCGGAGTAGAAGGAAGTTCAGGCAGAAAAGAAAGAAACCCAGAAGAAAAGAGAGAGGAAGCATCAGAGCAGGTGTTACAATAGATGAAAAGAGTGAGAGGAGAGTCTGTGTTCCTCTGCTGTGCATTAATGAAGGTTTCTGAGCAGTGTGAAACGCTCGATGGTGTTTTAAGCCCCCAACGTCTCCTTCCAGGCAGCGCTGCGACCATTGACTTGATTAACTTGCACTATTATCGTGCTGCTTCTTGCTGCTCTGGTCTAAAATCATCCAACCAAAATTAGCCGGCTGGCGAACACTGGCACATTTACAGAAATGTTGATTAATGTGTGTTGTCCTTTATAAATAAATAATCAATCAATCAAATAATCAATCAAGGCACCAAACCCTAACCTTAACCATAACCATAACCATAACCATTGCCTAATCCTAGTGCCTTCCAGGCAGCGCTGCCTGGAAGGAGACGTTGGGGGCTTAAAACACAGATGAACTATTTTGAGCTGTGCTCGAGGTTTAGCACATTTCTTTACCACCTCTTTTTTTGTTCTTCTTTGTTTTTTTTTAGATTATTTTTTGGGGCATTTTTAGGCCTTTATTTTCACAGGACAGATGAAGACATAAAAGGGGAGAGAGAGGGGGAATGACATGCAGCAAAGGACCGCAGGTCGGAATCAAACCCGCGGCCACTGCGTCGAGGAGCGAACCTCCACATATGTGCGCCCGCTTCACCAACTGAGCTAACCCGGCCACTTTACCTCCTCTTTTTGATATACACAAGAAAATTGCAAAAGTACTCTGACGGCCAAGTTACGAAGCCTGGCTCGTACTATTGCGCTTTCTTTGGGCTGTCATTTACGGTCATCCCACAGTTATTTCCACCACAGGACATTTACCAGCAACCTTTTTTCAGAACTCAGGAACTTAACCTGCAACCACAGGAACCTTGTTTCCAGTTTTTTTGGCCTACCAAGGTTTCTGCTCCTGTGTGGTATTATACTGTATGACTCTCAACATTCATTCAGACCAGCAAACTAACAGTGGCCGCATGTCGCAAGAGTCAATATGTTTGAAAAAAGTTGTCATGTATCGTATGCCTAGCTGGCAGTTAAAAGCACACAACATGTAAATAACACAAATTCTAAATGACTGATAATCACATTTCTAACTGCTTCCCCAGAGCGTTAAACTGACGCGTTACGCAACAGTCTGTCCTCTGAGCATGCAGAGAAGAAACTGATATTACTTGTCCATCAAACTCCCAGGAAGGCAGCGAAGAAGTCAACCCCAAAACTGTCAAAATAACAGAGCATTACTGGGATTAGTAACTGTAATGTAATAACTGAATGTCTCGATACTGGTTACTGAAAAAAGTAATCACATTACTGTAACAAGTAAGTTGTTCTCATGCCTGAGAAACGTGTTCACCTGTGTGCAGGCCTGGAATTTCACCATTTTAGGTGCAAGGCCACTTGGCCTTTGCTGTCACTTTTTTGAGAGCACAAATTGTAATTTTTTTTTTTTTTTTTTTTTTTGTTTTTAAGCCAATAAACCAGAGCACGTTTTTCTTCCATCCAGGAATGCTGTGTGGACTAGCCAGACCCTCCTCCGCAGCACTGTGGAGGAAGTTCTGGCAAAGCGAGACTAGCTGTACACTGATAGGCCATTACCTGCCCACTTTTTTAGAATAATATTGATTCAGACAATGGAAATACACAAATCTGTTGATTGGGTGTGCTGTCCTCACTGTGTCCGTTTGAATGAACTGGATTTTGCCTATTTACTGTAAGGGCCCGTGCTGCCCTCACTTTTACCTTGGCCTCCTTCATCAGCATCAATGTGCAAAGACACGTCTACGGGCTAACTATGCATACTGGCATCAGTCATTCATGTTGCGCTCTGTAGCTGTTTTACTGTAACATCCATTACCCCTAATTGTGAGAATCAAACTATTAAGATGTTCCATTAATCAATGCTGCACTCGTATCAACCATTAGTAATTCCACAGCCGCTCTTACATTCTCACCTTTTGTCGCTGGCTATCAGCAGATTCCCTCTCATCTCGCTCTCTCTGTTTCTCTCTCTCTCTCTCTCTCTCTCACTTACCTCTCTCACACACCTCTCTCTGGACTGCTGTCATCTGCCCTCTTGCAAATGGCACGCTGAGCTGTCTGCCTTCAAAGAGTCACACAGGGAGGAGGCATAATGGCAGCACACACACACACACACACACACACACACCCGTTTCATCATTCAGGGGATCTGAAAAAGCCGAGCAGTAGAAATATTACTTGGTGATGTGGATAAACGAGCCAATCAGTCATCTGGAAGTGTATGGCCTTTTATTTCCTAACTGCCGTTCACTAAAGTCTGTGGGAATATTAATCGCTAAAACATACCCCCTGCCTCTCTCGCCGCCTGACAGAGGGGAAAAAAGGGGGAAAGAAGACGACTTGAGTAATGTCTAAATATTTGAAGAGGTTGATGTGATGTTGGGCTTTGAGCCTAACTGTCAGCGAGTGGGAGAAGAAATCAGCAGAGACTGGGTTGAAGATCTGAGGAGGAGAAAACATGCCTGTTTACTTTTTATCTCTGCTTTTCTTTCTCTCTGTCTGTCTATTTGTTTCTTTGAATCTATCACTTCCTTATTCTGTCTCTCTCTCTTTTCTGTCCTCCCACTCTGCATCTTACAGTGTTTGATGCACTTAAGTTTTTTGTCTTCCTTGGACGTCGAATTATTGTATACGCTTATGTAAATTCCCAAGTAGAAATCACACCAAGTCTGCATTTGTGTGTGTTTAGTTTATAGTTCCTGTTTTTAAAGGCCTCAATGTGGCCAGCACCGGCCTTATACACATACAGTACAGACTCACTGCAGTCGAGCCCTGAGGACTAAGGACTAAAGACTCACAGTTCTTAACCCTTGTGTTGACTTCGGGTCACATTGGCCCGTTTTAAATTTTTGTTTTATATCAGAAAATATTGGACATAGAAATAAGCACTGAAAATGTGTAGAAGAAAAATTAAAAAATTGGGGTTGCCAGACCTCTCTCCAAAGCACTGTCAGTGCTGGAGCAAAATCTGGCTACACCGCTTATATATTCTGGGATAGAGGGGAAAAAACACTCTGGCTTGTTTGTATTTCTTTAAACCAATCCCAATCGTCCCCCGGCTGCAGCGACGGTAGTAGGGGAAAGGAAGGTACCTCGATGTTAGGCTTTATCCCAGCTATGTACATCCGTTGAACCAAACTAACCCAAGCATAATAGACAGATACTGTCTCATATTCAGAAGTATGAGTATGTTAGCGTTCCCAGTGCATTGTGAAAGGAAATATATTACAAATGAAGAGGGTATGCACACAAAGGTCCAAATGAGAAGTTAAACCCAGGCTCATCTTGCGATTGAGGCAACAGGGCTAACCAAGGAGCCGCTGAGCCACCCAGAGGAGGTGGGAAAGGTTGAAGTGGCTAATTGGCTTTCATGTCTTTAGCATGTTTCAATTCTCCACATTTACAATAATTGTCAGAGCTGACATCACTGCTCAGTAGACACGATTAGATTCAGTAAGTAGTAAGTAGCTCAGTAATTAGTAGTAAGAGGAACTCAGCACTAAACAAAATAATTGTCTGGCACAGAGAAAGAACATGAGACCTCATATTTTTATTTAAAAAACAAGACAAATCATCAAGTGCTCTTTACTTCAGGGACCCAACATGCATCTGTTAAAATAAGTACTTTAGTAATACTACAGTACTAAAGTAAAACATTAAGGTGGTGATTCACTACTGTAGTTTGTGTGTATAACAGATTCTGGTCTTATAATGTTTGTAAGTAGTCATATGACTGACATGGATTTATGTTCTCGAAATGTCTGAGGGGTGATGAAGCTCATTTCATATGTAGAGAAACGAGAGAGATTTATTTGTGAATATTAGTTCATCCATGTCTTCTTATTGCAGTTGTTGTCAAGCCCAGTCAAACACAATTTGCTTGACAGGGCTCAGTAGGATTTGGCATTTTGTAATACTAATGTGAAAGTACATTAACCAAGTTTCGGTACAGGTACCACAAGATTACTTTTTGGATACCTTACTTTGAGAAATCTAAAAAAAATGTTTTGAATCACTAAGTATCTGATCAAACAACAAGTAAAGCGTTCAGTACTTGGCAGTTTTCAGACACATTTCAGTCCTCAATTTTAGCAAAAACAAAAAATGTGAGGTTTGTTACTTAACCACACCTGTGACTCACTGTTAAGAGTGGAAACAGGCTTCTTTTGTATATAGGACTCCACTTCCACCAGACCTACTTTATGGGACTGAATGCATAACAAACAGGCCAGCGCATGGATGATGGATTTCAAACAGTGCTGAATTGCATCAGAGCATCAGAGTGATAAGAACTAGACAGTCTCCTCCATAAATCTTCCAGATATATGCAAACATTAATCTCTTCATTCTTCATTGCTCTCTCTCTCTCTCTCTCTCTCTCTCTCTCTCTCTCTCTCTCTCTCTCTCTCTCGCTCAAATAAACTACCTTCTGAGCACAAGATGCAAGTATATTTTAACTGTTGCGTGTTGGACATGTGTTGGTGATACTCAACACCATTTTTCACTGTCAGTTAGTGCTTTTGTTACTTTTACGCTTACTGGAGGCATTTGTGTACAGCTCGTGAGTGAGCGATTGCACTGAGTTGCCAAAAACAAAATATAGAAATATGTTTTAATTGGCTAACAAATTGATCTGAAGCAGAGTGAGTACAGTGAGTTTGCAAAACCTTGCTTTGAGAGACGAAATGTAGCTTCACCTGAGGAGGCAGTCCTGCTGTGACCCAGTGCCTTGCCTGTTGTGGAATGGTGTCTTTGTACTCAAATAGCCCTGAAAAACTTAGTGAATGGAGAAGAGCCCAACAGTATGAAAAGCCCTTACTTCCTCAATGCAGTATGAGGGTTTTCAAGGCCCTTATTTTATATTAGAAGGGCTTTCATAATGGACTCCTCTCCTCTCAACCCTCTTCTTTTCATGGCAAAAACTGCATCTCTCTGCATACTAAACAGGGACCCATACGGCCCAATTTGCACCACGCAATTTACTGATGTCGCTTCACATTTGTTGGAGGAAAAGCTGAGGCCTTTTCCCTGATCCCCACACTGCAGGGAGGGAGGGAGGGAGGGAGGGATGAAGGGGGTGAGGATGAGGGGGAAACCGGAGGTGGCTTAGCTGACAGATCGAGCCTGAACCACATCCACTCCTACATTTCCACATATTCCGGTTAACATACATTTGCACGACCACAACTGTGCAAACATAGACAATCCAGCATGGAACCGAAAGCCACACACACACACATCACATTTGAAATGTACAGCTCACAGTCACACTGCTAACCCCCAGACAAATGAGGGCCGATAGATGAGAGAGATGAAGGGAGAGAAGGAGGGAGGGAGAATCAGTGTGCTGACAGGGCTGTGACAGGGCTTAATTACCAAGTGAGCGCTGTGCACTGAAAGCAATTTCTAAGGATTGTTGTCATTTGAATAGATTAAAACACCCTTTCACTGGTCTAAGCTGTCTCACTGCCGGCTTGCCTCTGCTGTGGATTGAAAATCTGAGTCAAATCAAAGAGAAGAAGACACAAAGAGGGATGTAGATGGAGAGGGGTGTCACAGAGGGCACTTAGAGCAAGATAGTTCTGAAGAAGGAAAGGAAGGGGGAAAGCGGAAGAAGGGGAGGCAATATATACAGTAGATCTTGTTTGCTGCTAGAGCGGAGGAAATTGCTGTGTGTGGATACAAAAATAAATACGACAAAATAATAGTCATATCCCTCTTCTTAGTCCTAAATCATCCTACTCCTTTCCTGTGCAATGCTGTTATTCTTTTGCATCTGTCTGCTGTGGGTGTTTATCGATTAAAAAAACAACACATTTCTCTTCCCATATGGATTTCCCATTGACTAATCGCTGTCTTTTTCAATTACATCCACCTTCTTTTTCTTAATACCCCTGTACACCTGCAGACACTGAAGGCTGCGAGCACACGTGGAGGAAGTTCCACGGCCACTGCTACCGGTATTTCAGCCGGAGACACACCTGGGAGGACGCCGAGAAGGACTGCAGGGAGCACAGCGGCCACCTGGCTAGCATCCACAGCCTGGCTGAGCAGAACTTCATCAGAGGTGGGCGGAGGCAGGGGCGTCGGACTGGGGGGTTAAAAGGGGACTGAGTACCCAGGGCCCGCATGTGAGGAGAGCCCAAAAAGATGCTAGAATGACTAGCTGTGGATGCGGGGAGGGGCCCATAGAAAATGCATTTCTACAGTGCCCAGAATTTTGTGCTACGCCCCTGGGCGGAGGTTAAGGAGAAAGTTAGGACAAAGAATTGGCACAGACAGTGTAGCCTATGTAAATGTTTGTGAAAAGATTACACTGCAGGAAATCTTAAATTAGACAGATAAGCCCTATTCATTTTCTGTAATGTTATTAAACTGCTAGTTGGAGCACTTTCACATCTTGATGGGCATAACAATCTTCTTAAAATCAATCAAATCTCCTAGTTGACCACATGCTCACAATGACAATCCTTACACATGTACAGAAAAACAGAACTGTGTCTACTTGTGCTACATCGGGGGGTTAAAGAACACAACAGGGTTGTGAAAAACAAAGATGTGATTTAGCTTTAAACGTTGGAGCATCTGGCTTAAACAAGGTCTCATTCTCTAACAGATTTGTTGTTGAGATGTACATGATTCCTCAAAAACATCCCGAAACACGTGAGAGGTTTTGAGCATGCAGAAAGTTTTGAACAATACAAAAGAATAATAATTTTCCTTTACAGAAAGACATTTGCACCATAAATTGTTGCATAAAAATTAAATTTAGAAAGAAATTTAGTGTTTAACGCTCACAATGTTATGGCGACGACCCCCAGACTCCCCGTTACAATGTGTTTTTACAATGTAATTTATATTTTTTGGTTTTAAACTAAATTATTGGATGAATAACATTTTGACTTGATGATGGATAAAAAATCCGGGGATCGCCAAAGTGATTACAGTTCATCCTGTGGGGAACATGACTATGTCATGGCACATGTCTGTACCAATTTTTTATAGAGATCTTTGAATTTGCCACAGTTTTGACTTGCACCTCTAACTAGCTTTTTATATATAGCAACAGCTATATGGGTATAATAAAAATGTTTTTCACTCTGTTGTTATTACACACATTACACACAGGTCTGAACTGGCACCTCTCCAGCTACCAGTCCACCACCATACTTTGGTCCGTATGGAGCATTTAGAGCCCTCCACCATACCAAATTGACAAAAAAGGAACATCTTTTCTCAGAATCGAAGTTGAAATATTCTGAACTGATCACCAGAGCATGAACCTATAAAACCGTTAAAGCCTAGGTGTTTCTATTTCGTGGAACGCTTAGGATGTAAGAGAAAACTTTCAAATTGAAATTTAAAGTCATTAAAAAAACACTTATGGAACCAGCGCCTGTTCCCAATTCTATAACTCAAGAAATATCTGGCGACTCTCACAGCCACCAATCACATTTAAACAAGTCACCACTCAGTTTAAATAATGGCAATTAGATGGCCTTTAGAATACAACCATCTCTCTGCTGTCTGCCTGCCTGCTACACACTGCTTTTACTAGCAGTTGATGGATATCTACCCCTCTACCTTATTATTACCATACTTGGCCATGGCAGCTCTTGCCTTATGTGTATTCCATAACTCAGTGATAAATGTCTGCCTGGTTCTTCTCTGAACAGTCCTTGAAGGGGTTTATTGCGCTCCCCGCTGAAAAATCCCCTCAGGAGCCGAGTCTGTTCAGCCAAATAAATGTTTATCACCATTTGTTGCAATAAAAAGGTGCTATAGGCTCTGATCTAAGTGTCTGTGACAGAACATTTAATATACTATCATATTCTTTTTTTGGATGTCATTTGTCTTGAAACAGGTGAAAACTCCCCACAGTGGGTGAGGTAACTGCATTTGTAAATTGGAAATGCAAGTGTCTATATGTTGAAACTGGATTAAATAGGACCAGTATAAAGACAACAATGGCACTTGATTTAATTAAGATTTTGTCACATGCCATGGGCAGATTTTATCTACTGTACCCTTGTATTTCAAAAAATAGTCCACCCACCTACTGAATTATTTTGCAAATGCTATTGATTTTTTCTCATAAGCCTTCATCTCCTCACTCTCAGCCTTTCGCCACATGTCTTATGATCCTCTGAAATACTGGATCCACCTTCTGTTTAGGACAGATGCCAGGACAGTGCCATCCATCTTACATCCATCTTTCTTTCACACACACACAGTTACCAAAAAGTGTGTTTAATTGCCTCGAAAATGGACATCTCCACCCCTGCAATAAGGGGATCAGAGCCATTAGAAAGATTAATGGGCCTGGTAATGATGTTAAGCAGAAACACCATGATCGAAATTCCATTACATATGTGCATGCACATGCACGTGCCTATACAACTGTTCACACAGACGCGCCCTTTTATAAGATAATGCCTATGTTACCAACTGGGGGTGTGGAATCTAAAAGTTGTGGGCATTCACTACGCACAGATGGACTAATATAAAATTTCAAAAAGCATTTTGGGAAGTGTAGGAGCATTTTTGGAGCTTAATCCTTATTTTAACGCTAACCTGTATAACCCAACCTATTCTACGTAATGGATAATTTTATTTAGTTATTTATTTATGTGTTAGCACCATGAGTGCATACATTTCTAATGCATTAAAGGGAATTAAACCCCTATTTTTCAGACATGGTTGCTTTCGTACCCACAGAGAAATGCAGTGTACAGTATATACAGTAAAATGGTTGGACACAGTATTGTGAAATCTATTGCAATACCAAACAATAACTGTTTCCATTCACTTATTTTAAAGGCATTTTCAATTTGCACATTAAAAAAAGACACAAAGAGGAAATGCTGTAAATAAGAGAAACAAAAAAGTTGCAATATCGGATTTAAAAAAAATGTCAACTTGCCTGAGGTGAAAAATTTTTAGTGTATCGATAAAAACTAAATGTGCTCAACTCCTAATATTCAGGAGTAGTGGATGGAAATGCATTTGCAAATTTTGGCTACATTTTGATGGAAACCGGATTAATATCTCTGTGAAAGACACTTTCTTTTTGTTGAGATTGTGCCAGAGAGGTGTTAACTCACATTTATACAAAGTTTCCAGACCCATACTTCTTCTGTTTGTATTAGATTTGTATTAAGTTTTTAGCTGCTATTACTTGGTCTGTTGTTTGTGTACTGGATGTCCATTTTTTTCTTTCTCTGTATTCATTTCCTCTGTTACCTCCTACTCAGGTCTAAGCCATGACAACACCTGGATCGGGTTAAATGATCGTACAGTGGAGGATGACTTTCAGTGGACTGACAAGATGGACCTGGTGAGGAACCAGCTGTGTCTGCTGAGTTTAAGGCCCTAGAGAAACTATATACAGTACATTTGGATGCTCAGTATCGCAGCTGGAAACATCCTGAACCGCAGTTTGCTTTTGCAGTACAGCTTTATCTACTGATAATGACAGTAGATATTCAGCAGGCACAGGATGCACTTTTTTGTGCCATTAAGAGTTGTATTCTAATTTTCCATCGTTACATACAGAAACATCACAACGTCAAAAGGAGAACATGAAAGATAATTAGAGATGCACCGATTACAACTTTCTAGGCCGATTCCCAATTTTCTTTGAGTTAGGCCAGCCGATACCGATTTTAGACAATTCCGATTTCATTTTTTCTAACCACTTTATAGCACACACAAATATTTATTTTCTATCTTTTCATTAATAGAAAATGTTACATTTTGCATAGAACATAGAACATTTTTTAAATAGATAATCGATCGCTATAAAATACAACTATATAAATGACTCCTGGTGTGGGAAATTCACACACACACATCTAAAGTGCAATGTTATAGAAGAACCATTTCCTTCTTTTCACATCCAATATCCAACTAAAAAAGAAGTTCTAAAGAAGTTTAGAAGAAAACTAAACTTCTGTATGTATGAAAACAGGTAATGGCAATAAAATAATATATAAATAACAAATAAAAATAAAATAAATATAGCCTTAATGCAGTATAAAGATATTTCTCAAAACACACACACAGGCCTGTTTGAACGTCAACAGTAACGTTACCTGAAAACAGCGTGTAGTTCCTTTTTTAGCAAGTTTGCTTATGTGTCATTGTGCATAAATATGAACAATGCCGTTGCTGTCAACATCATATCTGCTAACGTTAGCTACCGGCGGTTACCTCGGAACAATCCAGCAAATAGACGGTACCTTAGAGTGCCGTTACCTGAAACAGATGATTTAACGTCACCGCTCATTTTACAAACCGGAAGGTCGCCGGTCATGGCCGAGGACGTGAAAATCGGCCAATTCTGGTCACCGGGCGGTCAATCGGTGCATCTCTAAAAATAATGTTCTGCACATAATTGATTATTGTGTGTAAAAGTAGACGTTTGATCAGTGATTAGTGTCTCATGCCAAGAAAAGTAAGTTTAATTGGAGTTTTAAAAAGACACACATCTGTTTGTCTAACTGTGTGTCTGTTTTCTGTGCATGTGTTGCAGCAATATGAGAACTGGCGTGAAAACCAGCCGGACAACTTCTTCGCTGGAGGAGAAGACTGCGTGGTTATGATTGCTCATGAGAATGGCAAATGGAATGATGTGCCCTGCAACTACAACCTGCCCTACGTCTGCAAGAAGGGGACAGGTGAGAACCATGAGGAGAGGAGAGGCGAGGAGAGGAGAGGAGAGTACAGGAGAGGAGAGGAGAGAGTGGCATACGCTGCAACTTCAACAGGTGATTAAGATGACTTACAGAGAGGTAAGGAGGCAGAAAATAACAGGATGTAAAAGAGGAACACTGAAAAAAAGGAAGAGGCTTGCTAGGAGACATCGGATTTAAAGAGTGAGACGGTGAGATATCGGACAGAAGAAGGCAGAGTGAGATGGAGAAAATTGGCCAAGGAGAAACAAGCTCACTCTGTTGTCAGACCTTAAGTCGGAAAGCCTATGAAGAATTATAGAAGGTGAAGAAAGATGACTAAATATTCCTAAAACAGTTCTATGTGAAGCAGCACATGTACCTTCAGGGGAACATCCTGGCTATGTCATACTTAACATTAAACTCATCTCTGTGCAGCGGAAGAGAGTAGCACCGAAACTCTTCAATCAGTCCGTGTACTTCAGATTCACACTCATTACTGCTCACCAGCGCTCTTTTTTCCATCTCTCATCATCCGCCAGCACGACTTTAAAAAGTTCTCCACGTATTTCTCATACCACATTTCCATTCCCTCTGCCAAATGTTCTGTGAAGTACATCTTGAGGCACAATGTACTTTCTGCTTCATGTTCGGGAAACTTAAACGCAGCAAAACAAGGTGAGCAAACGTATTGGTTTGTTAAGTTCCTCCATACGCCGATACCTCCGCTTCCCGTCCCCTGTTGCAGCTGCTCGATTTAAGCCAACACATGCTCCACTGAGAGCCTATTAAAACCTATTTTTTGCCACACATTTGCATACAGGTCAGGCTTATGACCGATAAGAAGAGGCAGGTTAAGAAAAATACTGGGACACATGAAGCCACTGGTGGCCGTTCGGTTTTAGCTGTAGGCGTGTGGATGTAAAAATCCTTCACTCACAAGCTTAAGAATAAAAGCTAAATATCATAGATCACAGATGACTGCCGTACAGAAACAGAGGTCCACACACATTTTTTGAGACATGGTTTGGAGTGGTTGTACAAAACATCATTGGTCATGATGTGCAATATGTTATCTGAGGCAATATGTGTAATTAAGAATATGGTACTTTTAGCCACCTATTTGCAAAAGATTTGAATATTTAATAGGATGGGATTTTATTGCATTTATCAGTGGTTCAAAAACCAAGAAAAAGTTTGGATTCATTTTATTTGTAATCTATTTTTACCCAGCGAGTTCGCTACGTACCACAAGCTCTCTCTTAGCTTTTTTAGTGTAATAATTAAACAACTTTGTTAAACGCCCCCGCTTGCGAATCGAGTTAACTTTTCCCTCTTTAAGTCGTTCAAAAACAATGATTTGTTCCAGATATAACTCTGAGCATACACTTAATTAAACATGTGATTACTTGAGATCTGCTCTTAAAGGTTACTCCTACACTTCGCTGTAAGTAGGTGCAAGGTTGCTTGGTATTTGTTGTTATTCTTCACTTTCAGCAAAGAACTTTTTGACTCCAAACTCTTTAAAGTGCTCATATTATGCTAATTTTCAGGTTCATAATTGTATTTAGAGGTTGTACCAGAATAGGTTTACATGGTTTAATTTTAAATTTCATTCAAAAATGTTCATCTTTAAATGTAATTCTTACTTTGATAAATGTGGGATTATCCAAATAATACCATATTTCTCTGTACATAGATATTGACAGTAGATGACGGTAATAGTCAGCTATTAAGATTAATCTTTTACGGGGTAGGTTTAAAGTATTTGGGGAAGGAGAGAAATTTTGGACATTTCGGTTCATTGTCAACATTGTTGTCATCTTAACCCCAAAGCTATGGGGTTGCCCCTACTGGGTGTGTTTGACCTATACTTGTAGAACTAATGAAATAGCTTCCCTAATTGCCCCTCTTTATCACTGAATATTAGATGAGCCTTAACATAAAAGCCCTTAAGGCCTTACTGATGGTCATTATGTTAATTTAAGCAAATCATTGTGCTTTAACAGATGGTTTGTCATCAGAGGCCAGAAGCGTAGAGAGCGTACTTCCAAAGCCTCAGGCACAGCACGTCTCCTGAAACACCAAGTTCTATTGTTGCATGAAAGGAAAGGTATTTCCCTCACAAACAAGGTGTTGCACCACCTCTGATGCACACTATCACAAGTCCCCAGCGTCTAGCCCACCTCTGACCTTAATCAGTCAGTTACAATCACCGGCGTCTTTTCATCTTCTCCCCGCCTCCCGCCAGCCTCTTTTTTCACTCTCAATAACCCCATGTACTGTCTTGTCTTATAAGTGGAGTTTGTCAGCTCCATGCTGAGTATTCTCTGCCCCGCTTTCTACTGCTCACAGCTTATGGGATCTGTTTGTCTGTTCATCAGCAAGCCCTGGGCTTGATGGAGCGATAACAGCAACATGTGAGCCCAGTCTGGGTGATGTGTCATGCAGATGGTGACGATAGTTTTGACATATAACTGAAACAAGGTGAGACTGTCATCTGATGAGAAGATGGTCAGATAAAACAGAGCCAGACTCATCACACATATTATTTTTACAACCCACTCACACAAGCCCATAATGTTGAATCACACATCATATATTGAACCTTGTTAAACCTGCTGATTTCCTACAAGAAGTCTTTACCTTGAGCTACCTAGCCAACTTAATATCTGCATAAAGATGCAGAAAATGTAGACTATCAGCTGTGGTTTTGTCTTCAGATGTTTTCAGATATTTAAAACATCACGTTAACTCTATACTGTAAGCCATTCACAATACAGAAACTTCCCAAATAAGAAAATATAAAGGGAGAGCTTTTTATCTGTGGTGGCTTTAAACCCGTTATATTGATGAACAATACATTTTGTAGATTTAAATAGAGTAGTTAGTGCATTTAGATGCAGTATTTCATTGCTGGATCATCCTTGTATAAGGAAGGATGAATAAAAAAAATTAGATTTAATGGGATGCAATAGCACGAGAGAGTCACGTATTCTTCTTCCTCTGAGCTCTTCCAGCGAGGACAAGAGGGAAATTGCCCACAACAGGACATGTAAGTATTATGAAATTGTTCCATTATTTTGGATAGGTTAGTATGTACGGAGACAGGAAATCTAATTCTGCATGACATACTCAGAGTGCTTTGGGAGATGATAGGCTGCTGTCAGTGCCTTTAGCAGTTGATGTGTCCACTGGTGTGTAATGTAATCATTGCTAGATACACATGTCGAGTAAAACTGCCATTGGTGTAATGTACTCTGAAAGAAAAAGAAAGGGGGAAAACAATTTTTATTTCTATATGACTTACTCAACCAGCTAGCGTGCATGTTTGCAGTTGTGTGTGTGTGTGTGTGTGTGTGTGTGTGTGTGTGTGTGTGTGTGTGTGTGTGTGTGTGTGTGTGTACATGGAGCTTTAGCTGGTGTGGTGCACAATCCCACAATGCACAAGCAATTTACATTTTAGTTCAGAACGGACTGAGAGAAAAGACCGGTTCACCTGTGTGTGAGGAAGCCACAGGGGAGTGTTTGTGCTGAAATAGTGCACACACTCCCCCTGTGTTTAATTGAGGCACAACTCATTTACAGGATATATATTAGGGCTGTCAATCGATCATAATCACGATTATTTGCATGATTGTCTATAGTTAACTCGTGATTGATTGCAAATTAATCACACATTTCTTAACTGTTATAAATGTACTTTTAAAAGCTCAAGTGGCATTTACAGTATTACAGTGTCACGTTCATTTTGACATCCCTAATATATATATATATATATATATATATATATATATATATATATATATATATATATATATATATATATATACAGTGGGGAGAACAAGTATCAAGAATCAAGTATTGATACACTGTCGATTTTGCAGGTTTTCCTACTTACAAAGCATGTAGAGGTCTGTCATTTTTATCATAGGCACTCTTCAACTGTGAGAGACGGAATGTAAAACAAAAATCCAGAAAATCACATTGTATGATTTTTAAATAATTAATTTGCATTTTATTGCATGACATAAGTATTTGATCACCTACCAACCAGTAAGAATTCCGGCTCTCACAGACCTGTTAGTTTTTCTTTAAGCGGCCCTCCTGTTCTCCACTCATTACCTGTATTAACTGCACCTGTTTGAACTCGTTACCTGTATAAAAGACACCAGTCCACACACTCAATCAAACAGACTCCAACCTCTCCACAATGACCAAGGTGAGGGATCAGCCCAGAACTACACGGCAGGACCTGGTCAATGACCTGAAGAGAGCTGGGACCACAGTCTCAAAGAAAACCATTACTAACACACTACGCTGTCATGGATTAAAATCCTGCAGCGCACGCAAGGTCCCCCTGCTCAAGCCAGCGCATGTCCAGGCCCGTCTGAAGTTTGCCAATGACCATCTGGATGATCCACAGGAGGAATGGGAGAAGGTCATGTGGTCTGATGAGACAAAAATAGAGCTTTTTGGTCTAAACTCCACTCGCTGTGTTTGGAGGAAGAAGAAGGATGAGTACAACCCCAAGAACACCATCCCAACCGTGAAGCATGGAGGTGGAAACATCATTCTTTGGGGATGCTTTTCTGCAAAGGGGACAGGACGACTGCACCGTTTTGAGGGGAGGATGGATGGGGCCATGTATCGCGAGATCTTGGCCAACAACCTCCTTCCCTCAGTAAGAGCATTGAAGATGGGTCGTGGCTCGGTCTTCCAACATGACAACGACCCGAAACACACAGCCGGGGCAACTAAAGAGTGGCTCCATAAGAAGCATCTCAAGGTCCTGGAGTGGCCTAGCCAGTCTCCAGACCTGAACCTAATAGAAAATCTTTGGAGGGAGCTGAAAGTCCGTATTGCCCAGCAACAGCCCTGAAACCTGAAGGATCTGGAGAAGGTCTGTATGGAGGAGTGGGCCAAAATCCCTGCTGCAGTGTGTGCAAACCTGGTCAAGAACTACAGGAAACGTATGATCTCTGTAATTGCAAACAAAGGTTTCTGTACCAAATATTAAGTTCTGCTTTTCTGATGTATCAAATACTTATGTCATGCAATAAAATACAAATTAATTACTTAAAAATCATACAATGTGATTTTTTGGATTTTTGTTTTACATTCCGTCACTCACAGTTGAAGAGTACCTACGATAAAAATTACAGACTTCTACATGCTTTGTAAGTGGGAAAATCTGCAGAATCGGCAGTGTATCAAATACTTGTTCTCCCCACTGTATATGTTAGTATATATGCTATATTCCCTATATAATATTAATCTTTATGTTGATTTGTGTTTAGTGCTGAAAATGAATCTGTCCGGCCACATACAAGAAGAGAAGGAAGGAGGCGATGAAGGTCTGCTTCACCAACCCCACCTGAGCAGCCATAAACTTCCCCACAGGGACCCTGTCTTGTCATTTTGTAGACATCGCTGCTACAGATAGTTACGTCCTCCTCAGGGAGGTGTGTGCAGGGACACAGCAGAAGTCCATGAGCCAGAAGACCTCCAAGGAGCTGCTCTCTCTCACCACACTACACTGCTCACTGGCTCGCATAAATCTTTGACAAACATTCTCTGTAGAGGTTTTGATTCATTACATAGATCCAGAAAAGCTGACCAATCCAAGCAGACTGGGCTTTTTTTGGGGGGGGGCTTAAAGAGACAGGGGCTAAAATTGAGCATCTCAGACAGGTATATTCAGACAGTCTAAGAAAAATAATGTTTTTTTGAATATTAAAGCATGTAAACAAACACATTCTTGTAGAACCCCAAAATACAAGTGTGAATCTGAAAATGAGCACAATATAGGACCTTTAATGTTAATGGTGACACCTGTGCTTTTTTTGTTTATCCATCCATCCATCTTCATCTGCTTATCCGGGGGTCGGGTCGCGGGGGCAGCAGTTCCAGCAGAGGACCCCAAACTTCCCTTTCCTGAGCCACATTAACCAGCTCTGACTGGAGGATCCCGAGGGGTTCCCATGCCAGGGTGGAGATATAATCCCTCCACCTAGTCCTGGGTCTTCCCCGAGGCCTCCTCCCAGCTGGACGTGCCTGGAACACCTCCCTAGGGATGCCCCAAGGGTATCCTTACCAGATGCCCAAACCACCTCAACTGGCTCCTTTAGACGCAAAGGAGCAGTGGCTCTACTCCGAGTTCCTCACAGTTGACTGAGCTTCTCACCCTATCTCTAAGAGAGACTCCAGCCACCCTCCTGAGGAAACCTATTTTGGCCGCTTGTACCCTGGATCTCGTTCTTTCGGTCATTTCTTTGTTTAAACCCATTTAAAATGTGTGCTGTGAAAAGAGCGTTAGTTTGCTCTGTGATTTCAATAAAGTTAGTAGAAATATAGGAATCTCTCTATTCCTATATTTTACAACATAATACAACTTGTTGCAGTTTTATCCCTTGTTTGCAGATATACTTCAGAAGGTAAAGACACACCATAGTATATGGCATATTGCATTCTAAGTATTTTGTATTGCATGGTACTGTATAGTGATCCAAAACATCACCATTTTCTGCCTTTCTATCTGTCAGGTGGTCTGGGCTGTCAGTGGCACCTCAGCAAACATCCACACAAACAACTCCTGCAGTTTGTTATTTAATAAACAAGAATCCACATCTACTGTTTCCATGTGAGACTTTGCTCCCAGAAGTATTTCAGTGAGAATGCACACACACTTTCACGTCTCTCTGATTCATTCTAACAGTACTGCCAGTAGGTGTGCGGATGCTTTGAGGCCATGGCGGAGTGCTGAGAGGAACCAGCATCAAACTGTCTGCAGCTCTCCCCATGCCACCAACTCCCACTGACTCCCCCCCTGCAGCACAGACACAGGCACACAGCCACAGGAAATACCTCTAGAAACATGATGCTTTCAAGTATGCAGCTAAAGCACACACACGCCTGCATGCAGGAGTAACTTCTTAGCTTCTAATGTCGGCTACACTAAAATTAAAATCAGATGCTGGAAACTATAACACCTATGCCATATGTACATACATGCAGTAATTTGCATTCTTCATTCTAGATTTTTAATTTGGATACAGACCGTACTATGCTAAGAAAACTTTAAAAGGTCCTATGACATGCTGCTCTTTGGATGCTTTTATATAGGCCTTAGTGGTCCCCTAATACTGTATCTGAAGTCTCTTTTCCAAAATTCAGCCTTGGTGCAGAATTACAGCCACTAGAGACAGTCCCACAATGAGCTTTCCTCATGTGCCATTTCTGTGTCTGTAGCTTTAAATGGTATTGAGGAGGAGAGAAGGGGGGGTGTGTGGCCTTGACCAACTGCCATGCTTCGCTTGTTTTCAAGCCATGATGTCTCTCTCTCTCTAATGGGTGGGCCAAATTCTCTGGGCGGGCAAAGCAGAGAAAGGGGAGGTAACCTTCCTCCTTAGGACCTCATAAGGAGGAAGGCATAGGAGGAAGGAGGAAGGCATAGGACCATAGGCAGGCTAACATTAATGTTAAAAAAAAAACTCATAAAGTGAAATTTTCATGCCATGGGACCTTTAAAATGTCCTCTCCTTTTTCCTCTGCACAAGTAAATCCCCTCTTCTCTTCAGCTCTAGTCTTTCTTCTCCATCTCCTTTATTTTCCATCTCTTCACCCACACTTCCCCATTTCTACCTTTTAAACTTCTACCTTTGTTCTTTTTCCAAGTTATAATCCAGACACTTTAAATGAACATATTTTTGCTTTTTGCTTTCTAAGATGGCATATTTTAATGGCTTACTTTCTCTCAGCTTTGCAAGTCACAGACTTAGCAACCTTACTCCACTCTCTCCAGCTATATTATTTGACAGATTTCACATTACATGTGATTCATTATTGATATAAAAATATTGATTATTGCTGCATTAACTATAGCCACCGTCTTGAGTGTATTGGGTGCTTAGTCTGAATTTTCAAAATTGGCCTGTACACAGAAAGCAACCCACAGCAGGAGAGGGTGTAGATATTACAGTATATACATAGTTTCTATAGTCTCATCATGTAAGCAAAATGCTTGTTCTGATAGTTTAGTCTCAAACAATCAGTGGTTTAACAAAAATCCACACTCAACGGTTTAAGTCACTGCTTAAAATATTGAGAGGCAGGGTTGGAGTATTTTGAAAAGTACATTTTTCTAAGAAATCTAGTTCCTCTCTCGGTAGCAGACCCACTATTCAGGTTTTATTCTACAAAAGGCCTTTTCTGTCTTAAAGCATCTTCCATAAAATCACGGCTCCATATCCATTTTCTGAGTTTAGTGACATTTTCTTTTATCCATACTTCCATACATTCTGATCTTGCTTGTCTTGCTGCCAGAAATCATTCAACAGTGTACATAGGTTAGGGCTAATGGAAAACTACCTTTCAGCCTTCCATTTGTGTTGAGTGTGTGATTGTCTCTAGTGAGAAGCAAAGTGCTTTTTTCCCCTTCCATCCACAACACATTAAACTGTAAATGTGGCATTAAACCTTAGTTACCTTAGAGTTAATGGCATTTCTTTCCCTTGTTAAGAATTTAAGAGGTATTAGGACAAGGACGAGGGAATGAACAGGGTTTGTCAACGTTTTCTGATGGCTGATTATGTCCTCTTATTACCGCTTTTAGAACGTAAGTTTGTAAATCACATTCAAGGATGGAATCAACGGTACTGTAGTTACTGCTGTTGGAAAAATAGGTATGTTTGATTGTGACAGCGTGGACGTTTTTTTCACCTCAAACAAACTTTTACAACCTTAGTCAGCTCCTATAGTAGTTTTCTCTCTGAACGGAGCTCAGGCTGTGACTTGTTTTAGATCTCATAAATATTCAAATCCATATGATACACATTTAGAAGATAGTAAAAAAAAAAAAAAAAACATCAGTCAAAATATAAAGAAGCTTATTTTCCGTGTAAATATGACGTCAGACTCTACTGTCTTTTGTGTGAATATTCCAGCCGTTTCTGCAGGAACTAATAGGGAAAGGACATTATAGCTGCTTTCCGACCGGAGGGATTTTTGCAGTTCCTAGAACATAACGTTCCTAGAACCCTTTTTTTCTCGTGTTTCGACTGGACCAATTTGGGGATTATTAAGTTCCTCTGGCCACAGTTCCTGTAACTCTTTCAGCTCCTACTTCAGGGCAGGGTCTTTTCCCTTTTCCGCATAGTGGTGGTTAGACGGCTGTGATTATAATAACAAAAAGTCAGTTCCTATGGCCACTTGGCCAGTGTGAATGCAAATGGCAAACCCAGTTTTGGGGGAGAGTAGTTAGTAGAACTGTTTAGAAGTGGATTGTTCCTATAACTACGTTCCTGTAACTACTTGGTCGGAAAGAGGCTTTTGTTGAGAGGCTGATCTGCCATGTAGGGACCCCGCTGCCTCCACCACGGGAGAGACTGGCACCCTCTGACAGGAGACTTAAAATACCTGTGAAGTTGTTTGAGGCTTGTCCATCCTGTCAGTCTCTGACTGGAGTGTCAGTCCTCTTTCCATCTCAGCTTGTGTAAACATTTTTCGGATTCTACTTCTTTCTGTCTGAATCACTCACTGTGTGACAGCCGTCCACTCACTCAGAGACTTGGACAGACCTGCTGTCCTACAAGACGCTAAATCCACATTTTCATGTTAGTGCTCTAAGTGATTTTCTAAGAGATGTGTGCCTTCAAATCAGAAGTTAGGGTACACACTGAATGCAGAAACCAGTAGAGACATTTAATTAACTGTTTAAATCATGCACTCTGATAAAGTGAACTCGGGTGGAAGTCATTATTATTGGATATACAGTTGTGTTCACAATAATAGCAGTCCAACATCACTAACCTCATAAATCATTTTTTTTGGTAGAAGTGATATTTCTACATGGCAAATAATTTACTAGTAAGTGTTGTAGAGTCATAGAAAACCAACAGACCCAACAATCATGACATGCATGCTGCTCATTCTGTGTAATTGAATCTGTAATTGAAAGGGGCATGTTCAAAATAATAGCAGTGTTGTGTTCAATTAGTGAGGTGATTATTTCTGTGAAGGAACAGGTGTCAATTATGGCCCATATTTAAGGAAGGAAGGAAGCAAATGTGCATGCTGGTTATAGTGCATTTCACACTGAAATACTCAGCAAAATGGGTCGTTCCAGACATTGCTCTGAGGAACAGCGGACTTTGATTAAAAAAGTTGATTGGAGAGGGGAAAACATATAAAGAAGTGCAGAAAAGTATAGGCTGCTCAGCCAAAATGATTTCAAATGCCTTGAAATGGCATCCAAAGCCTGAACGACGTGGGAAAAAACGGTCAACTACCATTCGAATGGATCGAAGAATAGCCAACATGGCAAAGGCTCAACCAATGATCAGCTCCAGGAAAATCAAAGAAGACTTAAAGTTACCTGTGAGTACTGTTACGATCAGAAGAAGGCTATGTGGAGCAAAGCTATCAGCTAGAAGCCCCCGCAAAGTCCCATTGCTGAAAAAAAGACATGTACTGAATAAGTTGAAATTTGCCAAAGGACGCATTGACTGGTCAAAGGAGAAATGGGACAACATTCTGTGGTCTAGGGGCCGCAGACAGTTTGTCGGACGACCCCCATGCACTGAATTCAAGCCACAGTACGCTGTGAAGACAGTAAAGCATGGTGGTGCAAAAATCATGTTATGGGGATGTTTCTCATAGTGTGGTGTTGGCCTGTTTATCACATACCAAGGATCATGGATCAGTTTCAATACGTCAAAATACATTAAGAGGTCATGTTGCCTTATGCTGAAGAGGAAATACCTTTGAAATGAGTCTTTCAACAAGACAATTACCCAAAGCACACCAGTAAGTGAGCAAAGATTGATGTTATGGAGTGGCCAGCCCAAACCCCAGACCTCAATCCCATAGAAAACTCGTGGGGTGACATCAAAAATGCTGTTTCTGAGGCAAAACCCAGTAATGCAGAGGAATTGTGGAATGTAGTTCAATGGTCCTGGGCTGGAATACCTGTTCACAGGTGCCAGAAGTTGGTCGACTCCATGCAACACGATGTGAAGTAGTTCTCAGAAATAATGGTTATGCACTAAAATATTAATGCAGTGATTCAAAGTAAAGCAAACCCTTGAGACATTTTTCAGTTGATACAGTAAATGTTTGAGTTTGTAAAGAAAAATATTTTTTTGAACAGCCTAATATTCCTTTTTCTTCACTTTCTGTAAAGGTATAACACAAACTTGATCAATTTTGGTCATGTTTTGATTTGGAATTGAATGTGCAGTGTTCCCAATGCATTGATATTATGGAATTAAAAGCTATTCTAAGGATTTTTAGCATTATTCACTTTTTTTAAACACACTGCTATATAACACAACTGTATATTTATCACACAGGAGGATATGAAGATAAACAGAAGTGGTCTGATCTAATTAATATTCTGTGCCGTCTCTTTTCTTTCCCCTCCAGTGCTTTGCGGAGCTCCACCCACGGTGGATAATGCCTTCCTGATTGGTCGGAAGCGTTCCCACTATGACATCCACTCTGTCGCACGCTACCAGTGCACCAACGGCTTCCTGCAGCGTCACGTGCCCACTGCTAAGTGTCGTGCCAACGGCAAATGGGACCGGCCTAAAATCATCTGCATAAAATGTGAGTTTTACACAACAGTATTTTCACACAGAGTGGGGGGGCAGACAACAAGACTTAAAGCAGTATTTCCATTTATTAGGTCATTTTCACATTTACATTTTATTATTTTTAGCATGCATGTATAGGTCCATAAGACGAACCACCTTCATTAACTGCCCTCAGGACGTGCTGTCACCATGCACATTCAGGCTCGCCATCCCTGCTCTCATTATTAATAATTGCAAGCAAAAAGATTACCGTAGTTGCCGTATGAATGAAACCCCCTGGGCTTACTTAGAAGTGGTAGGGTCTCCTTTGAAGTGCTTTACACACGTACAAATGATTTGCAACCATTTGACCGTTTTATTAAATGCTAAAACTAAAAATGTTCATCCGGACTGAAATATGACATTTTTAGTGCAGCAAGTATTTTCATTTTCCTTCTCATGGAGCATTTGAGTGAAATGATCACTTTTGAAGCCACCTCTTATTTTAGCGCAGTTTAGCATCTAAAATCAATCTTTCATTATGCAACATTCACACAAAGGAGATCATCCTTTGAACCTTAAAATAAACTTTATTATTTATTATTATCTACAATCATTTTAAAAGGACTCACTCCGACTTTGACTGAGTTGACAGAATAAATGTCCCAACTTTTCAGCATAATAATCTTGTTTATTCAGAGGAGATGTATATAAATATTCAACAAAGTGTCCCTTGTATTTCATTTCACTCAGCTCACAATGTGACAGTAATGATGAAATACTGAAATGATGTAGCTTCTGGTGAAAGTGATAAAGAATCATTTTCCTTTCTTTTTCTTTATCTTTACACAGTTGTTTTTTTATGGCCCAGAGTTATGCTGTCGTTATCATTCATTGCAGATGACATGTCTTTGTTGGCAAAATCCAGAAAGGGACAGAGCAACTTAATTTGGTAGTACACCCCAGGAGTGAGCTTATACTGATGCTGTGAGTGGGTGACTAGCTTAGTGTGCTCTTGCTACAGGCACCTAGTCTACTGAATGTCAGATCAAACAGATTCCCTTAGTGTGGTGGAAACAGCTAACCCTTCTGCAGAGAGCTGCTTTTTTTAAAATCCCTTTTCCCTCGTCCCTTACCTGCTCTCACCTCCCTGCGAATGCTTCTGATGTCAGTGATTTAGCTCACTCCTACATTGTTTTTTTCCCCCACTCTTTCTGACTCACTTCTTTAATTACATCACCTGGCCTTTCCTATCTCACCTATCTTTCCCTATCCCGCTCTGTTTGCTCCGCCAGCCCGACGAGCCCACCGCTACCGCCGCCACCACCACCAGGGCAGGAGGGAGCGCAGGAAGCACAAGAGGCACGGCCACAGAGAGAGGGGGCATCACGGAGGAGAACGGGGCCACAACCACGCACACGTCTGAACCAAAAAAAATAATAATTAAAAAAAAAACCCACGTCCTTTCCTTTTTCTCCTCTGCTGCCAACTGCGGTTTGCCTGTCTCACTGTCGTCCCTTCCTCTCGCCCCCTCTCCCCAAACACTACTTCCCACCTTGCAACTCAGAACGCTCCGCCCAAGCCCACTCTCTGCACTGCACTGCCCTGCCCTACAGTCCACTCCCTGGCTCCCCGAGTCAGCCTGTATCATTGTCAACTCCGAGGCCTGTCAAAGTGCTGCCAGGTGTCGCCGGGACGATAACAGATCCCTTTGTACTCTTTTTACTTTCCTTTTCTCCGTTTTCCTTTCTCGTCTCAACTCCCAACTATCCTCTAACTCGACCCAGTTACTCTCCCTCCGAGCTCAACGATGACCTGAAACATGGGGCTACACTGACCTGTTTTTGAAGGGGGAAAAAAAAAAAGAAAAATTCCTTTGAGATCCACACCAAACATTCTTCGGAGGGAAGCAGTTTAGTACAAACTATAAATAGGGACATCACTGAAAACACTGTATCAAAATCAGACGATTTGAGGAAGACATCCGTGTTGTTGACTTTGAGCCTTCTGTCTGTTGAACACATGTTTTACAAATACTCAGTATTTATTTCTTCACTCTGCTGCTTTTGGTTTGCTCTTTGTAAGACATTGTACTTGACTTAAGGCGAGTTATTCTGAAACAGTTTAAATTGATTTTTCTTTCAATCCGAGGCAGTTGTAATTGAATGATTTGATTGTTAGCGTATCGTATCTTGTCGTCAGTGTGGGACAGTTACTTTAGATCAGATGTTAAACCCCCAGAGGAAAATGGAAAACGCATCTTAATTCAGTTTCATCACACAACATTACACATCAGTCACTTTTTAGGAGTGTCAAAACAATCTCAAGCAGCTCTTGTTGCGTCAGACATCCATCCCTGTCATTTTCCAGGGTTAATCGGAGCCTTTGATGTCAGTTTGTCTCAACTCAGCTCAGCAATCCCGCGTTTGCTTTGCCTCTTCTTACAATTTGTGCGGCTGAATGTGTGCTGGGCATTAATGAAGGCGACGTAGCAGGGCGAAGTTCCTCTCACTCATTAACAGAGTTTTTACGTCTTGGGTTTGATGAGGAGAAATGATGCCGTCAGCCTGGCACGACAGATGCAGAGAGAGACGGAGCACGTTATGTCTATCCAGTAGCAACCTCATGTGTCACAGCAAGCATAAGATATGACAACTACACAATGTCATTAAAAAGAAATCTCAAAAAGTTACTTTCAGCCTTTCAAAACTTTTTCCATAAAACAAAACTGACTCTACAGTTCACTTAATACTTGTTTTCATGCTTTTCCATTGTGTTAGGATTTTTTCTAGGAAGATAGTCATTATATTCAAATAGGACAGATCCCTGTATTAGTATAAAGAATACAAGTATAATTCTTGAAGAAAACAACAACCTTTATAATAAATAATCAAAATAAAAGAATTATTACTCATAGCATCTTAGCATCCCAATAGCAAAAATGGAAGTAATACATTTGCCATTGCCAAATTGGTCGTTTGACTTTGTCGCTCATATATGAGGACATGTTCTTAAAACAAGATTTGTTTTACCCCAATGGTAGATTATTTAAAAAAAATATATATATTATTTTAAGACTTGCAATAATTGATTTCTTTGGTCACTTTGTACCCCACAACATTGGCAGCTGTTAGCTGTTATGGCTAACATGTTATCAAACAGATGCCTATTTACACATCCAGCAGATATGGAGCAACATTAGCATTCACTTGGTGTCATGACACCTAACAAATGTAGGTCCAATGTTCACTCATCAGTTAAATATCTGGCCCTTTAGCAAGCTAAATGCTCCATTGCGTTCACCAGCTATTTGCTAACTGTGCAGGGCAGGTAGCATACATTCAGTTCATCACAATTTATTTGGCTGAAAACAACTGCTGAAGGGAGCGATGAGAGTGAATGAAAAGATTAAATAAGAGGAAAGAGGCCAGGGTGAGTTGGGGAACAGGCATGCCAAGGGACAACATCACTGAAAACAGAGACTAATGTTGATGACTGATGGATCAATGAAGGTGTGTACACAGGGAATCAGGATGAATATAAGACACATAGATGCTGAGATCTCTCGTGTGTGTGTGTGTGTGTGTGTGTGTGTGTGTGTGTGTGTGTGTGTGTGTGTGTGTGTGTGTGTGTGTGTGTGTGTGTGTGTGTGTGTGTGTGTGTGTGTGTGTGTGTGTGTGTGTGTGTGTGTGTGTGTGTGTGTGTGCGTGCGTGCGTGCGTGCGTATGATTGAGGATGTTGACAGTGGCTGCGGTCCCAAAGGATGATGATAGAGAGGGTCAGCAGAGATTAAAGCTTCCCATTTCTGGGGCAGACCGAGTCTCACAGTTGCTCACACCTGTGTTCGCTCCTCCCGCTTGTCCTGCTTCAAAGAGGGGATTGAGAAGGATAGAAGGAGCGCTTTGCTCTCTTTTCCTCCCATTTTACTGCCGCGTAAATTGGTGTTTTTTAAAGCCAGCACTTGAGGTTGGAGCTTCTGGGATTATGTCCACTGACTCCAGCACTTTTATCCTTTATGTTTCCCCCTCTTGTTCTTGCTTTTTCCCTTCACCACCTCTCACTTGAGTGCTTTTCATTTATCTTCCTCACTCAACATTCTTTTTTGCTTTTGCTGTTTTTTTAACAATTTGAGGGTAGAGAAGCTCCTAAATTCACTTCAACCAGATATTTTTTCAGGCTGCTTTTTTAGCAGCTTTTCACCCCTATTATAAAAAATAACACTAAAGCATGATCAGGTTATATAAAGTCACATGAGGTAAGAAAATCAATCCTGTGCACATTAATTCCCTGCCTTTGTTGTCTCTTCTCACCTTGGCAATGACAACACTCCTCTCTGCACGGAAAATCAAAGTGAACCTACACCTCTCTATCAGTTTAATTAATCTGCTGCATGCCTAATTAACAAGTTGCATTTGCAGAACAGCGTAGCCGCGATGACAAGGGAAGGGTTAGGTTGATGGACAGCCAGTGAAAGATTTAGGGTGACGGACAGGAGACCCAGAGAACTGTCACAGCCGTCACACCCGTCACACCCGTCACACCCGTCACACCCGTCACACCCGTCACTTCTTAGATGTCAGGCTGCAACGGGAAAATGGATCGAGCACGGGTGGTTGAATGAAAGGGCAGACAGAAGCCCCTCTCACAGTAATTCAGATCAGAGTTGATGCCCAGAGACAGTGTAATTATAAGCTGTGTAAATGTTCAGCTGTGTGACAGGAGTTGAAAACTTTCTAAAAAGTTCTGAAGTGAGGAACTAAATTTAGGCCGGAGAACAGAGAGTGAGGAGACTTGATTTGACAAAATTGAATTAATGATGACAAGTTAATGAAATTACATTCCAACGGATCTATGTTGAGGTGAGGAAAAGATAATCTGTTGAAGTCATGTTTAATCTGCTTTTCTGTCTTCTTCGCCTCTGCAGAGATTTTTAGGCCTACCACACACTTACAGTATATTAAACTTCTGTGTGTGTGTGTGTGTGTGTGTGTGTGTGTGTGTGTGTGTGTGTGTGTGTGTGTGTGTGTGTGTGTGTGTGTGTGTGTGTGTGTGTGTGTGTGTGTGCATGTGCGTGCATGCATGTGTGTGTTTTGTCTCTATAAGGGGACAGCTTGTTTTTGGTCCATCCTCTAGGAAGTTTTTGAGGGGAGTGAATCTTTCCACCTCTGTGTGCTCTTACTGTAGCTGTGCAATTTGGTTGCACTCTGTCTAAAAAAAAGCACAACTTGTTTAGATTAGTTGTGTATGTTGTGAAGAAAGTGTGTGTCTGGTTGAATCAGTGGGACAGAAGTGACACAGACCAGTCCCCGAAATTGACATTGGGTGCGCTCTTGTCTCAAAGGCAACAGCAAGTGTTTGCAGCAGCATTCATAAACACACCAACATCATATTTTCCTTTCACATAAAAAAAAAACATAACACAACAACAAAAATGAAGGTGAGAGGAAAAAATGATTGAAAGGAGGTTATAGAAGTCTGACCTAATATCCAAGTATGAAATTAAATATAATAAAACAACAACAAAAAGCTAATTAGACCTCATAGTTCAAAGCAAGTACCTTCAACGCATATAAATGAATACAGGCATTACAAGGTAGGCATTTAATAATAAAAAACAAGAGCAGCAATTGACCTTTCTAAAAGCCCTCTTAGTTACTGTTGCTATGTTTTCCATGTGAAAGGTGTCTTAAATATGGAGTTGATAGTTACATACATGATATAATGCAAGCAACGACAAAGGCTAAAGCTACATGTTAAACACGTCCCAGTCAAAAAGTTAGCATCCATGCCAGTTGATGATAAGACATGCAGATAAATAAACTGCGTTGCTCTTAGCCTTTGTACTTTGATGAAAAATGTCAGACTCTTATTTAATTCAAACAACTGTTTAGTTTAGTTTACATAGCCTACTTGGATTTGCATTTTTAAACAGTATGTTTGACTTTTAACATTACAAAAGGAATGGCTTTAGGACTATTGTTTATTGTGAACGTAAAGCTAGGGTTGCTGGAGTGTTAACTTCCCTAAATCCAATAGAGCTGGACAGAGCCGCTAACGTTAGCCTAGACTCTGATACAGCATCCAGGACTGGCTCCCACACTGAAATACTAGAGTGGATGTGCTTGTCGGACTCTTAAAAACTTTTAAATACTTTAACGTAACTTGTAACTTCACAAAATAATGTGGAATGAAATGCCCCTTTTCTTGGAGGTAACGCTAGGTTACAAGTAGTAGTAAGCTGAACATGCTAACAAATGCATCTTATGTTCATTGCAGAGCAGTTTTTTGATTTGAAAAGAAAAAGGGAGCAGTTTTATTGTCAAGAGAAATAAGTGACATTTGACTGTGTGTGGGAGCATGTGTGACTGCGCGTGGGCCTATTTACAAACAGTGTGGAAGAAAATTGTACTCTAACAACTGTTTGTGACGTGATGCATTAAAATGCAGTGCTCATCAGCACTGACAACCTGATAAGAGCGGTAGAGGCTGTTGTCCTCAGTCGCACACAGGCAGACTATTGATTCCATGATTAGGCTGTCCGTCTTGATTTCCAATTAAGTCCATCGATGGCATTGACGGCACAATAGCGCCGTCTGACCGCTGGATGTTTTCTAAATGACATGGAAAACGGACTGTCTTGGCTCACTGCTGCTTCTGCATAATTTGTATCATTATCTTCTTCTCATCAGACCTTTCAAAACTCTTTTTCCAGCTGTTCTGCATACGATGCACAAGTACACCCCTAGTGGTGCTTATATGGCATTGCGTCTCTGTCTGATATTGAGTTATCATCGCTGAGAAACCGGCTGCATTCAGTTTGGAAGGATGAATGGAAAGATGTTACAGTGAGAGAATGAGAAATGAAAGAGACAAGCGAAGAGCAGAAATCAATGACAAACACTCTTTCTCCTCTGTGATGTAAATACTGTTTTTTTTTCTTCTTTTTGTTTTAATCCATTTAGACTCTGGGTGTGTTTTGCTTAGCCTTTCCGGACCATATCCATACAGCCTCAGTGGATCCAAAACCCATCTCCCTCTCTCTGTTTTTCCCTTCTGCTCACACACATTGCTGTTTTGAACTGCTGCGTCGGACAAACAGAGACGCTCCGGTCAACACACACTCTGCAGAAGCGAGGTGATATTTTACCCTACAGGGAAATATCACTTCTTTGGCTCTGTTCCCTGCACACGTCAGTTTGCAGCTACCTGTGTTCATGTCGGCTGTGAATCTAGATACATACAATTTATAACTGCAACTGAGCCTGTCTACGGCTGTGTGAATGTGGTCCACAAGTATTTATCCATATTTATTGATGTGTGTTCTTATGAATTGCAGTCATGTCATTGTATTATATTCTTTACAAGACAAATGACCATTAAAGGAAACCCTTGTTTGGATCCGTTAACTGTCTTTGCTTATTTGTGTTCATTTAGTTTATTTAAAGCCAGTATGTGTAGACTTTTGTACGTGATTAAACCTTCCTTTAAATGATACTGATGGCATACGGTTGTTTTTTTTTGGATGGAAAATGAGACAATGGTGGGGGAAGCAGCACGTGTTGCTGATTGGGCTCGGCAACCGGCGTCACTGCGCAGTGCATTCTGGGACTAAAAACAAGAGGACGCCGCCGTTTTGTGAGGCCGCAGTTACCATAGAGAACAGAGAGAACAGCAGTTACAGTTCCACAAAAATAATAGTGTAGAAAAACAATGTTGAGAAGTCAATTAAAAGAACAAAATGTCCTATACAGAGACAAGCTTCTACCGGACGCAATAAAACAGTACCTGGAAAAAATGGCATTGACACCCAGACGATTTACCTCCTCTGACATTTCTAGATATTTTTGTATATTTAGTCTGTGGTGTGAGTGCTTATACCGAGGTTTCAGTTTCGTAATTTGCAATCTATGGAAGCCCACGTTCAGTTCACAAACGGCTGGGTCCATGACTTGGAAGCCTACAAATCGCCGAGTTGTGAAAACACCGTCGTTCGTACAAAGGTGTGTATCATCTGGCTTACCTAACTTACCTGTGATTAGTGAAACACACATCTGTACACAATATTTAATCGGAATATATATATATATATATATATATATATATATATATATATATATATATATATATATATATATATATATATATATATATATATATATATATATATATTATACTTGCTCCCACTGCTCTTTACATTTACTGTTGTTCTGTATGTACACAGGTTATGCACTCACAGAGATTGAATGAGCCTCCTCTAAAGCCCTGGGTCATTGTGAGCAGCGCTGGGAAGGTGGAGTGTGCCCATTGTACCTGCATGGCAGGGATAGCTGAGACCTGTACTCATGGAGGTGCTCTAGTTAAGATGGAGGCAACAGTTTGAATTTGTGGCACAAAGATGATGTGCCAGCATACTGGGTTTTGCCCAGTAACTTGAGCAAGATTCACCCAGAAGAGGGTTATATGATCAACTCCACACAGTGAATAAATACGAACTCCATACCACAGCACCAGCCATAAGGAGTCAGGCACAGAAACGGAAAACTACTCCAGGTAATCTTGAAGATTTGTCACCGCTACTTGATATGTTACTGCACCATAGCAAGGTCGTTGATTTGTCAGGGATGGAGAAGCACAATACACACAACACACAGCTGCTGCACCATCCTCTGCTTTACCTCCATGCCTGGCAAAATCCCTGTATGATGAAAGCATAGATGCCAGTGACCTGTCTGTGGTCCTGCTGGCCTGTGAGAAGCACATGGATGCTGTAAGTGTGACTGACGAGCAGGCAGCAGCTGTAGAAGAGTACACCAGGCATCTGTCGTCTGCGTGGTACGGTTACAGAAGCGGAAGAATTACAGTATCAAAAATGCATGTTGTGACGTCACACCCCCAAGCCCAATTGCCACAGTGACTTTTTTTAGAATTCTCTAGAATTATTTCATTATTATTAATTGTTTTTGTACAGCACTTTTCTTAACATTGCTACACAGTCCTTTAGCAGAGGACATGCGAGACAGTAATTAAAATATACAGTATAAAGAAAAAGCAGCAAGCCTGGCTCTGTGCAAAGGTAACAAAATATACCTAATGCAGCAGCACCTCTAAAGCTCATTAAATATAATTTGATATATTGTTTGTTTGATCCGTACAACAACAACAAAACGGGAAAACAACAATTTGCAACAGTTTGCCAGGCAACAAGCAGGGGACTCCAGTCAAGAAATAGCCGGGACCATGTACCCTCCCATAAAACAGTGAATTGCCATGTTTACACTGTTTTTTGTACAGATTAAACACACAAGACATAACGTATTAATTGGTGCACTTTAAAGGTCCCATGGCATGAAAATTTCACTTTATGAGGTTTTTTAACATTAATATGAGTTCCCCCAGCCTGCCTATGGTCCCTCAGTGGCTAGAAATGGTGATAGGTGTAAACTGAGCTCTGGGTATCCTGCTCTGCCTTTGAGAAAATGAAAGCTCAGATGGGCCAATCTGGAATCTTCCCTTTATGAGGTCATAAGGAGCAAGGCTACCTCCCCTTTCTCTGCTTTGCCCGCCCAGAGAATTTGGCCCGCCCATGAGAAATCAGAATCAGAAAGGGCTTTATTGCCAAGTACGTTGCACATACAAGGAATTTGTCATGGTGTTGTTGGTGCATGTCACACATTCAAATAGAAGAAGGATAAAAAAGAATATAAACAATATAAGTATAAACATATACACACAGAATGTATTAATAACGATAAAATAAAGTAAATAAATAGTATAAGTGAAATAGTAGTAAAAAGGAATGCTACAGCAGAGTAGGTACAGTGGCATGAGGAGCCAGAGGTGGGGTGTGGAGAGAGTCGGGGGGGTTCCGGGCCTTGTTAATAAGGCTAGTGGCGGAGGGGAAAAAACTGTTCATGTGGCGTGTGGTTTTGGTCCTGATGGACCTCAGCCTCCTGCCAGAGGGGAGTGGCTCAAAGAGTTTGTGTTCGGAGTGGGAGGGATCAGCCACAATCTTTCCAGCACGCTTCAGAGTCCTGGTGGCGTAAAGGTCCTGGAGCGGCGGCAGATTGCAGCCAATCACCTTCTCTGCAGACCGAAAGAGAGAGCCATCATGGCTTGCAAACAAGTGAAGCATGGCATTTGGTCAAGGCCACACACCCCACTCTCCACCTTGCCCCCCCTCTCTCCTCCTCAATAGCATTTAAAGCTACGGACAAAGAAATGGAACATTTGGTCCCACCAAGCTCATTGTGGGACTGACTCTAGTGGCTGTAATTCTGCACCAAGGCTGAATTTCGGGAAAGAGACTTCAGATACAGTATTAGGGGACCACTAAGGTCTATATAAAAGCATCCAAAAAGCAGCATGTCATAAGACCTTTGACATTTTAAATGATTAGGTGCTGGAAAAGGAACATGGCGAACTAGCCAAAGGCATTATTCTTCAGTCCCGCACATCTATAGAATGATTGTTTTGAGTTTGTTACTCTTAACCTGCAAATTCAGTTTTCCCTCCGCCGTTCAAAAGTGTCCTCTCTCGCTATCATCGTGTTTCTCTGCACATGAGAGGTTCAGTTTTGCTCTAAGCTGCTGATTCTGTAGTCGGAGAACAATCTGCACCTCTCTGACCTTCGTGTGTTAAGAAGATGCAAATCTCTTTGGATTAGGTAAAACATTTCTCCATAGCCAAGATTTCAATAAGACAAATAACATTTTGCTCACATTGTTTTTTATATTTAAAATCTGCTGCAGAGAGTTAAAGCAACAGAGTAGGTCACCAAGGGCACAAGTGAAAAAGAGTAGGAGGCAGAGAAGGCGAGGGAGGAGGAGACAGAATGAGTGAGAGGGATCAAAGGTAAGAGAAAGGAGGGAAGAGGGCAGAGGGAGAAAGACAGAAAAGAGATTCTGTTTTGGCAGCAAATAGTTTGTGAATACGCCTACTGTTGTAACCTCAGAGACCTTCACTTGAACTTCCTCTGAACTGAATATGAGTGTCCTCTCTTATCAATGGATGGTTTCATTGCACTGGCACAGCACTGTCTCCTGTAAAAAAAAAATACAACCTCCTCTCTCTCTCTCTCTCTCTCTCTCTCGTTCCTCTCATCTCCTTTGATATGTGACTCGCTCATTTCATCGTTATTATTCCGAAACGTCGGAAAAAGCCAAACTGCCGGGTTTTGTTTTCTGTCGACAATCAATCACACTGAATATCGCATCTCTTTTACATTCTCTTCCTCTGTTCTGGCTGAGTGAATTTTTTCGCTCCACTCGGTGAGTTCCAAGGACAGTGCTCATTAAGGCTGCTTACCGGGGAGTTTCTCTTAGATTTACAGCTGCAAATGACACTAAGTTGCTGTGCAGAAGTTCCAAATGTGTTACAGCCACTTGGAGAAACGCTCCAAACAATCACTGACATTGTGTCCTAAGCCCTGCACTGTTTGGCCCGAGGACCAGCATGCACTTGTGCCCTCTGAGTGGAGTTGCCATGAAGCTTACATAAGCATACCCATGGATCTTTCTTGCAAAACTTTCTAATGATAACCAATGAAACGGCTTAAAAGCATAGTCCAGATTTGTCCTTATTCTTGTAACTTTGAGATAAACAGATAAATTAGAGGCATGAAAAGACTGCTCATCATAACATTGTTCTTTGGTCGATATCAGGCTCATCTGGCAGGCATGGCCAATCGATGGGGATTTCTGGTATTATCCTGCATTATCTTCTAATGACGCTGCCAGAGTTCAAGGAGATTATGAAAAGCAACAAGGGGTTTAGCATCATCTTACGCCTGACAGTCTCTTACTTAACCCAGAAGCCGCCCTGCCTGTTTTCCTTCCAGAATTACTGTGTGTCTTTATCTCCCACATAAACATCAGAGGCTGCGGGCTAAAGCACACTTGTTTTTCTCTGTCTCCACACACACACACCAAGCCGCTTATCCAAATCAAAAAAAGATTAATATGCATCTTAACCCTGTTTATCTTCCTCATCTTTATTGCGGCTAGGTTGTTGAATAGCTTCACCCATTAATCTGCATTCACACCCGTCCTAATGATGGCTGCAGATGGCGCCGCCTCGGCTCACCGACAGCTTCTTTTACAGGCATCTGTGCGTGTGCGTGTGCGTGTGCTCATGCGTGCGTGCGTGCGTGCGTGTGTGTGTTCAGCCTGAGCCAGGTCTTTCATACACCATCACTCTCACATTCTGCTCTACCAGCTGTGTGTACACTGCGCAGTGTTTTGTAACATGACTATCTGGCTTTGAAAAGCTGCCTTTAGCATATCCCTCAACAGTGGTGGGAAGTCAATAAGTACATTTACTCAGGTACTTGTACTTTGAGTATTTTTCCTTTTTACGCAACTTTATACTTCCACCGAGCCACATTTTAGAGTGAAATTGTACTTTTTACTCCACTACATTTATCTATCTATTATTTATTTATTTACCAGGGACAGTGCACATTAATCAACATTTCAGTTTCGGACCTCAATGTAAATGTGCCAGAGTTAGCTAATGATCTCATTTTCATCTGTAGTCCCTGGGAAGGTATTTACATATTAGTGGCCTAATGTTATCAATACAATGCGTCAGCATGCACTATAGTACAGCACAAAACAATACAAAACAATACAATACAATACAATACATTACATTACAAAAGTAGCAGATATATGTAAAATCAATGAGAGTATGTAAAGGCAGTGCCAGAGATGAGGTAGTATGATTACTCATGATTGCAAGTTTGGTTTGCTTTCAGCCATCTCTTAAGTTAATGTTTAAAGGTTAGGTAGTTACTGCTCTCTCTTAATTCAATAGGAAGACTATTCCAGTAGTGGGTGGCTCTGACAGGAAAGACTGTTTGTCTTGCCCACAATTGCTACGTCTGTATTGTATAACACATTCTCCTCAGGTAGTTGCCCATTCATTCTGCATTATGAACATTGCAATTATGACAGTGTGGAAGGTGCAATCCAATGTAAAACCTTAAAGATGGGGCAATTTTAACATTCTTTTTTAATGACTAGATCTAAATCTAGAATGATTTTGAAACTAGACACCACCGCCCAGACATCGCCTCTCGGTCAGGACCCTTGGCGACACATTTTTAACGCTCTCGGTACCCCTCTGGTGTCATTTTTCAACATGCAGGGTATGGTTAGGTTCAGGCAACAAAACTACTCGGTTAGGTTTAGGAAAATATTGTGGTTTGGGTTAAAATAAGTACATTGTTTACTTAACTTACGTATGTGACGTTAGTCAAATATAAGTCAACGTTGAAAACACGATTAAACACAACAACCCGTTTTTCATAATCATCCAATGAGACAAACTCATGAGAAATTTAGGACATATTATTAAAAAGTGTAGCAACTTGAAATGGACTGACGTTGATCATTGATAGATAAAGTATATGTTACTGATTATACTTGTGTAATTTTACTTGAGTAACATTTTGAACGCAGGACTTTTACTTGTAAATTTGCACTGACTGTGGTTTTAATACTTCACTTTAAGGATCTGACTACTTGTCTCTTCACAACTAGATTTCCACACCTTGGAAGCAGGAAAGCGAAAAAAGCCTACTTTATTTTGCTCTCGACATTTCCAGAACTCTTCTGCGGACCAGTACTGACTAGCAACTGTTCTCTAGACAGGTTATCTACCAGCAGTGCAATGCGGTAAGCCTAATGAGCTTGTGAAATATTAATTAAGAAAGATGTGGGATTTAGCCGCTAAGCAGGCAGTGTTACTGTATCCACGCACAACAACACAGAAACAATTTTCCTCTTTACTGCGGCTTCCTCAGGGAAGTCACTCAAAATTCCTTAAAAGATGAAGCCATGAAGTGAATTGTACTGTAGGTGTTGTGGGACGGGGTTTGTGACCGAGGTGAGATAAAGTTCAGGAGCCACTCAATTCCTTCTCTCCCCTGCAGGACCACAATAGCTCACTGACCAGTCAATTTCCGCCTGCCGGTGCAGGGCCAGATATCTTTTAGTCTTCCTGTATTCCCCTGCACTCTCCATCCCAGCTGTTTTTCTGCCTTTCCCCCCTTTTCATCTTATCTTTCTGCCTTCATTTTATTTCCTCAAACCCCCTTTCCCCCACCTATCTTTCTTCCACTAGTCTTATTCTCTGTGTTGCTTTCCCTGCCTGCCCTTCACTCTGTCTTTACTTGTGACTTTGTGTTTCTGCTGAGGCTGTTTCCTTTCCTTCATCTTTTCCAAACCCACACACACACACACACACACACACACACACACACACACACACACACACTGAGAACATAATTCTCAGACAAATGGTTTGAACTCTTTTATTAACCTCCAACTATTCTCTTACGACCATCTTGTTGAAAGAGTGCGGTGAGCAAAACAGATTGACAGCTCGCTACCAAAGAGTAGAGCTAATGGAAAGATGGAGGCTGGACTGTGGTAAAACTAAAGCAAACTTTTTCTTTAGAGGCACCTATAGATGACAGGGCAGTCTCTCCCATTCATTAGCCACAGTGCACATTAGATGGTTACCACTTTCAGTTAACTCGACACTGCTGCCTGTTTAATATGCCCCGCGCTCTGGGGAAAACCTCACACAATTTGGGAAATTACCCATCTCTACAAACCCACTGCTTTCAATGCATAATATGTATTAGCAGCAGCATGCTCCAGCTGAAATACTTAAAATGCAAAAGGCATTAAGGGAAATGGGGTAATTTCAGAAGCTATTTCCAATGGGCTAATGCTGTATGGATATGACGTCCGTTTGTGTGTTCAATCGTAACAATGTTGAGGTCTGATGGAAAGTAAAACTTAATTACTGTGGGCAATTTACACAGTCAAGAAATGGCATTTGATGGTGAAAGTTTCAGATTTTAATGAGGACATTCTTTAGTAAAACAGTAATGGGCTATGAATCAATAAATTATTTGCAATAAGGTTAAGGTTATAAGTGCCTATTATTCTACATAATATAACTCTTGGCACTAGTGAGGGTAGTACTTACTGAAATGTGGCTTAATGTATATGTTGCAATAACAAGACAACTGAAAATTCATATTTCAGAAAAGGTGCCATCAGAAGACAGGATGCAGCTTTTTTCTTGTACTTTAACATAACACTTTCTGAAACAAAACTACACCATTTGTAGTCTAGGTTTTCAAGGCTTAGAAAAAGTGAACCACCATAAATGAGACGACCATCTGGAGAAATTGCTTTCTAAGCGGGAAGCATTTTAGATACATAAACAGAAGAGCTAGATCCCAGGTGTTATCTTATGAACTAAGTTTGATTAATTGTGAAAAGTCTTATTATATTTCATTTTGGTGTAATACACTTTTATTTTCCATAGGCTTCTATTTTGATTTGCAGTGGAATGTACCAGTAGAGCACAACGCAGTGTGACTATTAAGCATGGGCGTAAATCTGATCTAACAGTAGGGGGGGGACAATAAACATAAAATTTCTGAAGAGCAATTTTTGAAGGGGACACAAATAATACAGCCACAATTATACTCGTAGAGGACATGTGTCCTCCAAGCCACAAAAATACTTGCGTTCTACGCATAAATATTAGGTTTCGTCTGGGACAGAGGATATATATTTAACTGCAGCAAACCCACTGACCAGCCACTTCAAACACAGCTGTAGATCTTCAACATTAACCCTAATGTCAGTTAGGCTTATCGCCGTGGTAACGTTAGTTGCAGTGGGTGCATTTCTATCCAACAAGCTATTAAACAAGCTAGCTAACGTTACATTATATTACACTAACATAGCAAACTTTTTGTCATAACTAATTCATTAATTACTCAGCATCATTTCTACTTGAGAAAAGAACAACTTCATCCGATGTTTAATGTGAATAAAACAGCCTTGAACCGCCTACTTACTACATTCCTGTCACTACCGATGTGACTGTGAGTCGGGTGCAGTGTTGCCAACTATTTTCCAATGAAAGTCGCTAGCACCAGCTCCAAAAGTCGCTAAAAGTCGCTAGATGACGTCATACGCGCATTTGCATATTTTTGACGTCATTACGCAATCATTTGTATAAAGCCTAGTGGTTGTGTCAGCAAGGTAGATAGAAAGAAATATAATTCTTTAGCCAAATAATCACAAATTCAATATAGGAATTTATTTTACCTTATAATTAATACTTAGGTAGCCTATCTTTGAAGTAAAAAAATTTAATTCTACAATGGGAGGGAAAAAGATCGATAAATAATTCTCAAAGAAGGCTGGCTTGCCCAGGACCAGGCCAGCTCAGTGGCGTCTTTCTCCCGTCGCGTCCTGCTGTCTGTCCCACCTACACCGGCCCCCGCACACCCTGTCCCCACCTCCCCTTCTGCCTGCCTGTACACTGTGCGCAGTGCTGCTGCACATGAGGAGAGAGGGGAGAGGCTGCTCCTCTGTCACAGAACAGGAGACTGTTTTGGCGGCTACAGGAGAGAAATACCTCACGTGCTCGCTGGACCATACTGGCGACTTTTCTACAGAAAGTCGCCAGATTTGTCGCTAGTCGCTTTTTTGAAAAAAAGTCGCTAAGAGGGTCTGAAAAGTCGCTAAATATAGCGACAAAGTCGCTAAGTTGGCAACACTGGTCGGGTGAAGATGGGTAACGTACAGCGTGCAGTGGACCAAACCACTGTGAGGCAAGGGAGGGGGGACTCAAAATGTTTCTAAACTTAAAAAGCATTTTTTGGGGTTTGTATTGTTTTACTACTTAAACAGATATTTTAAGTATACATTATTTTATACGTTATTTACAATACACAGCATTGTTTTAATGATATTTCTAGGGGGGGACAACCCTGAGAAGTGGGGGGGGGGGGGGGGGGGGGGGGTCCTGACCCCCCCGACCCCCCTGGGATTTACGCCCTTGCTATGAAGGAGACCACAGGATGGTGCTGATATTGGGACAAGAATAGTGAAGACCGGTAGAGACAGAGGTGAAACAGATGATAGTATGTATTACTGAATGATACAATTAACCTATTGGATGCTTTGTGCATGTTTTGTAAGAATAAAGTGGTTTCTAACCCATCCCTTCTGTTTGCCTATGATACAGGCCTGAAATAGAAAGTTAATATAGAAAGAGTAGGTCACCTTAACCACCCGCAGCAGCACAAATCAATGTTTAATAAAGATTTTGATTTGTTCAAGTTAAGTATTTTGCCCAGTAAACCTAATATGTGAGAATCTACACACTGGACATGTTGCATAGTTGGACTTAGGAGATGTAGGATTAGTGTCCCGCAAAACAAAAATTTACATTTTATTAATTTAATTCATGAATCAATTTTCACAACATTAACAACATTATTCCGGTAAGGTTACGGTTGGATTGAGCTGTGCTGCAGATTATGTGAGAGTGATCGAGAAAAAAAGTCATGTTCACTACTTTCTGTGAACAATCCCACAGGAGCCATCATTAATGGTAGTTCCACCTGTCATTTTCCTGCTGTGACAGGTCAACATATCTGCTGTGAAAAAGATCTATAAGGATAGCAAAGGTGTAATTTATCCCACCGTAACAGGTGCAAGAAAACCACCAGGAGAATCAGGGAGATGTCAATCAGTGTGTGCAGAGAAGAGGTCTAATCAGGCTTGAGTGTAAACACCTGTGAGGTGCACCAACAGCGTGTGCAATGCCTTCCATATATTTGGCTACTGTTAATCTTATTTTATTCTATTTCTAGTGCCACTCTTTTGTGACTTAACTCCTCCTCACTGCATTTGCCTCCGGGCTATTTGGAAACCCTGAACTCTGTCACAAGCTGATAAATGAGAGCCAAGCGACAGCCAGCGTAATCCCATCCCTTTGTATTTGATCTGTGGCAGTACTCTGTTGTTATAGGGTCATCTAATTTCATTTCATGCTCAGAAGAAAAGGCGACGAAGGGGCCTGATGAAATAGTACTGTCATCTTCTGAGAAAACTGGTTTAAAGAGTTCAATCACATATCTGCAGTGCGTCTTTGCACCATCCTTCTACCTGTCTGTCTGTCTGTCATTATTCATATATGTCATATTATTACTGTTATTATTCTTGCATGCAGATCTGTCATTTCTGTTTGCCAAAACACTGGCAGTCAAAATGTGAAGTAGTGACTGTTATTTATGATGACCTTGCTCTTACATAAGATGGAGTTTGCTGCTAAATGCCATGCAAAGTGAATTTTAAATGGGTTACCATCACAATCCTGAGCACATCAAAAACATCTAAATTACTTTAGTACTGAAATGCAGAATACATATCCTCCATTAATTATAAATATATGTAGTGCATCACGCAGGACTTTGCTTATTTATTTAGTGGCTGTGACTCTAAATTCACTCAGTACTAAGGTAGCTGTGGCTACCCCTAGGATTGCCATAGCACCCCCTTAGCACCCCCAAGAAATTGCTGTGGTTGATTTATAAATAAATAAAAAATCGTTAATGTGTAAATAGTATAATTTATATTTGAAAAATGAATAAATACATTAATAAAACAAACCAATTATTTTTAGGCAAAAAAACACAGGTGATCGTATTCGGCCAAAGTGTGCAGCACACACTGAACTTTTGACCTTACTTCCACAGTAACGTATTCACAAAGAAGAAGAAGAAGAGCTCAATATTTGGAGCTGTTAGGATTAGAGAAGTGAGTCTAATGCTAGCAATGGATAGTTTTTTACTCCATAAACGTCAAGGTATGGAGGCTTTATCAAAATCTGTAAATGAGACTGAGAGATATGGTGAACCTGTCACCAACCGGGACGAAGAAAAGCGGCCAGAGGAAGGTGACCTGACCACGGCTGTGATTGCTGCTGAGGATGCTTATGTCACCCCGCTGTACATGACATTAGACCAGGGGATTGCACAGCCAGGCCACAGTGGGTGAGTCAGCTGATAGGGGTCCATGCAAGAACTTTACTCTTAGCTCTGTCTGGTAGAAGAGCATTACACTGAACATGTGTTTTACAGAAATGTGAATAAATGGATCACCGAATCTAAAGTTATACAGCGCACTGGACATCGGTTTATTTGTAGCCCAGAAAACGCGTTCGCCCTCAGTGGCTTATTTAGTTTATTATTATATATTATTAAGTCACTACAGATATGACTACATTATTTTGATCATACGTGCAAGTGTGAAAACTGTGTGAGGATACATGCGCGCGTGTGTTTATGTGTGTGCTTGGCTATGGGTGGTGTATTTGCCTGCTGCATTAATCTTCTGAGCCACTGTATGAGAGCTGCAGTAATGATTGTTTAAACCCGGCTTGTTGGCTGGTATTTGAAATATGTTTGGTGGGCTAATCAGAGTCCTATGATGCTGTTGTATCGGCAAATCAATCTCTCTCGTTCGCTCGCTTAGTAAACCGTGGCGGAGGTGGGTGGGCATCTGCGCGAGTGTGTGTAACGTTAGTCTATTTGTGTCAAGAGAAACTCAAAATTTCAGAGCACCCTCACTGAAACGTCCAGCAACCCCAAAGCACCAGCAAAAGAACATCTCTGGCACCGCTAGCCTAGAAATCTACACGCACCCTAGTGGCAGCAAATTTATTTTGCAGCCAGGGGGGTCTAGGCACTCTCCGTTGGCTTGCGAGCTGTAAAAACCAAACTCTGGTCAGGCCAATCACATCGTGTATAGAGTCGGTAGGCGGGCTTATGGCTGCTGCTGCTTGGAACAGCGGTCTTCTGGAAGACTTGGAGTTAAGCTTTTCTTGGAGAAAAGAACAAAGAACGGCACTGAAATCATTCTTAAAAAAGGAAGATGTGTTCGGAGGTTTGCCGACCGGATACGGTAAAAGTTTAATCTATCAACTAGCTCCGCTACCTTCTTCGTTGCTCTGCCTGGTTGTAGCGCTATCCTATTGCGTGCAGAGGGAATTTGAAAGACAACCGTTTATCCCGCCCCTTGGATTGAGCTCCGCCAATGGTGAGTTCCCAGACCCAACATCTTGATGTGGGTCTGGCTTGTCAGGCTATTTCAGAGCCTCTTTTTGTCTTAAAAAATCCAAAGAAAAAAGCTTTGTTTTTTACAAGTCAAGTTCGTCACTCATAGCTATTATTTCATGATGTTGGACTTGGCAATGAACCTGACTATAAATACATGCTGCTAGTTGCTATGACGATGACATGGTTTGTTCTGCTGTGTTGGCACAACACCAACATGCTCCCACTCAGAGACGGGTTCACCTCTCAGCAGTTTCTCTCATCGGCAAACACTCGAGCACACGAGGCAGAGCGAAGCACAAATACTCCTGAATGGAACATTTAGCACTCATCAGCTGTAATTCCTACTCACACAATTGATTAATAAATATTAATAGTGATTGTTACATGGAACGCAAAGGTAATCATGACTAAACATTAGAATCATTGTCATTGTGAGCATGTTATCATTTAGCTCAAAGCACCACTTACAGAGGCGGTAGCATGGCTGTAGACTTTTTTCAATGTACATCCTGTACATTATTAACATTTTAGAGACACTATAGGATGATAAACTGGGAGACTGTGGCTCAGTAGGTAGAGCGGGTTGTCCATTAAACTCAAGGCTGATTTATGCTTCTGCGTCGAATCGACGGCGTACCCCCGCAGACCTCTCTGCGTTGCCGCGAACCCCCCTCTGAGCCCTCCGCCCTAGCTCGACGTGCACCTCCAAAAATGTGTAACTTTGTGTCGAGGCGACGCAGACCGCAAGGACTGTGATTGGTCAATTCGTCCTGTGTGTTGATTGTCGGTGTTTCAAACAGCCTACTGTGGGGAGTAGCAACATGCTAGTGCACTGACACATAAGGTTTGCAAATAAACTCAGACATATTTTGGTTACAATGAGTGGCGGACTTAACAGCCAATGTCAACTGGCGGCCCGCGGGCCACATCCGGCCGCCAAACCGATTAGTCTGGCCCGCAGAATAATCATGAATTCAGAAAATGTGAAGAGGAAAAAATGTGTTCTGTTATTTAGCATTTCAAGCATTTACAGCAGGTAACATGACACAGGTAGAGCACAAACCCAGGCCTTGTATTTGCATCTCTATTTACATGCCGGGATTCTGTACAGCGATGCCTGCGCTGCACACACACACTGAGTCAAGATGTGTGTGCGTTAAAACACGCAGTACCTGACTGGGAACGATACAAAGACAATGGCCGCTGGGGCAGATCAACTCACGCTAGTCTCGTTACTGTAAGTAGGCTACAATAAAACCTTTGTGAGTAAAAAGTCAATACTTATCAATGCACTCACCTGTGTAGACAGGCATAAACGTGTAGAAAGCGATATTTCAATCTGCTCTGTCTGCTCAGTGCACTCTTGTCCACCACGCTGTTTTACGCAAACACAGCTCTACTCTGCAAATAGCAAATTTTTACAAACAAGCTAAAAGAAAAGCTGTCTGTTTGTAGTCTAACTGTTTATCTTAGTTTGCTGGGAATCTTGAAATTTGGACAAATTCTTATAAATTGAACTGCTGGCTGAACGAGCCATTCTCTCCGCTGGAGCGGTAAACCTATGGATGTATTATAAGACCACAGTGGCGGCGCCAGAGATGTTCTTTTGCTGGTGCTTTGGGGTTGCTGGACGTTTCAGTGAGGGTGCCCTGAAATTTTCAATTTCCCTTGACACATAGGCTAACGTTACACACACTCGCGCAGATGCCCACCCACCTCCGCCGCGGTTTACTAAGCGAGCGAACGAGAGAGATTGATTTGCCGATACAACAGCATCATAGGACTCTGATTAGCCCACCAAACATATTTCAAATACCAGCCAACAAGCCGGGTTTAAACAATCATTACTGCAGCTCTCATACAGTGGCTCAGAAGATTAATGCAGCAGGCAAATACACCACCCATAGCCAAGCACACACATAAACACACGCGCGCATGTATCCTCACACAGTTTTCACACTTGCACGTATGATCAAAATAATGTAGTCATATCTGTAGTGACTTAATAATATATAATAATAAACTAAATAAGCCACTGAGGGCGAACGCGTTTTCTGGGCTACAAATAAACCGATGTCCAGTGCGCTGTATAACTTTAGATTCGGTGATCCATTTATTCACATTTCTGTAAAACACATGTTCAGTGTAATGCTCTTCTACCAGACAGAGCTAAGAGTAAAGTTCTTGCATGGACCCCTATCAGCTGACTCACCCACTGTGGCCTGGCTGTGCGATCCCCTGGTCTAATGTCATGTACAGCGGGGTGACATAAGCATCCTCAGCAGCAATCACAGCCGTGGTCAGGTCACCTTCCTCTGGCCGCTTTTCTTCGTCCCGGTTGGTGACAGGTTCACCATATCTCTCAGTCTCATTTACAGATTTTGATAAAGCCTCCATACCTTGACGTTTATGGAGTAAAAAACTATCCATTGCTAGCATTAGACTCACTTCTCTAATCCTAACGGCTCCAAATATTGAGCTCTTCTTCTTCTTTGTGAATACGTTACTGTGGAAGTAAGGTCAAAAGTTCAGTGTGTGCTGCGCCCTTTGGCCGAATACGATCACCTGTGTTTTTTAGCCTAACAATAATCGGTTTGTTTTATTAATGTATTTATTCATTTTTCAAATATAAATTATACTATTTACACATTAACGATTTTTTATTTATTTATAAATCAAACACAGCAATTTCTTGGGGGTGCTAAGGGGGTGCTATGGCAATCCTAGGGGTAGCCACAGCACCCCTTAGCCCTTCCCTGGCGCCGCCTCTGTAAGACCACAACAGATGCATGTGGCTACTTGATATGCACATGAATGATGCGATTGTTATGTTCGCGATCTTCATTGTTGATGATGATGCTGGTTGTATTATTTAGCAACAGCATGGTTTCATTGCAAATGGGGCATACATGACGAATGCATTGCCTGCTTATCAGTCCATTCATCATTCACCATTACCTGACAACAGCCATTTCTTTCTGCAAGCATTTTCCACCAATCAGGACACTGCATACTACAACCATGTTTCCCTAATCACAGACTTTAACCATCACTCCTCAGTGAACTGACTCCTAGTCTGAGATCTTTTTCTAGTTAAAGAGCTAGTTATTATTATGGAGTTTCCATGTTTTTTAGGAGTTTGCTCACACTAATTAAAAAAAATTAAATATAGCATTAATTCAGTAAGAAAGTGAAAATTTCAAGACAAGAATAGGCGTATTAGGTATAAATTCATTTTATTTTCTTTATTTGTAAGTCCAGCCCCCGGAGTGTCTGCTTAGAAACATTCTGGCCCTTGGAAAAATGTAGTTGATGACCCCTGACATAGAGGCATAGAGCTCAACAGTCGAGCCCACAACGGGTTCCGGAAGTAAAAATACAATGCAATTTCTCCATTGACAAATTGAAGTATAAGCCATAAAATCGTAACCGTCGATGATAGACTTAAAACCAGCATGCCGACATAACTCAGCGATTGTATATGCTCATATAGACGCCACACATCATGGGGCACTACCCTTGTTTTGAGATAAATGTCTTTTATACGCGATGTCTTGGATAAGTACTTCATTACCCACAATCCTGAACAATCCCACAATCCCACAATGATGCCTCTGATTGGTGGAATTCATGCTGGTGAGGGTGGTCAGTACCCGATCTGTGCTGCCTGCACGATCCGTCACGAGGATTTACGACACTGCACAAATCACGATCTGTTCCACGCTTCTGACGTTAGCCTCTGCCGGGAAGCTAACGTTAGTTTAGCTAACAGCTAATTTGGCTAACCGCTAGCTGACAGCTTGATTCAGTCTAAAATAACGTTAACTCAAACTAAACACTGGGTAAAGCCGCCTACAGCCGACGTAACAGCCGTTATATCACTGACATATATACCAGAAAAAAGTGTTTTTTCAATAATTTCAAATAACAGGCATAAAAATGGTTGACTTTTGTTCTACTAACTCTCATCTTTATAGAAACATGTTGTTTTTAGATTTTCAAATGGAATCAGAATTTATGACAATTTGTTGTATTAGTGCGTAAAATCATCATATGGTGTGACATGAAAATAATTGTATATAAACTGAAAATGGATTATACCTTTCTTAAGTTACTCACTTTATCAAAGTCATTTATCATAACTAAACTGTGATCCAGTATAGTTTTGTGAAAATTAATTCAATTTGTTTATTATTTTCTAAAACATTGCTCAATGTGAGACATATGCTGTCGGTCTTTCAACATATTTTCTATTTATTGTGACAAACCTTGCTCTAAAATTATAAAAATATTTGTGACTCTTGCTGATACTATTTTCTATGTATTCCATGAACATTCTTAGGTTTTATCATTTATAAAGGTATGTTATTTTCACAATTTGGAATGTCACACCAAATGATATAGTGTCACACTATATGATAATGTCGCCATGTGTCAATGCAAACCATGTATTATCCTACTTATTGGTGAGTACTGATCACTCATATGGCAGGAAATATTTAATCACTCTTAAATGCTAGAAGGTAATATTCAAATTTTATTGATTTATTTGATATTTAACATTAATATTTAAACATTTTTTAATATTGTATGAACCATATGAACATATGTTTGTGTATCCAATTTCATTTCATTTCAATTCAAAACTGGTCTGCAATATCTATTAATATAAGTAAAACAAACACATTTTTTTATATCGTATGAACCGTGAACATACAGGGTAGCTGAGTGGATCCATAAATAAATCAATTCATCTAGACTTCATTGCACATAAGCCAGTCAAAATTGTAGCAAACCAACTGCCTTGCTGAGGTTGTGATATGCCACAAACAACTTCCTGATCTTGATAATAAATGCAATCTCACCTGTTTGACCAGACAAAACCATTTTTGTCTCCACGTTGTTTCATGCAGTTCACCTGCAGAACTTCCATACTTCTGTCAACAATTTGTCCCACATATGGTTTTCCCCCATACTTAATTAAGACAAACTGTCCTTCTGTATATCCTTCATCTGAAATGGTGTCTGAATCCTCAGCTTGGGCCTCTCCAATTGATGCACTTGATTGGGCACATGTCATGTTGAGTAATGCATTTAAATTTCTTCTTTTGGCTCTATATTTTGTTTGAGAATTTCTCCATATCTCCCTGAGCTTCTCTCTTCTTGACGGTGGGAGAGTCTGGATTCTAAATTTAGGCATCTCCCCTTTCTGTTTCTTTTCTCGATATCTGTTAACAGAGTAACATAGTGGTATGAACATTTGAACAGTTGTCCAACATTGTCTATTCTCTTCATTTCATAACTGTGTTCCTCTTAGTTGCACTGCCTACAGTATTCTAGTCCAATGATATTTTAGCTATCATGTATTGCCAGGCTTCAAGAAATCTGCCTCAAGGCCTTTTGAATCAACAGTGAAAGCACCCGTTAAAACCCTACCTCAGACCTTCTTATTGGTCAGCGAATGGAAACAGACAGTTGTTGTTTACTTTTCTTTTCCTCAGCAACTCCTCTCTCTTTGCAGGGTCTGAATTCAGTCTCTCCCTGTATCTCTTTGTCCTCTCTTCACTTGTCATCATCTGCCTCAAGTTGACAAAAGAAAGGGGAATGTATGGTTTGAGATGAAGACAAAACATTGTTTAGACTGCATTAAACAGCATTCTAAGGTTTCGGTGAAGGGGTCTGCTGTGTCTGTCTGATCAACTAGAAATCTGTATCACCAAATAAAACTAAACTAAACTAAACACAAACAGTTATGGATAATTACAGCTTTTATGTGATGATGGACCCAAATAAATGTTTAAAAGGACAAAACATACATTGGACTTTGTTATTTATTGTTATATCTGCAGGAAATTACAATTCATATCATATGGTGTGACAATCAAATCATATGGCGTGACAGGCAGACATGTCACACCATATGATGTTTTCTGCACTTAGCACAACCTTGAGTCTTGTAGCTACACATTAGCATACTAACAACATGCTAGCTATAACAACGCAGCATAGATTTACATGTAATTATGACAAAATAATAAAATTTCTTTTGCATTTTTATGAAATATGTGTCACACCAAAAGACATCTGGAAGTGGGACTTTTGTCAACAAGATCTGATTTATTGTAAATATAAAAATGATAACTGACCTCAGGTTGTACAGTAGCAATACACTGCTAGTACTGTACAACCTTGCTGAAGAAGGTCATCTCCTTCCCAAGGGTGTCAAAACAGTTGCCCGTTCAAATATCCCAAAATAGTGTCACACCATATGATTTTGATTTGTTTGACAAAATCTTTTTGATTAGAACTGACTCAAAACATTATGCTTGGACTTTGAAAAGAGTAGGCTCACAAATAGACATCCGTATTATTTTTCTGTATTTTTTTTGAGAATTTTTGCATTTATTTTTCTTAGTTTTATTCAAGTTCTCACTTTGAGAAACAAGTGCCGGACAGTCACACCATATGAGTTTTGTTATGTTTGGTTGAAAATTCTGAAAAAATGAGCGATGAACTGTTTTAATGTTGAGTGTGTTCACATAAAGCATATGTTGTTGTATGATGTTCTGCACAATATTGAAAAGGTTTTTGGCAAATATATTTTTTATTCATACATGTTGGACACTGAAGACAGCAAAACTGCCATGTCACATCATCCACCCATTATATGTTAACGGTTATTTTCAGGTTTTATTTTGAGGATCTTTTAAAGTTATTACATGCTGTCTCAGCTAGCCGAATTAGCTGTTAGCTAAACTAACTTAGCGTCCTTTATTCAGGGGTGCGCTGTGGTTTATGGGATGAGTAGGAGGAGGGGCGGGACTGTTGAGCTCTATAGGTAGGCGGCTGCTTGGGGCCCCCTACCAGCGGTTGTAGTAGGGGGGCCGCCAACAAACCTAAAAAAAAAAAATCAAAAAAAGCTATCTTCATGAAAGCTTCAAAAATCATGGTAAATTGTGTTAATATTCTTAAGAAATACGTTGAAACATTGAAGTAGTAGTTAAATTGTCCAGTTCATGGTTATCTGTCCCTACACATATGAAATGGACTAGTCCGTATTCCGTAATACACCCCCTACTTTCACAATGAAATGGACTAGGCCGTAATACACCCCCAACTTTCACAATGAAATGGACTAGGCCGTAATACACCCCCAACTTTCACAATGAAATAACGGTGCATACAGCACGGTGCGAAAGATAAACACACAGTGACAGGAGAACTGGGGTATGTAAAAGAAAAAAGCGAAAAGATGCCAATAAGTATTTGCCAAACGCTGCCAAAGATGACAAACTTTTTTATGGCTACTGTTTGGGGATACAGACTGAGACAGGAACAACGTCCATAGCGTTGAACATGCAGCTACAGCAGCAGGCAGCAGCTAGCTGTTAAGTGGTGCTAGGTGAGGATAACGTTAACCAAGACAAATTGGCTGTCAATCGATTAAAAAATGTAATCTAATTAATTACATACTCTGTAATTAATTAATCAAAATGAATCGCATACATAATTAACGGTGCCTGAACCACCGAAAGAAAAGAAAAAAGAAGGGTACTTAACAACAGTTGGTGACATTAAAGAACGGCTTGTTTATTGCTAAGGCCATATCGTCAAAATTAAATGATTTAATAATAATGTATAACAATAACAATAACTTATTTCACTAGTAAATTGCTGTTGCACGACAAAAACAACCACCAGGTGGGAAAAGGACATTCACAATAACTTAAAATGCACCACGAGGGTGTAGTTTACCAGTTTCATTGAACACATTGTCTGTGTTGTTTTTCCGACGGCTAAAACACAGTGATACTTTACACCGTTTAGCGTTAGCTGTCAGCATTTTAACCGTGTTTAATCCAGCTACTAGCTAGCGGTAGGCTAACGTTAGCTGCTGTCGAGTATAGTGTTAACTAGCATCACGTTTAGCGGTGTTTGTGTTGCCTGTATCGTCTGTTTCAGAGCATCAGAGAGCAGCGCAGACATATCAGTGGCACCAGATTTCGGTAGCCAGGTTTGGCAGGAAGAAGATTTTTACAAGTAAACGTTCCAATCAATGATCCAGGCAGCACATTCTCGGCTTCCTACTTAATTTTACAGTCGAATGGTGGCTAGAACGGCTCCGGGTCAAACGTCAATATGGAATGGATTAATCTGCGTTATTTTTTCTCTGATTAATTAATCGAAATGAACGCGTTATTTTGACAGCCCTAACATTAGCTAAATGAAGAGGACATCACATTGTTTCATAAAGAAGAGCAGGAGAAGAACAGAAAAAGGAGGAGAGGAAGAGAAAGAAAGACAAGGCAGAGAGGGTAAAAACAGGAATGGAGAGGAAGAGAGAAAGGAAGGGACAGATACACAAAAGAGAGAAGGTAATCATTTAACAATACAAAATTTCATATTATTAGTTCTTAATCCCAATGATTGACTGCTGTTGTTTTTTATTATCCTCTCACTTAATGGCAATGCTGCAAACAAAAACACACACACACGCACACACACACACACACACACACACACACACACACACACACTATCATGTACATAGGTTTGTTTGTAGAATGTTTGAAATGCTCAATCTCAAATGTAATGTCAGTTCACTTAAAATATCCTGTATCTTATACATGGATTTGTTTGTAGAATGTTTGTTTGAAATGTCAATCTCAAGTGCAATGCTAATTGCAACCTCACTCACTCACTCACTCAGACTTGTCACTCACAAGCATTATGGCAGTGAAAATCACTGCAATGCAAAGCAACCCCGACGCAGAACTCCAAAAGTGTTGACTCCATGCTACAGCGTGGAGTTGACGCAGAAGCATAAAACAGCCTTCAGGGTCAGTGAGTTGATTCCCTGAACTGTCCTACGGTAGCAAGATGCTGAACCTCCAATTGCTCAACATGGTTAGGCCTGAGCCTTGTATGGTTGCTCGCTGCCGTGTGTGTGTGTGTGTGTGTGTGTGTGTGTGTGTGTGTGTGTGTGTGTGTGTGTGTGTGTGTGTGTGTGTGTGTGTGTGTGTGTGTGTGTGTGTGTGTGTGCGTGCGCATGCATGTGTATAAACTAAAGTGCTCTGGATAAAAGCACTGTATAAATGCAGTCATTGTCCATTAAACTCATTGGAACATTTACTGAACCTTCCAGCCCTTTATGGAGGTGAATTTGCTAAATGTCTCATTTAATCAGTGTTTTTCTTTTACATTGTCCTCCATCAGTAGATCTCTTGATATAGGAAAAAAATAACTCGACCCAAACGCAAAAAATTCAAGACTTTTATTTTTTTTTCCATAACATTCATCCATTCTGTATAGTGGCAAACATACTCTGTAATAAAGGTTGCTGCTTGTAACATTTATAGTGCAACTGGTGGCCCAGGTAGCTTACGGGAAATAGCAATTATTGTAGCTTTGTATTTATGCTTGTTCAGCCTCAGCAACTACTCTCAGCCAATTAATACATGCTTGCATCAGTCTAAGCTAAGATGCTATCACAAAATAAAGCTCTATGTATTTAAAGTGGAAATCTTTTTAGAGCTAGTGCAATATTCACTACTTGTGCAGCTCTGATGATGATATTGCCAGTTCTTAGTTAATGAGAAAAATGACTCACATTGTGCCAGAGTGTTGCTAACCAAACATGGCACCCGGATACAGGCAATTAAACGAAACGTTCAGTTGGGCAGATCATCCTGTCTCACACAGTAATGGATCTTTTCACCCTGGCACTGGGATTCTGGCTCAGAATTGAGCTCAGAGCTCAGGGGGCAGATATATGAAACACATACAGACACACACACACACACACACACACACACACACACACACACACACATGTAAACAAGGATATTCATTGCATCTGATCTGATGCCTGAGTAATGATCAAGCGGTTGTTTAACCTCAGCGACAGAAGTGCTAGCATACTCCTTAAGATGATTGACTGACTGGAGACGGAAGGAACATCACCCTAATAAAGATGTCACCCTTAATTTTATACAGCCTCGCTTCTTCTCTCTGGCAAATCTGCAAATGAGTACATCTTGTCTGTAAGTGTTTTACTTTAAAAGCGATGAATGGAGTCGGCTGCTAGGCGACAGTTGTTGCTGTCAAATCTAAATTGCATCCCCCTCTTGCTCTCAGTCTCTACACTTTAAATCACACTGGTAGCATTCATGGGGATGCTGCGGCTGCTCTTTCTCCTTGTCATACTATTTGTGGGGCTTTTTGTCGTTTCAGTACCATCTGCTGTTTCATCCTCGTTTCTGCGGAAACAGTAGACCCCATAGAGGCGGAATTTTTTATCAGGGAAGCCCAGGTGTCGGACACCTGGCTGGGATCCTCCACAGCGAGAACGGGGGTTGACTATGGGGTAACGGATGCTGCCATCCTCCAGCCAGCCGGCTTCACAGCGGTCCAGGAGCTGGAACTTCCATGCAGCATACAGCTGACCCACTTTGGCCACAGCTGAGCCATCTCGAATGCATGCCTTCATCGCCTCCGCATAGTTCACCTTCTTGAAGCGTTTGAGGAAGTACACTTTGCCTATGGGGATATAGAGGGAGAGGAGAGAATGTTTGTTGTAAGAACAACTGAAAAGGTGAAAGAAAACATAGCACGTGCATTGTTCAGGAGGATAAAAGGAAAGAAAGAGAGAGGAGTGAATGAGAGAGAAGCCCCAGAGACAAGCCGAGCCCTGAGGGAAGATATTCTCAGTCTGTCTGTGTTCAGAATATCAAATCGTTCCAAAAACCGTCTGGGCAGCTGCTCAAAATTCAAAAGCAATACTCTAATTCAAAATTACTCCTAAAACGCTTCCATTTTTGCTTTCATCTCACCTCTGGGGAGACTTTTTCGCCTGGCAGTGTTAAAGCAATTGGTGTCCTGATTGGCTGAATTGTTTCAACTGAACTGAATCAAAGTAAGCTTCTCCTCAGAAAGAAGCAAAGGAAGATGACCCAAACCACGAATAAAGAGGTTGGCGTTTTCTCTAAACAGCAACAACTGCTATCATTAAAATCATGTCCACAACCTCAGGTTTCCACTTTGCTCAGCTATTGATTTTATGCTTGTTTATGTGACTGCTGGCTATTAGAAAGGCAGAATATTGTCTCATACTCCCCAGGGGACGCTCAGTAAATACCTTCCAGCTGGACTGAGCAACAGTATCGGTCACAACCACTGCTGAAACCTCCTGCCTGCAACAGACTGCCCACAATAATTAACACACAGGGGAAGCCACGAGCAATCGTTTAAGGTTCCTTTGTTCCAGTTTAGACTATCCCAAAATTGTTTGTTATTCATTGAAAGAGCATTGTCTTTTATTTAGATCATAAAATGGCTATTTAGTTTTTAGAATGCATGAGAAGATTTCAATTATCTTTCCAACTTCAAAGAGGCACAAGCTGGATTGAAGTAAGGATTCTTTTCCAAACTGAATTTTTAAAATTACGTGTTAAACAATGATGTACTATGTTTCACTAATATGGCCAATGTTTTTGTTAGACACTTCATTTCTGTAGGGTAAATATGAAGCTAGCTCGCTTAGCTTAGCATAAAGACTGGGATCAGGGAGAATCAGCTAGCCTGTCTCTGTCTGGAAAACGTGTCTACCAGCACCTCTGAACTAAACAATATGTTATATGTCATTTGTTTAATCCTTACAGAGAAAAGAAGGGTGCTTTTAGACTGCAACATCAATGTTCTGTGTTTTGTTTTGGCAGCAGCAGGGTGCACAATACCTCCTTTCCCTCGCTGTGGTTTCTGTGGTTGCAATGGTCAAATGGCGAGCTTTAGCCAGAGCCAGGCGAGCTGTTTCCCTCTGTTTCTAGTTGCTAAGCTAACCAGCTGCTGGCTGTAGCTTCATACCTAGCGTACGGATATGAGTGATATCAATCGTCTCATCTAACTCTTGGCAACAAAGCAAATAAATGTAGTTCCCCAAATAACAAGCTATTCCTTCCATAATGAATGGTTTAATATTGATTACTAAAACATTGATATATTTCAACAATAATCAAGTAATGGAGTAAAACCTTTTGTTATACCTTTTTCTCCTACATACATGTAGACTTGTTCAACTGCCCTGGGACTCGAGATAACTTTCATGCTGCAAAAACTAGTCTTGCCTCTGATTTCCCTAAGTTTCTTTGAGCTTATGATCCTGGAGGTGTGTGACAGAGACACTATAGCAGACTCTCTGTGAGAATGTGATGTAAATCAAAGAACTGGGAGATGAAAGCCGATGCTTGGCACCCAAAGGACAATGTGGCCCTTACAGGGCTGAATCAACACAGCCTGATTTAAATCCAATGGCCTTAGGCCGGCAAGATCAAAGGCATGGGCCTAATTTCCCCACAGTCCAACACTCATGATGTATCCTCTTTCTATACTGTACCACAATAATCCAGCTCCGCCAATGTCTTCTCCTCTTCCAATTATGAGCCACATATGCTTTATATTCAGTTGGATGTTTGTATTTAGTTGTATGATCATATAGATGGACTAAAAAGTGTTTCTGATCTTCAGATACAGACATGCCTGTGCACACAACAAAGGCCGCCAACCTACATCCTTCTCAGTTTCTCACCATTGAGCTTGGAAGTAAAACAGAAAGCATCGTAGCGCTCATCCTCTTTGTGCCTGTAGCCATAGTTACGGACGCCAGCGGGGGTGTCCTTGCGGCCGCACTGGTCTCTGGGATGAGAGATAGGGTACTGGACTGAGCCGTCCTCCAGCCATCCAGCATTACACCAGTCTAGTCCTTCTAGCCAGGCCTGTGGAGGGAGATAATGTATGTCAGTCACTGTGGGTCATACTGAAGGATTAAATACACTATTAAGAGGAGAAAGAATGTGGTTTATCTCTTCTGACATACCTCCATTACTCTGGACTTTTAAGCATATGTTTTTTTAAATAGGAAGATGGGCCCACAGTAAGATGTCTGGACTGGTCATATGCATATTCTTAATTTCAGACTTACTGCTGCTCTTAAGCAGTTTTTGACTGAGGATTGTAGCCAGTAAGTGCATTATTGCAACTAAAACAGTAGCTTATAAGTGAACGTGCTATGGAAGGTGTGATCTACATAGCTCTAATAAATCCTTGGTAGTGATCTGTGCGTTCTACCCTAGTCTCCCTTAGGGGCCGTCCACACGGAGACGATTTTTGGTGCAAACGCACATTTTTAACATCGTTTGGGCCTGTCGTCCACACGAATCCAGTAAACTCACTGCCTGAAAACGCACTTTTTTGAAACCAGGTCCCAGGGTGAAAAAATTTCTAAACGGCTCTCTTTTGGCTTCATCTGGATGGTGAAGCCGGCTTTTTATCGTATCGATGAGGTCATCGCCACACCCCTCGACCTCTCACCCGCAGTCCCGCACTAGTGCACGGCCACACACGACTGCGGTGAAGCTAGCGAACATATCCCATCTCAATGGTCAAACCAGCTCACTTCATCTAGCTAAATAGTTTGTCTCTGCTCCCTGACACTTCCCTCTGCTCTGCTGGTCCTGGATTTTACACAAGATATATTGCTAACGTTATGTAGCTAACGTTAAACATCGCTAAAGTAGCTGACCGATACAGCAGCGATTTAACGTTAGCGGCTATGGTTAGCTAGCTGGTTATAAAGTGGAAGCTAGCTAACTAATCTGTCTGCTTATCAACTCCTTGAACGGATTATAATCACTTTTACCATGTCTTATTGTAGAAAGGCTACTGCAAGAAAAACGTGTAGATTATCAAAAAGACATTGGATCATTGATGTTTGTTTGACTGCCGATGTTAGCTAGTTAGCAGATCTAACGTTAGCGAGCTAACGTTAGCTCTGCCAGCTAGCGCGCTGCAATCATGTCCGATGGCAGACAGAATTGCAAAATAAAAAGCAATCCAACAGCACATTATACAATGTAAACAAAGACGTTTTCTTGCAGAGGCCTTTATAAAATTAGGAGTGGTGAAAGTTATTATAGTCCATGGATGTATTAAGAGATGTCAGTACCCAATCCGTGCCGCCTGCACGATCCGTTATGCGCATGCGCTGTTGTATGAGGATTTACGCCGCTGCCTGATCTGTTCCACGCTAGCCTCCACCGGGAAGCTAACGTTAGTTTAGCTAACAGCTAATTCGGCTGACCGCTAGGTGATTATAGCGGTCTGCCGTTAGCCTCCATAGACAAGCTAACGTTAGTTTAGCTAAAAGCTAATTCGGCTAACCGCTAGCTGATTGTAGCAGTCTGCCGTTAGCCTCCACAGGCAAGCTAACGTTAGTTTAGCTAACAGCTAATTCGGCTAACCGCTAGCTGAGACAGCATGTAAACTTTAAAAGACCCTCAAAATAAAACTTGAAAATAAACGTTAACATATATAACAGCTGTTACGTCAGTTCTACTTTACTTGTGCTTATTTAAAATACAATCACTCAATACTTGTCTTTATTGGTATTACTGTAAAGTCTTAATTTAGTTGTAGCCTGCTTTTCCCATTAAGTTTGACTTAACGTTATTTTAAACTGAATCTAACTGTTAGCCAAATTAACTGTTAGCTAAACTAACGTTAGCTTCCCGGTGGAGGCTAGCGTGGAACAGATCGGGCAGTGGCGTAAATCCTCGTACAACAGCGCATGCGTGAACACCTTGCGCATGCGCAGAACAGATCGTGCAGGCAGCACGGATCGGGTACCGACAAGAGAACGTTAGTCTAGCTAATCACGTTATGATAGGAAGGGGAAGTGACGATGCTCTTCTCCGTATTTTGGTGAATTTCTGTAGCAGAAACAGCGCCGCCTATAGGCCTGGGATATGAAGTAGCGCGTTGAGTCATTTACAACTGGCTCCCACTGATTCCGTATGGACGAAAAAAATCTTGAAACAAATCCAGGGAAGACAGGTAAAAAAAAGATTGTTTTGGTACGTGTGGACGTGGCCTTAATATGCCTTGAACGTGACAGACATTTGATCCAAAGGAAAGGCATACAATCACCTTGTGCAGTTGAGAGTGAGAAGCCAGAATGGCGTCCTGCTGTTTGCAGGCATCCTCCCCCTCATGGTAGTTGAGCTTATAGCGCCCCTCACGGGGATAGTAGGGAAACACCACTCCTACAGGTGACGGAAACAGACCTATTGTTGAGTGTTAATCAATAAGTAAAGGTGAGTCAATAAGTAAATGTATGAATTTCACTTGGATCTCATGTGAAGCGGTATATCTCTCTGGCCAACTATAAGAGCCAGATGAGCATTAGAGATGTCAGAGCTTCAACAAAATCTCTTCCCGTTTGCATCTTTAATTCCTGACCTTCTAGGTCGAGGTTGACAAATCCTGTATCGTCTTCCATGTCATTAGTGACTTCGCACTCAAAACGTCCGTAGTCCTCCAGTGTGACATTTTGGATGATCACTGAGGCGTCGCCTGGGCCTGCCTGCTCCAAAAACACACGGCCTTTGTACGATCCAAACACACGCTGCTGCCTGGAGACATTTGACAGAAATGTAAAAGTATCTTTTTTTTTTCCCTCAATAAAGTGGCTCTGAGCAAAATAATTAAGAAGTGCTCTAACTTGAAAAATGGACTTACTTTATAGCCTTATACACAGACATATGAGTGGGTTTGTGAAAATACTTTCATTATACTAGATAGTGAATGTGTGCTAAGCATCTACGGGGCAGTGAAATAAATTGAAATCCATCAAATCAATGTTTGTTGGATTGGGCCCTATAACTGAGAAACAGAAAATAGGATTAAAACAATAGATAAAAATTGATTGACTGAAAATGTTCACCTTCCAAGTGCCACAAAGACGTCCTCAAACTGCAGTGCATCAGTCACTTTGGTCCATTTAATCCGAATGCGAGCAGGATCGGTGTTCTCCGGCTCATGGTGGAATCTGCAGGGCAGAGTGATGGAGCCCCCGCGATGTGTCACCACTTTACCAGGAGCTGTCTGCACAATCACCGCACCGGTGTCATCCTCTGTGCAAAAACAAATACTGTATTTAAGGAATGATAATTATGTAACATTTATTTTAATCTTGTTGGTTCTAATTTCTCACTATTTTTATACTTTTTGCAAATGGGTTTTGATTGATGTTTATGCATGCCACTACAGCACTTCCAGCTTGGCCAGAAATCTATATTTTGAGTCATGAAACTCGGTTAAATTAAGGGCAAATAATAAAATAAGTGGTGGATACCAGCAAATGCATAAGGAATTATGCATTGCCATGCAAAATATGTGTAGTCAAGTCCTTGTAATCCTGATTGTAATTGCCCTTGAGACAGCCAATACTTATTAACTCTTATTCTAATCGTAAAATTAAATCTTTGATTCTCTTTGTGAGGGATACACAGTGAGGCGCTCGCAAAATTGAATAAAGCGTGTGCTGTTTACTTGTGCTGTCACATCAGTACCTCAACATCCAGCATATCAATAGTGGAGAAAACATGTTGGTCAAATAGTCCAGTGTGGAGCTCCTCTGCCCAGATCATTCATCAGATTACCCCACTCCAAATTGTAACCTCAACCTCTCTTTCTCGAGACCAATTCACCAAAATGACCCAAGACTAATGGTAACCATAGGCCTCTTCCCCTAATGGGCTTTAACAAGACCTAGTTTGCATTTTGGCAGAAATTCAGAAGCTGTGTGTGTGTGTGTGTGTGTGTGTGTGTGTGTGTGTGTGTGTGTGTGTGTGTGTGTGTGTGTGTGTGTGTGTGTGTGTGTGTGTGTGTGTGTGTGTGTGTGTGTGTGTGTGTGTGTGTGTCGAGGCAGCCAAGGACTACACACACAACAAGTGTGGTGCAAACATTTAATGAGCTGCTGCAAGAGGTTTTCTGCTATGTTGTGACCAGATAAAGGCACCAACAATTATCCATGCCAGCCAGCAATTAGTCATCACCCTGCTAACTGCTCTCTGCAAAGTTGTTTATCAGCAGCAGCCATGAAAGCAAAGTGGTGTTTAATCAGAACTGTAAGCATATTATTTCCCAACGCTGCAACAGACTGATGTTAAGGCAAACAACTCCATGTTACTACTGACTCCTGCTGGTTATTCAGAGTGCCTGTGTGAAGGGCGTTGAGATTTAAAGATGGGATAGCATGCAACTCTACACTGAAAAAAACTGGCATCTTAGAAGCAGCAGGCAGCCGTTAATTAGTGCAAACAAGTTCTAATAAAACCCATGTACGCTATCTGTCTAGCAGCAGATAAGCAAAGTTAGGGGACTAGCTGGAAAAGAATGTCAAACATCAAAGACCAAGATATATTTCTTAGAAGTTGGTGGAGACCAAAACAAGAGTAAATACAGGAATTGAATTCATCAGGGGTCACGACTCTAATGGCATGATAATTTTTTTAGGCAGCTATTTGCTAACATATTAGCCATAATGACTTTATAAGACAACAAGATGTCAGGGCTGTGTGTCTGACCCCAAGCAAAAAGGTACCTTAGTCAACTGTTTCCATTTTATGCCACTTTATACTTGCAATCTTCTATATTTTTTAGAGGAAAATATACTTTTCACTCTACTTTATCATTATTATTTATTTTTTTTTAAGATCAACTTTTTTTTAATTTTTTTTTGAACATACAGAACAGACAAATACAACTGAACAAGAACAACAACCCTCTCCTACCCCCCACCCTCTGCGGTCTCGAGGAAAACAAAAACAAACAAACAAAAAATAGAAATTTCACCTTGCCTAGTCGTTCTCCTCTGATTCTTGTGATGCTGAGGTCATTAGGACTGATACTTGTGCTGCTGTGTTTTTCCATAGGTCTATAGTTGATGATTTGGCTTTGTTAATCCTTGCTGTAGAGAGCTCAAGCATAACTATGTCCAGAAAATACGTCAACCACTGTTTTATACAAAGCGTGTGGGGGGTGCGATGAGCTATCATTTTCTTGGTCGCAGTTGATCCGGCTAGCCAAATTTTCTTCTGTCTCCCAAGTAGGTGTAATTTAGAGTCATCATTAAGTAACAAAACAATAGGGTCAGTAGGCCTCCCTGTTTCCTGTCCCGAGTGGCCTCTCTGTTCCCTGTCCCTGAGGCCTCTCCAGCCCTCTGTTTTCCCCAAGCCTCTTTGCCCACTAGTTCCCCGTGCCCTAGTGCCTAAGCAGCTCTGTCCCCAGTTCCCTAGTTCCCACATTCCTAAGTTCCCAAGCCCCATTGACTTTTGTTCCTCCCTTCGCCCCTCCGTGGGTTGACTTTTGTTCCTCCCTTCGCTCCTCCGTGGGTTGACTTTTTTTCGTCCCTCCTCCATACCCCTGCCGCCCTCCCTGGGCCGTTTTGCCCTATTCTGTGGACATGTTTTGTTTTTTATGGGCCATCTGGTAGCCGTCCCTTGAGGGGGGGGGGGGCTCTGTCATGATTGTGAGTTCTGTTATGTTCTGTTTCCTGTTTTATTTTGAAGCCCGTCTTGTCGCCCTTGTCTTGTCTTGTTTACTTCCTGTCTTTAGTTTTCCCTCCCTTGTGATTGCCCTAATGTGTTTCACCTGTTCCCCAGCCCTAGTGTCACCTGTCCCTCGTTTCCTCATTACCTTGTGTATTTAGTCCCTGTGCTTTCTGTGTCTGTTGTTGGTGGATCGTCATTTGTTTTTTCAGCATTCGTGTTCTGTTCTGTTTGCTGCTGTGTTTTTGCACATTTTTACCCGTTTCTTCCTTGTTCCTGTGTCTCTGGATTTCCTCACCTGCCCTGCTTACGAGTTTGTAAGTCTCCTGTGTTTTTTCATTAAATTACTATTATTTCAAACTACTGCACTCTCCTCGCTTTCCTGCATTTGGGTCCAAGCCTGCATCCTGGCACTCGGTTAAGCTTGCACAGTGTCCCAGATACACCAATCCACAGTCGTCGGGTCCGCCCGCTCAGCTTCCTGCATCGGACAAGGTCCCCACGCTGTCCTCCGGGCCCGATGACAGCTCCCGGTCCAGTCGCAAAGCGCCCAGCGCAGGCGTCACATCCCCCCCCCCCCCCTTCATATCCAAATCCCAACAGAGCCTGTCCGCTTCCTCGGGTGCAGTGAATGTGAGCGTTCTCCCTCCATGGTTTACTCTCAGAGTTGCCGGATAAATAAGTTTGGGATGCCTTTAGCATGCAGCTTACGCTGCACTCCTATAAATTCCTGGCGCCGTTGGGCGGTGAAAGCACTGTAGTCAGGCTTAAAGCGCAGCGTTGCTTAGGAATCACGAATCGGGCCTTCCTGCTGTGCCTGTCTTTCCCCCTGAATAATGGCCTGACTGTCCTGGTATCTCAGACACCTGAGAATCAGCGTGCATGTTGTTGTACCCTTGCCATAGATTCTGTGTGCCCTGTCAATTTTGATGGTAGCCCTGTTCCTTAAGGAGGGGATCCATTTTGGCAACTGTTTTTGCAAAAATCCAACTTGGTCAACTTTTTCGTTGCCCTCTTTCAGCCCAATGACTCTGACGTTATTTCTTCATGATCCATCTTCCAGTTCAGCCAACTTTAACTCAGATTTCCTCTGGTCATCAATGCAGGCTTTCACCGTGTTTCTCATCTGTCTGCTGTCCTTCTGAGCCTCGTCTAGTCGCTGTAATAGATCTCTTACTGTAGTGTAATAGTGTGTTTTGTGTATATTCCAGCTAACTTTATATTCTTAAGTGGTACTGTCTCAAAAGGGGAAACAGGATGTTCCATTTGTCGACAATGACGGGGTGGGGGGGGAGTATGGATTTTACTACCTTCTTATGTCATTTAAAATGCAGTGATTGTGTTAGATTAGCCTTGTCACTGTTGTTGAATTGTTTTCAGCCCAAAAGAAAGCCGTAATGTTTCATGTACATTTATTTTCGTTTAGACATGTTGATAATTGTGATCGGTGAATCACCTGTGTATTGTGGTACATGCACATGTCTCTCTCTCTCTCACTCTCACTCTCTCTCACTCAAACAAAAATCTGTTTTGGAAAGACCAGACTGAGCTGTCAACATGCCAGAGAGACAGGCATGTTGACAGAGTACTCCGCTTATAAATGTAATTCCAATGTTGATGCACTATGCCATGACTATGTTCTAGAGGAGTGATGAGGGACAGATGTGGTGTGTAGGGCTATAATCTGTATTGTAATGTGTTTCAAAGTTATTGCGAACGTTTGTATTGCACTGTTCCTTTTGAAGCGCCGCTGCATGCTCAGTCGCGCCTCCCAACACACGGCATTATGGGAATTGTAGTTTCCCTGTGGGATTTGTATAGAATGACTGATGTGTATTTGTACTGTTCTAGTGTGTGCACATATGAGGTTTCTGTGTTTAACTGTGATCTATTACACATGAGGCAGGGCATGTTTACTTTATTTTGCGTTTGTTTTACTTTATTATTTTATGTATCCCTCACAGTAGTCTGAGAAGAGGGTGTGTGGAACTGATGCAGTCCCTGTCACATGTTGTGTCATTACAGACTCCCTCAGTAAAACAAAGATCCAAAGAGAGCTGTGGTGTCATGGTGATTTTGTGTTGTGTCCTGAGTCCGCTACAGTAGTTATCTGCCTCTCCAGCTCTGTCCTGATGTGTTGAAGCAACGTGTCAATTTCTGCTAACGCTTCCTTCACTGTGATGGGGATCGCTAATTGAAGCCCGCTTTGTTGCTTTTCCAGGACCCTGGACATAGCCTCCTCCATACGTATGTCCACGTTAGCATCCGAAACCTCACTAGCTGTCGTCATATTAGCAGAGTTGGCAGAATTCTTTCCTCGGGTAAACGGCAGCGGGGTCTGCTTTTTTGCTCCTCCAGGCATTCCACTAAGTTACCGTGGTGACAAATGAAGGGGTTGACGTTGAGTAAAAAAGAATAGATCTGTTTTTTAATGAAAATGGGGCGAGGAGCTTTAGCCCTGTGCAGCCATGCGATTCGTCGGTCACGTGATCCTCCTACTTTATCATTATTAATCATTACCTATAACAGTGGGACTTACAGTCTTCGTTCCCAGGATATTTTCCTTCTGTCAGTTCCAAAGGTTAGAACTGAACTGGGGAAAAGGTGTTTAAGTTTGCTGCTCCCTCTACTTGGAACAAGTTACAGAAATCCATGAAACTTTATGATGGTCTCATTGGTTGCTTTTATGAGGATGTTGATTGGCTTGGAGGCAGCCACATCTGGCTGTAAATGTTTTGCCTGATGTGTTTAGGATTGTGGTTGACTTTGAGGGATTTGCTGATTTAATTTAAGCTGTTTTATGTTTTTAGTGTGTTTGTGTGGTTGTGCTGCTGCCTGTCTTAGCCAGGACACTCATGAAAAAGAGATTTTTAATCTCAATGAGTCTTTTCCTTGTTAAAAAAATATGATATTAAAAATATTATCTAATGGCTGATGTTTCTGCAGAATGTATAGATAGATTTACATATAATGCATATCTAAGGGGCGTCTAGGAGTTGTTCACTCAGTGGAGAATGTATATTCTAATGAAGAATGAAGCTAACAAGAACAAATTTATATCTATTAACCTTTTCATTGCAGATAATATGTACAGCCAGGTCTCATGCAGTCGATTAGTTTAATCCCTGTTGTCATTAATATTTATAGTGGTTAAATGTAAAAGTTCTCAAGTGAATAATTGGTAGTAGTGCTACATGGGATATTAACAACTTTGATAATGTATTATTATGCGTGCCTTTGCACACGTAATAAGCTACTGTTAGAAATATTCTGCGTGTTTCTGTGCATACACCTACTACAGTTTCAAAATCCTTCATTAGATTCTTTTGAAGGCTTGAGCATGCTGGTTTTCTCCTATTTTTTACTTTGGATCTTTAAGCCCTAGGTAAGACTTAATAAGGGCATTTTTCCTGGTTTTAAAAGTATCATCTCTATAACTCTGAGGTGACCTCTACAGACAGTGTATCCTCCATCTTTTCTAGCACATGCTGTAACAGCTATGCAGACCTGTGCAGAATGAAGAGCTCCTGACTTTGCAGCTGTGAGAAAAAGGAAATAAATCATTTTTTCCTTACCGAGCACGTGCACCACCTTTCTCCGTCCCTTGTCAGACAGCAGGGGAGTCACTGAGAGGGCAGAAGTCAGGATGAAAACCACAAAGGACATTTTCCCAAAGGCCAGAGGCCGCAGCTGCTTTGAGAACTGCAGGAAGGGAAAAAACAGACAATTATGGTTATCTCAGGTTAAATGAAAACAGAAAACAATCAAAACCTTAAAATACAAAGGTGAAGAGAAAGACAATAGCTTGACATCGTCAGTGTCAGAAACAAGGGTCTTAACCTAACGGCACCGCCAACTTTAGTATGAACATTTCTGGTTGGACTTTGTACATACATAATGAAAGACCATAACCACACATAATATCTCATGCAACTGTCTCCTGCCTTTCAGTCATGCTGAAACCCTACCAGAGAACTCACACTTTAGGTGTTTAAATGTTAGGTAGTTTAGCTGGTCAGTGAGCAAATCAAAAAGTAGCAGATAATTCACAGCTTTCACAAAATAAGGTTAGCCGACTGTGACTTGACTGTTTGGTTTGAGATACATGCTTTCAAGTCACAGTCTGCTACACATAGCAGTTTTAAACTGCCAGCTGTGTCGTGTGAAAAGAGAAGATAGTCCTCACAGGATAGTCAAAACTTAAAGCTTGTTTGGCACTTTTTTTTATCTTTACTGCCAAGAGCCAGTTGAAGGAAAAGGAAGTATTTGGAAAGTTTTGAGGGAAACAGACCTGGCTCAGTAGAGGCCAACAGTAAACAAAGGAATATGCAGACATGAAGAAAAAAAAAAAATAAATAAAAAAAAAAAATAAATATATATATATATATATATATATATATATATATATATATATATATATATATATATATATATATATAAATAAATAATGGGAGGGCAGAAAGAGACTACAACACATTCTGAAACTGACATCTGAGTATGTGAAAACCTCCCCTGGCAGTGACCAATGAAGGATCACCTTGCTGAAACACTTCTGGAAGCTACTGCTGCTTATTCTGGTCAAGTGCTCATAATCTTTACGAGCTCTCTTTAGCTGTATTTTTGACCCAGCATGTTATATCCCCGGTGGTGCTGCATGAATCCATGATGGATTACAAAGCCTTGATTAAAAACTAGGTACATAGAGTGGTGGGAAATCATCATAACATCAAAATACAGGAGCCAATCTGTGTGCTGCAGCTGTGCACTGCTAGAGGTCTGCATTGTCAGTGTCACCTGTGAATAACACATCCTATGTAACATGTAACAGCCTTGCTGCAGTAGACAACATCTGAACAGGCCCGAGTGAAGCAGAGGTACTAAAGCAGCCTCTTTACATGCACATTGCACACGATAAACAGCTCTGCTGCATCATTTTTGTCAAGGTTAGTTCAATAAACATCCCTGCAGTTCCCACAGCAGCACAGAAAACTGCAGAGCTGTACTAATGGAGCACAGAAGTGAACTTACCATGGCTATCACAACAGGATTAATGCCTGGATGGAGCAGATGTGCTGCTGCGCGCCGTTTAACTCCTCAGCCAGGCTAAATGTTGTTCTGCAGCAGCACTCACCTCACTCTCTCCCTCCCTCGCTTTCTCTCTCCTCCCTCTCTGTCCCTAGTCCCATTGCTGATCTCTCGCACTGCAGGGGAACCACCGTTGTTTGTGGGTCCCGCAGTCCTCCGATGACGCAGCACACATTTGGCTGCGTGGATAAGTCAATCACAGTGATAATTTCACACTGATTTAATGTTTGTGAATGTCTTCTCGTGCATTATTGAAGCCCATTAGAGTGTCACTTATTGGTTTGAGTGTCACACAGTTTGTAGCAGTTAATGCAGTGAAACCTCATTAACTTTCAGGCGGAACATTGTTGCTATTAAAGACCAATTGAAATAATGGAAGCTGTTAGTGTTGAGAGTATGACTGCAGATTAAGACTGATTTATGTCATCAAGTCAAAGCATTCATCCAAACACTTTATTGCTGAGGGGGGTGTCTAACTGCATGTCAATCACTGCTCATGCACACACATTCATTCTCCCCTGTGGGGGGAGGGGCTTAGGAGACAGTTTTGGGCTTTAGTGGAAAAGGGGGAGGGACTTAGAAGTTGTCAATGTTCAAATTTTTTGGCTAAGTCCTGGATCTTTGCAATCCTACCTACAGCACCTTTAATTGTGAAATTGGTGATTATGATCTGCAACGTTGTCTGTCAGGTAAATGTAGTAGTAGCCTAGAATGTCTTCCTCCGATGTAGAAGTACACTGTAAGTCAGTAGTAGGCTATACAGTGAGCGGAGTTGCATATTAAGTGGTTTGGAGTCCAATTTGGTTCTGGAGAATGCTACAAGCAGCAATACCACAGGCCAAGCAAGTGCCTGTTCCAAACAGGCACATTTTCAATGGCACTGTACTAGTGATGTCTAAGTGGCTCTGACAAATTTGGTGCCATTTGGCCAAAAGGTGGCGCTGTAGCAGCATCATCTAACCATAAAGGAAGGAACCTCCATTATGTGAATGTATGTATACATGTATGACTGTCCTTTGCATACCTAAAGAACCGTTCATCCAATCAACTTCACACTTGGCAGGTGTATTGCTGAGGACCCAAGGAAGGGCGGTGTTGAGTGTGAAGTCGATCGTATAAGTGGTTCTTGAGAACGGCCCGTTCCGAACGGCCACTGCACTAGTTCATTACATTTTGGCAAGTCTGTTAATTGGGTTGCTGTAGCTTGACATGCTTTTTGCTTTTCATGCACTCACCAATGAAACAGCATCACTGATGTGTCTGACTGTGTCTTAATTCTCTCTCAAACACCATATGGGCATGTGGTGCCGACTCTACAACAGCCTTCTATGAGAATTAAGGCGAAATAAGACAGGCTCTTGAGGAGATAGCAGCCGACAATTAGAGTAGACAGTACCATCAGCATTAGGCAGCTGCACTTTGTGTTAAACTTTTTTAGGTTTTTTTTTTTTTTTTTTTTTTTAAATGAAACTGCTCCGATGGCTCCATTATTTCATATACTGTGCTGCTGAGATTCAAGTTGACTAGCAGCGTCTTGTAGAACAAGGAAGTGGACCTGTCATTGCTGTGCAACTGCCAGAGATACTGCAGTCCTGTGTGGCATCACTGTGTGAGAGATGCCACACAGTGTGCTCTGCCTGGAGCATCAGGCCTATCAGCATGAGACGCAGCACAAAAGGAAAAGGGGGGGGGGGGGGACTGTTAAGCAATGCTTTGTCGGAGTGAGAAATTCAAGGTCAATGTTAACACTCAGTATGTTGAATGCACACCAATATTCCACTATTATTCCAATATGACAATATTCCAAATTTGATATGGGTCATTTAAACAGCATATTCCGGTTGGATATTCCAAATAAGGCCTTTTTTCAAATATAGCATTTTCCGATTAAGACGTGGGATATTATTCGGGTTTTAGAGGCATTCTTTGGACATGTACACGGCGCATTCGGAATAATGCGTCTCAATCGGGGGTTTTACAGCAGGCTTAAAGGAACCCGTCGACTTACTTCAGCTTATTCACTGTATCCCCAGAATTAGATAAGTAAGGGTTAATGCCCTACGAGGTGTCCATTGTCACCTGACAATGGACACATAGTATGGATATGGATCGCATAGTAGACAAATTACAGTACAGGAGAAGCTCGCAGGCAGTTTCGACTTACATTAGCTGTTTAAGTGTAATTACTAATGTTAACTAGCATTTTAGTTAGCAATAATTAACCTGTGCCTATGTTATCTCCTTACATATACCTACGCTCTCCATCTCTGCAATATTTGGAATGATTGAGATTTCTCTTGGCACAGCTACCAGAAGACTTCCAAATTTCAGACAGGTTGCTCACGTCACATCTACATCGGTAAGCTCAGTTTGCAGCTGCGCAGTAACGCTCATCCCTCACCGAAAAAGTGTTTATAATATACTTCACTGGTCTCCGTCCAGAGCAACGGGATCTGTTGGTCTATATCTTTAACTGTCTATGTGTGAAAGCCACCAGAACGTCAGTGACATACAGTTTTGACTAAATTGGTGTTAAGAGTATAAATTAATTATTATCAAAATAATCATGTTACTTTTTATCCTAATGTGTTCATGAAATGTTTGTTCATTAAAAAATAGCATGGTGTAGATTTAAACTATATATTTGATTTTAATTGATTTTTCTATTGTCCCACTTTAGGACAAGTAGTGTCCTAAAGTGGGACAGTATGATTAGCCTAATGTGGGACAGTTGTAAAACTACAACCCAGTCAAGAATGTGTGGTTTTTGCAACCGTAATGGTTATGTACATGTTCTTAGTGATCTTTTGCAGTATTAAAATACTTTATTACTACAGATATTTAAGGTCAAGGGTAATTTTGACGGCGGTTTGAAGGTTGTGTATGTGTGTGTTTGTGAAGGGAGTCTTAAAGAAAATAGCAGAAATAGCAACTCAATAAGGCCCTTCCATTTTATTCTATGAATATTCATGTTGACTTAATAACATGTATTTCAGATTACAATGGCAAAGGTGAGAAAGAGAGATCATCAGACACAGAGAGGCAGGCTAAGGATAAAACAAGGAAATTAAATAAGTGGAAGCAGGACAGGATGAAAGGAGCAATAGAGGAGTACAGGCAGGTCATTGAGAATGGTGGGGTCCCTAACATGAGACTGCTGGCTAGGGCATGGAACGTACCCAAGTCTACTCTCCAGCACAGGGTAAAAGGTAATGGTCACTCTGAGCACACAATACAGAATTACTTATTGAAAAAGTTTTAATATAATTCATGAATGAAGGTGCACCATGGTTTAGGCCTTTTAACATAGACTTTACAGCATGGGTCTCAAACTCGCGGCCCGGGGGCCAATTGAGGCCCACGGGATGATATTTTGTGGCCCCCTACTTGACATCAAAGTTTAGTGTTGGTGTGGCCCACACGTTGTTCTGAAATGCACCTTTTTTCTGAGTCGTTGCGTGTGTCACTTACGGTCTCCTGACAGCGGCGTTTGTTAACGGTTGTCAAGCTAACCAACCACAAAGTACCCACTTCCAGTCATGTCTCTTTCAAAACATGTCGTGAAGAGAAAGGTTGGCGACGAGCACAGGCAATTTCAGGGAAAGTTGGAGACAGATTTTTTTTTTTTTTTTTTTTTTGTCGAGCACAGGGGCATCCCTACATGTCTCATATGCACAGAGAAAGTTGCAGGGTACAAGGAATAGAATATCATACTTGATGCGGCCCAGACTCTACCTCCAGCGGCCCCCAGGTAAGTTGAGTTTGAGACCCATGCTTTACGGTGTCCCACATTAGGCAAATGACTGTCCCACATTAGAAAGCTGCACCTTTTCTCAGACAGTTTGGCACTAAGAGCACTGGTATCTGTATTGTTTCTTTTATGAATGTGTTATCTGCATTTTCTCTTTGATTTGATTAGGACACCCCCTGAGGGTTTCAAAATGGTATTGGGTGTAGATTTAATGTGTTGCCTTCACATCGTAATATACTACAGAAGTGCGAATTAGAGCAATCCACCTTACTTTTTACTTAAGTAGGGTTGTCAATGTGGTACTTCTACTTTTACTAAAGTAAATATGTCTCTGGTTATTTGTACTTTTACTTACGGTAAGTACTTAGATTCAGTTCTTCCTCCACCACTGGGTAGCGGTACTCAATACCTCCAATAAGGTGTTGACCGAAGTAACCAGTACCGAGTAGTATCGAAACTTCTCCAGTCACACAATACCTGCATTCAATACTTTTTGTTCCCAGATCTAGAAAGACATGAATATTTATTGTTCTTCGATTTAATGCAATGTGTGATTGGCCCACTGCCGCAATGAACAGTGTTGGGGAGTAACGGAATACATGTACCGGCGATACGTATTCAGAATACAAATTATGAATAACTGTATTCCGTTACAATTTAAATAGTTGGTATTTAGAATACAGTTACATTGTTGAAATCAATGGATTACATGTCGATACTTCTCTGTTTCATGAGTTTATTCACTCTCTGAATAAATTAAGGAAACTCATGCATTTCCCAGAAGCCCCAATATGAAAACGAAAAAATGAGCTATTTGCGTGATCACTGATAGAGGTAGAAATGGAGCCGGAACCGGCAAAACAGAGCCAGGGCAGGAATGCGTTTCTATCTTGGAAATTCAAACAGCAATTCACATTAAAGAAAGAACAGGGAGAACGAAATGTAACTGTGCAGTGCAACCTCTTGCCAGCAACCAACCTCCTTTCAGCGTCCAAATTACTCCACCTCCAACCTGAAGAAGCATCTTAAAGTACGTTTTTGGTTTTTTTTTATTAGCCAAGGGTAGTCGTCTGCTGTATTTTTACTGGTCACCTTGCTATTTTATAGTTGACATATGACTTTAAATTCTCCTACGTGCTGATTTACTAGTCCCAGAGCTGTTAAGTCATTTGACATGCTAGCTAATGTTAGCTAAAATTAGCTTGTAGTAGCTTAGACTGCGGTTAGATTTTTTGTAGTATGCAGTTTGGGACTACAAATACAAAAATCTATCTGCTTGTTCAGGTACACATTCAGCCAGTTGGAACAGAAGAACACAACAGAATAGGCCTGTTTAGTAAGCTGTATGTGATGGCCGCATTCCTACACTTATAAAATGCATTTCAATGTGGAAATAATCCAAGTATTCAGAATACGCAGTGTTGCCAACTATTTTCCAATGAAAGTCGCTAGCACCAGCTCCAAAAGTCGCTAAAAGTCGCTAGATGACGTCATACGCGCATTTGCATATTTTTGACGTCATTACGCAATCATTTGTATAAAGCCTAGTGGTTGTGTCAGCAAGGTAGATAGAAAGAAAGAAAGAAAGAAAGAAAGAAAGAAAGAAATATAATTCTTTAGCCAAATAATCACAAATTCAATATAGGAATTTATTTTACCTTATAATTAATACTTAGGTAGCCTATCTTTGAAGTAAAAAAATGTAATTCTACAATGGGAGGGAAAAAGATCGATAAAGAATTCTCAAAGAAGGCTGGCTTGCCCAGGACCAGGCCAGCTCAGTGGCGTCTTTCTCCCGTCGCGTCCTGCTGTCTGTCCCACCTACACCGGCCCCCGCACACCCTGTCCCCACCTCCCCTTCTACCTGCCTGTACACTGTGCGCAGTGCTGCTGCACATGAGGAGAGAGGGGAGAGGCTGCTCCTCTGTCACAGAACAGGAGACTGTTTTGGCGGCTACAGGAGAGAAATACCTCGCGTGCTCGCTGGACCATACTGGCGACTTTTCTACAGAAAGTTGCCAGATTAGTCGCTAGTCGCTTTTTTGAAAAGAAGTCGCTAAGGAGGTCTGAAAAGTCGCTAAATATAGCGACAAAGTCGCTAAGTTGGCAACACTGAGAATACGTTACTCAGAGTAACGGAATACGTTACAAATTACATTTTTGGGCATGTATTCTGTAACCGACTACGTTTTGAAAGTATCCTTCCCAACACTGCGAATGAATACTCTATTGGTATTGGGATCACTTCAAGGTTACTGGTATTGGTACTAGTATCGTCATTTTTTAACTGTTTCCAGCATTAGTGCTAATGTATGCAGTGTTAACTACCACTATATTGTAAGACAATTATATTTCAACATGCATGTGTAACACAAACATTGACTGCAGAGAGTCATGTATCCAACTAGAACAGATTGGTGCATTCACTTACCTGACACAAGGGGTGGGGGGAAAAATTGTATCAATAATGTGTATTGTAATTTTTTTGGGCAACGTTTTTTAAAATCCTTTCCATAGAATTGCTATTTTCTATTCATTATTTTTACCAATGATCCACCTAAATATTTTCTGTTTATATACGGTAACGCCGACGGCGACTACATCATATCCTTTTCCAGCAAAATAAATATCCTCATTACATAATAACAATCATTGTGTTTTTATATACTAAGTAAGAAGACAATACATTACCTGATAGCTACTTGGATACTACTAGATAGAATAGATACTCATTTATTATGTGGACCTTCATGATATGTCATGCATTAATACTTTAAATGAAGCAATGTAATGCTTTCGTTAAAACATATTTTCAAAAGACATTTCCAGATAAAGTGGTACCTTTTCCATCACTGCGGTGTGAATTGTTTAGTTGTGTTTTTCGTAGCCACAGCTCTCCGGGGCCCTTCTGCACAGCTGAGCAGACATCTGCAGCAGAGATCCCCTTGTGACTCCCATCATGGGATTACAGAGTTGTTTGGAGCCACATTTGATTTAAAGCCTCTGTCACACACAGAATGCACTGCTAGCATGTGCACGCAGGGGCGATGCCACACTTCAGCATGAAAAAGCTGCTGAGGGAGAGTGAATTAAATGAGTCTGTCTGTTGGCCTATTGCTCAGCGAAGTACGAGGGATAATTACTTATGAGAGGGCTACTGTTATTGATGGGGTAGGAATGGAGACAAGGGTTACAATGCTGTTTTAAAAAAGCTTTATCTAACCACGTAAATAACCCCCTTTATCTCTGTCAAGAAAATGCTGTGTTCATTTAAATGAATGAACTGCACTCCGAGCATTATATTATTGGTAAGGTTTGGCAAATACCAACTGCATTGTGTGCTGACAATCTGCTTTTTTTTATTTTGTCAGGCAATAGACCTCACAGTATTGACAGTAGTCTTGGCTGCCTTTCTTCTAATCAAATGTGAAATAAACCTCTTTTACACACTGCCTGCTGCTCATTTCAGTGTGTTTGTTTATGCATAGAAAAACCATTTATTTGATGTCTTTGTAAAAGACAATGATGAGAGCGGCGGCAGACTATTTACTGGGCCACCCACACAGAGCAAGCACACAGCAGCATCACTCAGCAGAAATGAAACAAACAGGATCAAGGAATGTAAGTGGAGAAGGGATGATACACTCACAATTTGGGCACACAGGATCAGACAGAATGCAGAATGGCAGAGGCCCGTCTTGTTTTTCCGCTTAAGCCAAGAAAGAAAAGCTGTCTTTTAAAAAAAAATGAGATAGGCTGGCAGCAGACAGTGGCGGTGTGTGTTCATCAGAGTGAGTGACAAAAGCGGCTGTTGAAGTATACATTACCTTCTGCAGCACATGTTTGCCACTCAGCTCTGTGTAGTGATCTGTGGTGGCTCCAGTGGAAATAGCAAGCATATTGTGAATTATCAAGTCCCTCCCCCTCAAACTCAAACCCCCACAATGTCTATTTCACACGTCTGTGGGCTAATATGGACATTTCCAAATATTACAGTTATATAACATACTGCAAGATATCTACAACATAAACAATATACACATTTTAAGAAGTCCGCACCAAACAAGTTTAAATTGCAGTGCATTCTAAAGTCCCTGCACAGTTTTGACTGATTAGACCTCTGCTCAAATTGACTAAGGTAGAGCTCTCCAGGGAATTACATGATGCTTTAACAGGTGAAGCAAAACTAACAGGCGAAAGAGGAAGATTTAAGTGAAATCAGCTGTGTGTGTGCACACTGAGTGTTCAGGGCCTTCAGTAAAGTATTTTTAGGGCTGTCAATCGATTAAAAAATGTAATCTAATTACATACTCTGTGATTAATTAATCGAAATTAATATTGATACTTTTTAAGAAAGTAAGAAAAGAGAAAAAAGGGTACTAAACAACAGTTGGTGACATTAAAGAACGGCTTGTTTATTGCTACGGCCATATGGTCAAATTAAATGATTTAATAATAATGTATAACAACAATAACTTATTTCACTAGTAAATTGCTGTTGAATGACAACCAACCACCAGATGGGAAAAGGACATTTACAATAACTTCAAATGCACCATGACACTGTAGTTTACCAGTTTCATTGAACTCACCGTCTGTGTTGTTTTTCTGACGGCAGCTGCAGATTGTTACATAGCAGTGTTGAATCCTCTACAGTAAAATACAGTCAAACTTTACACCGTTTAGCGTTAGCTGTCAGCAATTTAACCATTTTTAATCCTGCTACTAGCTAGCAGTAGGCTAACGTTAGCTGCTGTTGAGTATAGTGTTAACTAGCGTCACGTGCAGCGGTGTTTGTGTTGCCTGTATCGTCTGTTTCAGAGCATCAGAGAGAAGTGCAGACATATCAGTGGCACCAGATTTCAGTTGACAGGAAGAAGATTTTTACAAGTAAATCTTCCAATCAATGATCCAGGCAGCACATTCTCGTCTCCCTCCTTCATTTTACAGTCGAATGGTGGCTAGAACGGCTCCGGGTTTTGAGTCAATATGGAATGGATTAATCTGCGTTATTTATTTTTAACGCGTTATTTTTTTCTCAGATTAATTAATCGAAATTAACTTATTTTGACAGCCCTAATTATTTTACTCAGATTTTAAAAGCTTTAATGTCCCGCGGGGGTTCAATTCCAACCTGTGGCCCTTTGCTGCATGTCCCCTCTCTTTCTCCCCTTTCATGTCTAAGCTGTCCTGTCAAATAAAGGCCTAAAATGCCAAAAGAAAACTTTAAAAAAAAGACTACTGTAAAAGTAGCATGCTATTAACAGGTTTACAACTGAATTCATAGAAAGATGCAGCTAACACTGCCAATCAGCCAGCAATGCAGCAATAAATCACTTTCACAGACAATGTCATTTTACGTACAATTTACTCTCTATCTCTGTTGTTGGAATGATGTAGATTTTAGCTTTTTAAATGAATTGCAAATTGGCATGTTTACTATTGAACAACTACATATTTCATAGATAATATGTTTGCCGATATAACTGTATATTTAGACAGACTTCAAGTTACACAGTTTGTTGGAATTGCTCTTTGTCTTAAATACACACACGCTGAAAAACAGAGGCCTTGTTAATGTCATTCACTGGTTTGTGTTGAAGCAGTTTAGTGCAGGTAACGTAAAGAGTCACATCCAATTTCTCACATTCATTCATGCTCACAAACTTAAAGAAATTGCCACACGCTTTCCTGTTGAGTTGAATGTGCAGAGGAAGCGTTGCAGTATTTTCATTAGCTCCCCTCGAGACTGTTGACACGTTAACACTCTTCTGGTTCAGTCATACATATGGCTGTGGGAGTTTTTTCTGTTGCCTTCAGACATCTATGAACAAGTGTAAGGGGAAAGCTTTGCATGTGTGCACAGTGTCTTTGAGTATAAGTCTAAATAATAAATCATACATTGAAATGGTTCCAATATCAAGTTAGATGTTTAAAATATTTATTATGAAGCAACACTTTTACTTGCAAAGAGTGAGAAAACTGAAGCCTCTGATTTGCACAGAACAAAGTGGTTGGATGCATAAATTATAATGTAATATAATATACAGAACACTGAGCACTAATCTCGGAAACACAATACCTGCTCATTATTAGTCTTCTGCTCTGTGCACTTTTATTGATTTGCGTACATCATAAGATGCTAAATATACATTTCTAATTGTTTCTTTTATGGTGCAATTTGCCCACTTTTTAAAAGCCCCACCCACCACGCAATATATGAAACCCCTGCAGCGCGCGGTTTCAACCGTCAACGTCCAATTTGCTGAAGTCCTTAAGGCACAAGGTTATAGAAGGGTCCTAGGAACAGTGAAGTCTAGTTAGTATTCTAACACGCTCACTATGTCAATGCTAACATGCTGATTTTCAGCAGGTATAATGTTTACCATCTTATTTTAGTATTGCGTGTTAGCATGCTAACATTTGCTAATTAGCTCTAAGCACATGTACAGCTGACATCTGGCGCTACAGGAAACATTAGAGGATCCCCAAAGTTATTACAGTTCATCCTAAGGGGGGCATTAATGTCTGTACCAAACTTCACAGCAAGCCATAGTTTCTGTCAAGACATTTCACTTAAAACCGCAAATTTCAACCTCTTGTTGGTACTTAAGGAAAAGTCAAAGGATCACCAAAGTAATAAGAAAACCTCTGGGAACCATATCCATACCAAATTGTTTGCCAGTTCATCAACCAGTTATTGAGATATTTCACAGAAAAAGTTGGAACTATAGATGAAAAGTCAGGGTATCATGAAGGTCAAAAGGATTCATCCTCTTGGCACCATGGATCCAGTTGTCAAGATATTTCATTAAAAGCCAAAAATGTCAACCTCACAGTGGCGCGAGAGTAAAAGTCTGTAATTGGGGTTTGTTGCATGGGCACCATAAATGTCTTACCTAAATTTCATGGCAATCCATACAATAGTTTAGTTAAAATATTTCAGTCTGGACTAAAGTGGTGGACCAACAGACTGACCTGCATCGCCATCCCTAGACCCGTGCCACTAGCATGGCTAAAAACTAAGCTATACAAACCAACTTCACAGACCAATCAGCTGTTTCAGTATTCATGCATGACATAGGGAATCAAAGTGTTACCAGCAAACATTTAAATAAAAACTAAATCCAAAGATGTTGAGCAAAATAATTTGTATTTTGGTATTTGAAATAAAACGGCTTCTTCATGAACCATCAGATAAATAATTACCTAGAATTATTATTTGTCTTTGTACTTAGTATCTTTCTCCTCGCTGTTTGGCAAACCTGTCTGCCCAGGAAAGGGGGCGATCTTCAGGAAGAAATAGTGGTTACTGTAAACCCGCAAGGCCACCAGGATGGGAGTAAGTGTGTAGAGCAAGTTAGCTGCCAGCACACACCAGAAAGCATCATCTGGGATACGAAATGGAGCTGTAGTACGAGGGTGGAGGGACCCCCCGATGTGGACCCACTGGCACTAAAAGTAGACACAGACAGCAAGACAGAAGTTAGACTGCATTGCCATATACCAATACTGCATAATGTACCTATCAAGACTGATACTTCCACTAGTTTGTTCTATATTCACACTGATGGCAGGTAATTTGAAAGATCAATATTTCTTTCAACAAACCCGCCAAAGGAATAACTTGGAGGGAAAAAGTTAACTTGAGTCTCTCCTCCACAGTCAGTAGTCTACCGTTAAAATATACAGAAAAGGAACAGGCGATGTACAAACAGAAAACAGAGTTTCTGCAACCTCTTATAAACAGGGAAACAAGGCTTTAATCAAATGCTTCCTCATGGTTAATGGCTCCAATCTTTGTCAGGTATGGGAGAAGGCACCAACCAGCTTGTTTATGACAGAAAATATGCTTCAAAGGATAAATGTGGTCCAGGTGATTATTAGCAGGATGATGAGCTCACTACAAGGAGTTTAATTGCAGTGAAACATGGCAGACCTCTTTGTACTGAATGTAAACTTTGACTTTAATCAATCAAAGGCAGTAATTTCCCCAATGAGTTAATGTAATGCACCAAACTGCCAGTGCAACCCACCTCAGTATGCAACACCTGTATCCTAAACTATGTATTCAGAGCCAGTTTCACATATTGACCGCTTGTCTTCGTGGTGTTACCTGGATTATGGCTCCAGCTAAGAACACAGTCCAGTCTGACATCCATGAGCACCCGGGCTTGAGGAGACCGTAAACAAATGCACCTAACAGAGGTAGTCCATAGAAGAACAAGTGCAGCATCTGTAAAAACAAACGTGATAACTTGTAAGTACTCGATTGGTTGATTATTTCTTGCAAAAGATTGCAAAAAAATATTTGATCTCTAATTTATAACATATGTATATTCAATAGTTATATACAATTGTTGTGTATAGATAGTGTATATTCCAGTGAACCAGTGAATAGTGCCATCATCACTGTCAGTCTATGTTGTTGTTGGACCCTGACCAACAAGCCAGCAGATAATTAATACAGTATGTACATCTCCTCCGGACTGCACTGCACTTCCCCTACTCTTACTGAATACAGAAGAGGGATGCGTTTAATGTGGAAATACAAACACAATCAGAATAATTTACTGCATAAATGTTGCACTACTAGTATGGAAAAATACTTAAATAATTGCAGCAAAAGTAAAGTAAAAGTTATCAAGTATTAGCAGTAAAGTTTAGGTATCAAAAGTTAATGTACTCAGGTTTGTACCCTCTAGAGCGTTAAATCGTTCAAGTGTTACAGTGTTTTGATGTTGTATGCGGTCCAGATGTCACTGGGTCCAGCTACGACAACTAACACTGCATCCTTTTATAACCTTAATCTAATCTTATGTTGTACGATGTAACATTTTATTCTGCAGTGTGACTATTAAATGCGGTCATAAGACACATGTAATGTGAAATGTAAAGAAGTAAAATGAGCTTTTAAGAAATGGAAATACTCAAAGTCTCAGTATTTCTGAATTGTTCTTAAGTACAGTACTGGAGCATTTTGCCACTTCTCAGCTCTGCAGTCTCTCAAACAAATTTGCACCCTCAGCACAAATGACTACTCCCGCACAATAGTCGTTACAGAGACTGTCTTGACCTTCAACTTAAACTATTTGGCGAAAGCCAGTTTCCCCCTCTTTAAAAAAAAAAAAAAAAAAAAAAAAAAAAAAAAAAAAAAAAAAAAAAACCTCAAATTATACACTGAACAGTTTCTTTTCTCCGTCTGAGGTCTAGATGAATCCTAATGAGTTCAGCCCAAGAGCTGAAAGCCAATCATATATGCCCTTCAGTCTTTTGTTCGAATGTCTTTTTAGTGCTGCCACAGAAATCTGTCACATATCGTTCATCATCATCAATGAATAAAGAGGTCGGTCAGTGCAGAAACAGTGCAACCCTGTGCAACAAACCAAACCTAATTTCATTTCTTTACACCCACACATACACACAAACATCCATCAGCTTATGCTAGACACACACACGCGCACACACACACACATAGAAGCACAGATTTGCAAAGGCCGCTACCCAAGACTTTCACATGCTGCACACACCCTCCTATCACCCAGTGAGATGCTGATGGGGGGCTTTAAAAGAGGGATTAGCTTATCAAATTCTCAGCACGTGGCTCGTCTGTCTGATCAATGAATTGCAATTGTGACTGCACTGCAGCCCCGACAAGGTCTTTGGATAACCTATTGACAAAGTTGTGTACACCGAACAAAACACAACAACAAAAAACCACAGCTGAGTAGGGTCAGAGGAAGAAATTAAAAAGAAAGCAGACCCACCGCCAGTCACAATAATCTGTTATCCATCTTACACAAATGAAAGAGAGACAAATGCGCTGGCCTCTCAACCCTCGCTCATTGTTGCTGTAATGATGAAAAATTACGGTGGCCGACAGCGGCAAATGCCCTGCAACTTAAGAAAACGCATGCAACACATGCAGCATTCAGCAAACGCGCTGCAAATACACACAACACAACCAAATACACAAACGCGCTGCAAATACACACAACACAACCAAATACACAAACGCGCTGCAAATACACACAACACAACCAAATACACAAACGCGATGCGAATACACACAACACAACCAAATACACAAACGCGATGCGAATAAAAAACGATGCAAAAAGAAAAGCAGATACTGATACTCAATCAGCAGAGACGTCTGTAAACTCGTGGTGATAAAACATTTAAAACTGCATCAGCGTTTAATGTTGACGTTTGTTTAAGCCATGTTACATGAGAGGGTTTAATTTCCATGTCCAAAGGCGCATCACTGAAGTGAAGGCCACCTCAAGTGTAATATTGTGATTATACAACAAAATAAGTGACCAATCTGTATTCATATTGTGGAGCAATTCGCTCTTGAAATATAAAAAACAGGATTTATAGTCCCTCCCTGTTTAGTAAACCAGCCAATTTACCGTGGGATTTATCAAACTGAATAAATCCCGCGTGCACATATAAACCCAAAACTGCTTTGTTTGCTCCATCGTGTTGTAAGTAAGACATCTGCTGAAAAAGTTATTGTATTCATTAGCATGATTGCCGTACTGTTTAGTTCAAAAACATCCAAAATGCCAAAGGAAGAAGACATAGTGGACCAGACGCCAACTTTTATTTTGAAAAGTCGAAGCACGGCACCAGCCTCCCGGCTGAGACGGGAGCATAGACTGTATATTACTAATATATTATATTATGTTATTAATAAGGGCATGAGACAGGAGTTCTCTTTTTACTATGCAGCCATACTCGACTCTAATGAAAGGGCAGAGTGCTCCCTCTAGAGGCCTGGAGAACTTCCGTTGTGGAATCTGGATGCAGCGTTTTTTTTGTTGCATTTGTTTTCGGGGTTTGTCTGCTTTTCTTTTTGCATCATTTTTTATTTGCATCGTGTTTGTGTATTTGGTTGTGTTGTGTGTATTTGCATCGCGTTTGTGTATTTGGTTGTGTTATGTGTATTTGCATCACATTTATGTATTTGGTTGTGTTGTGTGTGTATATGCAGCGCGTTTGCTGAATGCTGCGCAGGTGTTGTCAAATTAATGAAGTTGTTTTCTTAATTTGCTTGTGTTTTGTGTATTTGTGTGTGTTTTCTGAAGTTGCAGGGCGTTTGCCCCTTTCGGCCACCATAAAAAAATGGCTCCGTAATCAGCTGCGAGCGAAAAGAATGGAGGAGATAAGGGCAAGCCTCCAGCACACTCAGAGTGATATCCATGAAAGCACAGGTCCATTATGTGGCTAGTTATTTGAAACAGGCTGAAGAGGAGCGCTCAGGTGCTGCTGCAGAAAACACACCGGTTGAGTGTGGAGACAGAAAGGAAAACACTCACCATCACTCTGGGGTAGCCCACAGGATCCTTCAGGTAGGGTTCATAGTGTTTCAGGTAGATGGAGCAGGCTTCAAGTGGAGAGTCCAGAGCCGCCTACAGAGGGCGGACAAAATAACAAGAACGCCTTACAATATAATGCAATTCAATCTGACACACCAAAAACTACAATAGTTTACCATAGATTTGAACATCTCCTGACACTGTCTAAATGAAAAATGAACGTCCACAAGTGTTTTTGTAGTATCAATTTTGGTATTTAAAATGGCACACTGAACATGGTTAAAGGAATAGTTTGACATTTTAGGAAACATGTTTATCTGCTTTCTTGCTGACAGTTAGATGAGGAGGTTGATACCACTCTCATATCTGTCCAGTAATTGTGAAGCTACATCCAGCGGCTTAAACAGGGGGAAAGAAGCTAGTCTGGCTCAGTCCAAAGACAACAAAATCTGACAACAAAAACTATAACATGTCTAGGATGTTCATGTATCATCATTTAAGGTAACAAGATATAACATGTTAATTGGTGAGCTGTAGAGGTGCTGGGAGGCGGATTTTTGAACAGATCCTCTCTAGCTGTTTCCAGTCTTTGTGCTGAGTTAAGCTAACCGGCTGCTGGTTTCATTTATGTTGAAGCATTCCTTTTGATTTAATAATATCTTTTTATATATATACACAGTGCCTTGCGAAAGTATTCGGCCCCCTTGAACTTTTCGACCTTTTGCCACATTTCAGGCTTCAAACATAAAGATATAAAACTGTATTTTTTTGTGAAGAATCAACAAGTGGGACACAATCATTTATTGGATATTTCAAACTTTTTTTTTAACAGATAAAAAACTGAAAAATTGGGCGTGCAAAATTATTCAGCCCCTTTACTTTCAGTGCAGCAAACTCTCTCCAGAAGTTCAGTGAGGATCTCTGAATGATCCAATGTTGACCTAAATGACTAATGATGAAAAATAGAATCCACCTGTGTGTAATCAAGTCTCCGTATAAATACACCTGCTCTGTGATAGTCTCAGAGGTCCGTTTAAAGAGCAGAGAGCATCATGAAGAACAAGGAACACACCAGGCAGGTCCGAGATACTGTTGTGGAGAAGTTTAAAGCCGGATTTGGATACAAAAAGATTTCCCAAGCTTTAAACATCCCAAGGAGCACTGTGCAAGCGATAATATTGAAATGGAAGGAGTATCAGACCACTGCAAATCTACGAAGACCCGGCCGTCCCTCTAAACATTCAGCTCATACAAGGAGAAGACTGATCAGAGATGCAGCCAAGAGGCCCATGATCACTCTGGATGAACTGCAGAGATCTACAGCTGAGGTGGGAGACTCTGTCCATAGGACAACAATCAGTCGTATACTGCACAAATCTGGCCT